>CM049373.1:18039215-18639215 GCA_026937815.1 Etheostoma perlongum
TGTTGACAGGAGGGAAGCCAGTGACAGACCACATCCATGTTGCAGCACAAAAACTCCTCCTGCTTGGTCAGTACACAATAGGCTCGTTCTAAATGAGCCAGGCCTTTGCAGAATCAATCACCGCCCAATGCATGGCGGTTAGATTTGTGTTCGACTTGATCCCGACTTGCTCTGACGCCATGCACACGTGGGCAACAATAACCTCACAAGATCAAGGCGGCCGCATGTTCAAGACGCAGGCAACGGAGTTGCTTTTCACCAACTGCAAGACACAGGCGGACCCAGAGCATGCTGGGAAACGCCTGGCTCTCAGCTGATCTAACAGCTGATTGGTTTAATTGCTATTTGTCTGACTGAAAAGCTTATTCTGTACAGAACACATGTGCAGCTGAGGGTGACGTTAACAAATTAGAGAGACTAAATCTGTTCCTATTAAAGATCATCTACAGTCTGTTGTTTATTAACATCAGTAACAGATCGCATGGAAAACATTTTAACATTACAGTCATAGTCATAGTAAAAACAAATGAAGACTGTGTATAAGCTGATATATGGGTCTTATAACTTTTAATAAATTAGAATTGGACCTAACATGATGTAAGTGTTTACATGACTTTCTGTTTAGAAGGAAGACTGTTGGAAACGGCTAGAAACTGTTACGACTTGACAGTGGCCCAGTTCTTCTCAAACAAGCCTATTGTCTCATTCTGTCTACTACACCCTCCTCAAACCATCAGTCAAAATTAGCTACAACATGGTCTGCAGTGTCGGAAGAACTGAGCATTCTTAATTGGGAGAAAAGGGAGTCACACTTTAACATTGTCTAATTATCATATAAAGCTAAATGTTTTATCACTGGGGTACATGATTTTCTTTTTGTAAGTACAAATTGTAGGCATACTGTAATATACATAATGGATAGGACACTGTCCCAGCAACAGGCTCTACAAGTACCCCAAAAGTTAAGAATGCTCAACTTTTTTGTTCTCACAGTGTATGCTTTATGTCTGTATGTTTACCTCTAACAGTGATTCTTCCAACAAAGCCAGCTGTATCTTCTTGTCTTCCTCTTGTTGTAGCAGTCTTGTTTTTTCAGTCTCCAATTCTGGCTTCTCCTGCTGGATGGTTAAGGCTAGCAGCTAACATAAAGACAAACACAAAAACAAAGGGGCACAAGGACACAGAAACAGACAACAGAAACAGACACAGTATGACTACAACATACAGTATATACTTTGTATATACACACTGTATTATTACACTGTAAAAGCACTTATTCCACATGGATTTTGTCGTAAAGCACTAAAATGAGTGTAACTGCTAAAAGCTATGGTCCCAATACAAGGAGAACAAACCTTTTATTCAATTGTATTGGTTTATTTTACCAAAGACTAGCACAGTCTTTGGCCATACACACAATGAAGTTTAATCAATGCTGCTCCAACAAAGTGTCAACAAAAATGAACATGGATTCACAAAGAAACCATTTACTGCTAGGGTATTATAATAGATTGTGTATGTGCGTGTGGGTTACATGGGTTACCTGTCCTCGCAAGCCTGCTCTGGTGGTAGTGAAGTTGACCTCTGTTACCACGGAAATGGCATCAGGGGGGAGGAAAGGGGTGGGATTCCGTGTTGCCAGAAAGAGACGGAAGTCCTCATTGTAATCAATGACCTTGTCTCCTATCTGAACCACATATCTAGGACCTGTGTGTGTGTGTGTGTGTGTGTGTGTGTGTGTGTGTGTGTGTGTGTGCGTGCATGTGTGTGTCGAAGTTGGACAGAAAGAAAAATTCTCTGTTAACAACTTATACTGTATCATACAGGCTTGTAACTTTGTCCTCAGTGTCCACTTTAAATCCTATGCTGTCTTCTCAATGTCTGCAATGCAGTACTGCCATGCCTTTTTTTCAAACCTGTTCAACACTACTTTTAAGTGGATAAGTTGCCCTTTCTTACACTTTCACTGCCCCCACTCTTTTCAATTCAGCTTCAAATAGACAACCACCTCTCCCTGGATGAATCACCCTCATTTTCACAAGTATGTCCCATCTCTGTACAGCTGTGAGTCTAGTGACTTTCTTTCATGGCTGCATTTTGTCAGACAGAAAAAGTAACATAGTCAACAATTAAGAATGAATTTGCATTGATATTTTACATATCATAAGCAGAAGTGTAAACAAAGAAGAGCCAGGTTCTGTTCACGGTTTCTGCCTGTTGTTGTGATTTGGCACAATAAATAAAATTGAAGTGACGTTCAGGCAACATCTGTCAAATAGGATTGCACTACAGTTTAGAAAAAGTGGTTGTCAGATAGAGGTGAGTAGACTGCTTTTTAGTTAGAAACCAATGGTTGGTTATACAGAATAAATGATTTCTCCCTCACCCACTTTGCATGAAAATGGTGTTTGTGAATGTGTGCATACCCTGTGCTATGAGTTCCCTCCTCAGCAGTGGGTAGAGCACAGGTTCAACCCCATCCATCTCTTGGATGATAAGGGTTTTTCCAAATCTGACTGCCAGCTCCAGGGATGTCATGAAGTTACTATCCTATAGAGAGCATAATTGTAAGAATACCTTGAATTCCAGTATTGGTTCCCCTTGGAAGCACTTTAAAGAAATGTTCAACAACAATGGCTCAACAGGCTCCTGCAGACATAAAATTGACCTCACCGATAGGTTAGGTTTATATATTGATTTGAACATAACATATGACCTCTGTGAAAATGAGTTTGCAAATGCAACAAAATATATAGTTAATGACCACTAGTGTGTCTTCTTATGATATGTGTGTGTGTGTGTGTGTGTGTGTGTGACACATTCTGTCTCTGTCTGGCTCTCTGACTGCCATTATCTGTGTACTTTCTCTGTATATTTGCAAAGGGTGCTCACTGTCTGTCTCTCTCTCCATCACAGCCCTCAATCTTCATTGCCATTCTTGTTGTCTGTGTCGCTCTGTCTCTCTTATCAGTGCATGAGTGTAGCAGTTGTTGTGGTTATTACACTACAGTGATCCACTGGATAATACTGATTCTCTTCTGACACCCGTTTTTAATTTTTTCTTGACCAATCCAGCTTTTAAAAATGAATCATAACACTTAAACAGTGGTGCAAAGAGAGAGTTTTTCCGACGTGTGTGTGTGTGTGTGTGTGTGTGTGTGTGTGTGTGTGTGTGTGTGTGTGTGTGTGCGCTTACCTGTTGGTTGATGACCTCTAGTCTGTGCTGTTGGAGATGTGTGCGTAGCCACTCTGTAGCTCGGGATGACGGGTCGATCAGGAATGGACAGGCAACACTCTGAGAATAGAACAACAATGAGGAACTGTGTTTTAGTTTGAAGTAATACTCTCAAAGATTTCCATTTAAATAAGCATCTGTTAAGTCACTATGTATTGCCGATTGCTGGCATAGTTTTACTTTTACAAAAGAGGCTGATTGAATGAGAGGACTTGGTTGTCAGTTGTCCACTATACAGTTTTGTGTGTGTGTGTGTGTGTGTGTGAGTGTGTGTATACACATACAGTATATACAGGAAAAACAAACAGATACGGTGGAAGAAACAAAGAGACTACATCTCACTAAGTTCATAAGAATGAATGATGGAACCACTTCTTACCCTTAACATGAGTGCATTGATCTGAAGGCAGCAATAGAAAAAACAAAACACAATACAGACAAATGGAAGACAGATGAATTGCAACCAGGGCAGAATTCTTGATAATATGGAGATTGGCTGTTAGTATATGCTGCAGTATTGTACATGTTGTTGTTTTTTTAAAGTGCATTTAAAGCTTAAAACAAACACTCATTGTACACTAATGAAAGAATAATTGTAATAACTTTAGCCAGACAAAAACGAGTAGATAGAGAAAGATAGAAATTTGTGATTAAACTGCTTTCATAACATGTATATGCTTGTGTGCCAAAGCAGAGCTGTAATCAACAGAATTAAAACAAAAGTAAAGAAATTAATGAGATTTGACAGAAATTGTCTAACCTGTAGTATGACAAGTGCATTCTCCATGGAGAGGTCATCAGATGGCAGCCCTTGACTCTTCCAGATCAACTGCTCACTCTCCGAACACAGGAATGACCGCAAGTCAAACTCTGATACAAACACACACAACACAACTTAGCTGCCTTTGTAGTACACTGTACACTGACACCTGAGGAACCATCTTATTTGTCACTTTTATTTTTACTGACTAAACAGTGTTGGTAATTTTAATCAAACCTCAGATATTGCAGTTACTGACAAGTCCCAAATCATCAATAGTGCTTAAACACATTATATTACACTTTAAGCGGCGTCACTGGGTAAATCTTGACAACCGGTTTGTGGAGAAACCATTTGAAGGACATAAGGATTTAAGAACGATAGTGGGTCAACTGGATGACTCAGCTTTTTGGAATTTACATTGCATATCTGAAGCCCTCTGGGAAACAGGTTGCCAAGCAAAATTCTATGGTCAGACAAAAATTACACGTTTTGGTACACATTTACAGGTTCATTTGTGTGGATGGAATATTAATATCTCAATAGGAGTGGACATATTACGGTGATTATTCTTGGCAGTTGAGAAGTAAAATCCAGTGCTTAAAAAACATGATTATTAAATACTTAATATTAAGTACTGTAATCCTTAATGAGTAAGTATGTGAGTTTTTTTATGATTAAAAAATAAAGATGCTTTTTTAAATGAGAGATTAAAGACAAAACATCAACATGACTGTAAAGCTAGGTAGTGACTTTGCTGTAAATGGCAGACTTGGACTGTTACATGGTTACTAGTTTACTAAAGGTGCTGTAGGTAGGATTGCGAAGATCCGGGACTTTCAAATAAAAAAATTGAACATTGACAACTTCTCAGTCCCCCCACTTTCCTGCTAAAGCCCAAAATTATTATTATTTTTTAAATCAGCACTCATATTTAGTAGAACCAGAAGCTGAAAAGTGTTGTACCATATTTATCAACAGTGAATTTCAGGTGTGTGGGTAGTACGTTTGCTTGTGTCGGCCGTTTAGCACAGAAGTTGGCATATGCTGGTGCTCGCGTGTTGGTCAAGTATAAGTAGTAGTACAGTATGTTTACTCTGTAGTCCAGATTGAGCCATCCATGTCTCTTGACAGTGTCTTCTACGGTCTTCAGGAGCTGCAGACAGATACGTGATGAAGGCTGCAGCAAGCATGGCCCTCATAGGGAGCGTATCCAACTCATTCTTTATCTCAGACATCTGATAGAATAAGAGACAGGTAGGTGATTAGGGTGAAAACAGTATGAAAAGAGAAAGACAAAAAGGGAAGGGCACTGCAAGGATTGAGAGGAATCAGAGGGAAGAATGTCAAGAATGGTAGGGATTAAAGAAGAAAACATGGTAGAAAAAGAGAAGTGTAAGAAACTTGACCTAGGTGCATGGGCGGTATGCCCACTCGTCCTCTTACCCTTCGCCAAACAGAAGAACTCTAAACCCAACTCGAAGTTCCAATAATCAAAAAAATATCAATAGTGATTCTGACAAGAACGCAAGATAAAAGTAACCTAAATATGCAGAAGCCGTCACACACTTGCACATTGTTAGCTAATGTGACATTACTGCTGTAATTTCTATGTTAATCCAGATTCCTTTGAGTCTAGTGGCATGTCAGGGGAGCACAAATACACATGCATGTTTGGCAAATAACTATACATCAGGCTTAAATGTCAAGCTGTATGCCCACAGGACAATGTGATCTCTGGTCCACTGTATTAATACTGTCAAACATCCTGCCACATTTTGAACTTCAACTCCAAAGATGCATCTATTCCTGCACCACTTACTTCGTAGTTGTGTGTGCCCCTCTCTCTAAGTGGAGCTCCCTTCCCTTGAAACACTTACACAATTTAGAGGCATCAACATACCTCAACAGCTACTGCATCGTGTGTAAAAGAGTTAGGGATGAAGTGTGTATGTGTGTGTGTGTTTAGGGAAATACGTGAGCAGAGAGTAAACGCTGTCTCTTTGGTGCGGACCTTGAGGAAGGCAGTGAGTGTGAGGGTGTGTGTGCGTCAAGAAGAGATTGAGTGTTTTAATTAAGGTGCAGACAGAAGCTGAAAACAGCCAGAAGGAACTGAAGACAAGAGAATACATCCCCCTGTCCCACCCACACACACACACACACACACACACACACACACACACACACACACACACACACACACGCACACAAACACCTCCTGTTGCTCTTACATGGTAAATGAGCCCCTTTCTTAGTAAATCTGTGTAACCTCCCACACGAATACACACATCAACACACTCATACATCAAGCTACCTGTGCGTTCCACCGTGTGTGTTCTCTGTCCAGTTGGGATATTAGCTGCTGGGCAGCAGTAATCGTGTCCTGAGCTTTTGTTACCTCAGCCTCCAACTTAGCTGCCTCTGTAGTATGACACTGAAACCTGAGGAAAAGAGTAAAGGGGAGGAAAAGAAGTCAGTGAGTTATAGGTATATGTTTGACGTGGGATCTGATTGACACTCTGATAGTTATTTAGTCTACCAAAGATAGATTAAACAGATTGAAAACATATAATCTATGTAGTGTGAAAACCATTTGTAGCTTCTTCCATTTCGTTGAAAGTAGAATAAAAATGTGCCATGAAATTTGACAGACAATACAGTGTTTGAGGTAGGGTTAGGTGAGGTAAGGCAAGGCAACAAGAGACTACGGAAGGGGAGAGGAAAGGAATTGATGGTGCAAGTAACAAATCCTTCAGTTCAACTCACACAGTAAGATTTTTTTATACAAACAGGGATCAATACAAAGATAAATGGCAGGACAGGCATTTGGAGAAAGCAAAGGTTGAAGATGTTGAAGAAAAGAGCAACAGAGAGCGCAAAAGGGCTCAGTGTGAAGTTGTTGAACTATGACCTGATAAGTAGTGAAACTGGCTAACGTCCAGCCAAAAGAAAGTAGAACAGACCTGCCCTTTAGGTATTATTGATGGTTTGTATCCTTGTTTATGTATATGGAGGACCGTGTCTTTCATATTTAAAAATAAATACAGAAATAAATAAATGCTCAATAAATAAATAAGCACACAATTAATTGCCCCAAAAAATACAATGAAGAAATAAATGTAGGTAGAAATTAAATTATACAGTGAGACATAAATGTATATATCTCTTTTAATTAGCTTCTTTATTTATTCACCTTTGTAATAATTACCTTATTTATTTATTGTCCGTTATAATCTTCAACTTTATTTATTCCTTACTTATTTTTTAAATGTATTTATTTCTGTGTGTGTTTAATTTTTTTGTCTGTTTTATTCTTCCGTTGCATTTTCTACCCTATTTATTTTCACCCCTGGTATTTATTTCTGCCTGTCACTTTTACATTTCTGCCTGTCACTTTTACATTTCTACATGCATTTCTGCCTCATTATGCAAATGAGGAGGGGCTGGTCTTAAGGGGTTAACTTCTGCCCATTGGTTGGTTAGCATTTTACTCCCTCGGTCAATCTACATGCCACCGGCCACAGACACAACACAGATGGCTAGCTACGGTGAAGTTGTCAGTGAGCTCAGGCATTTAGCAACTGTTTTTGAAAACAATGCTAACGTTATAAGTATTGACTTTATAATTTTTCGTTTAGACGCTCTGACAGAACGTGTGTTTCAGTCAGCGGTGTCGTGCCAATGTACTCGTGTATCCCCTGGCCGGGGAGCGCGCATGCACACAGAGCGGAGCTTCTGCTGCCCTTCGAATTGTTTAACTGCTGCACTTTGAATTAAACGGAACAAACAGCGACGTGGAAGACTCGGCAGGGTTTCCATAGTAACAGGGGTCTCAGTTAACTACATAAATACGTGTATTTGTCTGTTACATTAAGGCGACGTGTCAAATGTTTATAGCGTGGTTTAATATCGAGTGATAGGCGTATCCTCCCTGTCCCTGTCTACCATATGAGTTACATAGGAGGTACTCAAATATCAGGCCGTTTTTTCACCTGATATTTGGGTATCCCCTATGTAACTTTTGATAAACAACAGCAAACCTCTCCAAATTGTGTCAGGTTGTTTATTGTGACCTATTAAAACACACAAAATAACACCCATGATGACAGGACAGACCCTTTGCATGTTAGGGATGGGATACATAAAATATCAGGTGAAAAATGATATTGATATTGATATTGATGATAGTCCTTCATGCAGTGCCATCACATAGGTTACACACACACACACACACACACACACCGCCGTGAGGAATACTAATCAACCTGTTCGCCGTTAGAAGCGGCGCACAACTTAGGACTTCTCCATCCTGAGACGTCTCTTGGATTTATTCTAAACATCCACCTGCTAAATTTCATCGGGTTTTTGTAGTGCAACCTTCTTTGAACGAACTGCGGCTGTTATCATTCTGTCTCTTCTGATGTGCGACAGGAAGCCAGAGAGAGGAGTGGATTTGGAGACAGACAACCCACTCCCGGGCCGCTTCTAGCAAGGGAAACCCCCCACGCGTTGCGCGCCTGGATCGCCAGTAGAAATTTCGCCCGCGGAGTGCGTGTGCATACGCGTCAGTCACTAAATGTGTGTGTTCGTGCACGGCAAAGTCCCGGGCTCCGTCCTCAACAGTTGCTACCGGAGCGACGGAGAGGAGAGGTGGAGAGCGAGAGAGATAAGAGACTGAGGACAGACGGACGCGGAGCCCCACATGCAAAGGGTCTGTCCTGTCATCATGGGTGTTATTTTGTGTGTTTAATAGGTCACAATAAACAACCTGACAGAATTTGGAGAGGTTTGCTGTTGTTTATCAAAAGTTACATAGGGGATACCCAAATATCAGGTGAAAAAACGGCCTGATATTTGAGTACCTCCTATGTAACTCATATGGTAGACAGGGACAGGGAGGATACGCCTATCACTCGATATTAAACCACGCTATAAACATTTGACACGTCGCCTTAATGTAACAGACAAATACACGTATTTATGTAGTTAACTGAGACCCCTGTTACTATGGTAACCCTGCCGAGTCTTCCACGTCGCTGTTTGTTCCGTTTAATTCAAAGTGCAGCAGTTAAACAATTCGAAGAAGGGCAGCAGAAGCTCCGCTCTGTGTGCATGCGCTCCCGCGGCCAGGGGATACACGAGTACATTGGCACGACACCGCTGACTGAAACACACGCGTTCTGTTAGAGCGTCTAAACGAAAAAATTATAAAGTCAATACTTATAACGTTAGCATTGTTTTCAAAAACAGTTGCTAAATGCCTGAGCTCACTGACAACTTCACCATAGGTAGCCATCTGTGTTGTGTCTGTGGCCGGTGGCATGTAGATTGACCGAGGGAGTAAAATGCTAACCAACCAATGGGCAGAAGTTAACCCCTTAAGACCAGCCCCTCCTCATTTGCATAATGAGGCAGAAATGCATGTAGAAATGTAAAAGTGACAGGCAGAAATGTAAAAGTGACAGGCAGAAATAAATACCAGGGGTGAAAATAAATAGGGTAGAAAATGCAACGGAAGAATAAAACAGACAAAAAAATTAAACACACACAGAAATAAATACATTTAAAAAATAAGTAAGGAATAAATAAAGTTGAAGATTATAACGGACAATAAATAAATAAGGTAATTATTACAAAGGTGAATAAATAAAGAAGCTAATTAAAAGAGATATATACATTTATGTCTCACTGTATAATTTAATTTCTACCTACATTTATTTCTTCATTGTATTTTTCGGGGCAATTAATTGTGTGCTTATTTATTTATTGAGCATTTATTTATTTCTGTATTTATTTTTAAATATGAAAGACACGGTCCTCCATATATGTAACTTCATGGTGGAACAATACAGGCAGCAGAGCAGTAGGGATGCAGCGTGGCTGGCAGTAACTGAAAGGGAGGACAACTAAGAAAAAGTGTATAATGTCTTTTCTTGTAGAATGCAGTTGTTAGTCTGCTAGCTGAGTTAGCTCCAGAAGCTTTTGCAAGTTGCTGCATAACTTCCGGTCACATGTGCTTTTTACCAGAGCTTGAAAGTAAATTTTGCTTTGCCTGTTTTAGACTGGCCACGCTATTAAACAGAATGAGCAAGTTCTTGTCCTGTCCCTGATTGCCTCTGTTTGTTTCAGTTTTTTTCTACTTTAGTGAAGTCAGGGCTAGTCATATGGGAGTGGCGGAATAATTTAAGTTATGGTTTAATACAACAATATTACAAGGGTAATTTATGGCAAGATTACAACCATTAGATTTTTTCACAGGTAAAATACAGTGGAAATGGAAAGATAAAGGGCTGGAAGAATAGTTGGAATGATGGAAGGAGGCATACTTCTCTTTCAGCTCGTTGACTTTAGCTCCAACAGAGTTGAGCTGGTCCTCCAGCTTATTCTTCCTACTCTCCGTTTTCCTCAGGTTTCTGGACATACAGCACACACACACACACACACACACACACATCATGTGTGTCAATGTCTTTCTCATGCATGAAGAGTGTGTATGTGTATTCTATCTAAAAACTGGGGTGTGTGTGTGTGTGTGTGTGTGTGAGTATGTGTATGTGTATGGTTCCTACTCCAGTAGTCCGGCCTGCTCTCTCTCCAGTGGCTCTATCCTCTCTAGGACGTGGGAGTATTGGACATTGGCTTTGACCCAGGCAGCCAGGGGAGCAGCTGCTGCACTTGCACGCTTTGCATTCTGACCACAAGAACAGCATCACAAGTCAGAAACAACTCAGTTATAACAGCAGCCACAATACCATCTTCAGACAACATAAAAACAACAACAAAAAGGTTAATACTGAAACATACCCACCATATCCACCAACAATACATCTAATTCTTATTTTGCTATTGTGGCTAGCTGACCTTAGGATCAAAGGAGGCCTTGTTTCTGTTGAGCAGCTCTTCCACACTCTGGCGAATCTCAGGGGTGACGTTCCTCACCTCAAATGTAGCTATGTCCTCTCTCACACCACGCTTAGCCAGAAAGCTACAGAACAAAGGGGAGAAAGAACAAAACAAGGAAGAAAGAGAGGATTGGACATGAGCAGGTGACAAACAAAGCAAATAAATGTGTGAAAGTTTGACTTTACATGCCATGGCAATTTGCCAAAGTCAAGAAAAAAATCAAGAGAGAGATCATCAGAAAGGGAGATAGAATAAAGTGACTTTTTATCGAGAAAGTGAGGAAGTTAATATTATGAGACAAAGTTTTTTCATGTCTTAAGCATGAACCATGTAATTTATTCTCCTTGTTAGTCATGACAAGTCACCCGCTTCACCTTTCTTTAGTTAAAAATTATATAGATTTCTCCTTCTCTCCATCCTTTCCTAGCTGTGCAAAACCTTTCATCCTCTTCTTCCTCTGTCCATATTAATCCCTTAGCACCCCATCACCTCCTCACACCTCTTTTTGGTAACCCAAAAGGTGTTGAAGATCCTCGTCAGAATAATTGCTCCCAACGGCATAACTTTCTCTTTATTTATCTATCATCCTTCTTTTTCTTCCTTCTCATGCCCATCCTTTAGACATTCTTGCCATCTCATCCCCCTCTCACCTCTTCATGCTGACCCAGGAGGTGTCGAAGATGCCCATCAGTCTCAGTACCCCCTCCAGGATGTCTCTGATGACATCAGGGGGCATGCGAAGGGAGCGGATTTCAGACAGAGCTTCAGGCTTGATGTTCCCAACTGCACGCTTTGCTTCATCTACCAAAGGCTAGAGTGCAGCAATGGTAAAAAGAGGGAGGGATACAAAACTAAAGATGAGATAAGTATAGAGGGGATGGCAAGTATAGAGAAGATAGGGCAATTGGGGGCAATTGTATGTATCTTTATTTCCAGAAATAATGTCATACTAACCCACAAGTCAAACTCACCTGCACTTCCTTCAGCTCATGATCTATTTTGGCCTTTCTCTCTTCAATCTTGGACACTTCTTGAGCCATCTTCCCTTTTATCTTTTCCATTTCTGCCTTCTGGTCACTGGCATTCTGAATAACAAAAAAGATAACGCAATGTTTATTGGAACCAACTTTTAAGATGTAAAGCAGTACATCTTAGGTACCTGAAATTTGAGATGGGTCAGACATACAGTGCCGATAACAACTGAACTATTTGGTTTAGGAACATTCAGATTAAGACACATAATTAAGGATGAAAAGAGAGAGCGGTTGAATTTTTAGCAGCCTAATTAACTTCTCTCTCACCTCTATATCCAATAAATCCCATCCCTTCAGTTCTCCCCTGTCAAGCCTTGACCTCTTCCTATATCCCTCATTTTTCTACTATTGCCTCTCCAAATCTCATTGTTCTTCTTCCTCAACTGCTTCCTACTCTGAATGTTTCCATCTTCACCAAGCCTCACTCTTCCATCTTGTTTTTCCTCATTCTTGATCTCTTTTGTCCTCCCCCCCCCCCACACTGTCTCCATCTCAACAGGAGACATAGCTGCTACAGCCCAAAGGGACAAGTCTAATCGTTAATTATCCCTCTGCAAACTGACTCTGGTGACAGGTTTTCCTTCTCTTGTTACTTCTCTCTCCCTCCTTCACTCCATCTCACTCAAGATGCCAATTCCCCACAGAGAGAAAGACTGAAGGATATGATAACTAATGAACAGGGTTCAACTTTCTTTTTCCTTCCACACATCCTCCAGATAGAACCAGCAGGAGGAAATGGAAACGTGGCAATCAGGAGATAGAAAACTCTGGGTGAGAAGTCACAGAACAAACAAATGTGCATAGGCACACAAACTAAATAAATAGCATATTCACAGCAGGGAAATCCAGACTGAGGAAGACTGAATGGGAGAGAGGAAAAAATAAGAAACTGGAATAGAAAAGAAGAAAATAGAAGAAAAGAAAAAAGAGCTAGCAGGGAGGAGGGCTGCAGTGAGAGTTTAGAGGAGAATATATGTAACTTGAAGGAGACATGAAACCCTGCAGAACCTCTGACCTGCCTGCCCCTGAGTTACACACACTGACATACACAGAGTCACAAACATACATAAACACACAAGCACACACACACACCTGCATGGAAGTGGTAATTTCCTGCAGGGCAGAATCGGCTTCCTGTTGTTTAGTCTTCAGCAGTGCACTCTGCTCTGCAGCCCGCCTTTTCAACTCATCCACCAATGCTTTAGCTTCATTCAGCTTAGACACGCCTGCCTGCAGACACAAAGTCAAAGTCAAATGTAAGGTGTGAGAGATTTGAAAGATTACTCAGATGTGCAAGTTAAAAAAAACAACTTAGAGAACTCTATAGCAAGTTCAACAGTGCTTATAATTCTAAGGGCACTTGGTGTACTGGCTTCCCATTTACAAACATTGCATTTCCAATTAAGATACAATAAGCCTTTATTTTCTATGTTTATTAGAAACATTGAGTAATTAAAAAATCAAGACTGAAATCAGAATTTATCAGTGCTCAACATGTTGGTATCTGCTTGAAAAACACATTGCCCTGCTATTGTTTGCCAATGAATTAAGTTTTGCCAAAACGCTACAGGTACATAATAATAATAGGGTTAGTGGAATGTACTGGTTTCCCAGTGTACAGTGGTGTGAAAATGTATTCATTTTCAGTTATGATTCGGTGTTATTTGCTCTAATGTATTGAAAAAAATATTGTATTGATTTTACTTATTTTTAAGAGGGAGACATTTGGACATACTACAAATTTAAAATACAGTTTCAAGTTTCAATTATAGTAGGCCAAATAAAACATTCTGTTTTCCATTCCAGTAAGGGTCATTGTAACTAATAATAATAATAATAAAAATTAAAAAATAATAATAATAATAATTGTTTAATACTGTATACAATGATATTTTCTGAAGACGGTTGTCTAATTGTGAAAATGTCATACCCTTTTTGTTTAGTTCTACTTACCTCAGGCATACAATGTCAGTGCTTCACAACCATAAGTTATTCTTAAAAGGGTTAATAAACAACATCATACTTTTACTCTTATCTTTTGTGTATGTATGTATGTATGTATGTATGTATGTATGTAGTTATGCATGAATAGTACATTGTACCTGCAGATGCTGCTGTCTCGTTGTGAGCTGGCTCTGCTTCCGGCTAAATAATGCAGTGTAAACATGCAGAAAGGCCATGTACTGTCTGGGTGTTGCACCATGGTCTCTGCATGACTCATGGACCATCAGGAACAAACGGCACAGGTCTCCCTGAGCAGGCCCTGCTGGGAGCAAAGGATGAGGAAGATTATAAGCACCAACTGACTTAAATTTACAAGGTCAACTTCATAATATAATACATAGCCAAACATAGCTAAAAACAATGTTAGCGGGCTTCTGAGTTACTTTCTTGTCAGAAAATGAAAAAGAATAAATAGTTGTATTGTAATGGTGCAGAGTGTATGGTTAACATACCTTCTTGCCAGTGGTAGAAATTATTATTTATCCACTGATTATTTGCCGAAAAAAGTTATGGAACTGAGATTGTAATTATGATAATTGGAAGACTGTACAGTACAATTACAATTACAACATAATTTAAAGCCAACATACAATTTAAAATAATGACAATTATACACCTTTGCTATAAGAACATGTGCTACTACCTGAGCTTTTCCCCTTTGTGGCTCTTTCATTCCCCTCCCCTCCTCCTTCAGTCTTTGCCAGCAGCAGCTCAGGAATCTGACAAGGTATGTTAAATGTACATAGAAAACATTGATACATGCATTAAAAACTTATGTACATTTGTAAAAATATTCTATTTTTTTTGTTTTAAATATAAGGTACCACAGCTAAGCAAGTTTTCTTCCTCAGCCCTTTGTTTGTAGGGTCAATACTGAATATGAAGCCACTGGATACTTATATGGGGCTATGGCAGAGTAACGGTTAGTCTGGACTGCACAGGTCTTTTTTTTTTCTCTTCTCCGGGCAAAGGTAAATCTCCATACTCTTCATATACTTTTAGCAGGATTTACTCATCTTAAATACGGGTGTGAACTTTATCTGCAAATGCTGCCTGATGTAATATCTGCTTTTGATCTTGTCACTGTACTTGTTCCTCTACTAACCTTCTTCATGCTGCTTTCAGACCATCCTTCCATCCACTGGACAGAACACTTGCGGTAGAAAGCTGGGTTGCTCTCACAGTTAATGGTGAAGTTAGAGTTGGAGCAGTCCATGATCAGAACAATGTGGAGATTCTGCTGGACTCCTAAGGTGGTGTGATACACAAATAGTAGCACAATAGTTGGGAAATAAAAAGAGTGGAGGAGTTAATATCACAAAATGTCATTAGGGACACAGCAAATGAGCAGGAAACAGAGACAGTAAGAGGCAACGTGAAGTCAGGCACTCATTTTTGTGTCGCTGATATTGTCCTGACAGAGTTGGATAGGGAAGGTTAGCAGGAACTCTTTAGTGGGTATACTTTGACAATAATAGTCTTACTGATTGTATTCTCTAGAAGCAACCTCTGCCTCAGTGACACAACACCATTTCTAAAGTAAACACACCACTGCACAGCAGGGAAGCAGAAGAATATAGACTAATACAATCACAGAAGAGAACAGCTAAAACAATCATTGGAAAGAAGTGACACGTGTTGTAGAGTTTTAGAGTGAGAACAGGACCAGAGTACCACATATACTACATTGATCGTCCAAAAATAATGAATGATGGACAAACAGACAGAGGGACTGGGCTGCTGAAAAATATACAGTACTACTAACTGTGCGAAAAGTAGTTGTAGAGTGGTCCAGTGAATCCATCATGGGAAGCAGCATCTTTGAGGGAGGCGAGGAGAGGCTCCAGTTCTTCTGGGGTGTACAGACCTGGAACTTCACCTGTAATATAACACACAAGAAACACAGAAATGATTAAATGTTTCCTTACACACTAACATCTCTAAATGCTAAATGCAAATGCAAAATAGTAAGGAGCAGGACCCATTGAAACTGCAAACTATGACTGTTGCAGTATCATTTTTGCTAAAATTACCAGTGCATGGTGGCTTAAATGCAGACCAAAACAAGGGCTGCAATAGGAATGTGTCTGATATAGATTCTCAGCACACACACAGTATACAAACAAGAAAGAAAAATACATGTATTTCCCAAAATGTTAAACATTTCCTTAATTACTAACATTATCCTAATCCAAAATGTAACCTTAACTCTTAAAAGAAGTTGTAACACCTTCAGATCAAAAAAGTAAAATATGTTCTCATGAAAATGGAAGGGAAAACAATCACAAAAAGACAATATACACCTGATGACAGCAGGCTGTTGACCATTTCTAAGAAAGCTGGATGAACAAACTGATAGTCTTCCAACAGTAGAACCGCCTGTTGGCCCTCCAGACCTGCCAGCTGCATCACCTACACATACAGTATGCATAAATAGACATCATATGTTTTGATATACATATAAAGATGACACACCACATGTATACTGAGACTAACTATCTGTGCATTTACGCATTAATTGTTAGATACAGGTGCCATTCAACAATCAATATGGCAATTTAAATCTGGAAAAAAACATTACATAATGTTAATAGGAAGATAATTCAAAAATTCAAAAAGCTTGTCAGTACAAGATCTCTAAGAGTTTTCTGCTAACACTGGTTTGCTTAGCACAATGTGAACCAGTTGAGCCAAGAAAAAAAAGACTATTCACTCTTACCGTCTTGAGATGATTGCTGAAATGCTTAAGAGTATAACCCCGGGAGATCTGGGGCGTGAACAACGTGTATCCATGCATGTGCGACACCAAGCACGTGGCTGTGTGACGACCCACTCCACTCCGGCCTGCCAGAAGCAGAGAGCCGCCGGGTCGGCTCAAGACCCGATCAACCCTGGACACAAAGTCGCACACTTCCCAAAACAGGAGAAGATCCAGCTCCCTGTTATCACGGCTGTATAGCACTACTCCCTAGAGGAAGGAAAGGGGGAACACACATGGGTGAGGAGCTGCACCACAGACATGCCAACATATACAATTAAATTAAAATAAGAATACAAAGTAACAGCCACATGAATGAGACACAGACATACTGTAAATGCAGCAGTAGAAAAAAAAGAGAAGATATATTTGATTTACTAAATTACTAAGGTAAAGTTGCAGTACAGCAGTTATATACTGTATGTAAACACATATGTATGTGTGCATTCTGAATCCAGCAGGCCTAACCACATAAACACCACCACAAGACAACAGTTCCTCACTGAGTACCTTCTTTACAACTTGTTTTAGGTCAGCAGAATCCAGACGTCCCAGTTGTTTACCATGAGGAGGTAAAGCCTGGCCTGGTGCCATTACAGCCCCTTCAGAGGCTCCCCATGTCACATAGAAACAATCTATACACAGGGAAAATATTACAGACTGTTTGTAACCCATCCACATATGTTCACCTTAAATGGCTTCTGTCTACATACAGTACTGGCTGTTTACAGAGTTGAGACAAAATATACAAAAGAAGGAGCACTGTAAAGGAAAATACTGTCACAAAAATGAACTCATATGAGTCAACTAAAATGAGATAAAATGTGTTTCAGAATGTTTAAATTGTGCTGTAGGCATTTTGAATTGTTTTCAAATCCCACAGCTAACATGCAAGGTGTTGTAGCGAAGCATGCAGGTGTTTGTTTTGCAGGCATACTGCACTTTTGGCCATAATTTAGAAGAGGCATTTCTCACCCAGGCTACACTGCTTATGCCTAGAAGGATGAGCAGATGACAATGGGCTGTTCAAGAAAAAAAGCTATCACACTTGCAAGGTACTGCTCTGTCTCCGCAATCATTGTGAGGTACAGCATTCTGAGAAATTTCAGTTTTGTGTCTCTTAGTTACTGAGCACTGGTGTTAAACAGTATGTATGCGCCTCCAATGTTGAGTTTAAACTTTTGATGAGTTGGTTCTTGGTATGACACAGTGGCTGGAAGCATGCTTTGGTGTGTTGCTGTGAAAAAAATAAGTAATTATTTAGGCCTCTCTGATGTGTCCGCTGGGCCTTGGTAATAGATTTGTCATTGTGTTGTTCCAGCAGCAGGACCTGTGTTTGATCATTACACCTCTCTGAGATGAGCCATCTTTCTTTGGATGTTTTCTATATACTGGCTTCAAATTTTAGATTGCTATGGCTAGCTCTTGCCATCATTTGCCGCATTGTAGATATTATAATTAATTACTACATACATTTATATGTAAGGACAGCGGGATCTGCATTTATCTTTTACTCTCATTTCTCTTTCGGTCCTGAGGGGACCTCCTGTACAGTGTGGACAACATTAGACATCATTCTGGTATTACTCATGATTCTTGTATGAGTTTGTTCTTATTTATGTCACAATGGGAGCTGGCAGGCAAGTGTAGCATTGGAGTCTTGCAAGCTCCAACCATGATTTAAACCCAGTTGCCATCATCATGAGTTTTGTTTACAATTTTAAGTGGTTTGGAGCGGTCAAACCAATTGAAAAAAGTCATGCTAAGAAACTGCCATAAATGCAGAGCTGTCAAAGAACACAGCCAATCAAATGTTGCTTTTCATGAAAATCTTTGCATGAATTGCATCAAGCATTCGATCTGTAATTAAATTGTTCCTGCTTTGCCTTAATGTTGGGCTGTTGAATCCATCAGAGCCTGCAAACAGAAGTTTTTTATGTGCATGTTTGATTTGAATAAAGGTTTATGCCAGCGAGAATAGAGCTATCTCCTACCAGTCATGTTGTCTAGAGCGTCAGAGCCCCAGTCTCCCCGTATGATGGAGGAGAGGATGTTATCAAAGATGTGAAGGTCTTTGGAGGAAACTAGCCGGTCTCTAAACAGCCTCCTGGCCTCATATGCTACCACCTCTAACACGCTGTCTGTCACATTAGATTGAGCTAAAAAGAAATGCATCACACACACACACACACACACACACACACACACACACACACACACACACACACACACACACACACACACACACAGGATTAATACCCAACAGGATATACACAAGATGAGATTTGTTGATTTTGTTTTAAATTTGTTTCTAATAAGAACCCTAAAACAACATTCAGCACAGTACAGTGATTCATCTGCAAAGGGAAATAGTTTTTTTCTGTAATGACTATAATGCAATTAACACAATGAGTAGTTTGTAGTCTGTCCATACCAAAGACACAAGCACAGTATTTACACTGTGACTTAGGCCTTAACATTAGTCAAAGGGCTGTTTTGGGTAAGATCAAGCATGACAAAGGCACCTCCTAGGGTAAGACTAAATTTACTAAATTCCTTCAAGAATCAGCAGAGTGCTGCTTGCTAAAAAGAGTGCTACAGGGACAGGCCAGACTTGTGGTCTCATAGGCCACTGACTTCAACGGAGTCTGTCACTTTATATAAAAAGAGCTTGAGAAGAGAGTCAAACAGAATCACAATTGACACCCCAGGGTTTTCCTGGCATATTCAATTTTAAAGACCAAGAAGGAAAAGAAAACACTTAAAGTGCCAAGTTGTGCCTATGGCTTTCAAATGATTTCCTTGCCCAAAACCCACCTCTGGTGATTCTACTATCAAAGCCAGTAAGGACTGGCTGATTCTGTATTTGCGAGATCAAAAAATATGTTAACAGTATTTGTTTTTTAAATAAAAACACATTACGTAAATATTTCTTTTCTAAGAATCCCTTAAATGAAAGTGATTAAGTGATTATTAAAGAATAGGCACCAAGAGTTGAAAAACTTGTTCATGCTCTTTGGTGGATGAGGCAACACTGTGTCTAAATGACCTCAGACATACTTATCTTAGGCCTTTTGTGATGTAATTTTGTGTTACTTATCGGCCGACATATCATCTGATAATTATATATCTGTGATATGCTTAAATTGCCTGATAATATCAGAAAAATTCCAATAAACTGGACATCACACATGACCTCCTTATCATTTACATTGGGAAACGTACATAGTCATGCTTGGTCCTGGGCCAAAGTTAGTGTCATCTCCATTAAATTGAAGAAAAATTTAACTTTTACACAGAAATTAAATCATTTCAGAAAAGAGAATAAAATTTCGGCCCACACTTTTCACCTCTGCATTTGGTTTCTATATCAAATTTTTCATTGTATTCTCTTTTTTAAAATCTTCTGGGGATTTAATTTCCTGCACCACAAAGGACACCAAGCAAGTGGTTGGGGGCAGCGGAAACAAGTTTGACACAACTTTGACATATCATCACCATTTAAGTTGATGTGTTGAACTTGTTTGCAAAGGTGGCATACACATCCAGCAGTTCTGGAGCAATATTAGGTTTCATCTGGACACGTGTTTCTGACCAACAGGCAAATGCAATTCCAATGTTTAATTTCTTTTAGCTCTGTATTTGGTCTTTACCAACTCTTGAGGGAAATATTTGAATTTTTAGCTGCTAAATGCTCCACTATGTTCACCAGCTAGTAGCTAACTGCTATCTGTGTCCTACTGTTTAGATGCATGGGTTTTTAGAGATCACATGCACACTTAAACTCATCACATTCAACAACACATTTACAGAATAACAATGAAGAGAGGTTTTGTTTTTTTTACATACCAAAAAAAGGTAAGCAGCAAGAGGGGTAAAGAGGGAGGAAGAAGCAAGAGCAAGTTAAAAAATGATGAGCATAGGAAAAGAGAAGTTTGTCCGCTGACGTGTTTAATTAAAATAAATGATTGGACTCACTATCACAGCAGGAACACATTGCACAAGGAAAGAAAGAGTGACAGAAGGAAAGTTGAAAGGACAGCAAAGGGAGAGGGTGATAAAAGAGGGGGACGGAGACAAGTGACAGAGAGGAAATGAGGAGAGAGAAGAGAGGAGAGATTGAATGAAGAAAAAGGTGAGAGTTGGAGACAGTAGCTCTGAGCTAAAAAAAAATACTGACAAGAAACTAAGCTACATATGATTATGGCATAAAAACTGACAGAGTTATTAATGCTTTATGTTCCTCAGCGGCAGCAAAATTATATAAGAACTGTGAGGAGAATCTTAGTTTTTGTTTGCATACTGCCATGCTTCTGTCCCAATAAAGGATCTTGTTGGTTCCCTAACTTAGAGAAGGTTTATGTTTGCCTGGTTATTACATCAATCTTATATATATTCATATGTGTGCATTCTTGCAAGTGTGTTTGGTTACCTGCAGTGAGGTCATATCGCAGCAGGCTGAGGACCCATTCTGTGAGAATACAGGGGGTAAATAGGTAGTGGCTGTGGTCATCCACTGTAAACTTGGCTTTCACCTGAGATTAAAGATAAACAGGGAGATAGATGATACATACATATGTAATCACTGGCATAAGAGGCATATTATATTATTATATTTAACCGCTAAAAGCACAATCTGTGTGCCATCCATAGTTGCAATTTGGAACTAGCCATATAGGGCTTCATTTACTGATTGCCCGTACAATGTCCTAGATAAAAATTAAATGGTTCCCCTGCAGATCACCACTGTTTTTCAAAACACATCCAATGGGTCTAGGTTCTGTTAAATTTCTTTGTAATTTTGAGGTATATTGCCATTTTGCTGAAAAACAGCAATATACCAACAGCATAGAAATGTTTGTCCAGTCACAAAACCTTTACATACAGTACAACCTGATAGACAACACAAATGTATCCAATTATCACATGAAAATGTCACATAATTAATTATAATGTATAAAACAAATAAATAAAAATGTGGATAAGAATAAAACCTTTACCAAGTCAATACCTGTTCATAGAGCTGCACAAGAGACCCAGCCAGCTGGTGTGTTTTCCCTGTGCTGGCCCAGGATGCCTGGCTGCCCAAGCTATGTTGGAGAACTGGCTGCAGGTATGCTGAGTAGATAGTCTGCAGCTGCTCCCTGTCTGGATAGCTAAAGGCAGAGGCAAAGAGGCAGAGAAACAGATGGATGTAGGAAAATAAAAATAGAGTGGGTCAGGGTTAGAGGGAGGCCAACAATGAAACAGAGAGAAAGAAGAAAAGATGATGGGAAGCAAAATTTAGAAAGCAAGTACATACATGTGTAATTGCAGGCTGTTTGGAAATAAGTAAAGTATAATAATTTAAGTACATTTGCAACATACTTACTCTATAGTGCAAACGCGAACTATAGATGAGAAGCGGGAGGTGAGCAAATGGCTCCCTACAGCACCCCCTGTTGACATGGAGGCCACCACCTGGATGTTCTCAAGACTTACCCAGTCCAGATTTTCATCATAGAATCCCTTATATGTCAAAACCTGGAGGAAAGACAGAGAGAGAAAGAGATGAAAAATGGAATTAAGAAGGTGGAAGAAATAGGAGAGTTGAGAAAAAAAAAATACATTTATTAAAAGTCAAAATGTCTGTAAGATAGACTCCAAGTACTTTCAATTATATATGAAACAGCCTTGAAACCTTACTGATGTGCTAGAAATCAGTGTCATAGTTTTCTTTTTCCCCCCCCTCCATTTACTAATTTGTTTGTTAATCTATATGCCTTTTTATGGATTATTTCTACCTGTTGCAGGAAGGCAGTGAGGTTGCTGGTCCCCCATTTGTCAGGTTTAGGTAGGTTGATGTCTTTTAAGTAGAGCACAAGGTTCTCACAGTCTTTGGGTCTAAAGACTCGACCAGTGTTTGAGCTGAGCAACAAGCAGGTCTGACTGAGCTTTTGTAGGACATGGCGTGATGAGGTCTGGGCGCTGCAGTGCACCACAGCAACTTGGGTGGACCGCAGCCTAGAAAAGGCGTAGCGCAGGAGCATGCTAGACAGAAAACAATAAATACAAAAAAGGTCAAGAAACACACAGGCCCTGTTTAAAAGGTTTGGCCAGACATGGTCAAACAACTTCAGCTAAATCAATAAATGTTGTGACTCTTATATATCTCATTTATGTTTAGGGTGGTGCCAGGAACATATGAAATGATAAGAGGAAGAATGACTTTTAGTGCTTTAGTTATTTTGTGATCTAGAGAACAATGTTTTTCAGACCAAACCCAAAGGCAAAGAGAGACATTTTGAGAGGGCGCAAACAAACAAAGAAAATTATTGGAAAGTAAATGATGTGCATTCACATGCATGTACACCCAGTCCAGTGAATGTGTGTGTAAATTAATTAATGTTCTTTTATCAGAAGAACAAGCTGACAAACCTAGTGCCTCAATGGCACAGTGACCTTTCAGTCAAAGTAAGGCAAGACAAGAGGACGAGAAAAGGAGACATTGAGTGAAACTCAACTGAAGTGTAAAAGGCAAACCGAGTGACCCTTGTTCATCAAACCCCTGGGGAAGGAAGCAATTATTTCTGAGGCAACGACTCTGTGTACACATACACAAGCCCGAGCACATACACCCCACATACACATATGATCCTTATTCTGACTTGTCAGTGCTTTTACACAAAAAGTCTTGAATAAAAGAAGCCTTGATATTAGTGATTGTGTGTTTGTACCATTTTAAGTTTCCACATTTGAGTGCCTCTGCCTCTTCTTTTTTTCAGTTTGTGTGTAATCTTTACAATTATGCATGTACAGTGGGGCTTGAATGTTTAGGCACCCCAGGTAAACATTTGTATTAATGTGCAAAAAGAAGACAAGAAAAGATGGAAAAATTTGGAATGGTGCTACACCATTCCACTATAAAGAGATACTTGTACAAATTTGGTCTTCATGGAAGAGTCATCAGAAGAAAACCTCTTCTACGTCCTCACCACATAATCAGCGTTTGAAGTTTGCAAATGAACATATAGACAAGCCTGATGCATTGTGGAAACAAGTTCTGTGGACCAATGAGGTTAAAATAGAACTTTTTGGCCGGAATGACGTTCGGAGAAGAAAGGGCACAGAATTTAATGAAAAGAACCTCTGTCCAACTGTTAAGCATAGGGGTGGATGAATCATGCTTTGGGGTTGTATTGCAGCCAGTGGCACAGGGAACATTTCACGAGTAGAAGGAAAAATGGATTCAGTAAAATTTCAGCAAATTGTGGACACTAACCTTATGCCATCTGTGAAAAAGCTGAAGTTAAAGAGAGGATGGCTTCTACAAATGGATAATGATCCTAAACACCTCAAAATCCACGGTGGATTACATCAATAGGCGTAAACTGAAAGTTTTGCCATGGCCTTCACAATTTCCTGACCTTAACATAATTTCAAATATATGGATAGACCTTAAAAGAGTAGTGTGTGACAGACAGCCCAGAAATCTCAAAGAACTGGAAGACTTTTGTAAGGATGGATGGGCGAAGATACCTCAAACAAGAATTGAAAGACTCTTGGCTGGCTACAAGAAGTGTTTCCAAGCTGTGATACTTGCCAAAGCGGGGAAGTACAAGGTATTAACTCTGCAAGGTGCCCAAAATTTTGCAGACGCCATTTTTTTGTTTTGTGTTAATTTGAAAGCGTAAATGATGGAAATAAAATAACAAAAATTGTGACATATTATACGAATGTCTAATCTGTCATTTGATGCCTTTTGGAAATTTTTTCATCTTTTCTTGGCTTCTTTATGCACGTTAATAATTTTTACCCAAACTTTTGAGCGCCACTGTATGTATGGTGTGTGTGTGTGTGTGTGTGTGTGTGTGTGTGTGTGTGTGTGTGTGTGTGTGTGTGTGTGTGCGCTTGCATGCATGCATGCATGCATCTCTACTTGTGTGTAATTACCCCTTTCCGCAGCCCTCTGGCCCTACCACCATGAAGGGCTGCCTGTGCTGAGCAGTGAGCCACGGGAAGAAGCAATGCAAACCTCTCTGCATGTCTGGAGTCTCAATAACAGGTAGCGTGTGTATATGAGAGAGTTGTTCCAGTGAGAGACCTTCGGGAGGATGGAATTTATAGGCTGCTAGGGAGCCCCTGTCATAGTCATAGTAGGTATCAAGTGTTTTTTTGGTGTCTGGAGGGCTTTCCCTGGCCCAGCTCAGCAACTACAGAAGTACAAAGAAAAATTAGATGTGCATGTTTTATCAGTTACAGCTAAGACGACTTACTGTACAGGTCTTTAAGTTTGACACATTAATAAAATAACAAATCTAAAATTAAACGTATCATAATTAAATTAAACTTATTATTATTATAATATAATATTCTTATGGTCACCCGCTGCCCATGTAAAAAACACACAGGGGTCCTCACCTCTTTGGAAAACTCCTGTCTTGTTTTTAGGTTGAGGTTTCCTCCCAAACCCCTTAGAAGACCAACGATGAACTGACCTCTCTCTGTCACACCATTGAGGTGTGACAGACCATTGAACACTGTACCCACTAGACTAGTCTCCACCACAAAGTCATTCTGATGAAAGCAGAGAAGAAAAAAAGGGGATATACAAGTTTGAATTAAAAAATCAACAAATTATTTAGAATAAATGGGGTGAAAAAAAGAGAAAAACACTATGTAAGTGTTACTTAACTAAACAGGACCTGATAACTAAAGCCTGCTGATATATGAATTCATCACACTCTCATAATGTCAGCAATTAAATCCAATATAATGAACACTGGTCAGTATAAGTTGACATCATTTATTCAGAAAGTCTTATAGTTTGGTTACCAATATGGCCATGTGTTGACATACACAGAAAACATTGCTACATGTTCAGTGCATGCAATGTGTGCATGTCAAAAAGGGTGTTTTAAATTCAGCACAATGACACATTTTGACTGTTTTTGAGCCAGTGTTTAGATGTAAGATAGGACAAAGGTTACCTGTTTGAGGACCCAGTCCAGGGCATGTTGAAAGTAGTCCCCCAGCCAGTTTTCTAGGTTACTGCAACACTCCTCTGGCTGACCCTTTAACCATGACTTCACTAAGGCTCCCACATCAATGTCCTCATCGCTAAAATTATAAATGGGGAAAAAGGGGAAGTAAAAACAGTGAGACAAGCTAGTTACAATAGATGGAATTTACACCTAAAACCCTGTCTGCATAGGCTCACTGACCTGAGAAAGATCATTCCCATGCGGGATATGGTGGCTGGTGAGGCACAGCTAAGGTTGTGAGTCTCAAACAGGAAGTTAACATTGGGTCCAAACTGGATGCGTTCTCCACTAGGCATGGTTAACAGCCGATTATCATCAAGCACAGAGTTCAGACTCTCAATCCACTCTGGGTCGATGTCACCGTCACACACAATCCATGAGCTCACGCCTAGAAAACACAAAAACACAATTACATATATAATCTAGTACATCAACGTCAATACACAGAGTGGACTATACCAAATGTTTAGGCTTACTGTATCTAGTCCTTGTAAAGTATAGTGGTCTACTTTAACTTTTCCAGTCAATGTACAATTCATTAAAAGTTATTAAGTTATTAAAAGTCTGGTTAAGCAAGACAGATTACCAATGACCTATTTGCAACATCTAAGGGGTGTCTCCCTTTCTTACCTTGTGGTTCTCTGACCACAATCCTGGCACTATGTGTGAGTACACCATCAGCCCATTCTCTGGTGTCCATGTCTATATGTCCCAGCAACTGTTGCCTGGGCATGGCCTTAGGATTCATTGTGTACTGCTTCACCTGCAAAAAAATACAGCATTATGTCACTTTTTTTTTAACTGACCCATAAACTCTCAAACACATGCATTACAAAATGTAAACTTACAGCATTTTGAATATATTATTACAAGTTTTATAATGACTTAGGTTTAATAAAAAGTATGTCTCCATGAATGAAAATCCAGGTAGGCGCGTTTGTCTCTTACTCACCACTTTGCCTGTCTTGCTGAGCGCAGCCCTAAGCATCCTCCAGAGTGTAGACTTGCCTGCTCCGCTTGGCCCTACGATGACTACACCCATGCGTTGTCTCAGCTGTTCGTTCAGCTCCAATGCCTTTTTCAGCTACGCAGAGGAAAAGCAGTCAGCAATTAATCAAAGAGGTTTTAACCACCTAACCAACTATACAACTGTTCTGTTAATGTTAAAAACGTTTTTGCAGAATACTGTGTATGTCATGTATTATGACAATAATATGTGTATAGGCAGCTAATAAATCAGTGTCTTTGTACACACACCTGGCTGGGTATAAGTTCAAGTTGTGCTTCCTGGTAGACTTGTTCCAGTGCATGCATTAGTATCTGGTCCTCCATATCGGTGAAATTAACCCCAGAGAAGACATCTCTGACAAGAGCATCAAACCGGGAGCAATCGGAAAATGTCAGCTTGGACATGGTGTTCAGTCTCAATGCCTGCACCACCAGACTACTCTCCTGAACTGCATGTAGATGAAAAATATTTATTTATTTAAATAGGATAGGCATGTAAAAAATACTTCAATAAGGATACAACTAAAAATATGAAATTGCTTGATACTTGTGCAAAATGACTATATGCTAAAGAGAATCAAAGAAATAACACAAGATTGATGGAAAAAAAACACAATTATCGTGCCCAGTCAATATTCTTTTGCTCTTGCACATGATCCCTTTTATACAAGTGCTAATGAACAAATGTGTTGCAAGAAAGGAACACTTGGCCAGACTACACTCAGACAGACTACACTCGGACAAACAGAAGAAAACCTTGAGGACTCTGTGCTGTGTGTGCATACAATCAAGGTGTGTACGTGTTTGTGTGTGTTAGAAAAAATAAAGGGGGGGCAGAAGGATTTGAAAGAGTGAGTGGGATGTGTTAAAGAAAAAGCAGAGGAAAATTAAGCAAAAGCATTGAAAAACAGCGACATGAAGGAAAGATGGGGGTGGGAAACAGAGGGCAGCGAGAGAGAACAAGTGAGATGAGAGCATCATCGACAGCCAGGAATCAGAGAGAGAGCTACCAAGAGGTCAGAAGGAGGTGGAGAAATAGGTACTGAAGAAGTAAACAACTGAACTCTGGCAAAGTGACAGAAAGAAGAAGGACAAAAGTACAGACGAGCGAAAAGCCAAGTGTTTTAAGGGGAGACATATGGACTAAGCGTCAATTGATGGCATGTCTGTATTGGAGGATTTAGAGGGCAAGGACAGCCAGTTTACAGAGAGGAAGTGCTGGTCAATAAAACCTTTTGATGTTCAAGTACACTCATGCATAGTGTTTCTCAAACTGCAGGATAAGCATCTCCAAACCACCTGCATTTTCACTTTCACCTTATCCTCTAATCTTTTTCATCAGCTTTCTATTCTTGAGGTCAGAAGCTTATTATCAGTGCAACCGTTTCAGCACTTCTCAGGGGACACGTTTTAGAGACACTTTCACCAAATAACCAAAAACTACGCTTTGAAATTATTGACTTTTTGTGGGGGGAAAAATTGTATTGGAACCTTAAACCTAAACAAATAAATTGCAGGGGCATTATTAGCTATGTTAATATATTGTAGTACAGTCACTTTGACTGTTCTGACTGTTCTGTTAAACAATAAATATGTAAATATGAGAAAAATCACAAGTAGACATCTTTTGATTTGAACCACTGCTGCATGTAAAATGGCCATTTAGTCTTTTGTAAAATTGGTGTTAATGGACTTATTATTTTTTCCACCTAAGAAGCATGAATACATTATCTTCCTCCTAACGTTCTTGTCAGTCTCCACTATTGAAAAGCCTCACATAAAAATTGTACCTTTAAACAAAAAAATAGCCAGCAGGGGTCTTACTCTTGTCCTTGTCATGACTCCTCCTCTGTTGCTGCAGGAGACTGCCACAGGCCTTTAGCACCGTCTTCAGAGCACGCAAACCCCAGTCGTAGTGCTGCTGGGGAGTCAATAGCTCCCTGAACACAAACGTAAAAGCACATTTTCACACATATTCACACACTCTGACTATATGATTGGTTGTAGTGATAAGAGGCGGGAGGTAGAGGATAACACATCCACAAAATCAATATATTGCCATCGACTGTAGTGGCAGTGTAAATAATTTCAAATAAATTCAACACTCACAGCATGATTTTGTTTGTAACACAAGAAAACACCAATTTGTGAACCACACTGACATAAAGACCAGATATGTAACACAGGTCACATACATACTGTATAGTTGGTACTCTGGTGAAAGGTTTATGGACAATGTAATACATCTTATATTCTTACTCCATCCAACCTCAACCCAAACCAAAAAGACCCAACTAAACAATTTCTACCTGGCCAGGTTAAAAATTGCAACCAGTTTGCGTCCCAGCATTTCTCCGTTTTTAAAGCCCTCAGAGTAGAGGATGACCTCAGCGATGAGCTCATTGTCTGGCCTGCTCATGGCCACAGGCC
Organism: Etheostoma perlongum; assembly: GCA_026937815.1. Classification (NCBI taxonomy): domain Eukaryota; kingdom Metazoa; phylum Chordata; class Actinopteri; order Perciformes; family Percidae; genus Etheostoma; species Etheostoma perlongum. Next base: position 18,068,371 of record CM049373.1, read on the forward strand.
TGAACAACTGCTTTAGGTTGTCTGGAAGCTTCTGCCTGCCTCCGTATCCTTTTCCTGCCGGGTTTAATGTGATAAAGACCCCAGAGTTTGGGTTCAATTCCACCTGGATGACAATGGGAGAAGAAGGAAACATTATCCTCATTAACATGTGTTGTATAAAAGCATGAATATAGTTTCATCAATTGCTTGATAATTAATGACCTGACCAACTTTTCCACTATAGATGAATAAATAGGCTGATTTGACAAAAAGGCAAGGACTGAAGCTTAAAGTGCCCATATTATGAAAAAAAAACACTTTTCCTGGGATTTGAAGTGTGTTTTTGTGTCTGTGGTGCTTCCACACGCATACAAACTTGGAAAAAAAAAATATCCATGCTGTTTTGAGTGAGATACAAGTTTCTGAATGTCCTCAGCCTTCAGTCACTGGGTTAGCTGTTCAAAATCTGCACGGCTTTCTACGTAACTAGCCAAGATGAGGTGGCTAACCGTAGCATCCTAGATATGCTATTTTATTGAAAATGAAACCATGTAAACGTATTCTGGTACAACCTCAAAATACAATTATGAACCTGAAAATGAGCATAATATGGGCGCTTTAAAGATAAAACCTTGCACTGTGGGTCTAAGTATGCGTGTATACAATACAAGCCAGTGAATTAAACAGAAAGATATAATAATTGAGAATTAGGTGCAAAACGCGGGCTTGAGAAATGGTAAGTAATTATTTTTTGGCATCAGAACTTGGAAACATTAATGAGTTTGTCTCCATCTTTTCTTATTTTCTTACCTCCTTCCCCAGCAGTTCACATGTATTCTTGTGATGTTTAAGGGAGTCTTGAATGGCCTGAATCTGCATTGAAACTGCAGACAATACTGCTTCCTCTAAGCGGTTAAACTCGTCAAAGCAGCCCCATGCTCCACACTTCACCAAGCCCACAAAGATTCGTCCCATTGACTTCACATCGATACCCTGAAAAACAGACGGATCCAAACCAGAAAAAAGATCTTCTTGTGTGTTTTCATTGGTAGTTGTTCTCAATTACCAGTCTTGTTTACTGTGTGGGCACAAGTTGAATAATCAGATGTATGCAGTGCACATACCAGGCATATACTCTCATCATACATATGTCAGAATAATGATTACTAATACTTGAAAGTTTGGGCTGACATGTTAAACCTGTCACATATTCTTTTGGAGCATGTTAATACCTCATCACAGTTGAAAACCAGCACTTGGCGTCCAAACAGCCCCCCCAGGGCTTTGACTGACTCAGTCTTGCCTGTGCCAGCGGGCCCATAAGGGTTTCCCCCAAATCCCATCTTCATGGCCTGGGTCAAAGTCAGGTAGCACTTATCAGTCAGTGGAGTGTGCACCAGCTTAGCCGCATTCCCCTGGAAGACCGGAGAGATAGGGTTGAGAAGGCAGTGACCAATAAAAAAGAGAAAAACTGACAGAAACACAGTGAGATAGCCAGACAGCAAAAAGATATAGCAAGTGAGGGTGTAGGGGCACAATAAAGGAGGGAAAGAAGTCAGCAGAGGATAAAGACAAACAGACAAATGATGGATTAAGAGAGAAAGGAAAAAACAAATGAAGAACAGACAAAGAAAATGAATATCAGTGAGACTGAGTCAAGCTTGTGTTATTTTAAAGGGACAGCAGATGGAAAATAAAGCAAAGCATCTTCAGTGCTCATCTTTGCATAAACAGTGCCCCCCAGAGGTAAAAAATAAAACGTACAACTATATCCCTTGAACATAAAACATTTTTGTGTGAGACCCTGAATGAGTAACAAGGTGGCAATGTCATAAAGCCTTCAAATTCCTGTAAAATTTTAATTCACTACTACAACACAACAATAAATACAACACTGATGCCCAGAACAATCTATAACTCAATTGTTGTTGTAAGGAATGTACAAATGTGTTTGGGTGCCTGACACTACATTGTGTGGTACTACAACTTGACTATGATATGTACAGTATGCACTATTTTGGCAAAATAGACATGCATGGAAACTTTTTCATCACGAAAATCAAGAAAATATTGATTGCATATATAGTGTTCGATCATATAACAAGTGTTACAGGTGGCTGCAATGTGAATTATGAATGTGAGACAACTAATTAGAAAGTCAATCTCCAAAGAATGAATCGATCCAATTCAGGCGATAAATAAACGATTATTATCAATAATCATTTATCAAGAAAAAAATACACATTTTCTAATTACAAAAATGATTTACCTTACAATAAGTTGGAAATGTTTGATGTGTACCTCCCTTTCAAGTCACAGAAGATTGAATACTAAGTAAGCATATTAAATGACCACTTTGGAAATTATCTTTTGATTTTATACTGCTGGATGATCAGGAAAGAAAAGTGTCTAATAAAGGTTGACTGCAGCCAAAAAACATCAGTGTGTGTTTGGTCAAGACAAAAAAACAAAAAAAGCGTGATATGTACATGCTAACACACCTGGTATTCATATGTATAGCTGAATTGCGCATCCACCATATGTATGAGGCAACATTTGTCTGTTCCCATGTAAACGCGTAGCTGCTTCTTCCAGGCCCAGGCATCAGGGCTGGTAACCTCTGCCTGATTAAGTTGCTTTACAACGCTGATGTTGTGAATAATATCCAGGATCAAAGCCTTCAGCTTCAGCTGCAGGACACTGGACTCTGTACAGGAAGACATGCATGAATATCAGGATGGCAGAATTGGCTATATGTTATACAAATAACAAACTTGATTATAAATGTGGATGGTATTTGTAAATGTCATATACAATATTCAACAAGGCCAAACATATTTGGCATTTGCAATAAATAAAAAAGATACATATACATAGGAGTAAACACAAACCTTTGTATCATCAAATAGTGTACATAGTGCTGTATAAGCCTTTTTACAGTCATGTTGGTTCAAAGCATAAACCTGTATTTTTTTTCAAATCCAATGTCAGATCTTAGTAACGTAATTTTCTCTGTCTTGATTGATTATATTCTAATAATAATTCAATAAATGCGTAAGAATCTTATTAACATCTACTTAGTGGTCATTAGGTAACCCCACCTGGCACCTTTTTGCTGCTTAGCTGTAAATGGATGGTGGGCATTCATTGTAAGCATACAGAATGGCAATGGCTTTTAGATTATAATAAAGTAGTAGCTTTTGTCAGTTGTAACTAAAGCTGTTTAAAGTAAAAATGCAGAATTGTATTTATCAGTGAGTAGAATTTGGACCACTCACTGTGTTAACAAACATTGATAAATAAAGTCATATAATAGAAATATGCACTTGAAACTTGAGTCTGACAGCCCTAATTATTTAGTACCCTGTGTAGTTTGAGAATAAATTGTAAATGGACTGCATTTATATAGCACTTTCTAGTCTCCTCAAAGTGCTTTACGCAATACAGACACCATTCACCCCACTCACACACACATTCATACACTGGTGGCCGAGCTGGTGGAAATTCAGGGTTCAATGTCTTGCCCAAGGACACTTCGACATGTAGACCAGAGATCAAACCACAAACTTCCAATTGGTAGACACTATATAAAGTATAATCAACAAAACCTTTCCAACAACAACTCCACATACAGTAGGGCAAACGTATCTTACATAGAAGATATTTGAATCATGCATCTTCACTGTGGATTACTTTTCTACATACATATCTGAAGTTGGGATTTCATATTCTAAATTATAGTGGGTCCAATTGTTCAGTTCCAAGTTGGGGTTAAGAATACCTTGTGTGTAGAAATGCATCAGTGTAGCCTAGCCACAGATGCATGAAACATCTGTTGCCAAATGAACACCATCTCCTCTTGTCTCTGTGCCAAAGAGGAGATCACTACCACTCCCCATCCAGGTTTATGGCCCATTAATGTAGACTGGGTAATTAGATTATTCTTCTTGCCATTACTTTAGCTACTTTAATCAGTACTGCCACTTCAAAGCCTCTTCAGCCTATCTGGTTGTTTTAAGGGAGCCAGTAATTTAATGAGATGTTATCATGGAAATGGGTTCTATTTCGAGTGCAGATGGTAGAGTTTTAAATGCAAGAAAGTCACAGGGTGAACCATATTTTCTGCAAATACAATAACCTCCATCATAGGGCTATGCTGAAATGTTTGGTATTTTACAATTATGTCAGAAAAATGTAACTGATGAGGAAAATATGGCTCCAGTAACAGTATAGGTTTTCATAGATACATTTTCAAATGACACAGAAATTTGGGAATTGGCAGCAATGTACTGTGAAATGATGCCTCTACCGGGATTATGGAGGAGCTTTTCATCTCATGCATGAATAAGAAACTCTGATTTGAATTACAGTCCTTTTTACAAATTCAAATTCTGTGAAAAAACTCAGCTGTCATGTTTTATTTAGCCACATATTCAGCCCAAGACATTACATTAGTCCGCCTGCTACTGCATCTGCTTTAAAAGGGCTTTAAAAGGGATTCATACAAGAGCAGTCATTCGGCATTAATCTCTCAGTTCAAAGGAACAACCCAAGATTTTGATCAAACCTCAATCATGAACAACATAAGAGGGAGTCTGATAGTGGAACAAAAAGCAAATGGCAAGTGCCAAGTGTTTATAGAGTATGGACATTTGGGAAGGATAATATTATCAGGAATGTGATCAGCAACCAAAGAAAAATTAGGCTAATGTAAGAGAAAAGGACAACATCCTGACCATCATTTGGCATGCTACAAATACTTTATGTCTAAAGATTTAATGAACAAAAAACATCACACAAGGTATTGCATTGCTTTTCTCAGCTTCACCTGTCTGGGTTTGTATTAGTCTCTCGTTAAAAGGTGTTTAATCCTTTCAATTTTGAATGACATCCCAGATAATAATCGGAATATAGTTCATTACCAGGGCAGGCAGATACAGTATATGACTGAATAAATTTAAGAATAAGGTAAGAGGGTGTTATACGCACTTAAAAGATGGGAGTTGACAAAAACATGCATATTCTCTGGGTGGTGCAAACAAAGGTCAAGTCGGATCCACCCAAATTCAACATGTTTCAACTTCAAAAAGCTACAGCTAATGTTTTAAAGTCAGTACACTGAAGTTACACCAGTCTAAGAAGACACACAAACACAGACAGAACTACCTGTGTTAGCGTGATCGTCAGAGCTGGTGTCCACCGTAGTGTAGTGTTCTAATTTGGCTTTGAGCTCCAGCTCCAGCTGCTGCAAACTTTGCTCTTTTAGAGCTCTTTCCACATCTTCAGTAAACTGGATTTGCTCAGCCAGACACAGAATCTACACCAAAAATAAGAAAGACAATTACATTTTTCACCTCCTGGGTCACACATTGCTGAAATGCGGTCTTGGATCTCAACTTCAACAAAGTATTGTGGGTTGTGGAAAACTGGTGTGTACCTGTGATGGGTAGTGTGAGGGATCCACTTCCCCTTTCTTCCCTGCTGACAGACATTCATACAGTAGGTGCTTCAGGGTCTCCTTCATTTCTACAGACAGCTCACTTAGCCACACCTAGAAAGACAGAAAACAGTTCACACACAACCACAAAAATGTATAACAAAAACAGTGAGTAAAACTCTTAAATGAGTTAATATAGATTTTTTAAGTTTATTTGACAGAAAACATTCTATAATACTGATCTGATGCATTATATAGAGATTTAGCTTAAAGCCAATTTGCATCCCTAGTTCCCAGGCAGGTACAGTAACTGGGGATAGTTATCAACCCTTCATTAAATTGTGAATACAATATGTTTATGAATGTTTTTAAACACACTATAACACATAAACGTTGAACTGGAAAGTGTCCAATCAATTGTACTTTACATTTACAACAGTATATTATTGTTGTTGTAAATTATTCACACAAAACTTTGCACAGCAGCTTTACCTCCACAAGGCTGGAGATGCGTATGATGTTTCTGAGAGGCACTATTTCTCCCTCCAATGAACACATGGCGACAATGTGCTGGCACTGCTCATCAAATTCAACACTGTGGATACCTGCACAGATTATTAAGTGGATTAATTAACAGACCGACTGCATTCACTGTTCAACAGAATATGCTGTGATGCAAGGGAAACAAGGAAAAGAGAAGAGCAAAGCAAACAATAACATAACGGAAAAGCAGAGAAGAGCACAACATAAGGAATAAAAGAAAACAGAATAGAACAAAACAGATTTTTCTTACCCGCAAAGAGTTTCTTGAGGTGTGACTGGATGACAGTTGGGTTGGTTGCCTGACCAAGAATCTCTAGCAGATCATCATCTCCTATGAAATAGAACCGTGGGAAGGCAGAGCGCTTCTCCTGCAACAACAACACACAATATAAAAGTTGTGATGCTTACCATATGTTATACATATGTAGTCTCTGCACACAAAAATGTATGTGTACCTCCAGGAACTCATTAAGTGACTTCTGGCAGCGCTGCAGCTGATCCAGTATGGTGACCAAGGAGTTTCTGATGCCAGCCCTCGAGCTCAGAGAAACAACTCGGTTGTCTCTCTGAATGTCTGACATTATAGACCTGTTACACACATGGAGAAAGTGCTTTGTTTTTCAATGTGCATAAAACACATTCTGCCTCTAATGTAAATTATATTTGTTCATTTATCCCAGCAAAAGACACTCAATCCTAATGCTATACTAAACTAAATAGCCATAATAAACCCGAAAGTTAAAAAAAAAAAAAATGAATAGTACATCAAAACGCGTGCTATGTGCTGTGCAGAATTTTTGGGAGTAAGTAGTGTGTTTGCAATCTATTGGCCTCTGCTGATGTGATACAGTCACACAAACACACACACAGTACCTGAAATCTTCATCAACACGTTTAAAGCGGGCCTCCTCCCGAGGCAATGCCCCTCGTCCAAAAATGGGCTCCAAATAAACCCAACGCCTCTGGATGGCATTCAGACTAAGCAGGTACTCGTCTAAGTCTGATAAACGAACCTCCCACAGACTGACCTGGACATACACAGAGTAAATACAGTAACATGGGTTAGTGCTCTTTATTAGGATATGTAAATATTGATATAATGTTATTTAAACCACATAAAACATGCAACAATACAAAACGACAGCAGTTCATTTAACCCTTGTGTTGTCTTCCATTTTTTCCCCTTATCTCAATGTTTTTGTTGCTTTTCACAAAGTTCTTGTATATATTTTTTGGTATTTTTGATATTTTTTTCATTGATTTTACTGCTTTTTCCAACATTTTTCACCCGTATTTCGACTTCTTTTATTTCGGATATAAAATAAACAACTTTGAAAACGGGTCAGATTTGACCCGAAGACAACATGAGGGTTAATTGCGTTAACACATGGTGTATGGTTAATAAACAAAGTGCATGGGGAGATTTACTTTTCCCAAAATATAAATAAGGCACTTAATGAGTATAAAAGTGTATTCATAGATTCTTTGACCTGACCTTGTCTTGGAAGCTGTGGTAGTAGGGAGAGTCTTTCAGAGACTGCAGCAGACAGCGGTTATCTCCCACCTGGATGGGCACAGAGTGGTGATAAAGCCAATGCTTCCTAATCCTTAACGTTTCATTAAATGGTGGCAGTAGATATGCCTGTTTTTTCCTGAAGACAGTTACGTGCCTTCTTAGTCTATCTACCAAGTGGTCACTTTAATTGTCTGCCTGAAATAATGATTATCATAAAAGAGTGAAACAATGGGAGAAACAGCTGAAGGAGCCTTTCTGAAAAGATGGAATGTTTTAAAACCATTGCTATGCATGTACACTTTACTTTTGTTTACTGTCTTATTAAACAGCATTATGCTGAGTCAAAGCCAAGCGTTTGGCTCACACCTTTACTAAAGTCAAAAGGTAAAGAGTTAGAGATAACTTAAAATACATTTATATATAAATACATACCAAACATGTAAGAGGCATCCTATAAAGAAATACAGTACATCATTCAGTAATCATCATCTGTGTCTGTATTATCTGTATCACTATATTTTTACATTTTACTGTTTCAGACCATCTTGTGGTCAACAAGTCACCCACACACTCACATATGTTTAGAAAAGACCAGTCGCAGATGCATATTCCCTTACTCCATTATCCAAAATACCCAAAATAGAGGAATGATTAGTGTTGGCTGACCCAGTAAATCCGTAATAACATTGTGTAAAGTGATCTCAGCATCATGACCAGTTCTGACTCATGACTAACATTTCTCAGAAAGTACACACAGTATGTGCTAATGTACAAAACAGGAAAGCTAAATTGGGACTGTTGCATCAAGAGAGGGTTTCTTCACAATGGGTTCAACAACCAGATATTTCAATTGAGCAAGAACAGAAACTGTGTGAACAACTTCCTTAAAGTATATGGCTGGGACAATGTCAAGAGAGCAGAAAAAGTACTTCAACTAGACCATGGTCTCCAGCAAGGATTCTGGGCTAGTGTTTTCTTGTTATATGCACCGTATCAGTGAAATAATGTGAAACTTCACAAATGTAATAACCTCTGTCACAGCGCTTAATTCAGAAAAGCACAACGGAGTTATTCGTATTTCAGGAGAACAAATCAGGATCAGGCTGAATATGGATAATATTTCTTATTACATATGAGCCATGTGCAGAACGGCAATCATGTCACCAGTTACTACAGATGTCAGGGATATTAAAAAAAGTAGTATTGGTGTAAAAAGCTTTTGGCAGTTAATCAACACAGTCTGCAGATGTTACAAAATCCCTTGGTTGCAGCGATGTCGGGCAGACTCAGAGCAGTTAGTGGGGATATAAAATTAATAAAAACATTTCATCAACTCATTTGGGTGGATTCTATTTGCTTTGTACAAGTCCGTTATAGCCAAAGTTTTGTGTGTTTTGGTGTTTGTACTTATCCATATTTGTTAGTTGTGATGTGCCTCTGTGTCTACCTGGTTGACTATATCCTTCCAGTCCTTGATGAGGGTGAAAGTGCGGCTGCTACTGTCCGTGTACTCGGTGAAGTTGAAGGTAGCTGCAGCTCCCCATAAATCCAGCTCCCTCAGTGCTTCTCTGATTGTCACCTCTGCCTGAGCACGACTGTTTAAGTCCTAAATGGAAACGCGCGCGCACACACACACACACACACACACACACACACACACTTTAGATACATTTTATAAAACCAGTACAAGGCATACTAAAAGACCCATCTGTGTAACGTATTCAATAAGCCAGAACAAAGTGTGAAGATGTAGATATTATCTTTCTAAATCATTACTTTATGGCCTAAACACTAAGGTAAACAACGCTGCATTGTACAGTACTGTATATCAAAAGCAATATCTGAGATCAAAGTGAAAACAAAAGGGTTGGCCGAGCAGGCCTGATTGATAGGTAGTATCTAAGTCCAAGATATCACTGTTAACTGATTCAGTTAAATATCTTTATACGTAAGGGAAGTTTGCAAGAAGAGCAGTTAAAAAAATTCTTGGAAGACACAAAAAATGCTTACATTTCATCTACATGCTAAACTTAATTATATACTGTATGTGAATATGTCTGTAAACCTATATGGCCATGAGCTTTTTCTGTACAAATACATGAGCAATATATTACTTGCTGCTGCCCCCTAGTGGTACTAGTCATATTGTTGTTGATAACCATAACAATTTACATTTTTTATCAATCATAGTCCGTTACCTAAAAAGACCAAATGAAATATCAACAATTTATAGAAGGGTGTGTCCCTATAGAAGTGTATGCTATGACCCGGTATGTATATCTATTTGCACGAATGTGTGTGCACATACCTTAAGCTCCAAGGATTTTTCTATGATAATATTTGCCACACCTAGGAGGTCATTAAAGGTAAGTCTCTCCAAAGTTGTCCCTCTTGGAAGGCCAAGCAAACGGAACATGTCCAACCAATGGTCTTGGGAAAGGTGCTCCCCACGCACATACTTCAGCACTGGGACCATGTTCTAGACATGCAGATAGAAAAGTGTTAAAATGAAAGTACCAAAAACTAGCCAAAGATGTGTAATGACAACTTGACTATGTTCAAAACTATTCTTGCTTCAAAGACAATACTTAACTTGAGTAACCACCACCATTCATCTACAGGTTTTCCAACACGATGTTTTCTTTTTGTTTTATATAGTTACTGAATAACAAGTACATTCATAACCATGACATTTGCTGTATATATTGTGGTCGCCACATGATAAACCCTTTTGATTTTGTCGATTATTTTACCATGTCATTGATTTATAGTGCCACAATTACACAAACAGTCTTTACTTGCACAAAATATATTGCATAGGACTAGTTGCAATGACATTTTTGAAAAAAAAGTTTGCTCCCCAAAAGAAGAACCCTTTTTGAATTTGGTGATTCAATGACTTCTCTTATAATGCTACACTAACTAACATTTCAACACCCTGCAGACTCTAAGAATAGCTGACTTGTCAGTATATCGTCCAAAGTGCATTGTTGAGTCTAATAAACATTGTAGGCTCTAAGCCCTGCTTAAGGGTCTTTGTAGTCTTGATACTCTATAAAAAATATACTCAAACTTCAAAGAAGATGATTATATTTTATTCCACCAACTGTACTACTGTCTACCTTGTATTTGTCCACTTCTCCTTGCAGTTTAACAGACATAGCAGTAGGCTGCTCCAGCTTCCTAAGTCTGTCCTGCCACGTAAAAAGAAATTCCTCAAACAGGTACGTCTTACTCCTGTAAAACAACAGAAACATACATTTAACACACAACTGTAAAGAGAAACACACTAGTGACAAAAAAATAAGAACAGTTCCAAATTAAGAAGATTGAAATCCATATGCAGTAGGCCTAAACTTAACCCCCTACCTGAATGTGATCCAGTCCTGCTGGGCCTTTTCTGTAAAGCCTTGCTGCCACTCCTCATAGAGACCCCACATCTGGCTGTAATCCTCCATGTCTCTTTTTGTCTCTTCCGCCAGAGAGAAATCTGGAGAGCCCAGGTCAAAATAGGCACAGTCTTCACTGAGGAGAGGAGAGGAGAGGAGAAGAGAGGAGAGGAGAGTGAACATGAGGCTTTCATAGAAGTTCTAGACTGGGGCGGTTGCTCTGCATGTTGCCCTGGGCTGTAATGTAATTGGGAGGAGGCCATGAATAACTTAATATTTTTCTTAATTTTAGGTTAGGTGTGTAGATGGAAACGTATCAGTTATAATATTGAGTAGCTTTGAATAGAAAAAATATACATGTATAGATAACAGAAAGCAGGAGCTATAAGGTTTCAAAAAATAAAATTAGGATGCGGTTTCTTTTTGAGTCCCAAACTTTTATAGTGTATTGTTATCTGTATTATTAACGTTTGGCTATAGTCTAAATGGCTATAATCTCATCACATCAGATTTAGTAAAGTTACTTACAAGCCCATCAAATAAATGTATATAAGCTATTTTCTTGCTTGATTCCACAGCATGTTTCAATAAGATGAAGACAATAAACATTTCTATCAGCTCCCCTGACTCTCTCAGTAAAGAAAACACTTTATAATTCAGCATATTAAAAAGAACTTACAGCAGTTTATTGCGCACAAACTCTAGCTCCTGGAACTCTTGCTGCTTGTCCCTGATGGTCTGGAGGCACGCAAGAAGGGCAGCGTGATCACCACTCTCAAGTATCTCATCTTTAGGCTTCAGCTGGTCCCAGCGAGCTTTAAACCGCTCCAGATCTGCCCTGTAGGCATCGATCTGACCAGCTGCATTTATTCGCATCACCTCCACCTAAGGGAGAAACAGAACAAGAGAAAGCAAGTAGCACAAGATCACAGCCAGAGACAAAAAGGAAGGTGATTGGGGTAAATGGGCAAAAGAGAATAAAGACAGGAGAAAAGGAGAGACATTACAAAAAAAATAGGATGTAGTTTTATGACCACAATCAGAAATGTGCGCATTTGTGAGTTTATGTTACTTGATCTTTGATCATCAGCTGGTGGCTCTCCATGACAAGCTCTAATTTGTCCCACTTGGCTCTCAGTGAGGACAAAGAGTCCAGACCACCCCCAGCCACTGTTCGCAGCAAGCGGTTCTTCTCCTCAGCACACTGGAACTGAGGTAGGATCTATACATATATGTACAGTATAGTTAATTTCCATGTTTACTTTCATGTCAAACATTAGTATTATAACAGGACACACAGCATAAATGCTCATAACCTTATGAATCCAGGCATGAACAATGAACATAATTTATATAATGATATGAAAAGTTCATTAATAACTAAGAAGAACTCTTAAATGGTTCTGAAACTGTTTGATTGATGAGACTAACAACAAAAAGAACACTATTTTATATAGTTTTTATTAATGCCTTTGCCTGGGTTTGATTTTTCCTGCAAAGTCACAAAATGATTTACGGCAGGCAGAATGGCTCTAAAGTAACACGTTCTGATAGGTCACATATTTCGGTGTAACACCAGAAAAGCCTGTGTTTGAGTATCCAGTCAGATAAAAGTAGCAGGAGATTTCCTTATGAAGATCTAACTGTATTTTTTATTTTATTTTAGAAGATATCTGTTATTTATGGCTGATACTGGGGCATCATAGAAAAGAAACTGCTTGCAGTTCTAGTGCACGTTGGTTGCAACAACAAACTCTTGCTAATGCTTTGGCTCGTGACAGCTAGAAAAAGGATCTTTACGACAGCAGGTAGGGTAAAAAAACTACCGCTTTTGTCCAAAGGACCCACTAGAATCAACAAAAACTGAAAGTTCCTCGTAGCTGCAGTAGAGAAATTAAAATGATTTTAAAAAGCAACATAAGATTTGACTAAATAAGAAAATAACATTTATTTCTAAAATCACCAAGCATAAGTATGGTCATTCAAGAAAGTTCATGGCCAGAGGAGTGTGTTTATCTTACTTCTGGTTTGCGGGCTAATATCTGGCTATGTTTGCCACTGGCAGCACCAATCTCCTCCATGCTCTCTGGTCGATTGGACAAGGCCTCCATTGACTCTGAAACAAAACTGTCTATGGCCTGGGTGTGCACTGGAAGCAAGAGGGAAATGGCACACAGAAAGGAAACAGAAAAGGAAAGAGAAAGTAAGGGGATGTCATTGAGCTAAAAGAATGAAAAATAAAATTAAAATAAACAAAAACGGAAAGAAATTGAAATATTGGCATGTGATTGTTGTAAATTACATACATACATACCTTTATATAAACACAAATTTTAATGCTGTTAAGGTGTGAAAGCAAAGTTGAAAAAGACAATTGGGTTTGTCTGTTTTTACCTTGTATAGACTTCCTGAGTGATAAGAGCAGCATGTCAAACAGCCTCTGGATCAGGTCATCAATTACGGCTTTTACTGGCTCACAGTTGACTATAATACAGTCTACCTTCTCCTGACTGACAGAGAAAGAAGAAGAGGATTAGTGCCTCTTTTGTTATGTATATGAAGTGAACCAATGATTAAAAATTAATCTTGGTAGGAAAAATAAAATGTCAGCATCTACAGTACAAATGGCTAAAGAAAAATCTCTGTGATATTGGCAAAAGCTAAATCATAGCAGAGAACCAAACAAACCTTCCCATGCTTCACTCTTGTGAAGTAATCTGTAGATATTTAAATGTGTAATCTGGTCACTATCGACCAACCTGGTTCAATTTTGGGCTTCCAGATTACATATTTTTTCCCCCACGGTTTTGTAATTAATATGTTGTTTAGAAAGGTACTATAAATATAACCTTTAACATTGTTTTTTAAATGTTTTATATTGAGAAATATTGTAATGTTTACTTTTGTTTATTATGTGTGATATATATACCTAGGCAGACGTTCTGACTCCTTCCCCCTGGCTTTCAGGGTCTTGAAGTTTCTCTCCCAGTCTTGCACGGAGTTCAGATGCTTCTCCACTAACTTCTCTAAATCAACCTGGCCCAGCACAACCCACTCCTACAACAAACACATAAAGAATCCCAGTAGTTGAGTGGAGTGCTTATTTCCTGTTTACATGTAACAAGATGACTCAGTAAAAACAGAAGTAAAGAAAAGGGAGATAAAATAGAAGTTTGGTGTTGACTGAGGGCTTTCCCCTACGATTTAGATATGCATGGCTGCAGACAGAAGGGAAAGGATGATATACTGTGCTACTCAGTGTTCTATCGGGGTAGTGTAAACGGGGGAAATGCTGACAATGAAAACAACAAGAGCCCCAGTATGTAAATAGAGAACCATGACTAATCTAAGGTGCATTCTTTCAAAGAAATAAGTACAGCAATGGCTCATTGCAATGCTTCAATAAGCAAAAGGTGAAAAAAGGTTAATAAGTTAACATTCATGTAAAATACATGAACCTTTAAGACCAGACTCAAATCTCTTCAGGCCTACCACAGAATGTAATGCATTCATTAATTGTTTCATTTTTTGTGTAATATTTCCCCTATAAACAAAAAACATTGGTATACTTCTCTTAACATTATACACATGCTTTTGGACAGTTGACTACCATAATAATTTGTTGTTTAGGCACCTTGAACTTGTGTTGTATAGCCTGCAGACGGCTAAAGAGGTCCTCGGCCTTGCTGAAGATGGTGAGGAACCCAGAGGCATTTCTATCAATCATGACACCGAAGATAAGTTCCTCCCCCTGGGCACTGACCCCTTTGAACTGGTTGGGGATTGAAATGAACCGTTTCATCTCCCTGAAATAGCGTGCTCGCACTTCCTCAAATGGAGGACGGAACTGCAAACGACCCTGCCTATTCCCAAAAAGAAGAACAAAAATGAAAAAAAAATGGTTAAAACATTTATTTAATCAACACTAAACAATAATGTTGTTGTAGGAGAGAGATAGAAAAAGAAAGAGACAGATAAACAGACAAGAAGAGAAATGATGGCATGGGAAAATCCAGGGGTTGGGAAATAAAGTCAGCAGTTAATGCTAGTGGTTCAAGATAACTGGGAAATACTAAAGTGTGAGAGGAGAAGAGAAAAAGAGTTACAGTGCAGAGATGAGAGAAACAATGAATAAGAAAATAAACATGAGGAGTAGGACAGAAATTTTGATCCAATGAAAGTGTGTGTACTGACTTGAAAGTGAGGTCTATGTGTATTTCAGGCAAGTTCTTGTTCAGAGCCTCCAGTCCGGTCTGGTACTGGTGTTCAAGAGCCTTGTACAGTTGATGGTTCCAGTGCTGACGCCATGCACGCATGTCATCAGACCTGAAGCCCTAAACACAAACGCACACACACATTAGGGTTGGGTATCGTATACATTTAACCGGTACCTTAAATCTGTTGCCGGTACCCAACGGTACCTTTTTTCTATACTTTATTCTCTGTGTAATAACAAAAACATTTATTTCAGTAAAACTATTAGTCAGAAGTGTCAATTTCAATTTTTTTTTACTTATTTAGAAATTTTACACACTAGACAAAATAAATGCCCTCCCTCTCTCTCCAGAAGTATTGAGCACTAAAATAATTTAATATCATGCTTTTTTACAATGATAATCGCAATAAGCATAGTGTTCCCACGTAACCTGGTGTTTTCTCCTATCACATAATGAATATAGAAATAATTTAAGTACAAATAAATGGATTTCAATTATATGAAGGCCAGCAGCAGAGACACCTAAATCTGTAATCATTACCTGAGCCTCCAGAGTGGCAAAACCAGTACGGAGGTCCTGAAGGCCATCCTTCCACCGCTGCTGATGTCTCAGAAGGTCCACATTCATCAGTGTCACCACCTGAGAAATGTACTAAAATGTTACTAAACTCTGATTATGATTCTTAAATAATGTGCTTGTGACAAATAATTTCTACTTCCTCTGTATTAAATCATTTAGTAGAATAACTCAAGTCTAGTCTTTAGTTTATTTTGAACATGTTAAAAAAATCTATAATAAAATGTATTTTGTAAGTGATTCAAATTAGAAATCCCCATGTTCAAAAAGGAGTAGGAAGAAGAAAAACACTTTTCTGGTTCGTTCCCCTTGCAAAACAATGTGATGCTTCACTTATTCCCGTATATCTACCTACCTACACGCACATATGTATACACATGCATACACATAGACAGACATGCATACATAGATGCATACACACGTTATAGAGATTTTGTCTCTTTACTCCAGCTGTTCTCTAAATTAACTCCTTTGGTTGTGATGCAGTGATATTCAGCATTTGTTCTTATAAGTTTCTTTTGAAATACAAAAGTTTCTCTTAAATGATGTTTGCTTGCTCCCATTTGAAAAAACGCTTTGATACTGTTTGATAGCTGTTAATTATTTACTTTGTACATGATTTGTTCAGTTGTTAAGTCAACAAGATCTTTACATTTTATAAATTTATAAAATTTTGAAAAAAAATTATAAAATTTAGTTTTACTTAAGTTCAGTGTTAGTTTATTTGCATCAAACCAGCTCTCAAAATACAGACAATATATAACAGTATGCTGCAACCTTGTCAATGAAGTCAGTGTGCCATTTGCGTAACTTCCTGTTTTCTGTAGAGAGTTTCTCAGCAGCAGACTGCAGCTTGCCAATGTAAACTTCCAACTCTTTGGGGTTGTCCCAGGTGATCTGCAGTTTACCGCCCAATTCCTTTGACTGAGAACGAGGATTCTGACAAAGAAAAGCAGAACCAATTTAAGAAAAAAATTAAAATAATTATAACAACATTTTTAGTGTGCAAGGCATAGAAAGTAAAAATGGTCATTTCCAGCAATATGCAGTACCTTGATGACCTGTTCAAAGGCCAGGGCAAGACTAAGCATCATAGGTCTCTGAGAGGGAATCATCTGTTGGTCAATGGTGTTGTAGAAATGGGCCACCTGCAGTGCAGTAACACTTTGTTACAATATTTGTTACAATATGAGCTTGAGACAAGCTAAAACAGAAATAATCAGACAGATATTAAAGGAAAGAAAATGTATGTGTGTGTCCAACATTGAACTACACTCTCACCTGTTTTAGGACAATAGCATGTCTGTAGAATTTGTCTGCAGTATTAGCAGCCTGCTGTATCTTGGCTGGGATGGGAAAGCCCAGGGCAGAGAGTTGTCTGAACTCCCTGAGCAGACTGACCAGCCTGTCTGGATACTGGATCTTTAGCCTGCCATCAACATGGTCCAGGTCCATCACACAGTTACTGGCTTGGAGACTATACAGAGGGAGAAAATTATAATTAGATCCACTTGAACCAGCATCCATTCCAACTAATAGCCCTTAATTAATGTGCTAAATGAGGTCATGATAAACAAAAACAACAGCAGAAAACATGAGTCTTGACAAATGATTGTATGTTTGGTGCCATCCAAGTGCCATGTGACATTGTGACATATAAATTGACCTGAATGCTTCCATTGGTAATTAAGCTGAAATTCAGTGGTGCTTTTCTTGGATGTCTTGTTAGTTGAGGTCAGTGTGCAGTGTTTCCAACCTGATCCCTGACTTTGGGTCACAGCCAGTCCAGACAGTAAATCTCTTGACCAGTCCGCAAATTGTTCCTGTTCATACGCCCTCAGAACTTCCAGCAGGTCATCACAGAAATGCAGGAACTCCTTGAACCCAGACAGGTCTGGAAGCAGTGCCTCTGCTATGCGGAGAGAGTCCTCAACCTAATGGAAGAATGCAAGTGTAAAGGAATGCAAAAACAAAAGAATCAGTACACATTAATCTTTTCATTGTCAAAGGAATTATTTGTATTTGTAACATCAAAATGAAACCTGTTGTTGTATTATTATTTATTATTGTCATTTCATATGATCACCATCTGTCTAACTATATGATGAAAGCTCATTCACTTATACATGGAAATCAATAGACCAGAAGAATTGGTGGTCAGACACACACACACACACACACATAGTTACCTTGTGTATGAGCTGTCGGACCCAGACAATTTTGTTGACCACCTCAGGAAGGTTCCTGCCAATAAGTGGGCCAGACTTGTCTCCAGGGCCTCCATGGCATCGACTCTCAAAGTCAGTCTTCAAGCCTTGGAAAATCAATAAAGTTGAGAGGGGCCAAAAATAGGAAACAACAATTAAATTCAGTTCAATTTTATTTATAGTGTCAAATCATTACAATAGTTATCTAGAGACACTTTAAATATAGAGTAGGTCTAGACCACACTCTATAATTTACCAAGACCCAACAGTTTCAGTAATTACCCCAAGAGGAAGCAATTAGTGCAACAGTGGCAAGAAAAAACTCCTTTTGGGAAGAAAGCTTGGACAGACCCAGGCTCTTGGTATGCGGTGACTACAAATGGTAGTCATAGTAGTAACAACATGTCAACACTGACTCTCGCTATATCATACAGATCATTTTTACATTTAGCATTAAGCTGACACTTTTTCCCAAAGTCACTTACTATTAGTTAGCAGGTAGGGCTTCAGCTAAAGAATATAATGATGTTTAGGGAAAGAGGCTTTCCATGACAGGACATTTACTCTAACCACTTTGACATCTAACTGCCCCACTTAAACCAAATAGTTTCTGAAACAACCTAGGAGAGTAAAATGTACTTTTATATTTTGGACATAGCATTTTTAAAAGTCTGACACTGGGCCTCCACACACAAAATTCTGCATAAATGCCTTTAGACGTAAATGCTT
The DNA here is from genome assembly GCA_026937815.1 of Etheostoma perlongum. Taxonomy (NCBI): domain Eukaryota; kingdom Metazoa; phylum Chordata; class Actinopteri; order Perciformes; family Percidae; genus Etheostoma; species Etheostoma perlongum. The sequence continues at coordinate 18,086,964 of CM049373.1, forward strand.
TGAGGTAGAACTGTGTACCCTTATTGTAGTCCAGTAGTCTGGCCAGTAGGGTCTCCCTCTCTGACTGCAGCTCGTTGCTGATGGTCGGACGTCTGATCAACTCCTTGTGCTTTTGAAACACCTGCAACAGCTAGTTAACAAATCCACAGGCACATAAGTTAAGTTTTCACATCAACGCATACACAATATTTTACAACCTGAGCTGAAGTAGTGTTTCACTACCTGTTGTGGATTGTCTTGTACATCAACAATGTAGCTTTTTAGTCTGCCAGCAACTTCCTGCTCTGACGGAGCCATTAGGTGCTCAAACTGAGCCACCGCTGCTCTCCAAAGAGGCTAAAAAAACATACAACAAAAAGTAATACTGTAACTTAAATGGGGAATTTTTCATCCTTGCCTAAATATATTTTGTAGAAGATGAAACTTCAAATGTTAAAATAAACATCACTGATTTTTCAATGTCTGGAGCTGCAAGACAGATGCTTATACACGGGATCAGTCATTTCAGGATAAGGTGGGTGGAAAATGAGGTGATAAATAAGCCAAATGTTTACAAGTTGGTAAGTGTGAGCATGATTGGGAATCCCCTTAGGTGGGATAGTAATCTGTTGAAAGTGACATCAAGCAGCAATGCAATGAGAAAACCTACAGTACACGCATGAGGAAGGCTCAAACAAGGTAATTCAGAAGTCTCACATGCACATACACATGCACACTCACCATTTCCGACAACTAACCTCAGTGTAGGGGTTGTAATGCAGAGGGTTGAGTCCAGAAAAAGGCTCAAACACACGATCTGAAGTTAACGCCTGCTGCTTCCCTCCTGGTAGCAGATGCAGCAGTTTCTCATGAACTGTTCGCAGAGTCACCACCTGGTAGACATAAATAATGTTTTCACATGTTATCTATATTAACTATTTTATTAATGTCTTGGGTTATTAGGCTTCTGTGTTGCTGTGTATGTGTGAGACTGCCTTAAAAAACAGAGATGTCCATAAGCGTGCATAAGGGAAATTATACATTTATTATATAGAGTAAAGAGCCTTCTCTTTTTATGTGACTATATGTGTGAGGCTATATGCCTCTGGATCAATGTTGCCACTTTACCAAGTCCATAGTAGCCTTTCTAGGCTAAAACACCCTTTGCCAGGTCAAGTATTTTTTAAAAGCTTCATCAATCTGTACCACAGTTAACAATTGTCTACAGAGGTGACAAGGGAATGATCCTACAAACAACTATTAGATGCACATAGTTTATCAACAGCCATGTCCCAATTCAGGGTCTCACTTCTTCATAAACTACGTTTCATAACAAGATATGTCATAACGGGTTGATAAGGCTGTCCAATTGGACAAGTTCCTTTAAGCCCACAAAGGTTCACAATTTAAGTAAAGACAAAAGTTAGGATCACATCTATATGAACATTTCATGAATGGCCAATGTGAGTGGAAATTTCATTTAAATGGGACGTCTGCTCTTTAACAAACAAGGAGAAACAAGGAAAAGATTGCAGATATATTTTAAGCACTGAATGTGATGCAACCAGTGTAGCACAAGGAAGGTCATGTGAAAAAGAGAAATATGCACTATTGAATAATGTCTTTTCTACAGAAAGTGTTTCCTTGACCCTGGATTAGAGCCATATCTTACCTCATCCAATCTTTTTGCAAGGCAATGAAGGGTTTGCGGGCAGTGCTTGTTTCCCTTCCAGGGGTGTGGAGCATGCCTCTTCCACACCTAAGAATAAAGGCCATTACATGTGTTCAGTGTTTACCACAATCAAACAGATGATCTACTTCTAGCTTTTATTTTATAAGATGGAGATAGATTTTCATTTTCATTTTCAGGGATCTATGTTTAAATACATTATTTCCAGTTGAATTGAAATAAGGTGTTTTATTTTTGAGAAATGGTAAAGGTATTGATTTTTGAGACCATTCTGTATAAATTTTTTCCACTTTTTTTATCTATTCCATACCTGTCCAGTCAAATGCTCACAGACTCCCACCCACTGTTCACAAATGGCAACACCTGTTTTCAAGTTCTCCCTCACCGATACAAATGGCTCCTCAAAAATGTTAAGACCGCTTAGCTTTCTCTGCACATATCTTCCAAGGGTTCCACCTTGTACACAAACAAAAGAAAAGACGACAAAATTGCCACATACACAAGCACCCAAACCACAGTGATGCGCCAACATACAAACAATGGGTAATGTATACCTAGGACTTCCTCGGAAAACAAAGTTGGTTTCAGTTCTTGAGAAATTTGCTTTATTTTCCAACAACCACAGTAGCAAAATTATCAGAACTTTTGATGCGCACTGTATCTTAAAAACAACATCAGCAAATATTTGTTTTCATTTCCTGTTTTTTGTTTGTGAATGTGTGAGAGAGTCCCACCGATAACATCCATGAGTCGGACCATGCGTGTTTCTGGATAAGGCTCAAAATCAGTCTGCCTCCAAACATCATCCAGAGTGTCTTTGCTCTGTTCCAAGAGATCCCCAACATCAGGCATAGACAAGCTATCAAGACCACAATACTCCTGGGGAAATCACAAAGACACATATAGTTGGTTCCCAGTTAGTCCCCTGGAATTTGAAATATCAACTTCTAGAACAATTACTTAACACTGTTCAAAGCAGTTTGTAAAATAATGTTAATGGTGAGACTCACAATTTTAAGGTTGTCAAACTTAAACACAACTAACTAGAATTATTGCTTAGTACAGTTACAGATTGAAGTTAATCTTCATCTCAATAATTGTAATTAGTTTAGCAACCACATACAGCAGTACACATACACAAACCAAATGTAGTAAACATAATATGTTAGATTTTTTTCATGGTGCCAGTCCTGATACATACATGTTTGCATGCATACCTTTTTTATGGGTTTAAATTGCTCAGTGAAATACGTAGCCCTTTGTCGCACACTGTTTTTCTCCGCAGACTCAGCGAGATCATCCCAGTACTGGAACTCATCACTGGGAATCAGGATGCCTGCACAGAGTGGAAAAAACAAGTAAGTTGTTTGAAAATTATAATGTATCCTTGTTTTTGTTAGATTCAGTTACGGGTTTTCACTTTATGAAGTTAATCAAACTTTTCCTGATAGGCGTACAGAGATCACACACATATATTAGTCAAAAACAGTACTGTATATAGTCTTAAGCTAAAAGGTTACAAGTCAGTAATACATTCAGGTGCAGCTGTCCGTTACAGTTTAGCTGAGAGAGTATGTCACCACAGCTCCCAGCGTTAAGGATGAACTATCCTTTAATACATACTACTTTAAAATTCATATATTTGAAAAATCTTTTATTTATATATATTTTAATTTGTATATCTTTTACCTCTGAACATTCTGTTGACACTATGGGCCTGAAATGTGTATTTATTTCTGTAAAAATATACTTATGCATACCGAGGACATCTTCTTCCTTGCGGCCCCTGTTGGCAGAGGATTGTGCTCCAGACTGGCGGACCACTGAGCCTAGGCCAAGCTCCAGCTCACTTAGCAGACCTGCCAGCTTAGGGTCAAATGCTGAACGCCAGTGCTCATCCTTGAGTAAAGTGAAAGAAACAGACACTTTCTCAAGTTTTAGACTAAATAGTCTTGTTCTCTTTTCCTGCCTTGTTCTCCTGCCTTTTTCTTCCTTTTCAATGTTAATAGTCAAGGAATGTTTTTTTCTAACTAAAAATATTGTAAATGTTTTGACTAATTCCAACTTGAAATATGTTCCAAATAGCAGCTTCATAAATATTACATCCTAATATTTGCTTTTTTATTCTTCAATCGTGGTTTATGTTACTACCAAAGCCTAAATCTTTCAAAAAGCAACTATTTAATACACAGAAACAGGCTCACCTTCAGCAATACAGGTGCAAAGACTTGTCTTATGGCCTGGTAGAGGGTGTTGATGGGAGACTCCAGCATGGACGACACAAGGAGGCTCTGGTGAAGGTTGTCTTCTGTGATCACTGTGGGATGCAGCTTGAAGAACACCAACACCTTCTCTTTGCTGTCCCCTGATGCATCAATCTGACAAAGGAAGATTAAATGAGGGGGGGGAAAAGTTTTAATGCCAGGTCAATTGTTGTTTTTTTAATTATGATGTAAGATTAAAGTTACATGATCTGCACAAATACAGTGAAAACTGCTAAGAAAACGCTATTTAGAATCAAGGGAAATCTTTCACATGGATATCTTTCTCCATTCTAGTTAAATTTAACATTGTAATGATGCTTTAAACATTTGTGTTACCTTATTTGACAAGTGAAGGTCATTGTCGTGTCTGCTGACAGACAGGACAAATTCATTTCCATCATCCAAAAAGTTATTGAGCTCTGGGCTGTCAGCCAGGGACGACGAAGGCTTTATCCCATAGAAGTTTCCAGTTGTGGTCAGGATAAACTTTTTGCGAGCATCATCTAAACCGTGGGGCATCTTTCAGCTGCAGTAATGTACTGATGCTGAAAAAGCTATAGTAAACAGAAAACAACACTGTAAAGAACCACAGGGAGGGATATGGCTTAATGGTCACTATTATGTAAAACAGTTTCTACATACCTTTTTAAGTCTCGATGTAATTTCTACAGATTCTTTAGACTTGGAAATTTTCTATTGTTACTCCTTCCTCATTTTAGTAAGTGTAACCATCTTAGAACCATGCTAATTATTGCTGCATCAAGAATACAACTGCGGCCATATCAGGCTTTTCAGCTAAACCTAGCGTAGGTTACGTTTAACCTAATCCGCTATTTAAGTAAACTTTGCATTCTGCCGAGCTAGAAACAAATAGACTCGTATTAGACCAGTTTAGCTTCCGTCAATCACATTACCAGTTCAAGTTCCCGGTTCACTTTCTATGCAACTAGCTATAACTAACGTTAGTTACTTTGCCCTGAAGATGGTTGGGTAACTTACGTTGAAGTTAACGCTAACCCGTCTTTGATGTGATGCGTAGGGCAGTGCTAACGTAACCAGAGCTGATATCACTGCTAAATTGTTAGCTAGCTAAGTTACGTTATAACTTTTCTATCTCAAATGTGCTAGCGCTGAAACAACGTAAGTTTATAATTCTGCATGCTTGATCAGCTTCTTCCATTTACATAGGGCGGACTAAAATGATGTCTACAAAGTTATGGTGCAGCATTATAACTAACTAAGCTATGGCTAACGTTAGCTAACATTAGCTCGCCTCAGTGTTAAAAGTTAAACATTTTAGCTAGCTGACTTGACCTTAGCGCGCTAGCATACTAAAAGAAACCTTGGTTTCATACCGTTTTGCCACCAAATAGTCTTCTCGGAGCTTTCTATAACGCAGTTCATAGAGGGAAGCTGTAGCAATCTGTTACTCGTGCCTGTGTGTGTCTCCAAGATTATGCTTGCGTGGGTACCGTAGCAACTACGATCCACTGTACCACTTGACACAGCAGTACTACAATCCTACGCAATTAACTTAACTACGTCATTTACTTAGAATAGGTGCACAGCCCCAGCAGGCAGCATCCTTTGGTTCGTTTGAGCCGTGGTTTATATTCCTTATACTGTCTGTGGTTTATCTCCGTAAGGTTTTCTCACATAGGTCTTTCTGAGAAGCTCAATGTATTCAAGATAAATTGGTATTACTACTTTTAAGCACACTTGTAGCATCTTCGTAGACCAATCAATACAAAGTGGAAGCTGCAGATTAGAGATATTGGCTGTGATGGATGAACAAATTGCATTGTTATTGAAATTTTATTGTATATGTTTTTACATGATAAATAAATAATTGCTTAATTGATTGACATAATGAAATCTCACATTTTCTTACAATCTTAAATTATGCTTATTACTGCAGTAGTCTACCATTTAAAGTTGCTCTTAGTTGCCCAAGTGGTTACATTTACAGCTCAGAAAGGATAAATATGTATTGATGCATAACCCTGAAACAGACTAGAGTGCATATGTACTATTGCCTTGACTCTGCTTTTACAATAGAACATTATTGTATTACATACCCAGTCTCATGTCTAACGATTGTGTAATAGTGGCTAACCATGTCATTTAACTAAGGTTAATGACTTTTAGTTTTGATTCTAACATATTATGAAACACGTCATTTCAAGAAAACAAACACATCAGGATAATATTATGGATGCATCACTGCTGTTGTCTGTCATGTTAAATGATTGTGATCCAGTCTAGTTTTTCCTAGTGAGTATACTGGGATTTTTGCCTCCCAACTTCATTCTCCCGTCCCAGAGTGACAACCTCATACACTTTTTGTAACATTAGTGTGTAGGCTATAGCATCAGCCTCATCTGGTTCATTTTCTGTAGTTTCTGTAACTTAAACGTCTGCTGCAATGAATCACAATCAGAATCAGAAAAGGTTTTATTGCCACTATAAGTAGCCTACACGTATGTGGAATTTGCCTTGGTGAAAGGACATTGCATTCATAAACAATCAAACAATCTTATTAAAAATTAACATCAAATAAACACTGAATACAGAAAAACAAATATGCACAAGAAAAAAGGCTGAATGGCTTGATTGCTAAATGTGCAAAGAATATATAGAATACAGAGTGTCACCCAAAGCAGCAGTAGCCTATAGCTTCAGGCAAACAAAAACACTGAAAGAGTATAGTTTTAATTAACTTTCCTTTCATATCTCCTTTAGTTATTCACATAAGTTAATTTCAAATTTGCAGAAAATGACTGCCAAGCTACTACTGTATGTTATTGTTCCTGGGTGACTCACAACACAGATTCTGTTACAGTTCTTACACAAAACAATTGCTGCGTATCGTCACGCTTTTGTAAGTGGGTATACAGAAATTCCTGACCTTTCCTGTATGCCTGCCTATCACGTAGCCTATACCACTGTTGTGATCTCTTCCAAAAAATGTATACCACATGGTCAAGTGAGACTGAGTTGGTAAGCAGACAGGGAAGTTCGTCAAGCTTCCTGATGTCGTCATCATTATCTAACTCAACCACAATCAACCACGATCTCTTGATATGTATCAGAGTAATTGAATGGCACCAGTATTTATTACGAATGAATGTAACAAATCCTATGGCCCACATATGATCAGCATTACCAAACTAAGTCATTTTTTAAATCTGAGAAAGAGCAAGACACCTGTTTCCTTTTCTGTAGTACGTGGCTTCTAAAAAGAGATTGTGTCGTGTCAGGGATTTTTAATTCAACAATAACAGACAATTCTCTGTTTTTTATTCAAGGTACTTGTAGACTATTTCTGATTGTTTATAAATTGTAGGCCTATATTCATGTTGCCTATAACTTCAATAGGCCATAACATTTTCTGAAGCAGACAGTTTTGTGTTTTTTTTACTTGTCACAGTTGCACAGGGCCCCAGGGTGCGCTGTATCCCTCATAACAGTTTTTAAATAAATACATTAAAATTTTATTTGCTTCAGTTGAGTTGGCACTTTTCAGACAGAAAGTTACTGAAGAAAGCTGCTAGTATTTAATATGAGATTGAGTTTTAACATCCCCCAGAAAAAGGAGAACAGCTTTGTTTATTAACCCCGTTTGGCATTTGGTTCTAACAGCCTCCCACATACTGCCCACTGGCCAACAGATTCCTGTACACCACATAAGCAAGGATGTAAGGAACACTGTGGGTGTTAGCTTCCACATTAAGTTATTCAGAATGCCACAGCTCCTGATGTGACTGACTGACTATAACACATTCTGTCCTAAATATATTTACTGGTAGCATTTGGCAGCCTAAGGATTCAAAAGGACACCAGATAACTAGTAATATACTAAAATGTGTTGTGAAGGCGAAATGGAGGTTGGAGGGGTGAGTCAAGAGCAAGTGAGGAGGAGGCTCTACTTTCTGGGTACTTTTATCAAATTTGTCAGGGATACACATGGAAAATCCCGATATTCCTTGTTCACTATATCTTCCATAAATGTTGTGACTAAATACAGGAAAGGCACAGTTTCCTGGTAATGAGCATTTTCACCCCAAAGAAGCAACATTTGATTTATCTTCTTAGTCCCGAGGCATATTGGCCATGTTCAATAGAGCTCAACAATGTGGCTCCGGAAGTGAAAATCCCATTCATTTTCTCCATAAGGATTTTGATTAATAGTAATAATGTCTAAACCATTCGAGGTAGACTTACCTTTGTTAAACAAAGGTTTATGCCCCTGTAGCAGCCTCATGTCTGTATGACTTTGTTTTAAGAAAAACAGGTTTTATTCGCAGTGTAATGGAGTACATTACCCACAACCCTAAGCGTAACAGCGACATCTCGGATTGGTTGAGCTAGCTGTTACCAATGAAATGTTTACCAAACTCACAAACAGCTAGTGAGCAGCTATTGAAGTCCATAGATATATACATCTATGATTAAAGTCTATGATTATTTATGTACACAGTCTTGTACCTTTATCTTAATTGCCATGTTCAAATTATCATTTTGCACTGAATCAAATGTTTTATTGTCACAATCCATCTTGTAGGTGGATGGCTTGGTTGCAGGCTTACAACTCTATATATAAGCATTTCACTGAAACATCGAGTGAGATTTAAATGGGAAAAAAAATCACTTCCTGAAACAGAGCCGTTCAAAAAGTGGGTGTTCACTGTTGAGTTCAAGGACATTCCCCTGTTTTCCACGCAGCTGGGATAGATCTGCTCTGAAATGTGGCTACAAATGTATAATAACAAAACCTATGGTATGGTTTTCCAAACACTTTTCCTTGACTTCATTGGAAAAAGTATCACAAGGTCAATAAAAGTGTCACAGGAGAACTTAGAAGGAGCTATGAAAAGATTAGAGCAAAGAGAATCTCACTGAATCTCACTGAGAAACACTGGGTGACATTAAAATGCATGTGGGTAAGAAACAATTTATTATGTAAATCTTTATTCCTCAAATGTCAAGTAGATATTCAATTAAATATTAAAATCAAAGTTAATACATTACAGACACTCACCCTTTCTTATGTTCAGGACGTTTTAGTTAGCTGGGAACCTTGCAAATTATTAACTGTTTTGAATGACGATAAACATAAATAAAGTAGGTAATAACAATGGATAATTTCATTACTTAATTTAATAGTTGTCATCAGACAAAGTGCTAAAACAAAGAGAAGTGAAAAGATGTTTTACCAAATGTGTCGGAAAAAAACAACTACTTAAGAATAAGGGATTCCCTTGGTAGTTTCATTTCTGTCACAGACCTTATATAGAAAGAAGGGAAACTCTGTTGTCACACAGCGTCCTCACAAATAACTGCATGTAATTAAAGCTTCAGGAAATTAGTATGATGACCTTTATTTTCATTGTAGACAAGCAGGATTAACAATAGCACTGCTTGCCATTGCCCTTTGAACTATCAATCCAGTTGTGTGTGCAATTCATACCCCTCAAATTCACTAAAGCAGCAACAATCTCTTCTAGACTGATACACCATCAATACATTACAGTCTGCTTGATAAAAAAGGTCAATCATAATAACACTTACTATTTCTGGAGCACATCAGATTTAGAGCTTTTGAGAAACACACAGATAGCTAATTGACAGTTATCAACTGCAGAATTTGTAGCACCATGCAGTGCTTTATATTTTCTTATGAAACTATTTTTAACAGCAATAGGTAATGAACGTGGATAGTTACAGTACTTAATTTAATAGACAATTAATTAGACAAAGTGCTGAAACAATGTTATTGAAAAACAGAAGTGAAAAGATGTTTTACCGAATGTGACAGAAGAACTAAACTTGTATGTGAAACACTGTGGTTAGCTGCTGAGCAGTTACGAGCAAACCAACTTTGAAATAGTACAACACCTGTATTTGTCAAAGATAATTACACACACACACACACACACACACACACACACACACACAAGAGGCAGCATATGAGATATTGTGTGACATAGGCTACAGGCATTTATGCACACTTTGTAGCACCCTTCTTACACCAATCAATACAAAGTAAAAGAGTACTGTATATTAGCTGTGATGGATAAATAAACTGAACATAATGCAATCTCACATTTTCTTACAATCTGATATTATGCCTTTTACTGCTGTCTTTCATCATTCAAAGATGTTCTTTGTGGCTCAGTGGTAACATTTATAGCTCAAAAAGTAGAAATATGTTTTGATGTATTACCCTGAAACACACTAGATGGCATGTTTACTATTGCCTTGCCTAAGACTCTATGCTTTCATAATAGAACATTATTTTATGACATACCTAGTCTCATGTCCAAAGATTGTGTAAGAGCGGCTGACCGTGTCATTAAACTAAAGTTAACTATGATATTTAGTTCCCTCTTCCCTTTTAGAGCATTCCTTGTTAATTATGTACTTCGTTCTGCAAATTTTGTCATTTGATACTCATCATGTAAAAAACATAGCCACAGAATATTATGGCTACAACACTGCTCTTGTCTGCCATATTAAATGATAGTGATTTCTTCCAAAAAATTCACATGGTCCACATGGTCAGGTGACACTGAATTGGTAAGCAGATAGGGAAGTTCATCGAGCTTCCTGATATCTTCTGACGTCACCATAAATGTAATGAATGCACTCAAATACACACCCACACACCCACACACACACGCACACACACACACAATGGTGTGAATGACCTCTTTAAGCTGCTCAACAGAAAGTTATATATTCAAGTTGAATATCACCAAAACAAACATTAGTTACATAAAATGTTGCATTTGTTACATGCCTTTTTTTACATAAGACATTGCATGTCACAGTAGGAAACACAAGTGTAAAGTGTAAATAACCATTAACAACATTAATAAAGGCTAAATTCCATTTAGCTGCTTTAGTTTCAGGTTTCTGATATCATGCATGTTGGTTCACCATAATATTGCCATGGCTTATTGGGGCAATTGAATAGATGAGCCATTGTTAATATTATTAAGCTTTTCCTACTATGACTACAAAGTTAAGATGGCTGCTGTGAAAAAATGCCTATTATGCTGTATCAAAAATGCAACAAATGTCATTCAACTAAGACAGGACTGTGTTAAATGTTAGCATAAATTACTGACTGTTCAATAAAAAGGATTTTTTTTTTAACAGTCACATGACTCATTCAGCTCCACCCAGCTGTTTTTTTATCAGAGGAAGTACATGTAGCCTGTCTACTCCACTTACTTCAGTTCTCACTTGGACACACAGCACTATGGTAGGAGCTTGTTTTGTCCTCTTCCTTTCTCTTGTTTCTTTTGAAAACAATTAATTTTGCTGTTGTGAATGAGGCTATTGTTTTTTTTTGTGGGCTCATAGTTTCAAACTCTTCAATGGAACTGCTTGTTATGAAGTGCTCTACACATGTTTTGCTAAATCGTAGTTTGCAGCTGAAGTAGTAACACAAAAATCTAGTAAGTTTTAGCCATGAGTAGTAACTAACTAAAGCCTGCATGCATATCAGAAAATCTGTATAGTCTTTGCAAGATTGATCTATCTTACAGGAGGAGTGATATGGGCAAATATATGATTAAAAATAAACTTAGACATTTACTCAGTTTTGTGTGTATAACAATGAGTGTGACTAAGAGAGAGAGCAAATTATATCAAGTGTGTTGAGAGTGTAAATCCCTAATGCATGTGTAAATATCATCACATGAAGTATCATATAGCTACCACATTACAAAGAAGGAAACTTTGAGATGATACTTATTGACTGTGGGGAACTGGTTTGTGGTTTCGTAGTTTATCTGAAGGCAGGCATGCGTTGTATTGTCTCTTGACAATCCAGCAGGGCATGTCATAATTTGTAAATCATATTACACCATGTGGGAATCCCCTGACCAATAAAGCCTCACTGTGTAAATGTTTGACTATAACTGTAATGTGATAATAGGTAGAAATGATAGAAGAGCGCAAACACACATGACACACAGTCCATCGTAATGCTCAATCAATGCTCTCTGCTTTACCATAGCTCTGTTAAGTTTACTAACTTATGTACATTTTACATTAAAACCACAAAGTATAGCCTCAAAATTGCCTTATAGTTCCATCAGCACCTCTATGTGGTTGTCAAATTCTACATAAGCTCTCACAACAGTAGTACTTAATGCAAAGAGTTGTCATATTAGATCGGGAAATTACTATAGTATCAGTGCTGGTGTAACAGACAGTCCCGGTCAATTAACACTGAAGAAGACGTGGTGGCTGTTTATTTTAGCCTCCCAGTAAATCGAGAATTCCATGGTTAGTCATGTCACTTTTATGATCCATCTGGTATCGCTTTTCCTGTAACTAAACACCATGTACAGTACAGTACTTTAGGTAATGATAAGGCTCTTGGGAATTCCCTTAGATGTGCTTTCTGTTGATACTGCTGGTCATTACGTAGCATGGCAGTGGTGTTTTCCCTGTATGGAAGGGTTTTTTGCAAAGCACTTGATATTCTGTGAATTTATGTTTTAAGAACAAAGTTTAAGTGCAAGGAGCTTTTCTCAAAAGAGTGAAAATAGACTGTCACATAATTTCTAGACTGTGAATGTACTGTGTGTATGAGTTAAGAAGGCAAGTGATACATTTTGTAATTGGCAGACAGCTTTTACTGCCCCTTTCCTTATCCTGTTACACTACAGCCTGTTTCGGTGTAAAGCACTTTGAATTGTCCTGTTGCTAAAATGTGCTATACAACTAAAGCTGCCTTGCCTAGCCTACAGCCCCCAACATTAATAATTCAGATATTGTTTTCTTGTCAGGGAATTACCTGAGATTCTATGTCTAGCTAACTGCTAGCTTTAACTGATTTCTTTCAGCACTTGGTTTCTATAATACCACAAACAATATAGTATAATACTAGAAGGCACTGTCGGAAGTGGAAAGGCAGACTTCTGGAGCAGGTAGAGGAAGAGTTTGATAATAATCACTGTGACTTTCCTTTATCTTGGTAACACTGTTTGGGTGTTTCCTTTCAGGATGACTGAAACCATTTTTGACTGTGAAGGGCCAGTAATACATTTCAGATAAGATGGGATTTTGTTTGTGGATAGATTCGAGACTCACATCATGTTAACTGTATAAACCCAGATTCCACAAACAAGACAATTTTCAAAGAATGTCAATTTAAAACATGTCAGGAGTAGTTTGAGTAGGAACTGGTAGGGTGTGTTTTCTATTGCAGCCACCCAGGTGGCTATTACAACTAACTTTAAAAGTCAAAAATAAATTTAGATTTATGAAAAATTTAGAGACATGGCCTAATATGATTCTGGATTCTATCCTATTACAGTGATTAACTTGTTTGTCTTTTCAACAGGCATCACATTGCAACACCCAATGTTTTCTGTAAGTACTCCTGCCATTTTCTATTACCTGATTGAAACGTCAGCAGTACACATTGCAATGCTGTGACTCATTTGGAGTCAATTTTAAAATTGTCTGCATACTACATCTACCATGTTTAAACGGCCTCTTCATTCAAGTCTTACTGTAAGCCAGCCACAAAGGATTGTCAGGAAACAACCAAAAATATCCATTCAATAGGGTTTGTGACCCTGCATCACTCAGTGGAGCTATTGCTGCCTGTGTCAAGGGTCATCAACTAAAGCTCCAGAAATCATGACAGCAACATGGAACCAAAGTATATAAAGGAGCCAGGATACTAAGAACTAAGACTTACATTTATTTCATATATTTATTTACAAGTATTTTTTTATTCTTATGACTTCACACTGCTGAACTCTCTGGGCACCGGGCCAGGGGAATTTAAGTATTACGTATTGCTATCTATCAAATTGTATGTAGACATCTTTGTGTCACTGTAATGCGTTACCTGGGTAAAAATATAAACAATTAGTTACGTTTCATCATGTCTTTCAAGAAACCCAAGGCTTTCCCTCCGGCTGTTGGCTCTGGTTGGGACTTTGACGTGGCATTTTCTTGTCACAGGTGAGCATATCAGTGCATCAGCAACACACCTTAGTGATCTCACAACACTGAAAGCTATAGTGCGTAGTTTCTGTTACCCCCATGAGCAATTCTAAATAATGACAACAACACTGTTGGCGCATCCACATGACGCAAGCCTTCGGTGATTGCGCACCACCCCCACTATAGCCTTAACCACTGAAACCTTAATGGGGTGGCCAAAGACACACAAGGTGACATGAAAAACTCACTGTAACGTCACTTTTGATATAGTGACCTTTAGATTATGTAAAACATGAAGGGACACTACTGGTTGTGTATTTTACACAAAAAACAAAAGGGCAAATAGGCTAAAGAGGAACTGAGATTTGTCTACTACGTCATAAGAGAAGAGCTCTCAAAAAGACTAAACAAAAACCCCTGACGTTCACACCCACCCACAGCCTAAACTAAGAACTGTTTACTCAACGTATGTTGCTTAGGTTTAAGTATATAAGGGCTATTTGACCACTTAATGTACATGTCCTGTTACTGAACACTGCTAATAAGTGTGTGTGTGTGTGTGTGTGTGTGTATGTATGTATAGTACCTGCAGTATGTACATGTATATGTATCTAAATCTCAATAGGAGTATTCTTGGTAAAATAAAGGTTAAATAAATAAAATAAATTTCAAGTCAAACCATAAAGATGTCAAATCATATTGTTAATGGTTTTACTAAATTACATAAAGCATGATGGTTTGCAAACAACTTTTGTCCCCTACTGATTTTATTTTTGTTTCTCATATTACCCTTCATTCACATACCTTTAGATTTTAAATCCACAACTGCCTAATTGTGGATTTAAAATCTAAAGGTATATGATTGTGAATTTAAAAACTAAAGGTATGTGAATGAAGTGTAATATGAGAAACAAAAATAAAATCAGTAGGGGACAAAAGTTGTTTGTGTACAATACAGAAATGCTACCTAGATGTTTTGTGAAACACAATTTGACTATAATTTAAAATAATATTCCTCAAGACAAATTCCTTTCCCAACATGCTCTAACACGTTACTCTCACTTACTTTTTTTTCAGAAAGTGCTGGTCCAATTGAGCTCAGAGGGGAGGTTGGTGGAAGTGTGACCTTTTCCTGCCCTGTTGCCAAACAAAAATTAAAGTTTTTGTACTTTCAGAGGGGCGAGATATTTGTCAATGGCTACTATGAATCAAGAAATACATCACAGCTGGCATGGAAGAACACAAGAGTGGATCATGACAAGACAACTATGCACATGTACCATTTGAACGTCTCACATCATGGTGAATATCAGTGCCATTTCCAGTACAGTGACAGTAGCGGAGCTCAAAAACAAGTCATACATCTCAGTGTCACAGGTATGTATGAGTGTGTTGACATTTAAATATGTATTTGATTGTTTGAGTTTTTGTTTCTAACCAGAAAAATACTGTATATGCTACTGTGGCTCATGTGGTAGCAGTCTACGTGTCCTTGGAACCCCCAGAATTGCTGCGCCATCTGTGTGTGAATGTGGGTGAATGTTTACCTGATGAGCAGGTGGCACCAGCCTTGGCCACCAGTGTATAAATGTGTGATTTGGGTAAATGGTGCCTATAATGTGTAAAGTACTGAGTAGTTGTTAGACTCAAATATAGATATAGAGACAAGAAAAGTGCAATATAAATGCAGTCCATTTACCATATACAGACAGTATTCTGAATTAGGCAATCAGATTATTTCTAACATCATAGGTGAAGAATAGTTTTTCCTCCTGAAAGTAGTGCCAAATTAATTAATGAGACAAAATCTTTATCTGGGTTACCACTTATCAAAATACCTGCGCAATCGCAGATGTTTGAGCTATTCTATTCTACCATAGAGATTTCAACAATTGGAATGACAACTCCAAGTCAATGCCATGCTGGTATTAAATCTTGATTTTACTGTCAAATATAGTCGTTAAAGCAGGATATGTTGTTTTAGGTAAAGGAAATCTCATTTATAGACCAATTTGTAACGTGTATTCCCAGGCCTATTTATATAGGGTTGGCGCAGTCAGGAATCCATTCCAGCATGTCCTTTTAACTGAAATGACCTAACTAAACTAAATCCCTTCAATACAATTCTTGATAATTTGCTTTTTGCTAATCCATCACTCTCTCACTAAAGGTGATTTGTCTGTTATCTTGGATATAGGGAGGCTCTATGAAAACCCCTTCTATCATTAAAAAGATTAAGTCTGTTTAAACATGGCCATATTTAGAACCCTTGACATGCTGGAAACTGAACCTACTGCTTCCTGACAGTGCTTTTTCCTCTGTCCGTCTGTCCTAGCCAACTACAGTAAACCTGCTCTCACAGTGCACTACAGTGATGAAAACCATCGCTATAGTTGCCTAGTGACATGTGCTTCACATTGTGGGTACCCGAGCAACATGGTGAAGTGGAACGTATCAGGGATTCAGATGTGGAATGTTTTGAACAGCAGTGAAATTAGCGATCCAAAAACCATGATGGTCAACAGCTCAAGCACTGCATACTTCAACTGCTCCAATGGAGAGACTTCAATCAGCTGCTCTGTGGGCAACGTCAGCTCAGACATGGTCTCAGTCTGTGAGTAATAAAACTTAAAAAAGACCAATCCACCAAAATATTTTTTTATGCTTTTAACCCAATGGGCAAGTTTTGGGAAGTGTGAAAGGCATAGAAAACCACTTGGCATATATCCTCTTTTGATGGCTACTGTTTAAGGAATATGTGAGGGAAATTTTTTAGATCCTGTTAATGTTTGACTTTCACGGAAGAGTTCAAAGTTTCTGTAAAGACTTTAAAGCTTTAACAAGACAAGCCAACAGGTCTGTGAGAATGTGGTTAGGCACAGCTGTGCTTTGAGCACATGATGATGTTTAGCACGTGTATTGTTTACCATGTTCACCATCTTAGTTTAGCATGGTAGCATGCTAACATTTACTAACTATTAATAACACAAAGTGCTGCTGAGGCTTATGGGAATAGCCTATCATTAGTTTTGCAGGTATTTGACAAATAGCTACAACTGGACCAACTCAGATTAAAAAGTTTTTAAAGTAAGGTGACCAGATTTCTCAGAAAATCCGGGGACATTTTCAGCTCAGAAGCGTATATACCTCCAAAACACGTCATGTTTTTAATTTTTGTAAAACTTAAAACGGGGACACTAGACCTAGAGCTGAGTATCGGATACAATATCACATAAAACATAACAGTCCGCGAAATTGTGTTTGCTAAACCCACCAGACTCCATGTAAATAATCAGTAATTTTAGCATGGTAAAATACGACTTTCTAAAACATCTCTGAGCTCTGAGCAGCGCTGCTCGATTGGCTCCGTTTGGTCAGAGTTTTCTTTCTTTCATTCCAATTTTGGGTCTGTCAGTCACAGTGAAAACCGGGGACATTTCCGGGGACAGATCCAGCCGGGGACAGGTCAGACTCTGAGAACCATGAATGTCTGTACAAAAGTTACTGTCAATGTGTCTAGTTGATGTTGAGATTTTCCCATCCTAGCCAAACTGATTGACCAACCAACTGACATTGCTATCCCTAGAGTCCCTAAAATGTTGCTAGCAAAATGCTAAAGTGGTTTAGCTTGTTCACACTTTAGCACGTGGTACTTTCTCGTCACATGTGAGCATATCAGTGCATCAACAACACACCATCTTGGTTTTACAGTGTAACCTGTTGTTTATCTAAGGAATAAGTAATGGTGATATCACAACATTTAAAGCTATAGTGCGTAGTTTCTGTCACCCCCATGAGCAATTCTAAATAATGACAACAACACTGTCGCCGCATCCACATGACACAAGCCTTCGGTGATTGCGCACCACCTCCACTCTAGCTTTTAACACTTAATCCTTAATGGGGTGGCCAAAGACACACAATGTGACATGAAAAGTAAAATCTTTAGCTCACTGTAACGTCACTTTTGATATAGTGACCTTTAGATTATGTAAAACATGAAGGGACACTTATAGTTGTGTATTTTACACAAAAAACAAAAGGGCAAATAGGCTAAAGAGGAACTGAGATTTGTCTACTACGTCATAAGAGAAGAGCTCTCAAAAAGACTAAACAAAAACCCCTGACGTTCACACCCACCCACAGCCTAAACTAAGAACTGTTTACTCAAGGTATATTGCTTAGCTTTAAGTATATAAGGGCTATTTGACCACTTAATGTACATGTCCTGTTACTGAACACTGCAAATAAGTGTGACTGTGTGTGTGTGTATGTACTGCATGTATGTATGTATGTATGTATGTATCTAAATCTCAATAGGAGTATTCCTGGTAAAATAAAGGTAAAATAAATAAAATAAATCTCAAGTCAAATCATATTGTTAATGGATTTACTAAATTACATAAAGAATAATGGTTTGCAAACAAATTTTGTTTGATTTTTTTTTTTGTTTCTCATATTACACTTCATTCACATACCTTTAGATTTTAAATCCACAACTGCCTAATCGTGGATTTAATGAAATGGGAATGTGAGGAATGTGGCAATTCTTCTGCACCATAGAGCTCCATTATTGTTCAAAAACTATTCATTTGGGCGCCTGGGTAGCTCACCTGGTAGAGCGTGCAGCCGCGTGCCCTTATACAGGGGCACAGTCCTTGACGCAGCGGCCCCAGGTTTGACTCTGACCTGCGGCCTTTTGCTGCAAATCATTCCCTTCTCGCTACCCTTTTATGTCTAAGCTGTCCTGTCATAAAAATGCCCTAAAACAATGCCACAAAAAACTATTCAGTAAGCAAAACGGTTGCAACCATGGACATAGGCACTGTCTTTAATATTGAGTCAATCTCACATACTCATCCTGCTGCAGTAAATACTTACTAGCGCATGAAATGTGTATTAATCCGCACCTTAAAAAGATTTACTCCTGTTATATAATATTTGAATAGATCCATTAAAAAATTCAGCTACACATTTGTGATTTGCCTATGAAGATGTATATCTTCAATAGCAGCAAATGTGTTTGAAGCTAAGAACCACAGGCAAGGTAGTGAAAATGTGGAGAGAAGGACTCACCTTTTTCACAGCAGACATTTTTGACTTGACATAGTAGGAAAATCACAGCTGAAATGGATAACCTTAATGCAGTGTCGCAGTAAGCAGTTTCAGTGAGTCAGCATGGACAACACCAGGGTCTCTCCTAAGTGGAATGCACCTGTGCTTTTCTTACTATGACATGTCAATATGTCTGCCGTGAAAAAGGTATATTGTCAGTTTTGGTCTTTTAATGGGATTTTTTGATAATAAGAAAAAATACAACATGTTGGTTATGGTATAAATCCATCTGTTCTAGTTCATATGCTTTTGAGACTGATAAACATTGTTCTCATCTGCAGGTTCACCCAGGGATCCCCCACCTGTTTCTCACAGGCCTGTGATTATAGCCATCTTCGTAACAATGGGTATCAGTATTATGTTGGTATTGCTGCTGTGTTGGAGATGCAAGAACGGACAGACAGGTAAGGACAGATAATAAGTTTGTCGCAATGTAGCAGTTTTAGACACATTTGCATATCTGTTTGTAAAAATACAAAGAAGTATGAATGACTCAGTAATGGGCATAACACAGCAGCTTCTATGTTGGTTTCCAGGAACGGAAGCAGTAGATTTTATGCTAATAAATGGAGATGTGAGGAAATGTGAGGAGTAAGTGGATATTTACAATTACCATATAAATATGTGTGTGTGTGTGTGTGTGTGTGTGTGTGTGTGTGTGTGTGTATATATGTATATATATATATATATATATATATATATATATATATATATATATATATATATATATATATATATATTCAATGAGGCACAACTACAAAAAAAAGGATCGCTGTAGTTCATGAAGCCAGTTTCCTAAAATGTTCTTTGTAACTTTGGTAAATTATATCAAAATATTGTAATGACTGACCTCATACATCCCTTTCTTTCTTTCTATTTTTCAATTTCCCCAGGGAGGTAACAGTCCACAATGAAAGAAATGAAGCGACAGAGGCCTCTTGAGTGCCAAATTGGTGAAGATGAATGAACAACTTCTTCTTGGTTCTAGAATCTAGAACTAAAACTATATGTCATTCAAGTGTACATTACATTTGTGACTGACTAGCTGTATACGAGCCAGGAACTGCCAGAGTTCTCTGTGAATCAGAATCACTGGGGAATGCTGTCGATAATTCACAGACAATGACTTTTATGTTTGTGTTTGAGGAAGTATTCCTTATGAGTATCACTTTACAGGTGATGTGCAGTGCGCCATTGAACTAAGAGTAGCTTACTTCTAAAAAACAATAATAATAATAAAATAAAGACTTTTCCAATGATTGTGGTGAGATTGTTGTTGTATACTGGAAAACAGTATCTGTGGGGAGGAAAACTTCCCAGCACTAAGAGCAGTAAAAACTACGGGCAAAAGTAGTATGCTGCAAGTTTCACTTTTGGACAGTTTTCCATCTTTAAATACAGTAGGATATTGTTGTTGCACTTTCAAATTCCCCTTGTGTCTTTTCTTAAGCATAGTACAATCTACAATGTTCTGTTGTATTTAGTGTTTGACTTTGTGGAATTTCTTTTTAATTTTTTTATTTAATGCATATAATTGAACAGTCAACGTTAGTCATGTCATGCCGGTTTCCAATTCATTTTGTTTTGAAAGTGTTTGAAATGTACTGTGGTTCCCTAATTTTGTCTAGGGTATTACTCTCCAGTTAGTTTGGTCTATCAGAAATGATCATTGGCAAGGAAAATATGCAATAGATTCCAGTATTTTAGGAGGTAAAGTGCAATATTAAAGGCAAGGGGAGCAGGTTGTTTTCTTAATAAAATTGCTGTTACCCTTAAGACTAATATGTTGGTGTCTTAGCAATTTGGACATTTCTTTCTCAGGTGACTGTTCTCATGTAAAATATTATTTTGATATTTATTTTTATTCTGTTTTTTTCCTTAACATTAAATTGTGTGTTGTTTACCCTGTTTACACTTTTTGGGTAATGTAGACTGTTATTTATCCTCCCTATGAATGAATGAATGAATGACCAAACATTTCAAAGGGCTGCTTCTGTTTCCTGCATCTGTAAGAAACACTCTTGTCAGACAGCTGTTTGCTTACTTTTATGTTTATGTGGCATTTTACATAACTTCTCAATCCCGTCATTATATATTTTTTTATTCTTTGGTACTAACATGTACAATGTAGGGGCGACCTCTAGCTCACCCAGTAAGAGCGTTCACCGCATATTCTGCAGCGGCCCGGGGATCGAATCCTACCTGTGGTCCTTTTCTGCGTGTCATCCCCTCCATCTCTCTCCTCCTTTCATGTCTATCCACTGTTGTTTCATAATAAAGGGAAAAGCCCCCCAAAAAAGATCTAAAAAAAAATGTACAATGTATTAAAGTTGTAATTATACTTTTTCATTTCATTTCATTTCATATATTTATTATACAGGAAAGTTTGAAAAAGTAACATTTCATTACAATATAAAAACAGGCCTGACTCGGTTTAAAAACTGGTTTTCAGAAGGTTCCTGTTTTGCAGAAACATAAAACATGGTTACAGCACGTCAGGACATACATTAATACAAGAAATCGATATAGAAAAATATATATCGACAACTGAAAACAACAATACAGTTACATAAGGAAAAAGACATTTATACAAAACATCAGCTGGGCTAGACAAATTCGGACAGTGCAAACGAGACCTGGACAATACATAAACGAATCAATTAATGCATGCAAGTGTAACTGTTAAGAAGGAGCTGTTTGTATGCCTTTTTGAAATATGTGATGGATGATAGTGTTCTGATGTGATACGGAATGCCATTCCAAATCTTGGTATATGTATAAAAAAGGACCTCTTACCAAAGTTGTATTTGTATGGGGGAACTGGGATAAGTGCCTGTGAAACCAACCTAGTGAGGCGACCTGGTCTCACGTGTGTCGGAAAAAGTGCAACAAGTTCTGGTAAAGCTTCATAAGTCAAAGCCTTAGAGCGTTTGAGTGCAATACAATGGTGAGACCACTTTGGAAGGTTACTGTGAATCTTGAGAGCTCGATGGTATAGTCGTGCTATTGGTTCAGTGATTTCCTTTGTGGTAAGTGACCAAATAGGAAGACAGTAGGACATGGTTGAGAACACAATTGCATGTAAATAAGTTTCAGAAACAGAAGAAGAAAGATATGATCTGATCTTATTATAAACATAAAGTTTCTGATTTAACTTTTTTGTTAAATTAGACACATGTTCCCGGTATGTAAGATGAGAATCAAGTAGCACACCTAGATATTTGTAAGTTTTTGTGACGACAAGTTCTTGGTTAGCAAAAGTAATAGGATCAGTAAAAGAAAAACATTTTCTGGATGAGTAAAAGTACATACATTCAGTTTTCTGAACATTGATGGTTAAATGATTATTTCTCAACCAGTTGTGTATAACCTGAAGGTCAATGATAATTTAGAATTTATGACATCAGGATTTGAATCAGAGAGAAAAATCACAGTATCGTCAGGATACAGTAGACAATTTGAATGATTACACACTTGAGGGAAATCATTTATGTCAAAAGAAAAATTAAGGGTCCAAGAATGCTGCCTTGTGGAACACCCATATCAGAGATTTCAGGTTGGGATTTTACATGATTTATTTTAACGACTTGCAACCTGTTCGTTAGGTAGGACGAAAGCATTTCTATCACAGATGATGACAGATTGAATGAAGGAAGTTTATTAAGTAAGATCTGGTGGTTGACTGTGTCAAAAGCTTTACAAAAGTCAATAAAATAGCTCCAGTGATGTGACCTTTGTTAAGAGAGCCACGTATTTGTTCAGTGAGGAGTAGTAATGCCGACATGGTGGATCTCTTTGCACGAAAACCGTGTTGACAGTCACTGAGCCAGTTGTTAGTTTCAAGGTAGGAACTTAGTTGGTTATACAGGGTTTTTTCAAGCAACTTAGACATTACTGGAAGTATAGCAATAGGTCTATAGTTTGAGACAAGAGTATGATCACCAGATTTAAAAATAGGGGTGATTTGGGCCATTTTCCAATTTGTGGGAAAGATAGATAGCCTGATACATTGTTGATTAGGTGCTGAAAGAGAGGTATGAGGCTATCAACATGAATCTTTATAAATGAGATATTTACACCATGAATATCACGGGCATGAGTATTTTTTAGTGAGTTCAGTATTTTAATCACTTCGTTCTGAGAAATCTCAGAGAATGAAAACTGATCAGATGTTGAAGAGAGAACTAGCAAAAGAGAGCAGGGAGTGGAAAAGTCTGTTGCCAGTTCTTTAACAGATGATATAAAATAGTCATTGAAAGCCCTTGCAATCTTTTCTGAATCTGAGATAAAAGTGCCCTGCAGAGAAATTTGAATATCAACATGTTTTTTGTTTTCTCAGTTTCACCTGTGATGACCTTTAGGGTCTGCCACAAGGTTTTTGGATTATTAGCAGATTGTGTAATCAGCTGTTGAAAATAGACCGCCTTTGCCTTACGCAGATCAGCTGTACATTTATTTCTAATTTGTATGAAATTGTTTTTACTCTCTGGTGTTCGACTCAGCCTATGGATTTTAAGAAGAGCGGCCTTCTGTTTAAGGAGTAGAAATATTTCAGGATTTATCCATGGTAATTTACTTTGCCTAGGTGGAACCTTGTTGGCAGAAGAATATTTATTCTGTATTTTTTTAAGTTTTGTGTGAAATTGCGTTAAAATTTGATCTGGATTTTCCAGTGACAGCTCATCGTTCCAGTCAATAGCACTAAATTCAGCATTGAATTGAGGTAATTTTGAAATTGGTATTTTAGGCGCAGAGTGGGGAGCATGAGTTTTGGAAGATTTTAAGATTGTCCTAACTGCATAGACAAGCGAATGATCTGAGATATCCGCTTCTAAGACACCTGATATTTCATATTTTGAAGGCTGATTCGTGAAGATAAGATCCAGGATTGAGCTGCGTGTTTTGCCTGTTCTTGTTGGATCCTTAATTAATTGATAAAGTCCGAGTTTCATAGCAGTGGCTTTCAGAGATTTTGATGAGCCATCATTCCAGTCTAGGTTAATATCACCCAAAATTACAAGCTCCTTTGTTGTAACAGATTTAATTATGTTAGAAAGCTGAGATAGATAAGCATTTACATTGGCACTAGGAGGCTTGTAGGTGACAATAATGGTAATTGCGTGTTGGGATGTAAAATGTACTACAAGTTTTAATGTTTCGGTTTCAGTTTCAAATTTAGATATTAGATGCGCATATTTCTGACTCACATAAAAAGCCACTCCGCCGCCGGTCTTACCAGTGCGGTCTTTACGATAAAGTTCATAATTTTCAATGGAAAGAAAAGAATCAGGAATACTGGGAGTTAACCATGATTCAGAAATTGCCATCACATGTGCTTTTGTCTGTGCAAGCAAGATTTTAAATTCATCCAGTTTGGAAACTAGGTTTCGAGTATTTAAATGGCAGATTTTAAAACCTTTAGTGTTACCAAGTTGATTTAGATTAGTTGGACTTCTTCTTGGGTGAAGTGTTCTTCTGTGTGCTTTGACTGTTTTGACTATAGGACCAAGTGGACAGGTCTCGGGGAAGGAAGTTGGAATCGAAGAGGGAATGAGAGTAGACGGAGCTGGAAGTCTCAAATGGGGAAAATAGCCTTGAGTTGTAGGTAAAAACATGCACTGAGGTTGCGGTACAACATATATTGTGTTTTGGAAAGAATTACTCAAATTGTTCACTTACTTCACTATACAATCAGAATATGGTATTTAAACTGCTGCAGTGGATTGGCTAGGCTATATAGTATTTACACAATTTACACAGTTTTAAGACTTGACTTGGGCTTTTAGTCACACAAACAGGTAGAAATAAAGGTTTCCCACAACTCAATGCAATGCAGTTTTATTGCCACTAGATGTCGTACTAGCACCAGAGTCAATACAAATCACCTTTTGTCATGGCTGATTGGTGTTTTGTATACAACATCTTAATATTAGTTCCACATCCCTCTGAGACTGGTCATTTGTGAGCTAGCCTGCAAAAGAGATTTCCTTTCCGCTGGCATTGGGAATAAAACCTTGTTTATGCATTTGGGCATATGATGTATATTCAGAGCTTTGTGAACACAATCCTTTTTAACAGGGATACATGGTGTCACTTTGACCTCAATGTGTGGTCACCTGCCAGGGGAAGGATGAGTTACCCTGCTTTACTGAAGGGGAAGAGAACAAGTGCAGGAAAAAGGAGATGATTATAGACTACATGTGAGATGACATAAGACACAGTCTCAAGACACAAGAGGATTACATGCTTAACAAAGGACAATGTTAACATTATAGATATACCCATCACAGTAATCTGTCTTTCTGTACATCTCTGTCCCAACCTTTTTCCACCACATCTTTCTTGCTCCCATTCTCTTTCTCCTTCATTGCATTTTTTATTCTTTTATAACACACCTCCATTTCTCTTTCCTGCTTGCTTTATCTCTGTCTCATGAGTCACAGTGACAGGCTGTCAGTCCACCTCTCTGTCCTGTGTTTACATTGGGCAGCAGAGCAGCACCAGGCTGGTTGCACTTCAGGAATGCAACCCCCAAGGTCCCTGCCCTCCTCCTCTTTTTCCCTTCTCCCCACAACCATCCTCTGCATCTTTTTCTTTCCCTCATTCATCCCCCATTATTTTATTCCCTCATTGAAATAACTCACTCCTTCCTCTTCCTTTCCTTCAGTTCCTTCTTCTGTTTTTCCCCCTCCGCTCCTCTCCTCCCTCTAATTATCCTCCCCTCTGCCCCCCACACAAGTTCCCAATTTCTCCCTTTCTCTCCTCTTTTTTTACCCACGCTTTCTCTCCTCCAAACCTCCACTCCCCTATTTTCCTCGCCTTTTTCTATACCCTCTTTAAAATTCAGATAGCATTGTCCAAACTCACCCCCCACCCCCCTCCATTCCCCTGTCATCATACCCTCTCCTCCCACTCCTCCCCATCTCTCTGTCCTCCCTCATTCCTCTGCTGTCTAACCTAAACAAACCAGGGAAGACTTTCCTCTGTGGTGGCTGTAGCATGAAATACACCACGTTAGACTTGGTTTAAACATAAACATTAGTCAATTTAAAGGACTGGAAAAGGATATGAGGCGCTAAAGTTCAACATGAGATAGAGCTACTAGGGAGCTATTAGGAAGTCTTAATGCTAAAACTTACCACTGAATGTACATATATCAGCTCAGAAAACTGTATAGTTTGGTGTGTATAGACAAAAGTATATTTATTTGAATGGGGCAACTGTATTAGAGAAAACCAGAAAGAACATTAAAAAAGTGCCCTTTTCCATTGGTTTGTTTGTTGAACTATAAAAACCTATAAATCAAAATTAGTTTGGGCCACAGGGAACTCCATTCACTAAGCCTTTGAAATAAAAGCTTTTATACCTTATACAATGAGGAAAGTCATGGATTTGATTTGTATTTGTTGATTATGTTGTTAAATATTATTAGAGGATAGAAATACTTATATTTGTAACTTTAACTGACATTTTGTTTCCAAATGGAATTAATCATGCAACAATTACAAGTATTCTCACCTTGGAAATCAAGTCCAATAAAGTAGATCTAATTATTATGAACAATCTATGCACACTGTTCAGTTTTCCAGTGACGGAAGCAGAGTGTAATCTCCTGCTTATTGGAAATCCTTTTTAGTCAGAACACAGTCTTGTGGCATTTCTCAGCAAGCAGCGTGTGACCTCTGCCACATTGTTCTGCATGGCGTCCATACCAGGGGATTTATAACCAGATTATACTAGTTTTGAAAGTCAACTAGATTAGTTTTATGGAAGGGAGCCAAAGTACAAGACATTGATTCAAAGCAGGAGAGGGAGTTGATCAGGATGAGGGAGTTAACATTCTCAACATAACATCATGCATTTCAATCTCTCCGTTTTAAAAGCGTCACAAAACATTTAAAACTTTGATTAAGTTGTTGAACTGTACATTTTATTAGATGCCTTTACTAAATGGGGTAGTTGGAAGCAACATAATGAAACAGATGGAGCAGAGACAGTTAGGTCCCAAGCAGGTCAGAAGGTTCAGCTCTGGTGCTTCAGCGGAGTGATGATATTGTGGCTGTCACTGCAGAAACCCTCTCCCTGACCTCCAGAGACAGGAGAGATGACCTGGAAGCATTTATCACCTCTGTGCTTTCTGACCCATGACCTGAAGCCTGAGATAGGGAAAAAGAACACCAGAGTGTAGCAAGGAGGAGATACAGAAAGGCATGGGGAAGAGGAGACCAATGCAATAATACATAAGTAGATATTTGTTATAATACATTTGTAAAGTAGAACTGTTTATGTTGCTTGTGAGAGGAATGTGCATATTTCTGAAAGACTACTTGCTTTCAGTACTTTAAAGTTATAATGGCAGGTTTGTGAAACTGTTGGAAACCAGTGTGGATTTTGTGAATGTGCATCAATGGCAATGTTTTTCTTGGTCAGAAGATGAAAAATTTGCCAGTGCAGTATCTATGTGTAGTCCTGCTTTTAGTTAAGCCAAAAACAATAAAACAATCAGTAGAGACTTGAAAGAGCCTAAACCAGTTGGGAGAGAGAGGAGTGGCTGCTGGCTCAGAGACCATTAGAACTATTAACACCTCTCTGGTGATACTCAAAAGGAGTTCTTGTCAAAGGTTTTTTTCAACTAAGCTACAACTCAATAAGTATAGTTGTGTGTGTGTGGGTGTGTATATTGATGAGCGAAATCTGAGCAAACACTGACAAGTTACATCTCCTTTGAATATATATATATATATATATATATATATATATATATATATATATATATATATATATATATATATAGTATACATAGAAGTGCTTAAGATGTGACCTTTACTTTTGCACACAAACACCCTCACATACATACACACACTCAGAGAATCTATCTGTCTATCTATAAAACTGTACATTAGATATTGTTCCGGTGCCTGAAACACTCAGACAGGTGATCATGTTAAAGCCAACTGTCTCGTGGGAGGATCGAATAAGGGGAGCCAACAAGAAGAACAGAGACCATCATGAGGGATTGGTGGGTAAGATGCCCAGTTGGCTGTGGATGGTTGGCAGCCTCATGTTTCTGCAGAGGCTGAACATCAAAGAACATCAAAAGTATTTCTAATGTGTGTTGTGAAAGACTGTAAGTGACGTCACGCTATAACATGTTTGTAACTTGATATAACATTTTATCTCGCTACTTGCTGTTTCACACTACTTTTCTACTGTGTGATAACCAAGGATAGAATTTACATTTCACAGCCTACTACTGTGTAGATTCCTCTACTATGACCTTATTTGGTTACTGTGAAATTTTATATTACACAGCAGGCAACTCCTCAGCCATAAACTGCAGTCTTGGCTTGTTTGCTTTTCTCTTCATGCCCGTAAATAAGGAAATCAGTGTGGATCAAAGGGACAGTGTGGATTATTGGAGACCGGACAATGAAAATGGATGAGATTAAGTAATCCAGTGTAAAATAAGTGGCCATAAATAAAACATGGCTAATTTGGGGTGTTTATTTTATTCCTCTGGTATATCATAAGCAATACACCATATTGTTAGAATCAAATTCAACTCTTTTTCGATGAAAAATCAAACTATGTCCTATGTCGGCGGATTTACAGTTAACACATAAGCAAAATAGTATCAGGTATGTACGGTAGATGTTAGTGCAAGCAATACTAAAAATATGTAAATTATGGCAATGAAAAATTATCAAGCCATTTTAGTGTGTGTGTGTGTGTGTGTGTGTGTGTGTGTGTGTATGTATGCATGAAATCTATCACCTCTGGCAATTGCTGTTGCAACAGCTGTGTGGCATTTATCCAATTATTTTCTGCATAACAGTTACATGTATATCTTTTGCATATCAGCTGCTGAAGGGGAAAGGAGGTGTGCTTGGACTGAAGAGCTGTAGATGAAGGGGACGCAACTGAAACCAAGTAAAGACGTGAAGAAAAATGGCTGACATGCTGTGCAAGCTAGGGATACTTGACACCAACAGGTCCCTAAAGCAACCTCCACTTAAATTTATCTCTAGACTCCAGACGTGGTGAGGGATTTGTGGAAGGACAGGGTGTACAGATGCTAATGTGGCTGAAATATAGAGACAAATGAATGCAGTTTATGTACAGTAAAGACATTTTTTGAGTATGTTTCCCACTGTATTTATCAGAGAAATTAACTGTGTATGAGCCTGCATGTGGAAGGTGCGTGTATATGTATGTGTGTATTTGTGTGTGTAATAAGAGACACCTGAGACAGTTAGAAGGTCATTCCTGGAGTCTGGTCACATAGCTTTGATCATTTTCTCGTCGCCTCAGAAATAGACCAGAGAGGACGGGATGGGCACAAACTCTCTCTCTTTATGTGTGTGTGTCCAAGGGAGAGAGCAAGCCCAACAGCCTGACAGGGAACCCACACTTGTTTGTAGTGCAAAAGCCTGTGTGTGCATGACTGCACTAATGCATTTGCACTCATACCTTTGTTTGGCACTGCTTGCATTTGCTGTGTGAACGAATGCATGTGGGGACAGTGTGTGTGTGTGTGTGTGTGTGTGTGTGTGTGTGTCTGTGTGTGTGTGTGTGCGCACTCATGTGAGTGTTAAGAGGTGTGATCGTGGTTTAAATTCTCAAGTTGTCAAACCAGAAAATTCATGCTAGAGTCTCACTACTGCAGTCTCCATTAATATACAACGTTTACATACACATTTGCAAGCAGATACACACATAAGCGACCAAACACAATATATTTCAAAATAATACATAGTACAATGTGTATGGGTTTAGCGAGAGATAGAGATACATTGTGAGTGTATGTTTACCTTCATGGATACAAATGCAACTAAGTTTGAAATAATCAGAATAATACTCATAATTCTTCATAATTTTATTCTTTACACATCATTTTAGAGAAAGGCATAGCATTTTGAGCCATGGCATGCATCATCAGGAGGATGTAATCTGATTTTGACGAGTTTGATTTAATTATATTTGAAGTTACTATGAAGGGCACCGTTACATGCATAACATAAATCTGTTGATCAATTTCTATCACACTGACCATGAGTTTTTAATGGAGTGTGGTATTTTCACAAGGAGAACATGTTTACGAGGAGCAGAAGTAGATGCTGTGGAAAGAGATGCCCCCCTCTGTGTTTAGGTTTATGGAATTTTTACTTCAGCAAGCCTTGTAAGGCAAGGATTCATTCAGTGCAGAGTTTGAAGTATTTAATTTGCCCCTAAAGCAGCACACATGTAGATGGGAATGACTCACCATGCAGGGCACCAATCACAGTGAAATAAATTCACCCAGCAGGCAAGAATGATTATTTTTCCTTCAAAAAAATAATTTGTGACCAGTTTTCTGTGAACATGCAGCTGCACTCTCTAGAAAACCTTGGCGTGGCAGATGACATAATTTAGTTAAAACATTACAGCGTCAAAATGATTTTTTAATATGATGGATAATTCAGAATTTAAAAGACTAAAAATGTGATTCTTTGTGCTTAATCTTGCAAACTGGAACTGGCTACAGTACAATGACCTCCCTGTGTCCTCACACAAAAGCAGCCAGTGGTGAGCCAATTTATATCTGACAACTAAATCTATAGATTTGTTTTCCTCCTCTGTTATATTAGTCTTTAGGCCAAGCACCACTGGTTGGCCCAAATGTAGAAAGCAACAGAGTATAGTTGACTCATGTAATGGAGCCGTACAGACAGGCACAGACATTGTTTTATAGTCACATGTTTCATAGACTCTCCAGACATATAAGACCCCAACTTGGTCTATAAATAATGCTTGTGCTTATCCTTTCAACATACACAAGTGTTCTGCACTATATCTTTGCTTGCTGCCTCCACTGCACGGTTCCAAGAAAACTCCCTCCAGCTCCTTCAAATATCCAAATACTTGATACGTACATATAAACATGGTAACTCTTGGTATATGAACATGCTAAAATCAGCATGGTACCAGCTCAGCTCAAAGAATAGCTTAGGCCCACAATGGACAGCTTAGACGTCAAGTATTTAACATAAAACAGAGCGTGAAAAAGCTCTTTTAATTTATTAGTATTTCCTGTAGCATAAAACTTAGGCCATAGTTTGCTATTTTTTGTCTCTGTGTAGACTGTAAAGTTGTCTTTCCATTTTTTATCACCGCAACAGTTTTATCTTTTGGTTTATTATTATCATTACAGTCTAGGGCAGCTATAGACTTTTAATCTTGCTGATGTGATTTGAAAGAAAGTGAGACAGAGAAGGGGTGACAATGCATATGTTCCTTTTCACACCCCTCCTGTTATATTCAGAGCCTTTAAAGTACACCCTAAATACTACTCCATGTCATCCTTTTTTCCTCTTGCTTCCTACTAGCCTTTGAGACAGCTGCTTTTATTGAAGCTGTCATGGAAATATTCAAGCTTATATTAAGAAATATATATAAAAATGTAAGGTTCAAACAACTAGACTAATGAGCAAATCTTTTGTACAGCCCTCTGGATCTCTGTAAAGACTTTCACTGGCATACACAAGCAGATATTGTTTAAAAGACAATAAATATTGAAGTGCAATCATGGAAATCTTTTTAGAGCTGAATGTACCTGCTTAAAATGATGCTGCTGGGCTGGACTACAGCAGTCAATAGTGCACAGCTATAAGTCACCAGTTACACCAGACATGATGTCCAGGACAGAGGAAAAAAAAAAAGAGTAAGATTAGATTGATGCTACCTCTGTTGTTCTGCACAGGGTTTCAACCCAACATGGTCTTTGTCAGAGCTAACTTTTGCTTGATGAGGGCTTTGGTCTTTTTTGGAGCTGTTACACAGAAAGGTCTATGCTTGTTTGAATAAATGCCCAGAAAAAAGGAGTATCTTTGTTTGAAACTCTGCACAGAGACCATGTTTGGTTGCATTTCAAAACACTGAGAGGCCCACAGGCCCCATCAATCCATTATAAAAGGTATTGCAGCATCTCATCTTTCTCAGAGCAGAACAGAGCATCGGGGGGGGGATGCAACGCATGCTTGGCCAACTCTCTCAAAAGTTCCACTGAAACAAATCACTGGAAGCAGAATAGACATTGTTAAAGTATGTTACCATGGGACACAGTTCAGCCTCACCTTCCTGTTTCACAACTCCAAACGTAGCTGAGAAAGACTGCACTCAAACAGCAGACAATCACTGAGGCTGGAGGGAAAAACAAACACTGAACACACACACACACACACACACACACACACAAGGGACTGTGTAAAACAAAACATGTTGTATGCAAGGAGACCAGGGGAAATCAGAAGCCCTGAGGATGGGGAGGGAGATTGTGATCGAAACAGAGAATTGATAATGAGAGGGGGGGGAATATATGCAATTTGTGTCTACTCTAAATCAGACTTCATGTTGCTTCTTTCACATATGTGAACACAAACAAGTTTCTAAAAAATGCATGTGGATGCAACCTATCACACAGAATTGTAGTTGTTAGGAAAACTGTGGTAAGAATTGGGGCTGCCTGGGAAATTGAGATGGAGAAAATTGTTTGGTTTTCCAATTTATGGATTTATATTGTGAATATGTAATATGAAAGCTGGTTTCAGGAGTGGAAAGAAATATAATAGGGAGCCAGAACTGGGAGTAAGACAAATGTGCAGTCAGATTTTAAACAATAGTGGGCTTCAAACTGTGTCAAAGGTTTTTGATATAACAGCCCTGTTCAAATTAGGTGTGCTGTGCTTCTGTTCTATAAAGGGCAACAAAACTAATATTATTGCCTGCACTATGATCCTGGACACAGCCCTGACATGGATGCTGGTAATGGTTTCACCTTGTGTGTGGGAAATGTGGTCCTGAAACACCTTCTGTAGCAGGAACAGAGGAGGTACTTTTCCAGGTGTTTATATGTCTGTCTATGGCCAGATTTTGTCAACACGATATCGTCACAACCTTACAAGACACAGTCAAGAACATTTAAAGGTGTGTGATTAAGATCAAAATGAAGGCAGAGTTTGAAGATAGGTGTGGTCCGAGCAAGAGTGCAGGAAGTAGGGGGATAGGATGTTATGGCATCTCCAACAAGACAGTTTTGTCTCTTTATAGCCCAGTTTTTACTGCAGTATATTTGTCATACATAGAGGTTTTTAGACTTGTTCAAACTCATTTGGCCTGCTTTTGTAAAAAAAAAATGTTGTCCTCCTTTCCCCAATTTCTCCCCTTTGTTTTCATTCTTTTTATGTTTGAGGGGAGGTTGGGAAAATGAAAAATATGAACTGCATACCTTTCTACCAAATCAAATGTTGAGTGATTATGAGGCTAACATCTCTATTGAGCTGGGTTGTTTTTTTTCTAAGTGATGGACCACTGGATGAGTGTTAATGATGGTAAGCAATTATTAAAGCATTATATATCATCTACTTGTAGTATGCCTTTATTGTGCAGTATGTGTTTTGTTTGTGAAGTTCTTTCTCATGCTCCTCACAGACACACACACACACACACACACAGACACACACGGTTGGATAGTGTACATCAAATATACATCAAAGAACTTCATTGATTTGAAGGATTGCAAGGGAGATGGTGGGAGAAAAAGAGAAAGTGTGAGCCATTTTTTCAGCCTGATCCACATATTGCTTCAAGCAAAACAGCTACAAGTATGTATGCATTAAACTTAAACTTTATTCACACACACACACACACACACGTATAATTGACCAGAAAAAAAACATTGTAGTACAAAATCCTTGCTTTTACCATGGTTTTCTGTTTTGTTATATGTTGTCTTGGTGTTCTGGCTTGCATTTCTGGAAGACTACTCAAAAATGTCCAATGTAAGACAATGGAGCGGGTCGAATTCTTTTCATAACCACATGCTTTTTATTGTTGGCAGGGGAGCTCTGTTTGGTAAACACAAGTGCCCAAAGAAAGTGAACTACCTGACAGTGTTAAACCTAACAGATAAGAAGAACACGCTGTATAAAATCAATAGAATTGTGCACAGACAGCACAGTCTCACGGCAGTTTGTGAAATGGTGGTTGGCACAGGATAGGCAGTTAATGAGTACATGTGGAGAAGGACATAGTTGGTCTTTTAAACACAGACAGGGGTGATTCTAGGATCGGACCTTTAGGGGGGCTCAGCCCCTAATGAGAATGTGACACGGGTAGGGCGCCTTGCAAAAGTGTCAACCCCTTCCTGCTAAATCAGTAATTTCATTAGCCAATAATCTCTGAGCTAACTATTAAACAACAACGTCAGATAACATTTATTGATACTATTAAAACTATGATGAAACTAAACCTGACACTTTAAAAGACATGTGTCTCCATTTATGCAATTTTAACACTGTGATAATGATGAGAATGTTACATGAGCTAGAGGGTAAGCCAAACGGTAAATGCATTGTTAAATGTCAAAAACAGTTGTCGTCAATCAAAAAACAAACCTGGTTTTTCCCCAAACACTTAAACGTCAATGTGAGGTTTTTGTGGGTTACTGCTGTGTTTCTAAACGTAATTTTAGAAAACCAAAAGGAGCTTAGAGCTGGAAAGTAAAACTGATGAAAACCTGATCTCTGAATCAAAATAACAATCACTCTTTTGTGTTGTTTTTGGCAGTAATCCTTAATAATAAGGAATAAATTGACTTTGAAACATACCCGACTCCACTGTCTGTTTGCCCCCCTGTCTATCTAAACTGCCCTACTCACCCCGCCTTCTACAATTACCCCCTCCTTCCCAGCTCCACCACCCAGGCAACCTCTTTGCCCTCTTGTATCCGGCCATTTAGCGTGACAATCCATTATTTTGACGGCTCCCAGAGAAAGAAAGAGAGAGAGACAAAGAGACAGAAAGACGGGGGTTACTTTGACTTTCAGACATGGGCCCCAATTTCCTTTGTCTTTCCCCTTCTTTCCTTCATCCTTGCCTTCGTCTTCATACTTTCTCCCCTTTTCTCTTCATCTACCCGCTCAGCTTCACTTCTACCTCCTATTTAGAGTTCCTCCTTCTGCACTTATTTTTCCAGTACCATATCCACTCTCACCCCCTCTTACTCCCCATGTCTTTTTCTTTCCTCCTCTTTATTCTCCCTCCAGACCTACTTTACCCCCTAACTCCAACCCCTGCAACCACTCTACACCCTGCCGACTTTTTAGCCTGCTTTGTTGCTGGCAGCCTTTGGGGAACCTGATAAGGTCTATAGAAAGAGAGGAGCCAGGGTTTAAAATGTCTCAAGTCGACCCCCTCCTAACAGCCTCCACTTATATCAACCGCCCACCAACCCCACCCAAACATTTCCCCAATCAGGCTTCAAGCACCCTGACCCCCTTAGCACCCTCCATCACCACTTTCAACTGCATCTCTGCCTCAACATCCTTTCCCACCAACCTCACGGCCTGTTGCAAACTCAAAACAACTGTCTCTCCCCTTTTATTTGATGTTTTTTACATAACAATAAATCATGTATGTGGTAATAACACACGTAAGTTAAATGTTTTGGTAAAAAAAAAATGTACACACTATAATGTAGTTGTAAGCAGATTTAAGTGTTTATTAATGTACTGGTCAACAACTATAACTCCTGAAAGTATTTGTGACTAAGTGGAAGAGTAAAATCAAATCCAGCTCCAGGATTATTATTATTAATTGCAAAAACCAGGGCCTTATCACATGGTTTCATGACTAAAGGACAATCATGTGAGAAAAAGAAAAAGTTAAGAACCCTTTCCTTTCCTCTAAACTGTTCTCACTCCTCATACAAAACAGACAACCCCCCAAACTCTTATGCTATTTCCCCATGGACTCTGTAAAATGTGTGTCAGGGCCTTAGAAGTGTGGCCAAGGCAAACACCTGGCACGGCGCAGCGATCTGCTACATTTCACCTTCTACCACAGAAATATGCACACAGGGAGTTCATAAGCACAGACGTAAGCTCACACTACAGTGCAGTCTCAGACAGTGTGTGCTCACATTAACACACAGAGAGCAGATGCTGGTAAATGCAGTAACCTTCACTCACTCACACACACACACACACACACAGTCAAACAGTCGCTATGACGGAGGGAGAAACAAGTGAAACGTGAGCTTCACCCCCCTTCTCTCTTTCCGTCTCTCTCTCTGGTGGTGTGTCATGTTTCTGGGGGATAATAGGTGTCATGGTGAGACCCCTTTGGTCTCAGCGCTCTGGGGGACTCTAATGACACAGACACACACACACGCACGCACAAATGTGCACACATAAACACATTCAACCATGTGAGCACAAGCAGCTCATTCTCTGGACCATGGGAACCACATTTGACTCTCAACTCCTCTCACCTTTCTCTACCTCCATCAGTTTCTTTCTTTTTCTCCTTCACTTTCTCTTTCCTCCTCTCTGCTTTTATCCCATACAAACATTTATCTGCTTCATTTATGAACCACTGTTACCTTGGGTGATCAAACAAGTAGCTCACAATTGAAGACTCTTCCTCTGTTTCTTTTTGTCTCAATTAGTTTCTAACCTTCAGTTTCTTTCAAAATTGAGACCAAAGTTAACTTTTTATTAACTAATTATTGGGTCACTGTGCAGCAATAGTAACAATAAATCGGAATAACCCATGAGCCGATTTCCAATGTTTAATTTGATCCATATACATGTATATTTAAAAAAAAATACACCCAGGGCGCTGTCACAGAATCAGGGCAGGATTAAAAGCTAATTCCAATTTATTATAACTTGCATCTCATTTTGTAGTTTTGGACTAAGTTTTTTAATAAAATTCTCAATTCACATTTTTTACAGGGTTATACAAAAATAGAATTGACCATGTGGTTATTTCAAAGATTTTGGCCATATTGCCCAGCCCTAGTGTTGCCCCTTGTTTCCGGTCTTTAAGCTAAGCTAATCAGCTGCCACCTGTAGCTTCACATTTAATTTTTAAATTAAGTGTACTTCCATAAATGTTGAACTATGCCTTAAACCTACCATAGTTGTTTGCGCGCACACATTTCCGGTGCAGTAAGGGATTATTACGGATAAAATGAGTGCACTCACTTTCAACTGCAGCCCCAAACAAAGTTGTTTAGACAATCTGGATAAATTGCTGTTTGAACACTTCTTTGCAATGCCAGACTCAGTTGTCACCATGTTGCCAGATCTCTCCAATTACTTTGGTGAGCACAGTGTTATCAAAACCCATTAAAACAATGGTCAAAGCTAAATCAAACCCACATCCTAAGGTTGTTGCCTGTTAAAAGGAAGTTTTTCTTCACAGCTGTCACACTAAATGCATACTCTTTTGGGGGGAGGGGGATCTATATAGTGTGGTCTAGATCCTACTCTCCTAATCTGTAAAGTGTCCTGAAATAAAGTGTGTTACAATTTGAACCTATATAAATAAAATTGAATTGAAATTTTCTGGAATCATCCTTAAAGTCTTTCTGTTCAGGATGACAGACACATGATAAACTACCATGACCTACACCTGTATTAATTTTCATGTATTATGTTACTTATCCTCTCTCTCTCTTCCTTTCTAAGAAGACAGCTCACAGCCACAAGGCAAAGAGGGATGAAATGAGGAGAGGAGGAAAGTATTAATTTTTGTTAAGAGCTGTGTTCTAATATGTGTTACATTGCAGCAGGAAGTGTTGTGTTGTCTCCACCTCTCTCTGTTTGAAGACTTTTTTTAATTGCAAAGAAGGCCCTCCTTCCTTTATCAGTGAGATCATTAACTGCCAGATTGAAATTGTGTGTGTGTGTGTTCTCTTTCAGTGGAGCCCAGTAAGAACCAGTTTGGATTTCCCTGATATCTGGGTTGTTTCTGGAAGATCATAATTCTTGCTTTTACCCGATTAGCTGTCAGGGCCCAGGTCTGAAAGACGTTTTGTAGATGCTCCAGTTGCTGTTGTACGCCTCCTTAGATTGAGATAACAATATAAGATCATCTGCAAAAAGTAGGCATTTTATTTCTGTATCAAAGTGGGTTTAGCGCACCGTGCTTGTGCAAGGTACAGAGCAATCCCACTAGTCAAACAAAAACTGGTACGGTTTAACTGGGCCAAGTGTGAGTATGCCCGTAGTTAGTATGGATGGTCTCATTGTTTTTACATTATTTTGGCTTAAGTGATGCCCAAAATGGCTTGAGTGCTGCACCTAAGCCTTATAATGGTAGGGAAAACCCTGCTATGTGGTTTATTAAGTAAAAACACACTAACTACTTGTCATAATCATAAAGTAATGAGGGACTACTTAGTAACTACTCAGTATGATGTATCACCTTACCTTGGGTGCACACAACTAGGTAACAAATGATCAAGTGATAGGTAATGAATGGTTACTAGTTTGTGCCGAACGGCTCATGAAGAAAGTGATCGTTTAGATAATAATATGAGCTAATGACTCATTAATATAGTACTGGCTTGTCTGTTATCTGGAAACCCATAAGTCCTTGAATCAAGTTATTCAACAACTATTCATTAACGATTAAATAATAATTAGATTATTTCTGATGTCTTCCTCACTCGTTATCAAATTCCTTAATGAAAACATTTAAATAAGAAATAAGCACCAAAGAAATCTCTGAATTTTCCCTTTACATTTTTGTTTCACATGTTTCTCTGGACAACACTATCAAATGTGTTATGTTTTTTTATTCTTTCTCAAAGAGGGGTAGAATACTATTAATAGACAAAAATGAGGCAGAAAAAAATAGATTAGAAAAAAGTAGAAAAAAAGGAGTCAAAGAAAGAAAGCAAACCAGAAAAAAGAGAAAGGAAAATGACATTAAAAAAATGCATCAACAATCACAATGTAGGCTACCTCTGAAACTAAAGTAATAGTCTTGCTTTATCCCCCACAGGGAATAGAAACTGTGGTCAGCTTGATTTCATGTCAGTTATGATAGATTTAAAGTGTGACCAGTTTTCACAGAAAAAAAGTAGTGAAACTTCCACAGAAACTTCTCAAATTGCTCTTGTGGTATAATGTATTTCTCTGCAGTTAATCTGCATGCTCAGCATTTGCAAACAATAGTTTTACCAGATAATGGATAAATATACTGCTTTCACTGTAAGTGATCAATATTATCTACGTGCATGCATTTTTGTCAAATATGGTCCTTTTGTCCTTCCATGTTCTCAATAACCCATTTCTTTTAGCCACTACCCACATTTCTACTTTCACACTGCCACGACCACAAATTATTACCACACAGTTATTAATATCTTAAAGCTATGGCGTTTTTCCACTGTATGGTCTCTACTCCACTCGCCTCGACTCTACTTGCTTTTTTGGTTTTCCAAAAAAAAGGAGGACAGGGTACCGCGGCCGAGTCAAGTCGAGCCGAGCCGAGTCAAGCAGGTACCATTAATGGCAAAACACCATTATAGTGCGTAGTTTCTGTCTCACCAATGAGGAATTCTAAGTAATAACAACAACACTGTTGGTGCGTCCATGATACAGGCCTTCTGTGATCGCGCATGCGCCCCCAACCCTTCCTCCATGAAGTTGCTAGTAGCCAAGGTGGACACGGAGGATTAAAAAAACATGATTGACTCTTCAGAAGAGGTCATTATCTTCACTTGAGTGTCTGCACACAAAAGTCACCGGACAACACAATCTCATACTGAGAAATAAAGAGACAGTTTTGTGGAGTCTTAATTAGCTTTGTAGCAACTCATTTGGCAATGGCTTGAATGTAACCAACATTTATTAATATCAAAACGTTATGCATATATATAATATATAATCAAAAAGTTAACAGTGCTTATGACACAGTTTACATCACTTAACTCTGTGTCTGTTGCAACTTGCTAAATATTTGGCATGGCAACGAGGGTTTCAAAATCAAGGTTTCACTTAAACTGGCCACTGGAATTTTTAAAAACAGCAAAAAAAATGTCATGATCCCGTTTAGATAGGACATGTCTTGTCATATTTTGAATGTCAAGACACTAAAATGGAGACGTTAATAGCGGGTTAGAGGCCTAAAAAGATGTATCTGCATGTTTAGTCAAGAATTTCCCAACAGGAATTATCTGCTTGTTTCTTGAACTCTCTTCATCAGTGTTTTCATGCACTCTTGCACTACTCCTGCCAATTCTTGAGGTTAACAGGCAGACTATCCATGGTGTCATGTCTATAAAAATAGGACAGCCGTACATTGTCAACACCTGGTGGGAGCAGGCGTCTGTTGAAAATTTGACAGACACGAGTAATGTGAACACACGTTCTGTTTAAAGTGGAAAAGATATAATTTACAACTCAACACGTAGTGTTGAAATGATGCTGGTGCTTCTGAGTTCTTAGTCAACACAGATTTTATTTTTTACCTGTCACCATAGAAGCCACGGTCATTTTTTTTTTAAACCTTTGTTTTCTTGAATTGTGCTTGACAGCCCTGAGATTAGAGGACAAAACTCTTAAGTGCTTTCTAAAGTCAGCAGGCAAACTCAACACCTCTCCCAATGCAACCGTGACATCAGCTATGACAACCATGACTTCCCTTTTTTCGGTACTCATGCAAACCTTTGCTATTTGTGAGTGTGAGAGAGCGCGGGTGAAGGAACCCAAAGCACAGAAATTAGGGAAAATGAATTGGAGATATTGTAGATGAAAAGACATAAAGATGGTTGTCAAACATAAATCGGCTTAGGGTGAAAGTAAAAGTTTCCCTTCTCCCCATCTCATCCCAAAGTACGTATTTTGTATTCACTACAGGAGGTACAGTGAGGAACATGCCCCCTCACTGTTGTCTCTCTCCTTCTGCTTTCATTACCTTCAATCATCCTCTCCCAAAGCCTCACCCCAAACAGGACCAGGACCAGCTGACCTGCCCAGTGACCCCTCTGCTGATCACCACCCCCCACTGTATGCCACGGTGAAGCCTGAGGATTAGTCGCTATGGAAACAGTAGCCACTCTTGTCCTTTTGCTTTTGTTTTTCTTAGTTCTTGAGAGTAGAAGCAAGTAGTTGACTTTGTAGTTTGAGAGATGAAACTTTGAGTTATTGGGAAAAGGAATGCTTGCATAAGTGTGTGTGTCTGTGCATGCATACGTGTGTAGGAAAGGGAGTATGGAGGGGTAACCTATAGCCCCTGGATTATTGTAGACCCACTAGCAGCCTAATCATTCCCAGCAGAATTGGAACACTAATACACCACACACACAAACACACAGACACACATACACACACACACACACACACACACACACACACCATTTCAGCTCTGTAATTTAATGTTTTTTTATTAAGACATGTACTCCCACAATCATGCTGCAAATTCCTGTCGTGGCCTTCACATACACACACCCACACACAATACATACACACACATACAGTATATAGGCCTTGTATAAATAAGATTGACCCTGTACACTTGGGAGATTCTATCTATTAAAGGGGAGGGTAGATAGGAACATTCACATTTGTTCATCATATTTCTCTGACAAACTGGGGTGAACTTTTCAACCTTTTACGAAATAAATCAATTGATGTTGTGGTCTGGGTTAAAGCAAACAATTTGTCCTAAAATTACACTACGTCCACACAAGGAATTTTTAACTTGTTTGTCTTGCGCGTGTCTGACAGAACAGACATCTATTTTAATCAATTCAGCAGTCTGACAGACTGCGTAACGGTTTGCGTTTTACTCCTGCTGTACGTGCGTCAATGGCTTCAAGTTTATTTTTTTATTTTTTATGTTTACAACTACAGTTATTGTTATTTGGATTGAGCTGCCAAAACGGAGATTACCTATAGTCAATAATACTGTGCCTAAACACATCCTGTTTACACAGATGGCACAGTGATAGTTTAAAAAAAAACATTACAAAAGCATTTAAAAATGTAGATTAACTAATAAAAAGTTTCCATTTGTGAGCATGTCTGCACTAGTGGGGGTCACCATCGTGGTGCCACTAAACCAAAACTGGCAGAACAATCTGTCAATAGGTAAGTTTAGCTCTAAGGTGTCCAATATGAACTGTACACCACACCACCACATGCACACAAACACTCTCACATGTGCCCACACATGCACTTAGCATAGATAACAGAGAGGGGCCAAGGAGACTCTCTGTGGGATGAGTGCAGAATAAGGCTACGTTTAGACTACAGGCTTTAATGCTCAATTCCCACTTATTGACAGATCAGATTTTTTTCTGTTCACATTATTTTTCTAAATGTGGCACACATCAGACTCAAGTATGAACTAGGCACCATCTGAAAGTGACCCGCATGCGCAAAACAGTAATTCAAAGTCACATGCTGCACCCTGTTCAACTGCTAATCAAAATAAACCCCTGGATGTATTAAGAGAACCAAGGAGATGTAATTTAATATGTTGTGCTACAAGCTACCGCTAGCTACTAGCCAATAGCCAGCAGTTTGGGAACCGAGACAATAATAACATTACATCCACGTTACAGCCCTTGGATGTATTATACGATAATACAAATGATGAATGTTGAATGATGAATGATGAATGTATGTTTCAGCTACTAATAAGGCATATGATGAAGGGATACATATGACTGTGGGTGAACAAAGGGCTTTGAGTGGAAGTGAGATGCAAAGTGAACTTGGATTAGATTTATCTTGGATTACGAAACTCATGTGCTTGTCCTGCCCACACTTAAAGGAACAAAAAGTACAACCATATGGTGTTCAACATTGTGTGAAGTAACCTCTAAATGTAGACACAATACTAAGATATTTGTGTTAAGCAACTACTAACCACTAATTCTTTTGGACAGAGCAACCACTGAGTGAGGAACAGACTTTGACAATTACACCAGAAATTGATAAACAGCTTCAAAAATGGAAGAGAAAACAGAAACAGGGCAAAAGAACAATTACTTACTACTTAAAGAGAGTTGCAGTGCTGTATACACAGACATTAGCAGTGACAGAGGATGGTAAGTAGAAAACATTATCTTTTGCCAAAATGGACGTATGCTATGTAGAGCAATATAATACATAAAATAAATTCTCCAGTCACCATCTGGAAAATCTCTCTCACTATGTCCATGTCATTGCTTAACAAGGGGAGAGGGAGTGGAAAAAAAATCAAAAGAAAAAAATAAAGGATGAGGTCAAAAGGTTTTAGTTGGCCAGTGGCAGGAGTCAAAGGTTAAAACCAGACTGTACCCTGTCAACAAATAGCTGAAGTAGCCATCAGACAGTGTAGGATAACCACCTTGTATTGTATATCCCTGGACATTTAAAAAAAACCTTCTGAAACCCCACCTCTGCACCACAGCCTACAACCTCCTTTAGTTTAGCTCTAGTAATTCTGTAATGTGTCCTTTACTTGAAAGGCGCTATATAAATAAAAGTTATTATTATTATTATTATTATTATTATTATTATTATTATTATTATTATTATTATAGAACTATATTGTATTATCTTCTGTATAGGGCTCTTTGTCCCTTATATAAA
The DNA here is from genome assembly GCA_026937815.1 of Etheostoma perlongum. Classification (NCBI taxonomy): domain Eukaryota; kingdom Metazoa; phylum Chordata; class Actinopteri; order Perciformes; family Percidae; genus Etheostoma; species Etheostoma perlongum. The sequence continues at coordinate 18,130,406 of CM049373.1, forward strand.
AAAGAACTGTACTTTAAAAGGTTCAATGCGTATGAATTTCTCCCATCTAGCATTGAAATCATATATAGAAATCAACTATCTTGCCCCAAACAGTTCTATAGTACGTAGTACAGCTACGGTAGCCGTCACGCTTAAAAAAGCGTAGTCTTTTGCTATTTTTAATATCCATTAAAGAAGATGACTCCTGTTCCTGAAATTTGGATTTTGAATACGTATGGTCTTCTTCAAACTTGCTGGGGCTGGGAAGAGATGAAACCGATCAGTTTCACCTGTGAGTTTATCATGTGACAGCAAAAACACAAAAGGCGGAGCAGTATATCCTGTAAGTCCCTTACTGGATAACGTATTCAAGATGGTGCGTGAATATGGAGCGTCTACCCAAGTTCACATGAATGCAAATGTGAAATTTCAAGCCAAAATCAATACTTGGAATTCATGGTGGGGGTAAATATAAGTTAATTAAAAAACAAAAAATTTAAAAATAAGTTTGTGAATGGGAAATACCGATTTTGATAATGAACAACTACACCTTACACACAGGACCTTTAAAGTAATATGACCACCAAAAAACTTTTCTGTCATGTCAAAATCAACAAACCACTTTGTCTCCCTCCCTGGGTTAAACACAGGTCTGACAGTACTTACTGTATATGGGGTAAACATAAGTTACTATTGTAACTAGAGGATTACTAATAGTGTTACTATAGGACTATATTTATATCCAGAACTCTGGTAAACTGTTAGGAAAGAAGGAGACCGCATACAAATAATTATATAAGGTTTTTTAACACTTAGTGGTGATGCACATGATTACCCTTGTGGACTTGTGGACTTGTGGGTTGTGTGTGCATGAAATAAGATATTTGTCCAACAGTCTGGTATGCGTAGCTAAATAAATGTTGATTGAACATGTGTTTAAGCATCCCATGCTGTGTACAGAGTTTTTAAAACTTGAACTATGTATATCCCTTTAAAAAAGGGACAAAAAATGAAAATGTCTTTATATTCTGCATACATGGAGTTATCTGTCATTTTAAACGGGTTGAATATGTCTGTAAGTAGATAAGCCTTCTTTTTCACAAAAAGAAAAGAAAAATCATTACACAATATAGTGTGTGCAGCTTGGAAAATTTATGACTTTAGCTCAGGCAGTGACATTGAGGAAATTTCAACAAGGAAAAGATGCAGGACTAGTCTATCAGGGGACGAGCCCGGCTATCATTTACACATGACGTGACATCAGTGAGAATTGATATGAGGTATGAAAGGGTCTGGAAAAAAGAGAGGACAGAGTTTCAGAGATATACGTACCACAAGAGGGCCCTGTGTCCGTCACAAAAAGAGGACGTACACACAAAAGTCTCTCTACAATACGGGAGCTTTTCTCATCAAACACATGTAATGCCAGCTGAACAAGAGGCCCGACTAATCAATTCGGAGGTAGGTGTCCCTGTGTGTATGTCTGATCCAGGCCTGCTGATAGAGTGCCAGGCATCACTGGATTAACATGACAAAGACGTTCTCTGATCCTCAAAGAAAGACCAGTTAGAAAAAGTAGTGATTCTTAACTAGCTCACATTAAACCAGGCTGTGTTTCTAGAGATGTTAAAATTGTGTTCTCCATGTTAAATTTTGGGTTTAAATGAGGGCACCCACTTTTTACCGGTCATATTGCAAAGTTGAATTGGTACTAAAAAAATTTCCCTCCATTTTTGTAATCTTTGTTATATATTTTATAGGGGCAATACACGTTGGTCAACATTACTGCTGGGAATGCTATCTAAGTGACTAATGTTAAGATATTTTTCTATGGCCAGTAAATTCTCCATCAAATATGTCAATACAGAAGATGTGAAGGCAGGTGAAACATGAAACAGCTATTAAAATGAAGTATGACAGCAATATACTTAGCAGAAAATAAATTCAAACCATACATAATTAGTGTGCACCCATACAACACAATGAAAGGACATGACTTTGAAAACATTGCCTCCTTAATATCCTTTGACTACGTAAACACACAGAAAATGTTCCTCAGTGTGATGTGCTTCCAGTTATTAAGGAAAGTTCACTTCTGACACATGGCCTTAATACACTCTCGGAGATCCTATGTTGTACGCAACATACACCTATGTGAAGTTGGTTGGTTTTAGTTAATCTTCTATCATCTTTGAAATTAAGTCTATATTTTTGTGTGACACTGGATCTCTGCCTTTTGGAATAAGTGGCAGAATGTTCAGCCTTGTTAAAAGCGATGACAAGCTGAAAAAGCAATAGTTGGGCAGAAAGAGAGACAGAAAGAGAGGGAGAGAAAGTGAGCGATAGCAGGAGACGACAGAAAGCGAGGCAGAGGCCCTTTTTTATTAGACCGTTTCTGGAAGCAACAAATGTTCCCTTAACTTTACAGGGGAAAATTCTCCCACAAAGATTTTTACAGACTATAGCACAGAAAAGGAAAGGAGAAGAGGAGAGCTCTAACCCTTGTATGAGTTGGCATTTGTGAAAGCTAAACCATTCAAATAAGCTCTGTCCACAGGCCATTTAGCCGGTACACATCACCAAAAGCTGACATAGTGTTTCATAGTTATGTAATGGAAATTAGCAGTAATCTAGTGTATGACTCTCCAAGCACTGATTTGTTACCATAACAATGGACTCATATGGCTAAACATTTCATATTATAAAGCTTTCCATGTTGTATAGCTGGGTGGCCTGCTCAGATGCCATCTCGATGGTGGATGGATAGTGCAGTAGCAGCTGGATGGTCAGCGAAACAACACCAGCAAAAAGATGTTTACCCTCGGAAGTATTCCAAATATTTTGACATGAAAGATTGCTCATAGTAATATCTTGCTAGGAAGTTCCCATGACACATAATTTTTGTGTTCTACTGCATGTACTATGCTTTTTTGTCTCCACTATTACAAAAAAGATAAACAAATCCTTCCCTATCTCCTTAAAAGGTCAGGGAACAAGTGTGTTTGTCAACAGTCTATCCCCCTTCTCTTTTCAGCTCGTCCCTCATTCCTCCAATGGTGAGTTCCCCTGGGGACAGGTGTGTCACTCCCTTCATTCCACTCTATCCACCCCTCCCTGGCGCCAAGGGACAGGTGTGGGGTGTTCTGGCCTTGCAGTGACCTCCATACCTGGGGGGTAGTCAGGGGTCCCCTCCTCCCCCTCCCGCCATTGTTTTCTTCCTTCACCTATAGGCCTACCTTCTCCCCTTCTCCCTCCAACCCAAACTGCTTCTAAAGGAGGGAGTTTGGATCGTGAGGGGTTAAACAAGGAATATAATAGGGGAGATCACTGGGGCAAAAGATCAAGAATGACAAATATAGGGAGGTTGGGAGACAGGAAAATGCAAAGGAGTCAAACATCTCCCAGAGTAAATTTATGTAGTTTGTTAGTGAATAACAAAGCAAAGAGTCAGACAGAGTGGGACAGACATGTGATATGCCACAGCCCACCAGTTTTCTTTGTTCTGTCCCTCCAGCAACTGACAGACAGGACAATAGCACCTGGCACTGTTCCTTCTCTTTCTACCGCTCCTCCTCTCCTTTTCTTTCTGCATTCTCCTCATATCTTGCTTGCCGGTTCAATTCATTTCTCACAGTCTCACCCTTGGACATGGGGGAAATTTTACATAAAGCCAACAGAACCTCATAATCATATGTTTTGGTAATTATGCGCTGGGATGACTCTCTCCTCGAGTTTCCACTCTCGGTGCCTCGAGAAAACACAGGGCCAAATGTGAACCATGGGGGGGAAACCCAGCATGGAGCATTGTGACTGCAGAGTGGAGAGAGTGCATGAGCATATTTCTTTCTAAAGCTAACAAACACATACATCTACACCAATTACCCAGGTGTACCATGTGTAAAAGAAAATGGTCCTGGTATGCTCATGCTATATTGTTTAATGTTGCCTTCACTCAGCTATTACCCCCAACTTCTTAGCTGTTTAACTTCTGAATGAGTTTGAGAAAAACATCTGTTTGCATGTATTAGCTCCTGAGTAATGTAACAGTGGATGTAGATCTGAGTTTTGTTTTAATAACTTACATATAAAGCAGCAAATGCTCATAAGTGAGACCGTTTACCCTGTAAATAATTGGCTTTTTTGCTTGATAAATGAATTACTTCAGATTCAGATTTATTTTTATTTATTTATTTTTGATCACCCTCATAATCAGCTATACTTTTTATTAAGTCCTCCCTCTCTTCAGTAGACATCTTGCTGCACTTTGATTTACCCATTTCTAAAAGTTATGAATGACCTGTCTGAAGTGTCTGATATGGTTTAGTTTACTTTAAATAACCAGAAGCATTAATTCTGATTTTTTCTTTTTTCTTTCCCTCTTTGATTTTTTTCTTGTTCTCTGTCTGAACTCTTCACCCCATGGTTGCACTTCTGACTCAGTCCCTGCTTTGCTTCCCCACGCAAAGCAAACAAAGACTCATTGACACACTCATACACCTGCTTTATGTTCAAAGACAAACCCGCACATTAGTGTGTAGAAAAAGTCTGCTGTTCTGTTGTCTTAAACAAAATCAGACAGATATTAAGGCATGTTACAGTCATTTAAATATATTATCTATGGGAGTAGGAGTTATCAAAATACTACATGTGCTATAAAACTAAATATACTCTATAGCAGGCTGGAAAGAAACACTTCAAGTATTGAACAGGGGATATTGTGTAGGGAGTGGAAAGCAAGGTATGGAAGGGCCCCTTTCCACACTAACACTCCTGAGACCTATCCATTGTCCAGCTAACATCCTTTTTGTGTGTGTCAGTGTGTGTGTGTAACAGGATGTCCCTGACATCTCTGAAAAGCAACGTTACCTCCCTCCACACCCATTCCTGTGCATTGTTTCCTACAGAGAAGCCAGACGGACAGAGTGTTTTGTGTGTGTGTGTGTGTGTGTGTGTGTGTGTGTGTGTGTGTGTGTGTGTGTGTAAGCGAAAGAAACAAAACAAAGATAGTAAAAAGGTGTGCATATAAAGAGACCGAGAAGGAGTGCACATGGGATATTATTGTGCAGCAGAATGTGAGAGTTTTTCTTAGACAGGGAGTCAGACGGGCAGACAGGGGGAGTCGGCCAGAGATGACAAAGGGACTGAAAGGAGGAGAGGAGAGATGGAGGGATAATGGATGATAATGTGAGTAACAGGAGAGGAGCCAGTGAAAGAGATTATCTGATCTGACTGCTCTCCATACAGCAACGACACGGTGGGCACATACGCAGAAAAACACAGGCCAAACAGGAGAAGAGCGGGAAAACACACTGAGCCTTTTATTTCCCTTTGTCCCCCAACACCTTGCCTTGCTTTACTTTGTTGCTTAATTACAGAACATGGAGATGGTGAGAAGCCAATTCCTTTTCATCGTGTTGCCAAGAACAACAGTACATATACATTATCCTAACTGACTGATGTTTTGGAGCCTGTCTTGGGATTTAAAGTCCACACACCACCACAGGAAAAAAATGCACAGAAAAATGCATAGGATAATAAGGATAATTAGGATGGGATAATAATCTGTTCTTATCCTACATAGCCAATACTGTAATGCCAACCCAATATCATAATGACTGACAATCACATAGAAATAGGCCACCCCTCCAGGCACCCCTTTAACTAAGGATGGGATGGCTAAATGCTCAGCAACGCAGCACTGCATCCTGCTACCTCAACAAGAAACATACTAAGGGTGAAGGCCTCCACATGGTCCGTTATGTACAAACGCAAGCCCCAGAGGACTGTTAGCCCAGTATTATTTAAAGATACAATCTGAAAATGGTCAACAGTGCCACATTCCAACAATCATGCAAAAAAGCAAAGTAGATGTTTGGCAGGCTACCCTGCTGATCCCACTGCACAGCAATATGGTTCCACATTTCCTTCAAGGAATAGTTAGACATTTTTAGAAATATGCTTATTCGCTTTCTTTGCCAAGAGTTAGATGTAAGATTGATACCACTCTCTGTTTGTACAGTAAATATGAAACTACAACCAGCAGATGGATAGCTTAGCTGAGCTGAAAGACTGGAAGCAGGAAACAGCTATCCTGGCTCTGGTCAGGTCAGGGTTGGACTCATATGTATAAGAGACTGCTCTGTAAAAAATTAAATAACCCAATAAGTAGTCTGGCTCAACAGATGTACATTGCTGGGATAAAACCTGACATCTGGTTACGGTGCATGACCAGTGCACGGTGCACGGTCCTTTCCCCTCTCTGCTATCAGGGCTCAGGATGGTTGTGATCGGTTTAAAGGAATTCAAACAAGCCAGATCATTTTCTCCCCATATACCTGAATAGATAGACGGTGTAGTCGGACCATACTTCATTACTGACACAATGGTGTAGAGATAGCAATGCGAGACTAGCTAATATGCGACCCACCGCAGTGCGGACAGTGATGTAACAAATGTCCATGCCTTAATATGGGGATATCATAATTTTCGGAATAAGAAGAGCCCTGGTTTGGGAAGAAGAAGAAGATCTAGCTCTTCTCTCAAGAAATGCCAAAACACAGACCAAACGAAAAAAGTCACGACTACTGTAACAACCTTTTAATGTACAGTAGATGAAGCTGGGGGGGCAGTGACCTGAAAGCTCCATAAAAAGCTGCTCTGTCTAGTTCTGTGGGATTCTGGGTGCTTGCCCAACTATTTTTCTACCTGACTGTATTTAAACAGAGTGTATATGCATGACTTTGAACTTTAAAATCTAGAGGCTGAATGATAGCCTACATCTCTCTGATTGAGTTTAGATAGTAACAGCTCATCTCACACATAGTTAATTATTAAAGAGTGTTGAATCACAAATACTGATTGTTTAAGATTTTCTTGTTTGCTATAATTCTGTGGGTCGAGTTAATTTGGGAAACTTTTTGGAAAACATGCCTTGGAGGCAGAGGGCAGAGGTTGGCTAAAATAGGAAGATATCATCGTAATTTGACCATGAGAACTTTTCCATGTGTGCTACAGTGTGCACTTGACTGTTTATGTTGCTGAACACGTGTGTGTGTGTGTGTGTGCGTGTGTGTGTGCGTGTGTGTGTTTGCTTAATAGACAATGAGGGAAGTGTATGATATTTCTTTGTATTTTCTTTCTTTCCTTTAGCCTTGTTGACATAAGTGCTTTTCCATTAAACTACCTTGCCTCTTTGTCTCTCCCTCTCTCTCTTTCCATTGCCCTTTACCAACTGTCTTTTTATTTTCCATCTCCCTCCATCTTACTCTGCTGTCTCTCAGTCATCAATCTCACCTCTCCATCTTTTTACGACCTTGGTCCCTTCATACTACCTCCCCTCACACTGCGCCCATCTAATTTCACTCTCCTTCTGCTTCTCCCCCTTCTCTCTCACTGTACATTTTCAGGCCTTGTATGTGCTGACAACCCCAATGAGGTGGTCCACTGGCAGACATCCGAAAAATGTACCTGTGTAATTATTACCACTCCTATATAGACACAGACACAGAGCAATGGAGAGGGAAAAAACATCAAATTCCACAATGACGAAACATGTATTTAGAGTTTCAACACTTAACACTTAAAGTCAAACCCAGCACAGAGAGTATGAAATGCGTTTTAGTCATATGCACGTGATTGATTGTGTATCCGGGAAATGCCCGCAGCCCATTTAAAAGCATGCAATGCTCAGAGAAAATAAGATAAAGGTGAGCAAAATCAAGACTACTTGTATGCTGATGCATGACTACTGTATGTTGCTATATTATCTATCTGTGCATGCAACTGTTTGTGTGTCAGGGCGTAATGTCCCGCCTTTAAGTGATTGTCTCTTAATGTCCCGCGTTTAAGTGATTGTCTCTTAAAAGGTTGTCGTGTCACAAAACAAAGGAAAAGATGGCATCTGTGTGTGTGTGTGTGTGTGTGTGTGTGTGTGTGTGTGTTTGTGTGTCACATCTGTGTGAGAGAGTGTATGGGAGTGAAACAAAGGCAGAGGATATCATATCATATACAGCCAGTCAGAAAGGTTTTTATTGTTAACCGTGCCAACATAACAGAATAAGGGTCATCCTCAGCGGTGTGTGTGTGTGTGTGTGTGTGTGCGTGTGCGTGTGTGTGTGTGAGACTCCTGTGACATATGATCTAACCTGTGTAAATAAGAATGACGATTCCATACCTAGAACATCATATCCAACAGTATTGCCCTTCACCAACTCTTTTTGGCCATTTTTAGGAATTTTCACATGACAGATTAAGACAAGAAAGGAGAGGAATAACATGCAGCAAAGGACCACTGGTTGGAGTCGAACCTGCGGCCGCTGCATCGAGGAGTAAACCTCTACATATGTCTGTCCGCTCTACCAACTGAGCTAACCTAGACACCTCTTTCAATAACTCTTTCCATAATTAACTGATGTACAATCCTGAGAGAAAACAATCATGAGGGAATTCTATTCAGGGAAATTAAAAAGTTCAGCAAGCTATTATGATTGACTAGCGCTAGGCTAGCTTGTTTCCGGCTGGCTGGCCAGCTACAGTAGATAAGTTTCCATCCACTTGTCAATTAAATTATCTGAAGTTCGGTGAAAAAACTCATGCGAATAAAGCTGGTGAAAGTGTGTTTCCATCCAACGGCTTTAAAGCGAATAAAAACCTGTTGCGTAATGACGTCACATGCTGTTTTGCGGTCAAATTGGTATATCAAATTGATTTTAGACATTTTAAGGTGTTTCTATTCATTTTCGCACTGAATCGCATAACATTCAAGCAAACTTTTGTGAACAAAGTTTTTCTAGACAAAATGGATCACGCTGTCTACCAACAAATGATCAATATTGCACAAGTTGTAGTGCTTATGTGCCCGCCCGTTAATAGTGACATATCAAGAAAACAATGACGCTATCAACACATTGCTTTATTTTCCCAACAGCACCGCTGCGAGACAACTCTTTTTGCGAAATGTCTCGCTGTTTGAGTGCCTTCCATTTACTCCGGAAGACGTCCCACGGCTTGTCCTATTCTTTGTTGGCCATATGCTTTGTGAGTTTCTGATAAATTAAATTCAAAAAGTCATCCACTTCCATCTGTCTTTGTTGACGCCCGCCATGTGTGCAAACAGAGTAGAAATGAACTACAACTTCTGCTTCTTCGTTTTGTGGCAGGTTGCAACCATAAAATTACCTAAAACTTATGCATTAACTAATGCATTTTTTATTCTGCAAATTCCGTTTCCATCAGCGTTTATAGAATAAGCCGTATATTGATCAAGAACAAAATCAGATGAGACCGAATGTATTTCCTTTCAGTCGATATTCATGAAATTTCATCGAATTTTACTGTTTCCATAATGCATTTTTTATTCGATATCACTTAATTCAGGTAAAAACGTATGGATGGAAACATGGCTAGTATCACCAGGCTTAGAACCACATATTTCATAAAGATGCAGGGATATATTTAGCTTCTTTGTAAATGTTACATTGTCTAGGTTTTATTATTCTATCAGTTGTTGCTATCAACAAAGTTAGACTTTAAGTCCAACCAATACCTTAATTCTATAGCCTGTACTTTTCAATCTATCATATTATTTTGGCTCTGACGTGTAACAACTTCAAGAGGTCCCTAAATAATTTGCTTCAAAGCTTTAAGATTAAAAGCACTTGCTTTCAACCCCAGTGGAAATGAGCCCTATGGAGTCACAGAAAACATCGTTAGAGTTTTGTGGTATGCAAAAGCCCTCCACCCATGACAATAGGACCAGAGGAGCAGCGAGCCGTTTTAATTGCCTGAAGCACTCCGTCCATGCTCTAAACCTTTAGAAAGCCATATCTACCATTTCAATCAGCACTCTTATTCACGCTCTCTCTCTCTCTCCTTCACTCTGTGCCTCTCCCCTTCTTTAACTCCCCCTCATCTTTCTGTCCTTCTCCCTCTCTCTTAACTAGCTCTCTAATTCTTTGGCTTTTAAGCCTTTATTCAATTCAGCCTCTCCTATGAAACCAGCTAACTAATTCATCTCCAGACAAATTGCTAATCAGTTGCGGACAAAGAGAAGAGGAGAAAAGAGACTGGTCCTCAATAGAGCCAATCGCTGTTTTACTAAACGTTCCTTCAGAGGAGGGGAGGGGGACAGAAGGGGGAGGAGAGTGGCTTTAAATGTGTGTGCGTGTGTGTGTGTGTGTGTGTGTGTGTGTGTGTGTGTGTGTGTGTGTGTGTGTGTGTGTGTGTGTGTGTGTGTGTGTGTATAATTTTGGTTTGTGGGGGTATTTGTGAGGGTGGGGGTGTATGTGCGTACTATGTGTGTGTGTTCATTAAGACGGTGTGTGTCCTCATCACCCCTCCTGCCAGGGTTCACCACTTTCTGTATGCCGAGGTTAACGACCTTGCCGTCCAATCACATTCTCCTGTCAGGGCCCTGTAGCCAACAGCAACAGGTGGTCTGGCCAATTGGTATCCTGTAGAGCGGAAAAATAGGGGGAGAAAGAGATGAGAGGATGAAGGATGGAGAAAAGTGAATGGAACAGACTGGATCATGAGTGTATAGTTTCCCCAAAATAATTTACTCTCAAATCACTTCTAAGCACTGGCTTGCCATCCAGGTTCTTAATCTCTGACCATAGAAGTAGATTATGTTCTTTGTTAGGCTCATTAAGTAAATTCAGTACTCAGCATTGAGGTGGACCCACCTGCAGCCAACACACACCCTCCCCTGCCTGTACTTTTAAGAAAACCCACCTTATGTGAAAAACTGAGTGACGTTGATTCATTTTTTGCCACAGTAATCCATTCAAAAGCTAGCTTGTGATGAAAGGCATGCATGACTTGGCATGGATTCCCCCCCCATGGATTTGAATGAATGGAAGTCTCTTGAATAATAATAATAATAATAATAATAATAATAATAATAATAATAATAATAATAATAATAATAAACACTGCATTTAAAGCTATAGTCCTTAGTTTCTGTCTCCCACATGAGGAATTCTAAGTAATGACAACAACACTGTCGGTGCGTTCACATGTTACAGCCTTCCGTGATCGAGCACGAGCCCCCACCCCTCCTCCACGTAGTTGCTAGTATGCTAGCTAGGAGGATTCCGAGGATTAAAAAAAACATGATGGACTCTTCAGAAGAGGTCATTATCTTCACTCGAGCTTCTGCTTGGGAAAGTCACCAGACAACAATCTTCTAAACATAGCCATACTGAGAAATACAGAGAGGTTTTTTTGGAGCTGATAGTCTTAATTAGCTTTGTAGCAACTCATTTGGCATGGTCTTGAATGTAACAGATGTGTATCAATTACGCACCAAAGCTTTAAGTAAATAGATTATTGCTGGCTACTTCTGAAAGCTTTTTTGGTTGACACATCTACATTTCTGCTGGAGAAACCTGATGCTTTGTCGAACAAGGTGTATACAAGAGTGCATGTACATGGCAAAGTCTTTAGACAAGGAAAGGTCTTTAAAGAGGTAAAGTATCACTGTGACAGCATCTGGTAGGGATCAAATAAAACTTATAACTGTACTACTATGAACACAACACCGCTGACCGAAACTGAATCCAAACCAAAACTGACCAGAAAAAGCCTGCAGTGTCATATATCATATTAAGTTGGTTTTCACAGAAACCAGGTTGTTGCAAAGCAACTGATTTCCTGCCTTAACTTGAATTTCCTAATAACATGGTTACTTGTGTTTATATAGACCCAGCAAATGCCACACAAAAATACAGGAAAAACATGTGAGAAAGGATAGACGAAAGGAGGGGGACAGGAAAGGAAAGGGTGGAGCAGTGACACGTTTAATAGCTGTCAGTTGATGATCACCGTGATCCCTCTCTCTTACTCTCTTTCTTGTCCTCCCTCCCTTCAACTCTCTCTCTTTTAAGCCACTAATTAAGCAGCTAACAGCATCATAAAAAGAAGAAGGGAAGACAAAAGAAGAAGGAGAAAGGCAACATTAGTCTAGGCTGAGTGCCCCTGTCTCGTTAGAGAGAGAGGGAGACCAAGAGTGAGTGAGACTCAGCTCCAGCATCTGTTTGATCATTAACTCGGTTAACCAGACGCGGCTATAAAACCTGTCACCCCTCCCCTCTTTTCTGTGTACTTATTCACAATTATTGAGCTCTGTCATATCTACTATTCGTTGCCTTCTATTTGTTTTGCCTGTGAACTTGTCTATCTTATCTGGCTTCGTAAAACAGTGACCATGAGGTATAAAAATCAAATCAGCTTCTGGTTTCTGTTCACACATACAAAAACACAAAGATATACACAAACACACAGACACTTACACACACACACTCTAGCCCCCCATTCTATACAGACACAAGAAGGCTATAGGAGAAGGTAGGGTAAGGAAACACTGCTGTGAGTTCAGCATTGTATTTAATACAACAGACTGTCCTAAGAGGAGATGGAGGGGATGGGGGGTAATATAATTTGAGATTTTAACCAGCTTTTCCAGATAGTGAATACAGTTTATCAGCCAAAAAAGCAAGATACAGAGAGAGAGATAGAGAAAGAGATAAGAGAAAGAAAAGAGGGACTTTGGCCTGTTTTCCAAATGTGATTAAATGTAGGAAACCAGGTAGACTGAATGTAGACCCCAGAGCTCCTGCTATCACCATTTAACCCCATGTGTAGGTTTGTCTATATGGGACAAAGCACTCTCAGAGGAGCGTTATAGTGCTCTCTTTTCCCAAACCCATTCACTGTGTCTGCAATGCATTTCCCATTGTTACAACCCAATGCAAATTAGATCAATACTCATATAATTTTCCTTTCGTCTTCAAACAAATGATGGAATGAAATTGGGAGTTTTTCCAGGGTAACTGTCAACTTTATAGATGTACTGTAGGTCTGTGGAACGCAATTGTAGAGGATGGTGTTGCTAAGGGAAAGAGAGACATTCAGGACTTTGTATTTGATGACATGTGTCCCCCCCCCCCCCATGGGTAGATACTAAGTATCCTCATGGAAACAATAAAAATGTGTGCAAAACTTTCAATCTTGGGAAAATAATCACACAATCAATCCATACTTCATTAAAACATCTTGTTACCGATGCAGGAGCATTGGACCGATTTCCATAAAGTTGGGGAACTTGCAAGAGACCACATTTTGAAAAAGAATCATCCAAATAAAAGCAGGAGATGCAGAGATATCCTGACTAAAGCAACTAAAATCATATTTTGTCACTAACACACGCAATGTGAATGCCCACGCGTTTTGTAGCACCGGCCTTTAATCTCAATCATTCTCTAATTTTATCTCCATTTGCATCTCGTTCTTACAGTCTGTTTCTGCCTGAAGCAGTTTTAACCTGTTAGCTTTGTAAAACATCCATGAAATTATAATGAGCATGTGTTAGCTTAATTCAGCGAGTATCAGTTTCTAATCACAGCTGTTGGCTGCAAGCCAGATATGAAAGTCGATCCATACATTGTCGTTTTCTTTGATTGATAATGTTATAATGTTTTTAGAGTCTAAAAAAATTCCATTCGCCTATTTCATATTTCATATTTGACATTGTCATTTGTGTGTACAGACTTTTACCCCTCAATCTGAACTGATTTAGACCACTTGTTCATTTTGTTGTGTAGTTTGTCGAATCCCTTTAAGGGGTCAGTATGATCCATGATAACTGCTTGTCAGATGGTTGAATTGCTTCATTAACTCCCTCCCCCAACATGTTACTGATGTTGCATTAGGGCGGTCAGTGTCCAAACATTTCTGTAACTTTTCTGAAACTGACGATTATGCCGCGATTGGCCAGCTCAGATGTATGGAGGTGAGAAAAGAGCCAGGGTTTAAACTTCTTTATCTTCGTATCTTTTTTCATTCTTTACAAAATATTTTTCATGTAAATGGCCAAGTGCAACACAATTAATGTCTTCCTGGAGAGAAAATGTGACTTCTTACCCCTATATTTAAAGTGTGTATACCCCAGCCCTTTATTCTTCATTTTCAGAGTTTTCCCGTTTTCCCTCCCTTTAAAGTCTTTCTGTTTAAGCAGCTCTGGCCAAAGTTACATCTCACCCCTGAACACCCTTCCAGTAAAGCGCACGCACACACACACACACACACACACACACACACACACACACACACACACACACAAAATATTCAAACAAACATTCCTCACACTGATTAGGTCAGAACCAGAATCAACAGTGAATGTGACAGGACCAGCAGTGAGTAAGTGGGTGAGTGAGTGTGTGTTTGAGCTGGTGCCAGGTTTAATGATTTTAAAGCACATATATGGTATGGTATGTGCACATATATAGTAACTGCCTCGACAAATCTGCCAAAATATCTACAATTTATGTGAAAACCATAAAACATTACCATAACGTCAATGTTTAACAAGTGTCACTCAGATTCCAGCCTTCATGAACAATTAATAAAATTATAAATCTTGACACTGATCTCACACACACACATACACACATATTTTTTCTGCAAAAGTACAAATCATCAGGTTCATGAAAAAGTGTGAGAGAATGAATGAGACCGAGACTAGAGGGGGGTTTCCTGAGACTTTGTCTAATCAGGACGCCGGAAACCAAACCCTTTCGTTTAAATACACATTCATGCACACACACACACACACACACACACACACACACACACACACACACACACACACACACACACACATTCATGCACACACCCAGCAGGGAAATAAGCAGAGCTGAAGCAGTGTGATTCTATTAATCTTTTTTAGACCAAGTCCATTGTGCCTTGCTCTGCATGACACCATGCTCACACATACTCACAAACACCCCTCCACACACATGCACACAGAAACATTAACATAATATGCAGCTTTTTCCTACATATTCAGTCACACTTCTGCAGCCTAGCTTCATTAATTTGTCTGCTATAAGGTAACATCACAAAGTAACACACAGTTAATATGGTGATTATTTAGCTTGTTTGCAGTGTGTGTATTAGGCATGCACATCCCCATAAAAACGTGAATATGCCAACATGTGTTTTTGTGTCCATGCATGAATGTGTGTATGCGTGCTTGAAAGTTTGTGCATTTAAGTGTACATGTGACTGTTGGGGGAAATGGGCTAATTTGTCTGTGTATCCTGCCCGTGTTCATACGCACTGCTGCCGCTGCTTTAATGAGGAACACATTTGGGCTGATATTACTTCCACATGCTGTGGAGGCAGGAGGGGGAGCTTTTAGAATACAAACAGTTCTTATTCAGCACACATGGACACACACTTACACTGGTCTTTGTTGTTATTGTACGCCATCTTTATAATTGTTGAAAATGTTATGGGGTTGATTGGCAGTCTGCAGCAGCAATACAATGGGAAGAAAACATACATATATAATTCAGCCTGTGCAGTCCTCAGTGCCAATTTATAACATAATTTAAACAATGGATACAAAGTTTATAACACTAACAATCTTCTTTCAATTGAGAATTACCTCTTACATGTATATTCAACATATCATGAAACATGTTCACTGCAATGTTTAGACCAGCTTACTCGCCAAAGCAGACAAGAAACTTGGCGCTCAATTGATGACACTGTTTACTGAAGTCCATTATGCTAAATGTTCCCTGAAATGCAATTCAGTCTTCTGCTATGGCTCTAATTCTACTATTACTGCCTTGGAGGAACAGACTAGGGCAAAAATAGCCCATTTGTTGAACATCAAGTCTGGAAGATATCAGTTATACCTTACCAGCCAAGCCTATTGCCAGACAGGAAAATTGATATTGGGTGTTTCTGCAAACCCTGTGTTTACAGTTTACAACTGGACAACTGCAACTACAGTCTGTCCAGCAGCAGTTCATGTGGACCAAACTCAAGTTCATTTTTCATTGCTTGAACACAAAACTCACATTATTTCATGGCTATAACCACAACCTGCACAACACTGAATTTACAGCACTTTGTTTAAATGCGAACATACTGCTATCAAAACTGTTTCAAAACAATGGATTTCAGCCCAGTGCATTTCAAACTGCCTTTCAATTTCAGGTGAAAGCTTAAGCAGGTGTCTTGTTTTAGTCTTGTTAGTGAACATATACTGTGTATACATGGACAGCTCAGAAAGCCTTTTTTGTAAATAAAGAAACACCAAATAAGAAGTAAGCAGTTATTCATTGTTCCGTTCGAGAGAAACAGTAAATGGATAAAAGAGCAAAGATACCAACATGTCCAGGTATGTCTGAGGTTACATGCACAGCTATAATAAAAAAGAGAAAACACTACCTTTACAATAGTAAAACTGCACACTTACTGTATTTCACAAAGTAATTGAGGTGAAAACACCACATTAATTTGTATTTATAGATGATGCAGGTGCATGGCAAGCCAGGACATCCAATGTGTTGATGAAGACTTGTGGCCTGATACTGGTGAAAGGCAGGATTAGCCCTACAATTCTTTGGTGCTATAATATACCTTTAGTTTGTAACTTTTGTTGTAGTTATTTCTAATTATAACAGACAAAATAATAATATATATATTTTAACTGCTAATTTCCATTCCTTCTTGTATACCTTAAACTGGTATGTTAAAAAATAAAATAAAGTCAAATCATGTAAAAGAATTTCACGCTTCTTTAAAGAAAATATTGATTAGTGTGAAGTCACTCAAATGATTGAAACTGTAAAGATTAAAAGTTTGTAATTTCTGTATGTATATATATATATATATATATATATATATATATATATATATATATATATATATATATATATATATATATATATATAGTTAAGGATACAGAAAGATTGTGGTTATGGAAAATAAAAACGGCTATATACAGTTTGGGTTAGGCAACTAAAACATGTGGGTTAAGGTCGTAATCTCCCAGTCTCCCTAAATGAAAGTCGGAAGCAATACCATATCCATCCACCACCCCGACCTCCAAACACTTACTTTCTGCCTTGCTAAATAAAGGGCACACTTCTTCCTGCACAGGGGCTGAGCATTGGCATTGGACCTAAGTCATGAGGTGCAGAATTGTTCAATATTAACTTCGTTAACTGGGATACTGGGCTGTACCACCTTGCACAACAAAAAGAGTTAAAAAGTTATTTGGAGAAAAAAGTTAAAGCAACATGTTTTTCATGCAGCATAATCTCTCTCGCTTGCATCAAATTACTTTGTGTATTAGATCACACACCTCCTGACAGTCATTCATTCACAATCAAGTACATTTGTTAGAAGAACATAAAACCAGTTAAATCAAGAAAATAAAACACAAAGGAAAAAAACAGATTTGTATGTGTAGACATTACAAATTAGTGCTATATTTAAGCATTTTGGGTGTCAATTGTTTTGGGGTCACTTGGTGGATGTCATTTGACAAATGATAAAGACCTTTCAGTTTGACACACACATAATGGATAGATCTGATCTGCTGACAAATTATTCACTGTCAAAGAGTAATGACAGAGTGAGGCACAGAGGATACGAAAGAGGAAGAGGTTGGAGGGAAAGAAAGGAGGGAGGATTTTAAAAAGAAATAGCCAGAAGGGAAAGAGGGAGGAAGAGAAGAGGAGAAAGAGGAAGTCTGACGGATGAAAGAAAACAGAGAAGCTAAAAGGGATAAAAAGATTAAAAAAAAGATTCTTTTCTTTTGTTATCTGGGGGAATGCAAAGAATTGAATGCCTGGACATGTGAAATAGTGCAGACCTACACCCTGAGTTAGTTCACTTTCCCTGGAGGAGATATGAAAACAGAAGGAGGAGAAAAAATAAGAACGGAGGAAAGGAGAGCCAACAGTAATGTGGGAGAAAATATATGTGGATTAACTCTTAGAAGAAGAAGAAAATAAAATGTAAGATGAATCAAATGGGGGACTTGAGAATAGGAGGAGGAGGGATGGAAGATGAGAAGGTTCGGAGGACATCATGCAGCAAGGGGACGAAGAAATGAGGGGGGAGTGGAAAGGACAGAGGAAAATGAAGGAGGAGGGGGGTCATTAAAGAGCTCTAATGACCTGCTGATTGACGAGGGGCCCAAACTCTGACCCCAAATTACCACAGAGCCTGAGAACCAGTCCTCTGTTCTGCAAGTGTGTGTGTGTGTGTTTTTGTAAAGTTGAAATAGGAATAAGCATTTTCTACATACACTCAAAACTTCTGACACATCCCATAAAATATTCACTAACACACAGTTTAACCACCACACCAATTGCATTCAAGCAAACAGGATTCAAAAGTACATTCTTCAACGCTTACGTGTAGAGAAAACACAGCTTGTGCCAAACAGCCAGGCAACCTGTGCCAGCTGTCTCGTTGTTGTTTGGTAAGCCTGTAAACCATTACTATTATTATTATTACTAATCTACATTCATATCCTAGCTCACAGATATACGTAACCAGTATAATTTGGGTTATTAGAAAAAGCGTCATACTTGAACAGGTAAAAAAACATCTCTGGGATTAAAACTTTTGCGTTCGTAGTTGTTAGACAGCTACTTATTGAAGCATCTTTACTGAATATTGTGTGTGAAAGGAGCTGCTTGTCGTGACGACCCCACAGATCAAGTATCACCCATATCCCATGTCTACAGAGAGTTTTAGCATATTTCAGCTCATTGTTTTGGTTTACTGGTCTGCAACTTTACCGTTTTGGCTCACTCTCATCGCTCTTATCGGCATCATTTTTGGCAGCAGCTCTGATAAACTTTCTGTATACTAGCAACAAGCTAGTGACAAAAATGAAGCATCTAGTAGCTAAAAAGCTATATTTGTTGGTGGAGACCAAAAACAGAACTAAAAGGAATATTAGACTTATGCTGTGTTGTTGTGATAAAGAAACAGGCTACAAGTCATTTCCAATGGAACCCGATGACATGAAGCTACAAACATGTCAACGACACATGCAGCCACTGTCTGGCGACCAGTAAATGTCTGCAGCTGTCAGTCAGCCAGTCTTCTCTGAATTCACTGAGAAGTTGTCACCTGTGTGCCTGCTTGGCATAGTCTGTGTGTAGGATGGCTGATTAAACCCGCCAGTCCTCATCAGTATAGTGGCATGTGTCACAAAGCTCTTAACTGTGATCAAAAGAGCCAGGAACTTAGCAGAAAAAAAGAGCTTAAAAACGCACTTCAACTTAACTCGCAGTTAAGAAATAGATTGGATAGAATAATTTTATGGTTTATTTTAATTATATTGTATTAAATAAAAAAAAAAAAAAAAGTTTAACCCTCATTAACATCTGTACTGGCCACTCTTGGCAGTTTTGAGTTTTCAGTTATTGATGCTCGTAGTGTGAACATAGTATTATATTTGTCAGGTGGACACACAATGCTTCACTGACACACAAGTTTGCCATACCAACTTTAAGGCTTGTTAAAAACTTGATTGTAGTGTAGTGTACATGCAAATGTACACTGATAGTGTCCCAAGCATGTTCAACCTCTAATGTATTATGGACATATACAACAGACAAAATGTTTGTTAATTCAGCAGCAGGATGTGCTTTTTTGCTTTTGCATGGCCTTGTATTATACACAATATACATAATTCATTCATGTTTGTAACTCAATCGTCAGAACTCTATTTTCTCATTAGTAAAAGTTGCACACTCATGTTTTGTTCTCTTTTTCTTAAACACACACACACACAAACAAGCAGACAGTAAGATACAGAAGCAGCCAAACACTTGTAGCTAAATGAAGACCAGATGAAGCAGCCATGAGATACTGCTGAAACACATGTTCACACACACACACACACACACACACACACACACACACACACACACACACACACACAATCCTTAAGCCAGTGCCCATGCTTTATCGCAAGCTGTAACAGCTCCATTTCTTTATAATCACCGTCCTTCTCTCATGCACACAAAACCAAGTCACGCAGCAGGAGCAGCAGCACTGCTCCTTCATTACAGGGCTGTAAAGTGCAGAAATCAGTTTGGGCCTGGTTAACATGCAATAAAACAGATTTTCCACTCCCCCCTTCCCTCATTTTTCTCTTTATGAGTAAACAAACAAAGTTGCTCTTGTTGACAGATACAATCATTCACACTCCACAGTAAATGCCACACACATTCACAGACTAGCAGGATGCATGCAGGATAAATGGGGCTCATTATTTATGGTTTGTTTGTATTTGTAAAACTAAAATTAAGTGATATTGAATATAAAATGCCTTACGGAAACAGTAAAATTCGATGGAATTTCATGAACATCAACTCAAAAGAAATACGTTCAGTCTCAGTAGATTTTCTCTTGATCGATATATGGCGTATACGACAAACGCTCATGGAAACGTCATTTGCTGAATGAAAAATGAATTGCGATTAAGTTTTAGGTCACATGGCAAGTGTCAACAAAGACAGATGAACGTGGACGAACAAGGAGATGAGAGACTTGCTGAATTTAATTTATCAAGAACTCGCAAAGGAATTGGCCAACAAATGTTTCAACAAGCCGTGGAAGTCCTCCGGAGTAAATGGAAGGCACTCAAACAGTGAAACCTGTCTCAAAAAAGAGTTGTCTCGCAGCGGTGACGGAGGTAAAATAAAAGGCAAGTTGCATCTGCATCATCATAGCAATGTGTTGATAGCGTCATTGTTTTCTTATCATAGCTTGATATGTCTCTATCAGCTGGCACATAAGCACTATTACAACTTGTGCAATATTGATCATTTGTTGGTAGACAGCGCGATCCATTTTGTCTAGAGAAACTTTGTTCGCAAAAGTTTGCTTGAATGTTGTGCGATACAGTGCAAAAATGAATGGAAACACCTTAAAATGTCTAAAATCAATTTGATATACCAATTTGACCGCAAACAGCATGTGACGTCATTACGCAACAGGTTTTTATTCGCTTTAAAGCCGTTGGATGGAAACACACTTTCTCCAGCTTTATTCGCATGAGTTTTTCACCGAACTTCAGATAATTTAATTGACAAGTGGATGAAAACTTACCTTATGTTAAGAAAAATCAAGAAACTGAAACTACAAGAACATACAAAAAAACTTTAAAACCATGTTTTCTGTATTACTTTGAGGGACTCTGGTGCATATTTAGCAGCTTATTTGCCATTTCTCCCCATTACCAGAAGAATGCTGTGAGCTGCTTTTACTGCAAAAGGACCAAATGTTGATACCACTTGTTATGCAGCACAAAACACAGCAAGTCTGAATTCATGGGGATATACAATTGTTGAAAATTCCTAAACAATTTCATGTGATCTGTCCTTTTACAAAAACAAGACCATTTTTTTGTCAAAATCCCAAAACAATAAACCTTAAAGATGAAACAAGATGAAACGAACAGCTTGTAGAGAGAGAGAGAGAGAAAAAGAAAGAGAGAGAGAGAAAAGAGAGAGAGAGAGAGAGAGAAAGAGAGAGAGAGCGCACAAAGGAAAAAACAGATATTGTGTGTGTGTGTGTGTTTGTGTGTGTGTGTGTGTAATTGATAGGAGAATTTGGCCCAAAGCACTGCATGACCTCATTGCTTGCCCAATTTCTCAGCATTCAGTTTAACACGAGCTAAGGATCAGGTTAACATAGAAAGCTAGCAGACAGACAGACAGACAGACAGACAGACACACACACACACACACACACACACTCTCTCTCTCTTCACCATTCCACCACATCTTTCAACTGCTTAAGAAAGCTATTTTCCGAAGCTCAGACAAACCACAGGCAAATTTGGGAGTGCACTTCTGCGGCTGTTGTTGACACATAAACACACATACTTCCACACAGAAACTGGAGAAACACGTGGGCCTAAGTGCACCCAGATAACATCTTAAAACAACTATTACTTGTGGTGTATGGTGTAGGATAAGTGCTGAGAAGCGGTGACTTTTACCTAAAACAAACACCAGGGAAAGAAACAACACACAGGAGGGTACAGGCAAGAGAGGAAAAAAGGGAAGTCTGACACAAGAGGGGGAAGAAGAAGAAGAGGATGAATAAAAACAAGGAGTGCATTGAGATGCATGCTTTTTCACTTTGCAACCTCCTCCTTTCTAACACAAAAAAAATGGTCTGGTCTCCCCCATCTAGCTTTTGTGAAACCTGATCCAAATTTAGAGCAAAGAAGCAAAACTCAGATTTATCAACAATAATCAGACTCAAATTTTGGTTTCAGTTTTTTATGACGATGGAAAGCTATGCAGCTTTTTTTCATTTTCATCATATTCTGTAGTGAATTCGTATGTCATGACAGTTTGATAATCCATTAGAAAAGGCATCCAAAAGATGCAAACTTCATAATGTAGCCAAATGAGCTGGCTAAAATTGACCATCCTATAGCTCGGGAAAAAAAACTAAACAAAGTAACAAAGAAAGAAAGAAATAAAGAGCCAGTTAGTGCTTGGGCCCCTACAAGGAACATTGGCCCAATCCCAAAGTGAGCTCTGAGGACTGAGGAATAAAGACTCACAGACTTAATTGATCTCAGGTGCTAAGTGAGAGAGCGTGTGAGGCCACAAGGGCTCAGATAGGTATAAATGGGATTGGGACAGCACTTCACCAGATCACGTTACCTTGGCGACATTTAATAACAAAGATGTTGCTGACACTTGCCGTTTTGGGAATTTTCATTTTAAGTTTGTTGCTTTCCACACGGCCAAGGCACAGGAGACGGCTGGCTGATTTTAATTTTTTCAAACTCATGTTTTACAAGCTGTGTTGTGTGTTGTGTGTCACCTTCGTAATTTCCGGATTTCCCTATGGTCTCTAAACGTCACAACGCTTTGAACTGTGGGTAGTTCCTTTTGGTGAAGTCTGCATCGATGTAGACTCATGTAAGTGTGTACCAATGTTGTGACTACCCCAAGCTCTTACGAATTTTCGCGAGAACGAGCAGCAAAGTCTGTGAGTCTGGACTTTGGGATTGGGCCACTTTATTTTCAGTCAATCTTTTTTAAAGAACATAGATGCAAGTAGAAAAGCAAGAACAGTGACAACAGACATAAAACAAGAATTACAACAACCTGGAATCTACTCAAGAAACAGAAACAAGGGAAGAGTCTTGAATAAATGAGTGAAAAACGAGAGATGCAGGCAAGTAGCCAAAGACATGCAGGGTTTGAGGGGCCCTGTAATGCTCCCTTTGGCTCCAAAGGTGAGAACAAGAAACCCACATACACCATAATATACACGTACACACATAGTCTGTCATGTTTACTTTCTGTTTATTCTGCCCCCCCACTACTTTAGACATTGTTGGATGTATTTGCTTTTCTGGTAGAGAGCTGGCAGCGTTTGGTAGTGGAATTTGTGTGTGTACGTGTGGTTTATGTCAGAGTTGTGTGTGTTTGTGTGTGTGTGTGTGTGTGTACACCTTATAATGCTAAAACGTGCAGCTGCAGACATGCTTTTACAAATGACGTACAAGATGAGTGTAAAGACAAAGGAGAGGACGTGTTCATCAGTGAGCAGGTCTGAGAGAGTGGCAAACTGTCTCTCTTTGTCTTTGTCTGAGAAGAAGGTATCACAGGGCCAGCTGGACAACTTCCCAGCCTGTAGATTTATGGCAGTGTACTAACGTGAGACTGACAGGAGAAGGTCAGTACAACTCAAGGGGAGCAACAAATACATTAGCTGCAACCATTATGTTAAAAAGCTCCCATCCATCATAGCTGAATATGTAACAAGTGAGATTTAGGTGGTCAATTGTCGAGAGAAAGTACTAGGATTTTAGAGGGAAAACAGGAGACCTTTGAGGCAAAGAAGAAGTACTGAGGGGTAGCTACTTCTTCTGCACGGTTTTGAAAACATTTTATGGTGTATCGGAAAACTTCTGTGGAAAATACAAATGAATATGTCTCTTCCACTTGTTAGACAGATTTGCCAACCTGTGTAATAGCCTACACAAAAATGAGTAGGGGAAACTAGCACAATATAGACCTACCAAGTCTCTTGAACTTAAAATATTAAGATTGCATACAGAAAACACAGATACAGAAACAGAGAGGAAGAAGCACAAAGACAAAAACACAGACCAGACTAATAGCATTTTTCATAAGTCTTACATTGAAAACAGTTTTCTGCCTTTTCTTAAATAGTTTATTAGCCTTGCATTTATTTAAAATCAGTTTTTGCCACCTTATGGATTATTTTGTAAATTGCATCCAAAGAGTTCGACAAACCTTTTAAAAAACATGGATAACCTAATTAAGACTGTCAACACAGTCAAGAACATAACTCTCTATAGCCCCTGTCTCATTCTGTAATATAGTCCTATAGTTGATTATAGAATGCTGCTTATTGTGTTTGTGAGTTTACCATAGCAGCCTTTATGACCCTTATTCAAATCACTACTTTATTTCATTTTTACACATTTCTGTGTGAAACAAACTTATAGAAATAAAAAGACAAAAAAATTTGCACATTTTAAAAACAAACCTGGAGAAAGTTAAAGAAAACAAGAGAAAATTGAAAAAGCAAAAGACAGAATCAAGAGACAGACATCCCAAACAAGAGAGAGATTTTATGGCCCAGACACAGCTGGTAATACAGTACATTTTCTCTCTGTGGGTAAAGAGAAGGTAGGAGGCCTCCTTCCCTCTCCACTAATCACACTTAATGATTCAAATGGGCCTAAGACATACCTTTCAAATCAAATCCAGTTATAACCACACATGCGCGCACACACACACACACACACACACACACACACACACACACACACACACACACACACACACAAACACACACCAACTTGTCTGGGAGCACAGTGAGTGATTGCTTTAGAGAGGAGGATATATCTGAGGTATGTTTGCCTGGATGTTTCCAATCCATCAGCAAAACCCCTAACTAGCTATGCAGTGCCACAGCTAATTGCCCCTAATGACCGCATGGGTACACACACATACACACACACACAGGAGAAAGTTAAAAAAAAAACGCTACGCACACATTTACAAGTGACACATGTAAAGGAAAAAGAAGTTGAGCCAACTGGTGACCATAAAACACTGGCCTGTCAAATTGTGTGTGTACTAAGTAAAAAAAAACCTACAGCTACATCAGGCTCCTATAGAGGCATTTCCTGAAACCTCTACGCAGCAACAGATATCCTCTTTCACCCCCACCCCCAAACACACACACACATCCAGAAACACAGAAGCAGTGGGCTTAGCCTTTGCAAGCGTCAAAGTAATTTGCTGATGGATAAAATAAAGCTTTACTTTTCATATTTCAAAGAATTACTATGTAAGTACAGAAAGTGTGTCAATGTGATCTAAGAGGGTTTCAGAAGGTAAGCAGACAAAGGCAGTGTTTGTTTCTTAAAATATTTTACAGAAAAGTGTGAGAGAGAACAAGCTAATTCAACCAGAAAAAAACTCACTGTACTGTTAATACACCATTAGCATTAAAGGAACTCCCCTCCAGAGGGAACTGGATCCAAATGAGTGTGAAAAGTTATTTGGAAGCATATACAGCACATCAGGCTTGAACTTGGGCACAATTAAACATAAAGGTACCTTCATGAACAAACCTATTTAATAAAGTACATTATATAAACTACCACACACCAGCCAAAGAGCTGTAAAGTTATTCTCATAAACCATAACATTATAAAGTTAATAATCAGTTAAACTAAAGGCATGCTCACACAGAAAAGTGCATGTGATGGGTTTTATGCCTAGAAACAAAATCATTTATTTCCCCTAAACGACCCTATGCTTACCCAAACACACACTCATACATGCACACTCACTGAGAACAGCCCACCTGCTTCTGGGTGGCTATACACACTGTGCACTGACACCTACAACTTTCTTTCTCTCTATCACTAATCACTTCATTATGGATTTTTGTGGTTGCCAATAGTCAGTGGTACACAGAGCCATGTTTCTTCAAAACTGGCCTCCAGGTAAATATAAACACCTTTAAAAAGTTATAAAATGGTTGGATGGCATTATTTTCATTCCTGATGCAACATGCTGGAAAACATTTTACCATTTTGGATAAATTGATTATTACATGAGTGTGTTTTTAAAAAAATGTCTAAAATATTTTCATCTCGTAAAAACCCCTTGGGCCTGGGAACGCCTCGGGATCCCCCAGTCGGAGCTGGTTGATGTGGCTCGGGAAAGGGAAGTTTGGGGTCCCTTACTGGAGCTGCTGCCCCCGCGACCCGACTCCCGGATAAGCGGATGAAGATGGATGGATGGATGGATGGAAAAACCCCTTGGAGAGGCAATCTACCTTCTATTTTGACACAGTCACTTAATAGTTGAATACCAGCCTTGAATAGACAGATTCATGGGACTAAACTGACACGATACATTCTTACAATTAACAATACCTTGTTCCATTTAATCAGCTTGTTTTTTTGGGTGTGGAGTTCCTTTGGAAGCTCTATGGCTGATCTACGTTATGGGAACCAGGCAAATGGAAACACACACACACACATACGCACACACACACACACATCTCTCCTTGTCTCGAGTTGAGAATCGCAGGCTGTCTGCCAAATTGCAGTCAGACAAAATGGCTATGTGGTCTGTGGTAGCGGTAGCACTCAGTTAGACAAACAAACACACCAGCCCACAATCACCACCACGCTCACAGTGTGTGTGTGTGTGTGTGTGTGTGTGTGTGTGTGTGTGTTGTCTGTGTGCCTAACCAAATATGCATCCCCGCACCTCAGTATTTGTACAGTATTAATGCATAAGCATGTGTCAATGTTTCTGTGTGTGTGCAAAAGTGTAAGTGTGTTCAATCGCAACTATCGAGCCAAAACTATGTCGCTGCCAGGATGGAAAGAAAAGAGAAAGAGGAGAGGGAAAATAATAGCTGTTCACAGTTTTAAAAGAACAAACTTTTCCAATAAATTTGCCCCCAATCCTCATCCACCACCCCTTTTTTCTTGTTCCGAGCTGCTTTTATAGGTGAAATTAGTCGTCCCCAACCCCCTGACAGCGCAATAAAAAACTCTGCCAGGTACATACACTTATACTAGGCCTTGGAGAGCAGAAAAGAGAGAGAAAAAACAGAGATGGAGGAAAAAGTGGGCCACAGGGAGACATAGAGACAAAAAGAACGAATTAAGGAAAAAGACAGAACAGGAATAATAAAAGAAGAGTGAGAAATAAGCAAATGGGTTGGGGTAGTAATGAAAATGTGAGAGGTGAAAATGTAAAATACAGAGAGACAAAAAAGACAAAAGGATAGTAAAATTGGGAGAAAAAGGAGAGAGGAAGAAGGATAGAGCATAGAGGAAAGCTAAAAAAAAAGCAATAAGTTGTAGAGAGAAACAGCACAGGAATGACTTTTACATCTGTGGCCAAAAATCCCTCTAGACATTTTCACACACAAACACACATACACACACATAAATTCATCCTTGACCGTCTTCTGAGAGTTGTTAAACTGAAAACTTTACATCCTGAAATGCACAAAACTTTTCCCCTTGGAAGAAAAAGGAGGGATGTGGAAAAAAATTAAATTCAGGGGGACTGCTATCTGCAGCCAGGAAAACCAGATGATGACTTGCCACTAGTGACCTCATTAGGGTCAAGGGTCACACACCCTGAGAAAAAATGCAAGAGAAATAATGGAGAAAGATTGGAGAGGGAGGGTCAATGGGAGAATAATAATTCCTCACTTGTCACTACAAACACATGATAGAAACATTTTGCATAGCTTTAATGTGTAAACTGTAAAGAAATGTTTTTATACATCTCACTTTTTTTTTTTTTTTTTTTTTAATTGGGCAAGATATCAGCTCGTGGGAATATCAGTTTTCATCGCGTGGGAACTAGATCTTTTTATCATAGAAATAAGCTGGCACACATCTTGACATACACATCATAATAACTTCTTTACGTAAGTGAACTTGTCCTCATCATGCGTTGTGACGTCAGACTGCTGATTTTTTTAAACCGTTATGTAGCTACCTAAAATGGAAAAAGTATGTTCAAGATGATGGGTTGGAGGATGAAATACTAAACTTTTTTCCAGATTCAGGGCAATATCTTTTAAATCCAGCATGAATAACTGGACTCTACTTGCTCACATTTCTTTTCATTCCACTTGAGATACAAGTTCTGTAAATTACTCAACGGCGCTATGTCTTTGAAAAATGCCTCGTAACACAATCCATAAAGCCTTCTCACTGTGTCATGCATGAAAAAAAGGAAACATGTTAGACTAGAGTCATATCATAGGTTGTATTTTATCACTTTGGTCTGTAAAGTACTTTATCTTGTATCAAATATGTGATGGAATATGTATCTGTAAAATATGACAGCACCACAAGTTAAAACAGAACATTCTGTAACAAAACCTCCTTGTGTCCTTCACTAATTGTTAAACCAGACAATGTCTTTTAAAGAATAGGGTGCAAATACAACCCAACAGTGTCACACCCCTGCTGTCTCACATCATCATCATGCAGCTCACAGCACAGTGACTACACAGCGCTCTATCTTTTCTGCAGTTAAACAGACAGGGACAAGTGTAATTGTGGCTTGTGGTTTGGCAGAACATCCAAACGGAAAAGCAGCTTGTCCACATCTCTGTCTGTATGTCAGCAAGGTCCATTTGTCTTCCTGTGTGTGTGTGTCTGTGTGTTTAGAATGATTCAGAATGCATGTATTTAAATGGTAAATCTTGTAGTCGTGAGACAAAGATGGGACACATGGTATGATGAGAATGCTACGGTGGGTGCCCACTGCTGCAACAAACGTGAATAAGTCATTTGTATAAAGTATTTTCCCAGCACACACACACACACACACACACACACACACACACACACACACACACACACACCATATGCTGGATGACGTATGACTGTAAACCCTCATCGGGTATCAAAACTAAACACCCCCTAAGCTTATACTGTACACACAGTCATTGCACGCTCACAGAGGCATATTAACCAAAAACAAACAGACACACACATCCCTCTGAAACACTTTTATAATAATCTAGTAGTTATACAAACTTTATCATCTAAGTCAAGTGCGTTAAGAGAAGAAGATGTGTATCCTCTAAATGTTAAATAAACTCAAACCGTGCTCCCAGATACGACTATATCAAAGTATCAAACGATGAAGTCATAAGTAATGGGATTATTTCAGGTGTGTGTGTGTGTGTAATGCATGTTGCTTTGAGGTTATTCTTATCCAGACTCTTTGAATGAGCGGCAAGAAAACAGGAATCTGACTTTTGAATGAAAAGTGTTTGTGTGTATATGTGAGAGCAGTAAACTGAAGCTGGGGGCTGAGTCCATCAGATAGACGTGTGTGTGTGTGTGTGTGTGTGTGTGTGTGTGTGTGTGTGTGTGTGTGTGTGTGTGTGTGTGTGTGTGTGTGTGTGTGTGTGTGTGTGTGTGTGTGTGTGTGAAGCCATTTATGACCGGTTGCCTTTTGGGAAAGTGTTTTTTTACAGAAGTGTTTGAAATGTTGGTAACTTTAGCTAACCAAAGTTGGCAAAATGCTACCTCAGTACACTATACACACCTCAGTACACTATACACACACACACACACACACATATATTTATATTTATATACAGACATACATATATTTACAATAAAGTACAAAGGTTATCTAGTGATCATAAACAATCACCCTGATGGAAACAAAGATTTTAACACCCACTTTAAATATTTGGACTGGTCTCTCTTGCAGTATTATGTTTCTATTCACAGTATTTCTTTCTCACTCACACACACACACACACACACACACACACACACACACACACACACACACACACACACACACACACACACACAGCAGGCTGCCAGTCCAGTTCTCAGGAGCCCCACACAGCTTGTGCTACTGTGCTCTGCAGGCTTGTCTGAATGTGAACACTAACCCGCTTAATTGTTAATGCACTAACCTCGTGACTTTTGTATAATTCCTGGTCATATTATAATCACATCCTTATGAAATAATATCATGTGATCTACTTTGTAGATGACAAATATACTTATACATCATGATGTACTTGGTTCAGGAGTTCTTTCCACAAGGAATAACAAAATTCATGTATACGTTTTCAATTTTTTGCCATCTATGTTTCAAGTTTATGGCAGAGAACATTACCTAAACTAGGAAACACTTCAACACTGTATGAGCTGCAAAATGATTGATTGAGAATAGTGCAAACTTGGACTCCACAGCACTTGTGGTCCAAGGCTGCAGAAGATGTTGGCAGAGTGCCCTGTAGGAGGGCACCTCATCCTGTCTAGGCTTACAAACAAACCCTTATTAAACCAGATGTGTCAGCCCTATTCAGTGATGGCCTTGTCCTCCTGATAGCCCTGTGATGGTACATTTCTTGCTTTTAAGGAGTGACACATTTCAATGATAAAACAACATTAAAAACACTAATGCCCCAGTAGATAAAGTAATTCCACAAATGTAATTTCGCCATAATGGTTGATAAGAAAAACATGAGATGGGAGACAAGATGAAAGTTATGAGTGTCACATGGGGCATAGCTTACTTTATGTTGATTTAATACGTTTGTCTAAAGCTGGATTTTTTTATGGAATCTAAATGTCACCCATTCCAAAAGAATTATATTAATCTATAAGCTACAGACGTACCCTCTGTATAACCACACAGAGTATGGGCGTCTGTGTAGCTCACCTGGAAAAAAAATATATATATACTTTATGAACTGAGTATATTACTATAGAGATAACCTTTTGTGTGTATGTGTGTGTATGTTCTGTGAGTATTGGTCTGTAATCCCACAGCAGGGTCAGTGTTTACTTTTCCTCTGGAGACAGGAGTTCTATTTCAGGGAGTGGAGCAACAAGACGGGGAAGAGACAGGTGCCAAGGAAGTCAGCACAGAGGTTTATGAATAACAAACCAAAGGAGAAACGGATGATGTCATGTTTACAGTAGAAAGCAGCAGAGAGAGAACAATACTAGGAAAACAATGATTCACTTTTGACTTTTTGAAAGTTGTGGTTACTCGTTCAGTCAAATCACATGAAGATTTGATAAAGATCTTCCTTTGCTTTCTCCTTTTGTCTCTCTGTGAGTGTGCAGTCCCATATCTTTCCAACTTTACATTGCTAAAGTAGTCTCTCCTTCTTTTCCCCACCTCCCTTCTTTATGCACAGTAAATCATTCTGTCCTTTTCTCTCTTCACAGCTACATGTTGAATGCCGGCCCGTCAATTTTTTTAACACAGCAGTTGATAGAACCTTTTCACTTCACTGTCAGAAACCGCACTGACATATACACATTCTTATCACTTCCTCAATCCATTTAGCCAGGATTTGAAAAAAACGTCAATATTCAAGCCAAAAACAAAACATGCATGAACTAAACACACACATACACACCTAATAACATGCATATGTGTATGAATGTGTGACCTTTACATTCTCATCGGGTGATTTGCTCCTGCAAAGTTCATGGATGAATTACGTTCTAAGGACACACACACAAACAGAGTTGCCAGAGGTTGTCTGTCAAATGATAATCCTACTAGTTAATTATACATACTTTCATGAAAAGGTTTCGGCTTTGTGTGATGTACATGAAAACATGGATCATGGAAACACACTTTGTTAAATATGCACACTGTAACAGCCACTCAGACCTGCCAGAAAATCTCACACTATAAAAAATGATCAAATTGTCAAATCGTAGCACATCTACTGTACATTTGCATCTCTGCTACTCTAAAAACAGATTGGGGAAATGGGGAAATGTAACAAATGTATGTTTGTGAAGTAATTTCACTAATTGCTCTCAGGCAACACTAAAGGCACCAAAATGTTTATGTAATGTGTAATGTAATAATTCACTGCAGAAACAAATCCACACTGCATTAGTGCCTACAAAAGGCATGTATTCTTATATTTAATACACTTCAGACACACAGTGAATACATGCACACCCACCCACAGGCAAATGCAGTGGGAGATAAATCAGTTGGTGAGCAGGGCTACAGAGATCCATATTATGTGGTTACTTAGTTTCAGCACATTAATAAAACCTGTCCCGGTCACCAGTCAGAGGAGAGGAGAAACAGCTGTCTGCAGAAGGTCAGGAGGAGGAGGAAAACTACTCCCCATGGGTATAAGGCAAGGCAGCTTTATTTGTATAGCACATTTCAGCAACAGGGCAATTCAAAGTTTTACACAAAATCAGTTAAACAGATAAAACACAAGTATAAACAGTTAAAAGTAAAAACATTAAGACAGATAAAACCCTAACCCACTTGAGACTACCTTCACACTAATTAGTCAATGAAAGTGCTACCTTTCGTGATCACCCTCAGTGTCACTACCCTTCACGACTACTTTTAGAGACGTTACCTTTCATCTTCACACTAATTAAGCCAATCTAGTGCTGCCTTTCATGTCTATTTTCAACACTACACATTCACACTTTTTCTTTAAAGTGCTACCCTTTGAGTCTTTCTTTCTCTGTATTACACAACCTTTATACTTATTCCTTTTCTTAAAAAAAATTTCATAAAAGAGATAAAACAAGTGTAAACAGTTAAAAATGAGACTACCTTCACACTAATTAGTCAATTTTAGTGCTACCTTTTGTTATACAAGTGTGTGTGTGTGTATGCTAACTTTATCATAACTGAGCTTTTACATGATATATTTCCCTTATGCCTAATTCTGAATAATGACTACAAAAAACACAAAGTCACAGCACAAAGAACACATTCAGCAGCCCCAACGGCTACCTAATTAGTTTGCCCATGCAACCTACTTAGTTGACCTCTGTGCTGATATGCTCCGCTCATATGTTCTTTTTCATCCATTTAAACCTTGCCATTGTGACATTTCCATAATCACAGGAAGCTGCCTTCAGCTGGCGGTGCAGATGTTCGATGGATGGAGATGATGTTATTTTGCTATTCAACTTCTGTGAGCCAAATTCTCACCCAAGCAGCCATATACAGCAATGGGGACAATTTCTTCGAGGCAAGCATGTCTGTCCGCTTCCCAACTGGACCGCTACCACCTGCTCATCAGATTTCTGGGAAAAACTCATCAGCTGCCCTAGGGAGAGGGGAGTCTGCTGTTACAGACGAGCAGGGTTACTGGGGTTAACTTTCCAACAAGAGGCCAATTTACAGCCACGGACAGGAACCATCTATCAGCACTCTGTTGCCTGTCACCAAACAGGCCAGATCGAGCTGCCTTGGGCCAAAGTCACCGCTCAATAAAGTGCCTTATAGAATTAAAAGTGAATAGACGATACACTTCCTTGTGCATGGTAGTATCCTGCCAATGATGCTAATCTCATTATGCTGAATTTAATAAAGACATTTTTATGTGGGATATTCTCCATGAAGACAAGCCATTTTGGGAGATTTTTTTCATTTGCCTGTGGTTAAAAAAAAAAAGACAAAGACTGAGTGTCGAGACATCAAGATGTTCCTTAAAAGTGCCTCTATCTGAGACCAATCATAAATGTGCTTTTATAATGCGTGAGCGGTGTACAACCCCAAGCAAGTGAGCAAATAAAATAATAACAAGTAGTGATTTTTATCATCCACTTGTCCAGTATTTAGTGCACTCTATGACTTACTATCCACTGTCCGTTGTTGAGAGAGAGAATGACAGAGTGAGAGACAAGCAAAAACACAATCAGAGCAAGGAAACATTTACTTTTGCTCCACTACATTTCCTAAATAAAATGTATACTTTTTAAGCAGGTACATTTCTCCTAAGCATCTTCGCACCCTATCCCTCCATTCCAGTTGGTGATGTAATACCTGTTGGATGCCAGGCACCAAACCATAGGCCAAAACTAAAGAAGAAGAGGAGGAATTAGAATAACTGATAGCGTCATGGAAGCACCTGCTGTAGGTTCTGCCGGCAACGTAACAGATGCTGACCACCCGACGACAGTGGTGAATTAAACACCTGTGGTCGTATTTGCAAGAAATGTTTTCATACGTTTGTTTTTCTCTTTGTTAATGTCAGACTTTGAATTTGATGTTTAAGGTGTCGAAACCCTGAATATTATACTTTACTATGAGGAAGTCAAGACTTTATTTACTTTTACTTCTAATAAGGCCACCTTCTTCGGGCACCAGATGCCCACGCCTCCATTGCCCCGTGCCAAGTCTGGGCTCAGGTCACCGAGCGCTCACACCAGTGTGCAGCCCAAGGGATTGCGGCACAGAACAACATCTACGCCGAGGGCACTTCCTCCGGAGCTGGCAACGGAGATCGGCAAAGCCATGACCACCGCTCTGACCCTCACAACGGCTTCCACGGTGGCAATGTCCAGAATCATGGTGTGGCATAAAATAATAGACTTAAGTAGAGACGGTGATCAAATGAGAAAACTTTTTTTTAAAAGCATCTTACAAGCTGAACAACCAGGCTTACTTTGGTAGAGTAGGGCATCCATTTCTAGGCCCTAACCTTTAAGGTCATGTAATTGCTATTGTTAAAAATTGTAAAATAGAAATTACGGGAAATTTAAAAAAATCCATTGTGAGAAAGCTTTGTGCCTGCATGAACAAAAATAGAGCCCCATAATGGCTAGCAGAAGAATGTCTTACTTGGAGTTTACAATTTGGACTGGAAGCTGCAAAACTACAGTTTGAAAGAGAAGAGGAGCAGATGACTGACCCGTGATTACCTGTTCACTGACGGCTTTTAAAAGGCAGGGTGGGGGTGGCAGTGAGAGAGTTCTGAGATGGAGTGTGAGAGTAATTTTAAAGAGAGTGTGTGCAGATACTCTACAGCAGGGTAATGTGAGCCTGCAGTCCCAGATGGGACAGATCACCTGCAGAGATCCCCCCCACACACACACACACTCTTTACTATCAAACTCTCCCAACCCCCATAATGACATAAGCCCCCCCACACACACACACACACACACCTGCATTCACATACACAGAAGCTTAAAAATACCAAATTCATGGAAATAAAACCACACATCTTCAGAAACACATTTCATGCATGCAGAATATTTGCACACTTACACCATTCCAAGGAGTTGACAGGCCTATTAATACCACACTTCAAGGACTAAGGGATTGGGCATCGAGCCATAAGATGCTATCTGGTGACTGATTCACACTTGTGTCTCTCTTTCTGTCCTCGGGGTAGTGCCTTTCACTCTGCCTGCCAAGCTGAAAGGTTAGACTGGTTACATTCCCACAGTAAGACCAAGGTGGTCTCAAACTTACAATATGTAATATTCTGCTGCTAGGGGTCTCAATAGTGGTCTCTCAATCAAAACACTGACCCTGGATTTCCACCAACTGCGGAACGGCTGTGGAACGGCTCCGCTGCGTGTCGGCTCCGTGCTCCGCTGTTTGTCAATACCCACCAGGTCTGCATTTGTTGCAAAACGTCTGCGGCCATGACTAACAGCTGTAGGCAGATCTCACGAATTCATGTAGAATAGAACCACAACAGTTTGTTTCTATCCAGAGGAGCAGAGGGGAAACAACTCTGTGCTGTGTTTTCAAGGTGTAGTGCAGGGAAATATGATCCGCTATGAGCACGGTCTATTTTAGTTGAATGAATTGGATGTTTTATTTTGTTGTGCTGAATTGCTGCGGAGCTCTCTGGCGCCGGGGAGCTGTGGAGTGCCGGAGCTGTGCCAAAGTTGGAACGCAGCCGTTCCGCAGTCAGTGGAAATACACACATTGTATCTGTTCACGGACGAGTTCAAAGTTATGTTCACATTACGTTTAGTAACGTTTATTAATGTCATGTCACTAATGAAATAGCTGCAGTGTTTTCCACTAATTTATTTAGTTAGTTAGATTTGTGGTGGTATCTGACTGGTTAGCCAGCAAGCATGCGAACATTGGCCGGATAAAATCACAATATCACAGTATGTTAATAATTTTTTTAAGTGGCTAAAATACGTTTAGCTGTTGCCCCCATCCACAGCAGTACATTGCTTAGCTTCCGTGCCGGGACTTCTGCTTGCTTCTCCAAACTGGGGGAGTGCCGACCCCCGTCTAGTGTATACACTAACTATGGTACCTCAAAAAACTCATAAAATACAAAACAAACAATTATTTACAACCCACCCCTTTATAACTGAAGACTAAAGCTGAATTAAACAATAAAGTTGGGGTTCACTAATTATATTTGCCTGGCCAGTCTACCTTACTTATCGACTTACCGACTTATATTATACCTATATACTTATATTTTTTTGTTAAACTGGAAGTAACAAAAGTGGCAAGGATGTGGAGTAGGGATTAGCGAAGTTAAGACTGTGGGGAGGTTTGATCCATGGCCAGCCAGGGCACATGCCCTTCCAAAGGCAGGGCTCTTAAGCATTACACCATCAACATGTTAGCAAGGGTGGGTATTTGGGAAGGAAAACCACACCATTGAGTCCTATTTGTTGGCATCAACATGATAAAAGAGTCACATGAATGCTGTGTTGGAGGAAACTGTGTGGCATAGATAATTAGAAAGCCCTGACTATTTTTTTTTTGCTTGGCCTACAGCAGTGGAAATCAGCCTTAGTGGACTGCATAACAAAGTCTCACACAGATATCACGCTGTGTGTCCCGTTACATTTTACGATCTAGTTTAATAATCTGAAAGCTTCAGCCCTCTATGCTCTAACAAAAGCCTCTTTTACAGAGGTTCCGCAATACTGCCGAAAAAAACATCCGCCATTACGCCGGCTTGTGCTTTTTTACGTCAATTTGGCTCTGTGACTGCCTCCACTGCTAGCTTAGGCTGCATTCACACTGATTCAGGCGTTGTAGCGATTAGCACATGATTGTACAGTTGTATTTAAGTGTCACATAAATTTGTTTTTCCATTGTGTTTCCCACTTTATGTTTTGTCTGATTGGCCACCGCAGCATGATCAGGTTGTGTTTCTTCAAAAGTTGAAGAAACTTTTCACCACAGGTTGCTACGGGTTTTTTTCGGCATCCCCTGCGGTCCCCACCGCTGCAGCCTACCGCACACTAATCATATTTAAATAGATGTGAGGACTGTCATTTGCGCTGCAATGCCTGAGTTGGTGTAAATGCAGCCTTATTTTTATATTATTACATTATATCAGCTTTATTCATATATTTTAAGACATGTACACATCTGACCTGTGACCTTAGATGTACCATTTAATATACAAACCAGCAGTCGCCTCTTTCTTTGCTTACCTTACCTACCTTAGGCCTACTTAGTTAAACGTCAATTTTAATGGCCTGTTTGATTATTAACTCAGTGGTTTTATGGCTTAAACGGTAACTTTGGTCATTATCCACTCAGTGTGATGGTCATTAGTCTGTCAATTCCAACACGTTGTCTGCTCACCCCAGCTATTCACACTCTACTGTGAAAGTAAACAGAGGTGACGGAGTGTGCTGGTGGATCGGGCTTATAATGTGCTGCTGCAGATCCTTACCTCACCCTCCTTTATCTCTCTGTTTGCATGACTCTTCTTCTCTGTGTCTACTGTTAAAATGAACTGCCTCAATTAATTGACTTGCTCAAGTGTGTAAAAGTAGATAAAGTATCACTGGTAATTTGTTTTTCTTTTCTCAAATTGAGATTGAGCTGTGATTTGGTTGTATTGTATTTCATGTTCCCATCCATTCACTTCTTTCTTTTGCGCACACACACATACACACACACACACAGACACACACACGCCACGCCCCTGATAACCATCAGCTCCAGGGCACTCTATTGTTTCAGCTCAGTGCTAATTACTTCAGGTCTTGACCCCTGGTTCAGTCAAAGAGTAGCAGAGGGGGGTGGGGTGTGTGTGTGCAGAGAAAAGAGTGTGTGTGCTGGGGGTCGGGGGTGGAGAGGTCATTGCTGCTGCCAATCAATTGTCACACCGGATTCCCCTAATCATCACAGTATAATCCAGGAGGGAAAACGCAGCAGCACGAGACCAGCCAACCAGACTGCTGCTGATGTTTTCATGTTTTAAGCCCTCTTGTGATG
This sequence comes from Etheostoma perlongum, assembly GCA_026937815.1. NCBI lineage: Eukaryota > Metazoa > Chordata > Actinopteri > Perciformes > Percidae > Etheostoma > Etheostoma perlongum. The sequence goes on from CM049373.1 coordinate 18,168,268, forward strand.
GGAGTCTCTTATCTACAGCAACTCCCTAGAAATACCTGACACAAACATACCAGGTGAAGAAATAAGAGCTAAGGAAAGGATTAGTACTGATGGACAAAATAATATGTTTCTCTGCAAGCCTGCTCATTTTTCTTGTTTGCCTACAAATCCCTTTGTATTGGTTCCTCGTGTTCTCTACATTGTGCAGAAGATAAATGGGTTTGAGATTTTAAAATGGCACATATTTGGGACCCAGCTGCACTTCCTTATTGTGTTTGTGTGCAAGAATGTGTGCGTGTGTTTCTGAATCAAGTGTGTCAATACCAAATTATCTCGCCCAAATTGCCCAGTTGTTTTGAGGGTTAACACTCAAAACGTAACTAAACAATTCTGTTGTTAATGTTGTACCTAAAATAAAATAAAGCATCACTTACGTCTCTGTTGGTTGAATTGTATTTAAACCTTGCTCTATTTAAACTCTGGGCAAAGTGACATTAGAACACGGGTTCAGGTATGTGTGGTATTTGAAGGTCTGTGGAGCTCTAAAGTTGAGTTTAATTACAAAAGACAGATGCTTTAACAGCCTCAGAATTGTACATATTACTTGGTAGAACACAAAAATCAAAGATTTCTGGAGCTTTCCTCTTTCTGAAATATTTGCAACAAATCCAAACACTTTTTCTACCCAAGTCAACTTTTAAAACACTGAAAAGCCAAAACAACATGCTTCACTGCTAGTTTCATGCTGTAAAAGAGAAGTCTTCTCCCAGGGTGCCATGAGCAAACAAAACCTGTCCAGTATGTGCATTCATTGCAATGCAAAACAGATCTCCAATGCTTCAGCATCACTTAAGGCCCTACTTTCAATTACAATGTCATGAGCACTTAGAGCTGATGGGCCTTTAAAGAGGAAGAGTGGAACCTGTGGTGAAGTTCCAGACAGGCTTAAAAGACCTTAAGGGACTTTAAACATAAAATAAAAACACACTCAAACTGAAAAATCAACTTTTCAGATGCTTATTTTGTAACAAAATAATATGGCCAATAAAAATATGTAAGCCACATCAGCCACTTTAAATACAGGTTCTGGATATGGTCAGAATTAGTTGGGGAACGCTTGCTGATTTTCTTTGCAGGAGGAGAGGAGGAAACAGTGAGGAAAGAACAGAAAAGGTAGGGAAAAAAAAGAAATGAAACAAGAAGACAGAAGAAGAGAAAATTGTAAAGAAGGAAAGGGAAGAGGGGAGGAGATGCTCGCTCTTCTATTTTTCTCTTAGATTCCGCCCTCCTGCTCAGGGGTTGGCTAGGGAAACCAAACACCCGCGCACAGATTGGTCGGCTCCACTCTCTCCTCACAGACACAGTAAAGTTTAGAGCTGGATCTTGCAGGCAGTAGGCGCAAAAGCAGACCTCTGTATCGCTGCGCTGCTCCACACGGAGTTATTAACAAGTTATTAACAACGCAAGCACTGCGGGATTTATCCTAATGTAGTTTTTTTTTAACGGCAGACTTTTTTAAACTTAAAAAAACTCTTTTGATTACGCACAGATCTCGCAATTATTTACGGCAGCTTTCTGGATATTTTACTCTACTGAATGGCTCTGAGTTGGATACTATAGCATCCAAAAACGCACGGACTACACGCGCTCCAATCCTGCTGGACTATACCCGCTGCGGATTCCAGGGTGACCCAACCTAACTTTGTGTTTGAGGAGGATATCAACTGTGCCAATATTTACAGAAGGCAGCCGCACAGTGTCGCGGTGACCATGCCCGGGATGATGGTGTCGTTCAGCGGGGCAGCACTGCTCGTCTTGTCCGGGCTGGTCGGTCCGCTCTGCGTGGTGCAGGCTTTCGGCGATGAGGTGGAGGAAATGACCTGCGACCCGATCCGAATCAGCATGTGCCAGGGTCTCGGTTACAACGTCACCAAGATGCCCAATCTGGTTGGCAATGTGCTGCAGTCGGACGCCGAGCTTCAGCTGACCACGTTCACACCGCTCATACAGTACGGCTGCTCCAGTCAACTTAAGGTAGGCTACTGGGATAATGTGAGAAATCTATACTGGTATTAGAATAGAATAGACAGCATGTTATTAAAAGCACACACTGAGGCTGGTGCACAAATTTAGGAACACTGATCCTGGACTTAAAAAAGGCATGGCTGAGTCGACATAGTCTGGTGTGTGTGTGTGTGTGTGTGTGTGTGTGTGTGTGTGTGGAGAGAGAGGGGAACAGAGTGTGGTCCAAGAGCACATGACAGGGAGCAACCATCGGGGAGCAACCAGCAGTAGTGAACTGTTCAGACTGATGGTGCCAGTAATAAGGGGCATAATAATGGTTGGCCCACAGAGTAAAAATAAGTGTAGGGGTCCCTGCCTTCCTTACTGTTGTGCCAGGCGGTCATGCTAAATTCAATGAAAATGCCGCCTCTGTCTGTTGACATTCTGAGTTCATGCCCCACACAGCAACAGCTGAGTCTTCAGTGCTATATACTGTACTCTCTCCTTGTTAACAATGGAGTCTTCAGTGTCCTAAGACAAATGCTGCTTGTTTGCCTCATGCACTGTGTAAGAAAAAAATAGACTGGTCCTCTTCCTCATCTTTAAGATTTTACTTTAGACTACAATTGTAAGACTAGACACAGCAGAAATTAAAAATTGCAGATGAAAGGAGTTCACTTTTTCTGACATTACATTTCTGACATCTCTTTGTTTGGAGATGCCATTTCTCACATATGTACACACACATATGAACATGCAGTACCTAGACATCTGAATACATAGATATAAAAACAAACCGTTTCCCAGATGCTCCTTTGTGTTATTATTGTCCACTATCCTGTCTGGATATGTGTGTGCTTTCTAACCTACTAATTGTATTATCTTTTGAGTGATTTGTTTTGTGTACAGATGTTTGGGGTAACAACATGTTGACAAGGCAAATTAATAAGTGCTAAAGATATATTTCTGTGCATGTGTGAGACAGCCAGACAGAACAAAGAGCAACTGCACCAGAAAACCAAACTGTCCTCCTCCAACTGAAAATTGTTCTGTAAAATTAGCTCCCCCACCCCCACCCCCCCACCCCCTCAACACACACAGGCACGCTAAAGAGAGAGGAAAGGGGAAACCGTATATCCTAGCATTTGCTCTAATGGGAGGCTTCCTGTCAAGTAACCGGAGCAGTTTTTAGCAGCGAAGTGACAGCCCTCAGGTTACCAACGGTCGGGGGGAAACACCCAGAATGTGTTCTATTACTGTCGTTGGTATAATTCACTGAGAGAAATACCCAGAATGGTATTGTATCTAGTTGAATTTTTTCTGCTTTTATACACGCCATCATGTGTGTATCATGTACAATCACACAAAACAAAACCTCCATTAACACATTGGGCATCTTTGTTATATTGTTAACTTTTAAATTGTATTTAATCAAACAGAAAATTACTCAGGACTACTCTAATACGCGTGGTTCAGAATGAAAAGAAAGATTCACCATTTGCAGTGAGAAACTTAATACCGTCTTCAGATCAGCCAATCTGTTCTATCTGCAGATATAAAGCTGCTACACAGCCCAGATACTGATCAGAGAACAGTAACAAATTCAGTTTAAAGGTTGTTCTCTCTGACTCAGAACAGATTTTGACATCACATACTTTAGTTACACAGTGAGGGGTCATTCTATTATGGTTTAGAATCATAACGTGAATGTAGAAACATGATTAGCCCGTCTAATTTTTTAATTCTTATACAAATTATTCATCATTATAATTTTTATTGCATAAGATTTACGTGGTGTATAATATTTCTACGTGTATTTATTTTCCAATCCTTCTTGGATTTAATTTGGGCTCTGTAAAAGGGCTGATTTTAAGCTTGGATTTCATTATCACTGAATCAAGGCTACAAGCCCAAAACATATTGTTATCATCATAGAGAGTTCAATGTTTTGGTATTTCTGAAATGAAAACTGGTCCATCCATCAACCCATCCACTAACAAGTATTTAAGTCAGCTATCACCCCATCCAAAATCTTGAAGTGTGTTTGATTCCTTTATCTGAAGGGAAACCTCTGTGTATTTTCATATCCTTGAGCCTGCTGCTTTTTCACACTCCAGCCTCAAACACAATTCACTGTAAAGTATGGCTGCACGATATGAGGAAAATATGCAATACCGTTGTTGAATATTGCAATAACAATATTACTTGCGATAAATAAGCAGATATTAAAGTGTACTCAGTTCTGCCTTTCTGCTGCTTTTAGGATTCTGCTAAAATACACCTTGATTGTTGAATAACAGGAAATAATTTCCAACATTCTTTTATTGATCAAATTGCACATTGAATAGAATATAAAAGGCTACACAAAAAAAAGTGACAGTTCACTAAAATAGCACTTCACTAAAAAAGAAAAAGGCTGTTACATTTTAAAGTGCAGTTTTGATATTTTCTTTACACACAAAAATAATTCTTTCACAATATTTAGCAGCCTTTCACGGTATGGTTATTGCTCTAGTTGATATCGTGATCATGATAAAAATACTAAATATTGTGCATCCCTACTGTGAAGGCATGACATCACCTAAATTGCAACCTTTTATAACCCCATGAGTACTTATCCTTCACATCTTTGCCCCCTCAAAGAGTCAGATGTGACTTCAGACTGTTCGCTATCTTTATAACCAGATTTGGATATCTATTTCAAAACCACTGCCATGGGACAGAGAAAACTGAGCCTTGGATTAGGGGGGGATTATAGAGCATTACATGGCACATGCCATCAGTGTTGTCAAGTCCACAGATTGTTTTTAAAGACGTAGAGTTGTGTGTGCAACCTTGGGGCAGGTTAATGTTGGCCATGGAGTCTTGACCCAAGTCGTGGAGACCCAACATTAGAAGGGTTGATGCAATATATTGAAAGTAAAGGCAGAGAAAGCAGCAGGATAGTGAGTAGTATATGCAAGCAGATGGAGGATCCACATGTGGGAGTAGAAGGTGTAATCCTGTTGTAATATATAGAAAGATTGGCCCACAGGGTACTTACTTTCCACTTCTTTAGATGATTTACCTTCTGCCTCACAGTTTGCACTGAAATATGACACAATAATGGATTACTGTTGCATTTTTACTGCACTTTCACCTGAATTGTTTGTTTTGGTATACAGTGAACCCTCGCTATATCGCGGTTCACCTTTCACGGTCTCACTGCTTCACAGATTTGCATCGTGCATTGTGTTCTGCATTCTGATTGGCTAAACAGTCTCTCAGCTTCTTCTCTACCTGTGTGTCAATAATGTTGCGGTTTATACAGGTACGTAAAACAGCTTGCCAAATTTAAGTTTGCAAATTCTCTTGCAATTTCAAGTTTCTCTAAAACCCATAATGTCGACAAAACGTTCTGCACCGACAAAGGCACTTGCGGTGCTGATCTCCGCAATTTGAAGCCTTCAGTTCGTATTGATGATTTAAATTATTATTTTACAGTACAGTAGTTATTTGTAAAAAAACGTTTATACAGTACTTTTATTTGTTAAACAAATGCTTGGGCCTGTAAAAAGGTTTTGTTCTTTGGTTTCAATGTATTATGGAGTATTTCATCGTATAATACAGTAATTGTAAAAAAAAAAATAAAAGCTTACTACTTCACGAATTTCGCCTATCACGGGTTCTTTTTGGAACGTAACCCCCGTGAAAAACGAGGGTTCACTGTATAGTCATTTTTCATTCTTGCATCACTCCTATATTGTTCTTTTTTCTCTCCATAAAAAATAGAATAGCTCTTATATGAATATATACACACAAAATATCTGTAGTATCATCAGGCTAAGATCATTTAATAACTTCTGCTCTGCAGTCACTCTTCACTGTATGCTATTAAATCTCATTAAAGAATACATATGTGGCATGATGTTGTACAATGTACTGAGAGCAAAATGTTCAACTTGTTATCTTTTATCTCTATTTTTCTCCAGTTTTTCCTGTGCTCAGTCTATGTGCCAATGTGCACAGACAAGGTTCCCATCCCTATTGGGCCGTGTGGTAGCATGTGTTTGTCAGTCAAGAGAAAATGCCTCCCGGTGCTCCACGAATTTGGCTTTATATGGCCTGAGGTGAGTCTCATCATCACGTGCATGTATATAAATTTAGGATGTGGTTGAGTGAATTGGAAAAATTATATATTCAAAAGATCTTTAAGGAAAAAGTCTTACGTAAATGAGCACAACATATTAACAGGATGTATCACAGCCATAATCAGCTACCAAAATGCCATTTCCCATCATGTCTCTTCTCCAGGTGCTCAACTGCAGCCTCTTCCCACCCCAAAACGACCACAACCACATGTGCATGGAGGGCCCGGGGGACGAGGAACTGCCCTATCAGCCTGTCCGCCATCCTCCCCACCAGGAGGAGTGTCAGGTCCTGGGATCTGAACCTGACCAGTATACTTGGTTAAAACAGACCGAAAGCTGTACTCTCCAGTGTGGCTATGACAGTGGGCTCTACCGACGAGGGGCCAAAGTCTTCACAGATGCGTGGATGGCGGTGTGGGCCGTGCTGTGCTTCCTGTCGACCACTCTGACCGTCCTGACCTTCCTGTTGGATTCACAGCGTTTCTCCTACCCTGAGAGGCCCATCATCTTCCTATCTATGTGCTGCAATCTGTACAGCGTTGCCTACCTGGTAAGTGGGAGATTCAGTAATACACTGTTCCCACTGAAGTGCTTTTAAAATAAAAACAGTACATAGTTTAAAGTAGAATATTTTGAGATTATTATGTTATATTTGTATACTGAAATGGAGAAGTCACAGTTTGACTGAGAATGACATCATCTGACTTAATGTTTTTTAATTTTAATAATAATAAAAAAATATTTTTTCCTTTCCCCTGCCACTTCCTGTCCTTTCCTGCAGGTACGCTTAACTCTGGGCAGGGAGCGTGTTTCCTGTGACATAGATGCCACCGCAGTACCAATTCTAGTACAAGAAGGGTTAAAGAGCACCGGCTGTGCAATAGTCTTCCTCCTGCTCTACTTCTTTGGCATGGCTTCCTCACTCTGGTTCGTACAAACAAACCTAGGAGCACACTTTTTTATCATATTTATGTTACATCTCTTTGTCCCATTGTCATCAGCCGTGAATGGACTTCGGGGGAACAATTGGAACACGAGACATGCATCCTGTTTTCTTTCAAGTCTACCTATCCTGTCTTATAGCCTCTGTACTGGATAGATTCATTTCCACATACAAAAGAAGCTTTTGTAAACATGCCACTTTTGAGTGCATGCTACACTTCAGTTGCACACTGCTGTCACAGCTCTTTTCTTCCTTTTCACTTTGCCCTCATTTGCCGATATTTTCCTGTTAGACTTCACTCTTTGCTTTTGGAAGAGCAGCAGACTGAAAAGCCCAAGGACTTCCCTCTCCGAAAACATGATCTTAACCCTCTGTTATGTAACTCATTACTATCTCATGATGAGATAATTACAACGGAGGGATTCTTGTGGAAAAGTTACATAGAGGGCAAACTTAAGTTTTGAGCAACTCTAGCAGTAAACAGCAGCTCGATGGTGCCTCAGCCTTGTTTTCAGAAAACATGTGATTGCTATTCACTACAGATAATGAATGCCAGATCAGAAAGACAATCTGATAACTTAACATATGAGCAGTGTTTTGCTTCTTCTCTCACTCTTCTTGCTCTTTCTCTCTTTCTTTAAGGTGGGTGATCCTGACCCTCACTTGGTTCTTAGCTGCTGGACTGAAGTGGGGCCATGAGGCTATTGAAATGCACAGCTCTTACTTTCACATAGCAGCCTGGGCCATCCCGGCCGTTAAAACTATTGTCATCCTCATTATGCGACTGGTCGATGCAGACGACCTTACTGGACTCTGCTATGTTGGCAACCAGCAGCAGGAGGCACTCACAGGCTTTGTGGTAGCACCACTGGCCACATACCTCCTAATAGGTAATTACTTACAACATTATAGTATTCAGTTGATCGATGAATGGGATTTTCTCTTTCTCGTAAAACAACTTGTGCTTATATTTTATATATTCAGACGCAGGGTTGGGCATCGTTTTGATTTTAACCAATTCAGGTTCTTATGGATTCTCAATTCCAATTTCTGAAGGGGTGGAGATGAAACGAGTCCTGTGCTTATTTCACAGATAAGACGAAAATTTTATTTTGATTCATTGCTGATTTACAGTTTTAGTTTTAACCAACTTAAAATAAAGCCACACGTGAGCGACGCTTACTGTGCAAGTGCCTGGAAGTATGGTGGCAACTATGGAAACCCAAACTGTAAATGTAAAATTTGGAACCTCTGATTGGATTCAAAACTAAATTTTCCAAACGATTCCACAAAAAAAAATTTTTACATTGGAAGTTTGAACGGTTTTTCGATGCCCAATCCTACTAAGATGCCACATTCATTCATTGTATAATCATTGCAACACTCATTATTTCTTCCCTATCTGATGGTCTTTATATGACTATTGTTTCCCTTTCTGAAACTCAGGCACTCTGTTTATCTGTGCTGGCCTAGTGGCTCTTTTCAAGATCCGCTCCAATCTGCAGAAGGATGGTGCCAAAACAGACAAGCTGGAGCGTTTAATGGTGAAAATCGGAGTGTTTTCTGTTCTCTACACTGTCCCGGCGTCCACCGTCATTGGCTGTTACCTCTACCAGCTCTCTCATTGGGGGGAGTTCAGGGCCAGCACTCGGGACTCATACGTGGCATCAGAGATGCTTCGGATCTTCATGTCACTGCAATCTGCAGGAAGGCATGTGGATCTGGTCAGCAAAAAGCGTTTAATGGTGAAAATCGGAGTGTTTTCTGTTCTCTACACCTGGCAGCGTCATTGGCTGTTACCTGCCCAGCCTGCTCATTGGGGGGAGTTCAGGGCCAGCACTCGGGACTCATACGTGGCATCAGAGAGCCATGTCACTGCTCGGGGCATCACATCAGGCATGTGGGGCACCTGGCAGCGCTGCTCTGCCCGCCTGCTCAGGGATAGCAGGGTGAGCCGAGGGGGCAAGAGGGCACCGGGGAAGGTTGGATCAAACCAGGGAAAGGTAACGAGACAGTGGTGTGAAAAGGCGAAAAAACAGACAGGAATGGACTTTCACCTGCTTCTCTGTCACTTACACAAACTCACTCTGCCAAAGGAAAGATGGAGAGGACCAAGAAAAGCAACGAGAGGGACTAGCAGTAGTTTCTTAAGGAAGCCACTGGATGTAATGGCATCGTAGAAGCTCGCAAGCATGCCTCACCCCCTCCAACTGCTTCTAACAGAGGCTAAGGAGGAGAAAAGTGGAGAATTTTGGTCATACATAAGTAGCAACAGTAGTCTCTCTTCCTCTGTTTGACTTCCTTTGCCCAGAGAGATAGAGAAAGCAAAAAAGAGAAAAAGGAGCATTGATATGCAGACCAGACACACCAATAAGCTGTGTAGCACCACGTCTACCTCTCTGCCTCTCTTTTCTTCATAGTCCTCGGCAGAAGAGACTGAACCTGCTGGATACAGCAACCCTCGTAACGTTGAGGGTCTTTTAAAATTTTGAATTTTACACTGGAGAGTCCTGGTGCAGACAATATACAGATGTAGGCTGACGTTTCCCCAAAAGCATCTGACAACTTGAGTCCCTGTGGGGTTTTTTTTATGTCCACGTGGGAAAATATAAATGAAATTCTAGAAGAAAAATAATTAAAATCTGATTTAAAAACATAAAATAGGGCCTTAAATCTGTGATGTGTTTACATTTGAACAACAATATTATGCATTTGTGTAAATTATTACCCTTTGTACATTATAAAAGAGCAGGTGATTTTATTTCTCAGATTGTTTTGGGAAACCAGCTTTAAGCTGTAATAATGCACTATAATTCTATACAATATGAAGTGTCTGTGCTTGTCACAAGTGCATTACCAGGGACGGCAGTGATGTAATAAAAAAATCCTTACACATTATATTAATATGCAGAGAACTTTAAACAGTCAAATCCTTGTGAACACTGCAGAATAAATAACTTGAAATGTTGTGAAGGCAAGAGCTGACAGAGGAAAAACAATGAGAGATTTTTATTATGAAAACATCGGACCCGAGGCATGTTGAAGAATTAGAGGTTATTAGACAATCACTTGCCATAAGACACACTATGCAATAAAGAACTGTCACAGACTAATGCATGTGCACATGTATGCAGCAGGAATACACACATAGGAATCAGTTTCCACGAATCTCATCCACCAGCAGTTATGATGACTAAATATGTATTTCTGTCACTTTTTAAATCCTTTAAGTTCAATAAGGCCGTCACAGAAGCACAATGAAAGTGGCACTATTAATTCGCATGTCTGTTCTGCCTGCATATCTGTCTGTGTGTCTGATGCTCTTATATGCCCACTACCTGCCTGTTTCACTTCTAAACTGCATCATGGCTCATTTCCCTGACAATCAAGTCGTCCCTGAAAAAGATTATTGTACTCTACATTTTAAAATTTCATGGATGAGAGAGACAATATTTCAATTCATTGTTTCTAGTGATGCATTTTGTTAATAATCTTACAGCATCTTACATCATTTTTATCTTGCAGTTCCTCTCAATAACTGCTTATAGAATGTGCTATAAGCTCTATTTTACAGTAAGGTGTTCTGGGTCTTACTGCTGCACTCAACACATTTTGCAACTGCTCCTGTTCACCGTATATTTGCCTGACAATCTATCTAGCAAAGCTCTTGCGTTTCAGTAAGTGTTTGAATGTATAATATGTGGGGTGTGTTTGTGTCTCACATTATGCCTTGTACATTTTAGTAGAGTCAAAAACATTTGATTCTGGGCTGTTTAAATGTATAAGGGCTTGAATGGTTTGGAGCTTTGCTCCCCTGTGTGCCATTTGAAACCAGATATTGCCTCACACAGCCTGTTACAGGAATTTTTTACCATGATGTTTGGAATGGCACAGAAAATAACTTTAGTGTGGGCTGCCTTTTTCTAAAATATGCTAAATGTTAGAGGAGCCTTAGTGCATTCAAAGATCCTTTGGTGGTTTTTGGTTAAACCTAGAACCCTAAAAACCAGTGTTCCTCAAACCAGCATACCAGTGCACGCTTATTACATTTCCAAAGTCAAACAAACATTACATTAAGTTAAAGTGAATTAAATTAACCTCAGACTACCTCCCTCTCTGAGCTAATGCAATTTTCCTCTGAAATGTTTTCGAGGTCTACTCTGGTATGACCACGTCAAGCGCCATGTAACCTTTCCAAACAATCACTGAACAGTTGTGCCTTATAACATGGTCAGTGTGTGCCACAGCCTAATGAAGATTGAGAACCACTGGTAATACGGATTTGTAAATGCTTTTTGAGAATCCCAGATATGCATCAATGTTGGAGGTCAGTTACCTACACTGATTGCAGCCTTTAAGGTTCAGACTGTTCCTTTTTGTAGAAAACTCATTGTCTTGATGATGTCATCAATGTATTGTAAAAAAAAATTGCTAATTTATCCTTGTATAAAAGTGAAAAAAAATGTAAAACTTGTTTGTTATTTAAAAACACTTTTGTATCAGAAGATGATGAATAAAAACTTTTTGGATTCCAATATGCAGATGCATCTTTACGTGTTTTTGTCATAGACTGTAAAAATCTTCAATGTACATAGTGTCATGGTTACCATTATTGTATATGTTAAAATAAATGGGAACATAATTTAATAAATTGACATCATGCAGTAATGGAGATGACTTAAAAGTAGTGACTGAGACCATACTCATTAAGAAAACGTTAATAAATCATGAGAAATAGGGTCATTTCCCTATAGACTATGTAATTGGACTTCTTTTTGGAGGCAGTAGAGTAACCCCCTGCTGGAAATGAGATAGAATGCATCTTAAGACACTTGTGCATTGGCTTCACTTTTCACACTAAATAGAAGTAACATTCAGAGTCACAAACTCAGAGAAGGCATCAAAATATTTTGGCATTTTTATAATTAATCTAATTTTCATTGATAAATATCAAAATGAAATTGATTATAGTGTGATTTTTGCAAGGACTTAGTCTGATGGATACGTTTTGTAGGCTGGGACGTCTCGGCAGCACCACAATACTTAATTCAAAATGATTTGACAAATATTTAACCTTTAACAAATATTGCATCCCACCTGCAATGTGGATCTTGCACTAGTCCGCATTACGATTTCGATACATTTGCAATTTAATTATGCAGCACAGTTGTATTAACTTATTGGGTTGAACAATGCTGCCACCTCTTGTCTGATGACACAATTTAAGTGTGTTTAATCAGGCACTAACTAACTCTACACATCTATACAGCAGTGACTGTTTTGAGCTATCTTGCCTCTTCAAAAGTTAATTTAGTTTAGGATAAGAAATGCTCCATAACCACTAAATTTGTTTTGAGTCCACAGTGGAAACAGAGTGATTACACTGTGTAAACATGACTGTTCCATCAATCACATCTCATCAGCTATGAACTTACAACCTCCCCCAACACACACGCTCACTTACAGTAAACACTGAAACACACACACACACACCTCACTTAGAATTTTGTAATGTATTTTTTTTTTTTTACAATTACACTTACTGCACGTTAGGCTGTTAGAGAAATCTAAAGAAACCAACTCATTTTGGGTGTGTGTGTTGTAAAAAGAGAGAGAGAGAGAGTCCAAATATCTAAGTCTACAGCTCAGATTGACTTCCTGTAATTTACTGTGAGTGAATTGAGTGTTTGTTTAAGAACTCACTCAAAAGCCTGAGGTAAGGGGAAAGTGACAGCATCTACTGCTCTATTGTTTCCAGATGTGGCTAGTCTCACTCACACATACTTACACACACACACACACGTTAACTGACATGCACATTCACACAAACACAGACTGAAAGAAGAGTTTGAGGACTTCAATGCTCTGAAATTCATACCGTAAATGGTTTCTATATACTGAAATTCCAGAAACGTGACAGAAGTCATTTTTCTACAGTACCATAGGTATCGGGGGATGCAATCCTTCTGGAGCTGACGGTGGGCTGTATATACGCCTAACGTTACAAATGTTCCAGACTGCCACTAAATACTGAAGAAGAACCCCGACCAGAATGGCTACTTAATGTTTAAGTATTATTGACTTTGGTATTGTATCGAAAATGTTACTTACTGTACTTTTGTTGGTATCAGTACAGGCTACTACATTTTTGGTATTGTGACTTCCCGTGTGTGCGTGTGTGTGTGTCTAACCCAACCCTGAATACCACAGGTCATTTTATCTCCAGACTTCTCCTTCTAAGCAGCAATTTCCCCGTTTCCCTGGTTATTTAGAGATTCAATAACTTCCATAAGTACAAATCTTTAAAATAATAGAAAACTACACTTCAAACTTTAATTCTTACAAACGACAGATGTTACAGTTTAGCCCCTGGATATCCACTGTTGCTGACACTTGGACACAACCAGTTCATACTGTAAAAACACACATGCACGCTCAGTAACACACAATTTGTTCCACTCTGGTAGTTAACAGCCTGTTATTTTTTTGTACTAAGCTGAAATGTGAAAGGGCCCAATTCCAAAGGGTCCAAATTCCTTTGACTAATATTCCTGGGAATGTATTTTCAGAGTTGGGTTCCCTTGTGTGTAATTGTGTGTATAGGGCTGTGTGTGTGTGTGTGTGTGTGTGGTGGTGGGGGGGGGTGAAGAAAGATTGGAACTGAAAGCAAGTGAGAGAATGGGGGATATGCTGAAAAAGGGCCTTGACACAAAGAAAATCAGGAAAAAGGAGAGAAGTGAAGAAAAATATGGAGACAAAAATAGAGAGGAGAAAGTGAGAGGGATTGAGTGCGAGGAAGAGTGAAAAGGAAATGTGTCATCCTCCCAACAGCAGAAGGCTGCAGCTGTTCCCTCTCAGCAATGTTGAAATCGTTTCCCCATTCTGCTCAGCGTCTACGTTGCATAAATAGTTCTGAGTATTGGCCACCACTCGGGATTCTGGGTGACGTAGTCCTCTTGGCTAGAGAGACAATTTGGGCAAGAAGGATTTGTAAATCTCGGGTTCTCCGGCCAAACAAGCTAACAAGTTGAGACTGAAATCCAAATGCTCGGCCAAGAGAGAGATTGGAGAATTATTCACCATTAAGCTGAAACAGAGAGCTCTTTATACATGGAAGTGGGTGTGAAGGATTAGATTGATTTCATGGCAGACAAAGATGCACTGTATGTTTTAGGTCAGGTCAGATTGCATATAAATGCATATTATTGAAATGTTAAACAACAATCTGTAAATGTTACAGCTTAAAACTTTAAATGTTACTGCCTAAAAAGTTTTTTGATATGGTGAAACAATATTGGAACGGCACTGAACATTGGTCTGTGGTGTATGGAAAGCAACAAAGTGTGCTTAATGTCTTCATAGTACATTTTGCTCCATATAGTCCTCACAAAGCCATATTATCTGATGAACTGTCTCAGAATAAAACACTGCTACTATGGTTACACAATAGATCAGTGCCTCATCCCTTGGTCACCACTAGATGTCACTCCTTGTCCAGTCCTAGTTTTATGCTACAATATTAACTGACCACATACATAAATCCAACAAATTACCTCATCATATCTACGTGTTGGACAGGAGAGAAGCCTAATCTGATTGACAACAAAATAATAACACTGTGATAACAAACCCCCATTTTTGTTATTTTACTTACTCAATCTGAAATAATTTCAACAACTGAGAATCTATTTGAGATAAAAAACAAAATTATTGTTTATAATTTTGGACTCTAGTATTTTTACTCAAATACTGTACTTAGGTACAATTTTGAGGTATCTACATAACTATTTTTAAAAGTTCTACTTCACCACATCTTAGATTTTTTACTATTGTGTAAGTGGTCCTGTAGGTACAAAAAAAAAATCAACAGGGGAATATCAATCATGCACAGTTTGTACATGCCCACACAGTCCTGATAAGAGGTCTTAGGTAGCATACCTGCGGGTGGACTATGGGTGTGGGCATGTTCATCTATCTTATGGTACATAAAAGAACAATCAGCGGGTGCAATCTTTTATGTATAGACTATTGAGGCTGTACTGTTGGAGGTGAAGCAAATGTGTTACAATGACAATAACCATGGAACCATGTGGGAAAAAGGCTGAGTGATTCCATGTTATTTCAGCACGACATTTGTCAACTTTATAAAAGGTCAACCGGTCAATACAGTCGCTTTGACAAAAAATGAGGGGGAGACAGCGGGAGTGGGGGAGGAAAGGGAAGACAAGGGAATTAAGGGGGAAATGAGAAAGAAAATAAGAGTGGTGTTGTTGTTGTGTGGTTTTGGAGAAAAGTCAGGAAGAAAGATTGAGGGAAGAGTCTAACAAACGGAACATAAATTATTCCATTGTATTCCCCTATCAGAATGCCAAGTTGGCAAGCCAAATGACTGGAAATGACTCATCCAAACATAATATATCTCCAAGAGCCTGTCTGGGTTTGTTTCATACTAGTTTTCTCTGTGTGTCTGTGCTCAGAGTACAGAAATAGAAGGAATAGAAAGATCTGGCTGCTCTGGTAGGTCAGGTTTGTTGATGCCATAGTCTTGTTTGTGGTTTTAACAGAAGCAAGTGAGTTTGTCTACTCCCGACTGCATGCAGTCAATCTAACCCTGAGCCCTCATGAGAACATTTTCACTTGTTGCCGTTGTTACTTTGCCATTACACACTTGATAGTTTTACCATTTTTATTAAATGTCGGCCAGTTTAATATTTTTTAAATTCTGTTTCTTTGTTTTTTCTTATTTAATGTCTGTTTCACTTATAAATGAATCAAATATATATATAATACTAATCAGAACTGGCACAAATCGAGCTGAGTCCTCCTGCAGGCTTTCTATACCACACTAGAATCGCTTGAAACAAGGTACAAAAAAGTCCATAGTAGAACTTCAGACATTACCACAAAGTAATGAAATACATGTGGCAGGGCACATTTAAGAGAGTTATTTTTTGTTGACCTTTTTTTAAAAAAAATTTGAATTTTAAATTTTTTTAAAGGGCCCTATGAACTTTAAACCTGTGCTCCAATTTTCCTTGACAGCTTGGTCCACGACACAAGCATATTAGAAGGAAAACGTAATTGTAACATAACTGGAGGAGGAAAACAAGGCTATCTTTTCTTTTGCCAGCAAAGGGCACTGCTGCTCTGTTGACCAGTGGGGCATCTCATAATGTGAATGTGTAATAATGTCATCAATAAAAACATTGTGCTGAATAATGTAAAGGTATTTTTTTATTGTATTTTTGTGAATAAACTATATTCTAAAGTGCAATTAAACCTGTTTTTTTCCCAGCTTCAGTCAGCACACAATTTGAAGTATCAGCAAAAAATTGATAGTGTGATAAATACCGATATCAATCTAAATGGGAAAATATATTGTGATAAAAAACTGTTGCCATATCACCCAGCCCTAACAAGAATTACAAAAAACATCAAATAACTAGAAGGGTACTCGGAGAGCACAGACCTCTGCCAAAGCATACTTCACAGTGTTAATGCAGTGGGAATTTTCCCAGTTAGGAACCAATTTTTTCCAATGATTCCGACACAAAACAAATGCCCTATTACGCAATGTTAACTAAAGTGAACAATAAGTTATATTAATTTATAATAATGAGCTGTTATTTGACTAAAATACTTCTGGGGACCTGCTGGTGGCGCTACAGGACAAGTCACTGGATCACCAGAGTCAGTAGGATTCATCCCTTTGTGACAATGAATGTCTTAAAAAAATGTAATCCCTAGAGCAATGGCAATTGCGTGGCTAACAACACATGAACCAGTTGCTTCGACTTAGTATTTCTAGATACCCTATTACTTAGATGATTGAGTCTTTATAGATGTAATACTTTAAGTCCCAAATTTTAATGATATAGTCAGTGTCTCTCTTTTAAAATTGTGCAACATCTAAAAAGTTGTGTGTCTGTATTTTGTGCTGGCACGTTATTTACCATCTCATGTTTGACAGTGTTTGTACTGCCAGTTTTAAACTTTGGAAGCCTGAATAGCAATGAGACAATTAGCTAAAGCCTATGATCCAGAGGCACTGTGCCCTATGTATTAGAACTGGTCCAACACACCTCAGCAGGGTGCACCCTGTCACACCAAAATGGAAATTAGGTGCACATGCTATGTGACACACACACACACACACACACACACACACACACCAAATGTCATTAGATAAGAAATAGTAATACTGGCAGAATACAAGAAAAGCAATGGAGAGCAGGGGAGGAAGAGAGGCCTGGCGGAAAAAAAGATAGTATCTTCTTTTTCTTTTATGTTTGTGCTCTGCGTAAAAGGACTAATATGTAACCGAATCCATTACAGATTGTTGATAACCTACTTATAACCATTACGAGGAACTTTATCTAGTGCAATCATTAATAAAATGATTGCATTGGAGAGTTTACATTTAATTAATTTGGAGAAAAATGACTAAATCAACCCTATATGACTTTTAAACCCAAACATTTATCAAGCAGGGATTTATAAAGAGATTGATCAAAAAAAATCAAATTGACCATCCTTAATTTTAACCCCACGTGACATTATCATCCTCAACACATGAAAACTGGGTGAAACAATGGTTTAGGATTGGGGGCTTTTGTTAGACTTATTTTTAACCTGTGGCACATATCCAAGAGGCTATTTCTCTTTAAGTCTCAGAAAAACTGTCTCAGGAAATGTGGTGAAAGTATTAGAGGCAGCTTTTATTTTAAACAGCTACAGAACTGGATAAAATGAAGTATCCGGAGAGGGTTAAAATCCAGGGCAATTGGATGTGGTTAAAGGTGCTTCAAAGACATTTTTGTCTCTTATCCAAGGCTTCTTCAGTTCTGACTGAATGGAAACCCATTTAACCTCTGTGGGGTTGTTGTCAAGATGATCAATACTACTTTGTTCATTAGCTGTAACCCGTTCCCTGGATAGCTATAATATGACTAAACCTTTACAGAGAGATAAAATAAAGAAAAAATAAAATAAAATGAAGTACATACACCACAATATTATAACTGTGCGCATGTGAGTGAGTGAGTGAGTGAGTGAGTGAGTGAGTGAGTGAGTGAGTGAGTGAGTGAGTGAGTGAGTGAGTGTTTATCCATTCAGCTTTGGCCTTAGCATAAACTAGTTCCATTATAATGTGTTTACAGTACATCACACACGATAAAGGTTTTTGCTCACAGGGTATTTCTAACAATGATGACAATAATGACCTGAATTGAATTGTGAACAAAAGTTGGTTTCTGTTGCTGATGTGTGATTTCAAAGATTTGCATTTCAATGTAATGCCAGTTACCATCAGGACAGGTATCAAAATCAACAACTTTAATTGATAAGAACTTTAGATCTCTATTGATGACAGAATATATCTAAAATCATGACAATGACAATGACATTATGGCTCCTGTTCTATTATAATATCAATAGTGTTGTCACAAAAGCACCTAATAGGTGATTACAGTAGATTCTCACATATATTCACTCTCACAATATTTTTTCCTTTCTTAAAACATTCATTCTTGAAATCGGATTGTGTATTACTGGGGCTCCTCCCTCCTTGTCTCTGTTTGGTCATGTGCCTTGCTTGTAATCATGATTTATCAAATTTGTGGTAAGACCGTAGCTGGCAGCTTTCTGCAAATATCACAGCTGGTAACATTCTTATTAGCAGGCTAGAAAAAGCACAAAAATATGCTAAATTGTCAGAAGCCAGCTGGGCCAGTGTAGCCAGGTGAGGGCCAGTCTCTTCTGTCAGTGGAAATGATTTTCAGGCATATTTGCTTAAAAAAGTTACTAAAATGAATTCATCAATTTGAAAAATTGTTCCAGATGAAGTTTCATGGCACAGTGGATATGACATATGCCTTTGGTGTGCGAGATCCAAGTTTGATTCCCACTGCGATACATCAACCAATGTGTCCCTGAGCAAAAAACTTAACCCCTATTTGCTTCAGAGGCGTGCAACCTCCTTATCCATCCAATCTTATCCTGACCGGTCCTATCCAATGCATCCCCTAATTAGAAGCGTAGACCTGCTAGAAGTGCAAGATGTGCACACCTGTTGGAACAGTTCCTTGCAAATACTGCAGCATATGTTCAAGCCAAGAAAACCACTGGCTCAATCCTGGTATGACTACAAACTATCCCTAGGATACTGCAGTGGAATATCACAATATACTGTCACAATAACAATTTTTGCTAGATGACAAATTAACAATTGTTGCAATAAAGAATAATATTGTCATGGACTCTCAGTCTGTTAACAAAAAATGCACTTGAGTAAAGTCCAAACACAACCAAAACAATAAATTAAATGGATGTAAACAAACTTGCACTTCAAAAACAAGAGTGCCAAATGCAAAAATCCATCCATCCATCCATCCATCTTCATCCGCTTATCCGGGAGTCGGGTCGCGGGGGCAGCAGCTCCAGTAGGGGACCCCAAACTTCCCTTTCCCGAGCCACATCAACCAGCTCCGACTGGGGGATCCCGAGGCGTTCCCAGGCCAGGTTGGAGATATAATCTCTCCACCTAGTCCTGGGTCTTCCCCGAGGCCTCCTCCCAGCTGGACGTGCCTGGAACACCTCCCTAGGGAGGCGCCCAGGAGGCATCCTTACCAGATGCCCGAACCACCTCAACTGGCTCCTTTCGACGCGAAGGAGCAGCGGCTCTACTCCGAGCTCCTCTCGGATGACTGAGCTTCTCACCCTATCTCTAAGGGAGACGCCAGCCACCCTCCTGAGGAAACCCATTTCGGCCGCTTGTACCCTGGATCTCGTTCTTTCGGTCATGACCCAGCCTTCATGACCATAGGTGAGGGTAGGAACGAAAATTGCCCGGTAGATCGAGAGCTTTGCCTTCTGGCTCAGCTCTCTTTTCGTCACAACGGTGCGATACACAGAATGTAATACCGCACCGGCTGCTCCGATTCTCCGACCAATCTCACGCTCCATAGTCCCCTCACTCGCGAACAAGACCCCAAGGTACTTAAACTCCTTCACAGCAAAAAGCTTTTTAAAAATACTTTCTCCAGCATAAAGCTTTGTTCAAAGAAAGTGAAAGTGAATTGCAGTCAATGTCCACAGCAGGGGGTGCATCAAGGACAAGAGAGAGAGCGCATTCATCGAAATACCAGCTTTCAACAAAGCTAAAGGGCAGCATCTCTTTAGCAATGAAGCGAAGTGTACGTCTGTGAGTGCACACCATTTTTCTCTAAAAATATTGACAATGTGTCATTTTGACGGGCAAGCATTGTGTGATTATTAGTGGACTTGGTAAAAGGTAAAAGTTATTCAGATTTAAATTAAACTTAAAATGTGTGGTCTACATGTGATATTGAGTTGCCCCGTATACTCTATCCACACCCATGTACACAGACCACACCCCTTTCGTAACTTGTGATCAGTTTAAAGGCTCTAAAAGGGTAAAAACCACCACTGGGCCAAATAGTGTTAAAGGCCAGTTTTTTGTCACTTTTGGTATTTGTGGGTCACATTGGGGAGAGTAAGTTGGCAAAGTCTTGACAGTGATCATGTCAAGATTTTTTAAATACATCCATATGGAAGCTTTTTTAGGAAGGAGCAGGTTGGGACAGAGGGACGGACGCACGCACGCGGACGCTGATTGTCTGCACTGCCGCAAAGAGTGGCCCCCGCCAGTACCCCCGACCTGCGAGGAGGCGAGGGCCCGTCCAACGCTGCTTGCAGCTTTAATTACTTTTATAATTTATAACAGAGTATCTAATTTAGTTACTTTTTGGAAAAAGTAATTAGTAACTATAACTAATTACTTTTTTAAAGTAACTTGCCCAACACTGGTGGCTACTGAGTAATTAGTAAATGATTCAATATGTAGCAAGAGATTATTTCTAATATGCAAAAGGTGAAATCATGACCAGCCATGAAGCAGGCAATTGGTGATAGAGGATGGATACCCGACCCGAGCCCGACGGGACCCGACGGTACCCGACGGGTCGGGCCGGGTTCGGACAGATTTTTAGAAAGGATGCTCGGGTTCGGGTCGGGCTCGGTCACATCAGCGCGATAAGGCATTGAACATTTTGAATTTAAAACAGCTTGAAATAAATGTCAAATATTACCCTAACATCCGTCTTCCTGTGTGCGGAAATTTGTTAAACTAGCTGTGACAACGAAAGACGTGCGTATTAAGCTACATGTGGCAGCGCAACGATGGAAGATGTTAAAAAGAAGTTGGCCGCAGGAGATTTTAAAACTATTGAAAACGAAGGAAAGTCAGCTGTGCATTGATGCGCTCATCTGTTGACATTTCCGAATGCCTTCCTACAATTGCTTAATAAAAGCGGGCTTTCCACACAAACAAACGTACATGTGTCATTAGTATGAGAAACAAATGCGATTTTAACTGTGTCGGGCTCGGGTCGGGCTCGGACATAAATATCTTAATGCCTGTCGGGCTCGGCTCGGGTTCGGTTACTGCTCTGTCGGACGCGGGCCGGGCTCGGGACAGAAAAATCCGGCCCGATCCGCACTCTAATTGGTGAGTATGGAATAAAAGTAAACCACTGGCTACAGTGTTGCATGTATTTCAAAGTCAAGATCATGTTTATTGTTTTACAATCAACTATATCAACATTTTATGTTGATGCACTACTATATATTATTATTATTTTATTTTTATTGTGGTAAAAGCACATCTTAAAGAATAGGTAGTTGCTGAGCGCACATGGTGAATGGAGTTAGAGAAAATGACGTCCCAACTGGTGCATACTTGTGTACTGCTCATCTTTCCATATTTTGTAAAGTGTTCTTGCAGCCATATTTTAGGAATTATCAGAAATCATTACATTCATACTGTTCATTCAAACATAAACAAACTGGTGTCTCATAGCAACAATAGAATCAAAGAGAGAATGGAATAGAATCAATAAACATTTGTATTGAAAACATAAGAATACATGTTGTTGTTGTCATAACACACACTGAATACTGGGACCCAACTTTAGTTCTGACACATATGCACTCAGACAGCAGTTTGTATCAGAGAGTCATTTGACAGTGACAATCCAAAGGTGCACATTGCAACAGGAGAAAAAAACACTGGAAAACATGGACTTCAACCAGAGAGATTCAACCAATCCATTTCTATCTCAGTTACTTCGAAAAACAAGTACGGTGTGAGCTGAAGGACAGCGAGGCGACGCTCACCCAGTGTATCTAAGATCCCAGCTGGGAAAAAGCAGCAACAGGCTGCGAAAAGCCCAAAAAGATCTGGACTTGCAGTACTTCATTACTGAAGACCTGAAGGTCGAATTGGAACAGATGAAGGGAGAGAAGGAGGCCCTGAAAAAGGAAGTGGAGACTCAGAAGATGGAGCTTTGTAAAGAGAGACAGAAACTCAAGGTAAGTAAGACCAACGTGGAGTTGGAGAGCTTTCTGGAGATGGAAAGGGCTCAAGCTCAGGAGCTGAAGGATAAATTGAGCAAGATGGAGGAAGCTCTCCTTGAACAGGAGAAGGAGGCACAGGAGATACGGGAGAGATCCCAGGCTTACCATAGAGCCCAGCTTGATGAGGCTCCGGCTGAACATGTCCCCGTCCCCACCCAAGGAAACAGAGCATCTGAAATCCCACCTGGGAAAAATCAGCAACAGGCTGCAAAAAGCCCAAAAAGATCTGGACCTGCAGTACTTCATTACTGAAGACCTGAAAGTTGAATGGAAGCAGATGAAGGGAGAGAAGGAGGCCCTGAAAAAGGAAGTGGAGACACAGAAGATGGAGGCACAGGAGATACGGGAAAGATCCCAGGCTTCCCATAGAGCCCAGCTGGATGAGGCTCCGGATGAACGTGTCCACTCTCCACTAGGGGAAACAGAGCTTCTGAAATCCCATGTGGAAAAAGTCCTAAAAGATCTGGACCTGCAGACCTTCATTACTGAAGCCCTGAAAGTTGATTTAAAGGATATGAAGGGAGAGATGCAGGCCTTTAAAAATATTGTGGCGACTCAGAAGTTGAAGCTTCAAGAAGAGAGACAGATGCTCACAGTAGGTAAGACCACCAACATGATGTTGGAGAGCCATCTGGAGATAGCGAGGGCTCAAGCTCAGGAGCTAAAGGATAAGTTGAGCAAGGTGGAGGAAGCTCTCCTAAAACAAGACGAGGAGGCAAAGGAGATTCTGGAAAGATCCCAGGCTTCCCATACAGCCCAGCTGGAGATGCAGGACCAAAACAACAAGAACCTCATGGATGTTCTTGAGAAAAAGTATGAACATCAGCTGGAGAGTCATAGCATTTTAAGAATAGAAAAAGATGTAAGAGCACAGAAAAAAGTGACAGAAATGTAGGGAAAAAAACTTTCTGAAAGTTTGAGTTTGATTTTGTTTGGTTGGTGACACAGTCGTAGTGCTGATGTCATTCTCCTGTCTCCCCTCAATATTACTGGAGACACATAAGCACTTGATCCACTTGTGATGGCTGCATATTAAGCTATCCTTTTCTTTCTTTAAAATGTATTTACTTGTGGGTTTTTTGACCAATTAAATGTAACTAGCTTCATAAGGGGTCAGGTATTTCAGTATTTCTAAAATTCTGGCCAAGGCCCTGGCTTTCACTTACGTTTAATAGACCTACACGACTCAACCTTCACAGACAAAATGGCAACTAATACAACTGGAGTATCTTCAGAACGTATACATACATTAACATTAAACAATTAACCTATTACGTGCTGTGATTTGTATGTGCTTGTTTCCACTCTCAAAGCACTTCGTAAACTATTGTTTTTAAAAAGGTGCTATAAAAATAAATGTATTATTATGATTAAAATGCTCATTACTTCTAAGATTGAGGCCGGGTCCCGGCGAGTAGCCTCCCTGCTGTCTGGACTGAGTCATCCCCAGAGGACAATCAGTGGGTAGCTCTGCAGATTTTTTACAATGATCCATGCTGATGTCCAACACATTTGCCTTCAAGTCTTGTTTAACAACTACAGAGTTAATCAGCAGCCCAAGGACTTCTGGCACTAATTGCAATTATAAACCACTATGTGTCAGAACTATAGATGTGTTCTGGACTGGCTGCCACCTCTGGCTCTTTCCCCCCGCAGGGAAAGGATGCTCCAAATTCCCTCAGCCACTTCATATTGTCAGGTTCAACATTATGTTATGCTTTTTTATGTAAGGCTGCACTGCCCTGTTCCCTGTAGAAACTGCCCTCATCCTTCACCTCACAAATGTTAAGCAAATATTAGCTTTTCTCCTTGTGCAAGAATAGTTCTGGATGGAACTGGCGGCTCAACGGAGTCTTTGCAGGACGCTGCAGAGCAAGCAGGTAGTGTAAATATTAGTATCACTGGTATGTTCTCCATATGGGGAATTACAATGATTAAAACTACACAGCTGAGTCTGAGAGAAACGATTGTAACAGGAGAAGCTAAAGTATGTAGACACATACATGCAGTTGAATGGAAAACCACACACACAAGTGCACTCATGCATTTGAGGGGTTAATCTCGAGAAATACACAATGACTCTCACACATGCATGATCACCCATTCACACAGATGCGTTATTTTACAGCAACACACACACACACCTATTGACAGGAACACCATGCCAGTGCATCCCTCTTGTCTCGATGTCAGTCGATCAGTCGTCTATCTCTCCAACACCTCAGTCCATGACAAGGTATATCTCAATTTACAATTATTCTTATTAGTCATTCTATTTTGTCAAATAATTGTTTGGTCTGGAAAATGTCAGAAAACAGAAAAATGCCCATCATATTTACCTTGAAGCCAAGTTGAACCTAAATATACTCAGATTACATGATACAAAAACAGAGTAAAGCAGCAAATCCTTACATTCCAGAAATGAAACCAAAGACTGCTTAGCATGTTTGCTTGAAAATAGATTTTACGATTAATCAATTACCAAAACCAGTTGCTATTCAATTGTCCGTCCATCGTTAATCCATTAGTTTCAGCTCTATTCTCTTAATTTGGCCACATTATCATTAAATTGGATATTCATAGAACCCAGAGGATGATTTCTATTTTTTGGGGGGGTTACACTTGACATCGCCATCAGTCCAAAGTTTTAGGAAAATTTAAAGATCGTCCAGCACTTGGACGATCAACATTATATTTTGTGAGCTTTGCTCTAGTTGCACACTCAAGCCCAATTGTCAAATTCAGACGCATGATCATTTATAATCTAATATGCAGATTGAAATGGAATTTGTTGAGTATATTCATGTTTCTTAACGATTTAATTTCAATGGTTAAAAAGGTCAACCTTCACAACCTTCTGACATAATACTGACAATGGTTTAAAATGTTCAAGTTGGCAATATATTGTTCATCAGTCTATGTATTGTATTGCTGGGTGTAATGCAGTCTAGGGGTTTCCCTTTCTCCGTCTTTCACTTCTCTATATACTCTTTCATCCTCAGCTTTAGCTTCCTCATTCATTTTGCACCTTACTCCATCTCTTCTTAAAGGCCACACTCCTCTCCTTTAGCATCAGTTCCTATAACCCACAACCTCTCAATCCACATTTGTAATCCCCCCATGTACTCATCTCCTCTCCCTTTCACCTTACCCTCACCCTATTGAGTGCTGCTAAGTCTTCCAGTGCTCACCGCTGATTCGGTCGATAGTTATGTGTCTGTGACTGAGAGAGAGGTGTGTGTGTGTGAGAGAGAGAGAGAGATCAGCTAAGTTGTTTTCTAGTTATGCTCCATGTTTCTGTCAAACAAGCACACACTCACAGTCAAATACACATGCTCTTTCTCGTTTCAATAACCATGCAAGGGTTGTATGCATTATGCATGAATGTGGAAGAGGGTAAGAAATGGACAGGTTGTGTGTGTGTGTGTGTGTTTGTGTGTGTATGTGCTGGGCAGTGTGACCTAATGGTTGCAGACTCCCAGTCTAATCCCCTTATAGACAGGTATAGATCTGTGTCTGGCTGATAAATCTGTGTCTTTGTTTGTTGCACTGAATCCATGTTTGTGGTGGAATTCATTCAAAGAACCTTTACAACTCATTTTAAGTCCAGCAAGAAGAAGGTATTCTAAGCATATTAAACAAATGTTTATACCACCAAAGTTTCACAAACTTTAAAAGGTCCCATGGCATGAAAATTTCACTTTGAGGTTTTTTTAACATTAATATGAGTTTCCCCAGCCTGCCTATGGTCCCCCAGTGCCTAGAAATGGCGACAGGTGTAAACCTTTGTGATAGGTGCAAACCTTTGAAAAAATGAAAGCTCAGATGGGCTGTTTTTGGAATCTTGCTCCTTATGAGAGACTTGAGATTTGACTTGGACTTGAGACTTGTGAGCATCTCTGCTCAAACCTTATGACAGCACCATACAGGCACTCATATCCAGTTAGCAAGTTTAATTCATACAGGCTACATGCATGACACATTAGACTACTAATACAATTATGTTTCTCGGGAAAGTCTCACTAAAATTAACAACAAAAGAGGACAACCTATGCCTACCTAACCTCTCGTCCACTTTACAGGCGAGGAGCAGTCTATCTCGAACGAGCCTATTGTTAGGGAAACGTTCTGAGAACATTTGATGTAACCAAAAACGTTCCCAGAACGTTAAGAAAACTTTCCGATCAACCAAAACACAACCAAACCTAACCTTCAGGGAAAGTTCCCGCAACCAAAAACAAACGTTCTGGGAACCAAAAAAATGTTAGCTGGGTTGTCGACGCTCACATTTGGAGAGTAGGCTACTCACCTGTTGCACTGAGAAGTCATCCACAATCTGCAGCTGTTCATTCTCAAAGTACTGCGGTATATAGCCGCATTGCATTGTATACATTGTATATGTATTTTACAGTCCCTCTGGGACAGGGTTCATGACAAACAGCAGAAAGACCGTGCGCAGCCAGAGCTGCCAACTTTTTCCAAAACCTTGGAGTGAGATATGGTGGGGCTGCCCCATATTTTGCCATGTACAAAGCAATTTCTTTGGCTCTTTCAGCATTATTATCCCTCAGGGTTTAAATTGGGATTTGTTATATGTGGGGGGGATGGGGGGCTCTCCCTAGGGTGGTCTGGGTGTATACCCCCCCAGGATTTTTTTTGAAAAATAAACCATTAAATGGCACTTTCTGGAGAGTTTTGTGCAAAGAAATTAAGAAATCAAGTCTTACATGATATGTGCAAAAATGTAGGCTTAAGAGCCTTTGCATTGTTGTAGTATCAACAGGTATTAGGGCATTTAGCATTTACATTAATGTTAATCAATAATCACTTGATTGCACGTGTGATTACCTTCTTGTGATATAAGAAGTGACCCAGACAATGTGCCAAACATGATGAGCCACTTGAAGAGACAGTAGCATATGTCAGTAGAAACAGCTTAGACAATTTGGGTCTGTGGTGAACATGTCCAACTCACACAAATTTCCTTCTCCCTTTCTCTCTCTTGACTACCACACTCACCCCCACCCACACACACACGGTTCTCAGTGTAGGGACCAGGGACCCAAAGTTAAATTAATGTTGGTCTAGCAGAGGGATCAACTAGGACCACTGAAATTCTAAAGAATGAGAATCACTGATTTACATAAATTCTAATCCTTTAAAACTAAATAAATAGAAATAAACATTTTTTGGACACCAGGCGGACTGGTGGCCAAACCTCTTTAGATTAGGCAGTGAGGGAAATGTATTCTTCAATCAAGGCCTCAATTAGATTAGATTTTCAAAAACTGATTACACCGTTGTGTTCACCATCCCGAATATCCATCCATCCATCTTCATCCACTTATCCAATATCGGGTCGCGGGGGCAGCAGCTCCAGTAGGGGACCCCAAACTTCCCTTTCCATCCTGAATACCCCAGTGTATGTCCAGAATTCTACACTATCCAACCTCTATTTACCAAAATATATAACAAGGTATTTTTCAAACTACAACTATTTAGCTTACTATTTAACTAACAAACTATTTTGGATGCTGTTTCCAATGCCCAGGACATTGCCTCAACGTTCACACACACACACACACACACACACACACACACACACACACACACACACACACACACACACACACACACACACACACAGGTCCTGAGTCAAGGCTGGATTTAGTCTTTGGGATGCAGAGATCCACAAGTAGGCCTACTTGATAATTGCACTTAGTGCAGTAGTGTGGTGTCCAAAAGTCTGATCTAGCACCCAGTGATGACATGTTAAGTTTTATTGTCTGTGGTAGGAATGATTTCCTGTAGCGGTCCGTGCGGCATCAAAGCTGTCAGAGCCTCTTAGAGAAGCTGCTCCTCTGTTAGACCAGTGTGGGGTGGAGAGGGTGGTCGGCATTATCCATGATAGATAACAGTTTGTTCAGTGACCTCCTCTCCACCACAGCTTCAAATGTGTCCTGTTTGCAGCCAATCACGGAGCCACCCTTCCTGATCAGTTTGTTCAGCCTGTTTGTGTCGCTGGCTCCGATGCTGCTGACCGGGACAAGGCAGGATGTCTTCCACAGCAACGGCACCCTCTGCAGGCTCAGGGTTGTGCTTTTGAGCCGTAAAATACTAATTTATATGTTTTTGTTTAGGGTTACACACAAAAACATAGAAAAATAGGGTCCAAGTAAAAAAAAGAGTAGTTACCGCAGCAGTGGAGCAAAAGGTGGTAATGTTATCTTGATGAAAATAATTTATAATTGAATAGTAAATTCATTAAGTTTAACTTAATACTATATTTTTTTTAAAGCTAAACAAAAAAGAAGAAATGAGAAAGAAAAGAAGTGAGAGGATCCTTTGCATGTTGAATATTGGCAGGCGACCCCCTCCCCAGGTTTACAGAAATGGTTTAACCCTACTGCTCAGCAGCCAATGGGAGCTTAGGACGCTCACCCATTCAAAGTGGAGTAGTGACCAAATGGCTCAAATTTACATGAAATGAACACGTAAACAACACGTTGTCTATGCGTTGTCTACGCGTTGTCTACGTGTTGTTTACGCGTCATTTACGCGTAATTTACGTGTTGTTTACGTGTTGTTAACGTGTATTTTACATGTTGTTAACGTGTTGTTAACGTGTATTTTACGTGTTGTTACCATGTGAAAAAATTACGCGTTGTTTACGTGTATTTTGCGCATTGTTTGCGCGTTGTTTGCATGTTGTTTGTGCGTTGTTTACGTGTTGTTTATGTGTGGGAAATCACGTGTATTTGGACTGATTGGCTTTCCATATCTCACGGCCAATGCGTGAGAGTTGGCAGCCCTGTGCGCACCTGTAGAAGCCACTACCATTAGCATAGCCACACCCAGCATGCACCTGGTTGATTGTTTGTTGTGCATCATTGTAGGTGTGTTTGATTTGGGTCACTAGGGTTAGCGTGCCAGCCGGGTGGTGCATGTATGCAATCTTTTAAGTTGTAATACTGACCACAAACCATAACGGTCATCCTTAATTATATTGCAAATGCACTATGTATTTGGTACTTTTCAGAAACTGCCAACAAAACCACAAACTATTATATAATTATATGTTTTAGTCTTCCCTCCGTCCCTCCTCCATTTATAGTTGAGGTGCTTTTTTGTCGAAACTCTCAACAAACAACATCTACTGTAATTTGTCAAATATTAGCTTCAATCACTGGTGTTAAGATCATATCTATTTAGTTGCTATTTAGAACATTAATTTCATGATCACTTTTAAGAAACCATTCTCTTTTTTTCTGTTAAGCTGAGTATTTGCAAGATGTGATGTTATTTTCTCCAAAATAAACCCTACACCTTTAATTCTAAGGGACCCTGAAACTTGACGTTTATGTTTTGGATTAATGAAAAAAAGCTCTGCTGTCAAGTCTGTTCTAACTGTGCCGAGAACAATTTATTTCATGTCATCTGTATTTATGTAGTTAACCAGAGGAGTCATAGGAAAAAACAATAGTCAAAATTGGCCCAGTAATCAAAGTAAAGTATTTTGAGAAGTGGCTGCCATTGAACGTTGATTGTTATTTTAGTATTGATGATCTTAATGCTTTTAGGAATGGTAAAGAGATGCTGGCCTACAGCGCAATGACCAATCCTGAGCATCAGTATTATATTGAAGTGTATTCTGTGTTGATATTCAGTCATGTATGCCTATTCCTATATCTGAGGCCACTCATAGATCCAGAGGAATTATTATATTAGATAACAACTGAACATTGCAATGTCAGCGGTGGGCATATTCAGCTTCTCATGACAGCAAATCTATTTCACCTCGATGGGCATCTGTGTGTGTGTAAGTGGGAGTTGGTCTTTAAAGCACAGTTGCAGAAGCAGACAGTGTGCCCCTTAAACCGTGCAGCTGGAGTGTCTGCCCGCACCTGGCACTCCATCAAAGACAACAAGACTTGGACGGAAAGAGAAAAAGACATGAAAGCGAGACAGGGGGATGGAGACGAGAGAGGGCTTATCTTACGAGGCATATGGCCTGAATGAGGAGACAGATGTTTCTGTGTGGATTGGAGAGTGAGCAAACACACTCTCTGCATCTGCTACTGCAACCCCCCGGGATTAACAGACAGATGTGTGGAGAGGCCGCACTGGCATGCTGCGACTCAGGGTTCACCCAACCTCTCTTCAATGATAAAGTCTATTCTCCTCATCACACTTCTCTTTCACAATCCCTTCAGAGTTGCTCATACTCTGCATCTCGTCTCTCAGACTCCCCTCAAACTGCTTTTATTCAGTTCCTCATTTTCCTTACTGTAGTTTATGTGTGAATAATTCTGTCGCCATCACTCATGTACTATGTAGAGTATGTAATAATAATATTATGTTGGTAACTGATCAGATCTCTCACTGCTAGCCTATTCTCTTAATTTGTCCCATGATCCCTGATTGAATTACTGCTTATTTATAATAGAGCGCTCAATGTAAGATTTTGAAGTTTCCCAAGGTACCAGATGTCAGTGAGATACACAGTGATGCTAAAAATATTTAGTAATGTCATTACAACAGTTAAAATACAATCATTTACTTCCATGAGTGCTTCCCGGTGAAGCCAGTTTAAGACAAATGTCCAGCTTTTTAAAGCCAATCTGTAAAATTTCATGTGGAGATAGAATAATTCCAATTACTATGACTGTGTTTATTTGTCGACATTTTAGGAAAACGCTCATTTGGTTTCTGTCTGTCTCTGATTTATGTCTGTATCTTCTGTCTTTTCTCTCATTCCTTTCTGTAAATGCGCAAAGATGAGTATGGTGTCAAGTCTCAGCTGGTCTCATGTTTTTGTCCTGTTATTCCTTCCCCTGGGGTAGAGGCTGTTGCTAATACAGCTATAAATCATGTTGCATGTGTGTGTGTGTGTGTGTGTGTGTGTGTGTGTGTGTATGTGTGTGTGTGTGTGTGTGTGTGTGTGTGTGTGTGTGTGTGTGTGTGTGTGTGTGTGAGAGAGAGAGAGAGAGAGAGAGAGAGAGAGAGAGAGACTTGATTAAGAAGCAGAGCGTAAAGGCACAGAGGGATGGTAAAGGTGATACAAACAGACACATTGTCTTGCTTTCAAAAGATTTTGGGATATAATTGGTCACTGCATTATGACACAATTTACAGTTAAGACATTCAGAGATAACAACTAAACTTGGTTTCCCATTGTCTAGAAAAAAGGAAGGTTTTGGTTAATTGTATATTGTTATAATATACAGTATATTTTTCGATTTACATATTAGTGATATGTTATAGTTGCACCAATTCCAGTCCAAAACTTTCATTGATCTGGATAAGAGTGTTAGCTGACTGGATGTAAATGTAAACATGGCGCCAGACTGTTATTACAGACCAAACCTTGGAAAGAGATTATGTGTTTTGTCTGATGCAGGTCAAATTCCTTGACATTGCATGTGATGTGTGGCATTGATAATAATTCCCTGATCTGTGTTACTATAGCCAGGAGGGTTACACATGGTGTTTTTTTGTCTTGGGCACATCACATGAAAAACACATTACATGCATCCACAATTGCATTGTTAGTTTGCAAGCTGATATTTTCTACATGTAAGGTAGAGAGAGAGAGAGAGAGAGAGAGAGAGAGAGAGAGAGAGAGAGAGGCATGGTGAATTACAGCTTCCTATGTAGGGATATCCCACCAGTTAGTCCATGCATGTCATTAGAGCGAAAATCCAAACATACATACATACATACACACATGAAAATAAACACCCTGGCAGCCTTGCTGCAATTTATTACTTCTATTTACTGTATATCTGTTACAGTCGTGGAGGAGAGGAGGATTGAGAGAGGTTAGGCGAAGGACTGGGAATTGGATAATGCAGGGAAATTGGGCAAGGGGCAGAGAGAGAGGGATCTAGAGAATAGCAGGGGAGAGAGGTAGAAAAGAGAGGAGGGGGGAGGGAGAAAGAAGCGTAAGAGGACTGCTTAAATAAAACAGAACATGGGAACAAGAGAAATAGCCGAAGAAGGACAGAGACATATGAGAAAAAAGAGAGGTCTGTAGGATTCTTGGACAGCTTAGATCTTGCTGAACAAGATGACATCCTCTGTTGCCATGACAACTGCCTCCCTGTGAGCGATCACTCGGTCCCATGCTCGCTCACCCACAGAGATGAGGCACACACACACAAACACACACACACACACACACAACTCTTGAACATGTACTCAAACTCCCACGCTTCCTGGTAACTTACCTCTCATCCGCCCACCTCTCTCCTCTCCATCCTCCCACTCTCCAGCCATCCATCCATCGATGCAGTCTACCTCCCAACACCTCAACATTCATGCTTCCTTGTACTCTGTCTGCCACCCTTTTATATTTTCAAAAAGTAATTTCCTTTCTTTAGTGATTTATTTAAATTTTTTAAATTTTTTTTAATTCTTTTTTATCTCATGTTTAACTTATTAACATGGATGTCTATGTGTTTGTGTAGCCAGATTAGGTGGGAGTGTGTTTGTTGGTATGCAGTGTTTGTTCAATGCATCACACGCACTGCTAGATCGCGCTGTAAGGCACCTCAGAGCAGACCACAGCTGTGGAACTGAATCCACAGACACTCACAGGGACTCCAGAGCACAAATCCATGTACGGTTTTTGGATGTGTGTAAATCAACAAAAACACTCATGGACACACACACACACACACACACACACACACTGAAAAACAGGATAGAACACATTCAGCACAAGGTCACATTATCATGAATATTCTGTACACATGCTGTTCTGCACATATCCACTGGAGGAGAGACAGTTGGCACAGAGGGGAAGGGCATTGCTGACCAACATTCAACCTAGCCTTGTCTCTGCCAAGGCAAAGAGTGCCAGCAAATATGCTGCCCCTACAAACACACGCACACACACACACACACACGCACACACACACACACACACACACACACAGTGGCCTTGGCCAAAAGAATCCCAGGGACAAACAAGATGTAGCAGCAATCAACTTGTTATGAAGTGGAAACCATTAAATCCACACTGACAAGATATGCTGAAATTTTTTACCCCCTTTTGTCACAATAGAAAGAGGGTTAACTGAACACATTGGGTGTAATTGTATGGTAATGTGATACAAATTGATTCTGCAGAGGACATTGTGGCATCATGCACATTAGAGCATAGAACCATTACATGAAAAAACAGCAATGAATGGGACAACAGGGTATAAGATGTGATGTAGTAAAAATCAACAGACCCATTTGTGACATTCTGCACCGAAGTCTGTCACAATCGCTGTCCAAGGTGCTGATCATGTGACACACAGGGATGCAGAGCTGCTGGTGTACTGACAGCAGTCTGTGCAGTTAATTTACTGAATCAAACTGACACGTAAAATGTGTAACTTAAAGTAAAATATCCTTCAGGGAAGACATAAAGACACAATATACTTATTTTACACATCAATAGTGCCTGTTGAAATGTACTCAACATGTTCACTGTATTTTATTTTAGTATAAATCATATTATTATTTTGCATTTCTGAAATGAATGCATAATAGTATACCCCACGGCACACAATACATCATACAGCTACTCGTTACTCCACTAGATGCACTTTTGGATGGGAAACTAATGGAATGCTCAGAATTTCATTTATTTTCTTCTCACACATGCCTCTTGTTTTCCACATGATGGAAGGCTGGGCCTATCTCAGTATGCACTAGAGAAACACCCCAAAAAGGTCAACAATCTACAAGGGTGACACAGACTTATACACATACCTGTACGCAGTTGAGAGTCCTCATTCTACCTGACTTTGATGTCCATGGAGCTTAGAAGGAAACTGTAGTAGCCAACTATAAGGGGAAACCTTGTGGAAGACAATGCAAACTCAGCACAGTATGTGAGATTTTCTTGCTGTGAGTTGACAGTGCTTATCACTAAGCCACTGTGTCAAGTCACACACAGTCTGTTCAAATTAAAGTCGGTCACTGAGGACCTTCGTGGTAGTGTGGATAATAGACCAAATTTGCATAAATAGCTTACAATGCTGTGTACATTCCAGCGTGCCTCTCTAACTGTGTGAAACTGAACGTATGCACCTACCTGCTGCTTATGCATGCATCGTGGCTTAATGGCAGCCAGTTTACTGAAACTCATGACCATTTTAAAGTTTGTTGATGAATAGAAGTCAAACTCTAACACAGCTTTAAAGGAAGCTATACTAGTTATAATTCACTGAATTCTTCAGGGATGTTTAGCCTGTTATTGTAACAATAGATTATGGCAATCATCTTCTTTTTCTTTCGCAATGTGTACTCTTAAAACATAAGGAGGCAGTTCTTGAAGTCAAGGAATGAATAAAAGGTCTTCTGAAATGATCAGAAATGTGAATGTGAAACTAAGGAAACTCTGCTTTAGCCTTGCAAAAAAATGAAATCAGCTATAAATTCTGGTGTGACGATAACAAAGTAGTTGAACTTCATCACGTTTAAGGAGGACCTGGCTACACTTTTAGAGGAGAAACCGCCTGTGTTGTTTTCCATCTCTACCTTTGTGCATAAACATTTCAAAGAAATTACTTCTTTGGTTCTTTGTTTATGTAGTGCTTAGTACACTTAGAGTGAAGGAGCCCTGTCAGGCTCACAGTATATGGCTTCGACAGGGACATACCTGTAACCTCCTTACTTCTCCCAGCACAGTTTGTTGGTATTTAGACAAAAAGTCTCCGGTGGGCAGTTCTTTGCTGTCTGAACAACCTTTCCACTCAGTCAGGTGCTAGTCAGGGTACATTTTTGTGTATTTTATCCCAGTTGGCAGTACATCACATCATAAACAGCCTTTGCTTCTGTATTGTAAGTCCAAAACAGGATTGATAATTACCTAAAATAACTCCAGTTGTGATTATGTGTACAGTCATTAACTGGCCCTTTCTTTTTGTGTTGGTGAGTTCAAGGGAACAAGAACAGTAACCTCCAAAATAATAATTCCAGCAAGATGTCTCAGGATGCTGAAGTAGAGAAATGACGGGGCAAGACTGACACAGAACTGGAACCACTCTTGGTATCTTCTGTTTTATCTTTGTACTTCCACAACAATCCTCTCCAAATGCTTGCCTCATTTTATAGTTTGTCTAATTTTAGCATTACCTTTAGATGAATCAGATACTGGTAACTAACAAATAAAGTAAATATCTAATCATTTGCATTGACATTTGACTCACCTTATTTAACACACACTCCTTTTATACAACAGGTGTGTAATTGGCATCAAATCTAAAAGTGCAAAGGTTGCTAGTGGTGGAAAAAAGGTCAAAAAATTATCAAGTCCCACATAACTGTGTCCCTGCTACAAGTGTAAACAAATCCTAAAGTGTCATCAATAGTACATTTCATGTGTGTGTGTGTGTGTGTGTGGAACTTGGGATTATCTCTCCGTTTGTGGAGTGATCCAGACTAGGCCTTTGATATTCCACATAGTACTCTATTTAAAACACAATACAACTTTGGCTGCTATGAGGTAACACACACACACACGCATAGACGCACACAAAGACAAACCCTCACAGTATTCGATCACAGTAGGAGGTGCAGCCGCTATTTTCATTCATCCAGAGTCTGCTCTGGCTCCTGCTATTGATCCCATTTTACCGGGTGCTTAATTCACAGCCAGAGTACACCTACCACGGCCTTCACTTCCAACACCTCTCTCAATGTTTATCGATCATATAGTAGCATTTCAACTGAGTTCAGTGCCTGTATTTTCACTGTGGCTGTTTTATTGCCGTGCTAATGGCATTTTATTATGTATTCTTTTGTATCAGTGCTGCAAAATAAATGCAATTTAATCTTCAAAGGGTCCTTTTTCCTTTAAGAACAAGTAGCTGAACTCACAAAGGATGCTCGTGCACTTTTCGTTGTGGACCTTCAGAGGATTTCTCCTTGCACAGATATCCTTGCAAACTCCCGCTGAAGGCTATTGTAAACATTAAAACCAATTTACAACTCAATGATTGTAACAGCACTGAGGTAAAGTTGTGTGCATTATGTAAAATGTCCACTTGTGAGTGTGTAAGTTAGTGAGTGTTCGAGAAAGAGGGGGAAATAAAGCCTTTTAAGTAATCCTGAAATCACATGCAGCTTATTTTCTCCTTATCCTGTATGACTGAGAAGTCTTGTGATTATAGTCCCTTGATATGGTCACTCTCTCTCTCTCTCTCTCCCTTTTTTCTTCTTTCCCTCTAACATGGGAAAGGAATCTAGAAGAACTAAAAAGACAGGGCCTGTAAGTAAAGAGAAACAACCATCAGTCTCTCAGCAGTCTGTTGTCTTAGAGACCAGCAGTGAGCGAGAGATAAATCTATAAAATCTTCTGTGTGTGTGTGTGTGTGTGTGTGTGAGAAAGGGGTTGGCTTCTGACACACACCAGAGGAAAATGCCCACATAACGTCTCTCCCAGCTCCCTCTGCCCTGTGTTTTTCTCACACAAATTGTTACATCAATGCTGAAATCTGATCCAATTAATACAAATTAGAGAGTGCCACTGACTTTCTCCAGTGCATGCCCTCACCTCTGAACAAATACTAGATTGTGTCTTCATGTCACTGGGGTGAAAAGAAACCAGTTTTAAGTGAGGCACAAAACGTTATTTTCTGAGGCTGTTAATAAGACAGGAGTGTCAGGAGAAAAGAGAGGTCTGGTGGAGGCAAAAGGCTGGTTGGGTAACTAGACAGAAAGGTTTTGGTACAAATCAAGCAACATCATACTTAAATCTGTGACTGGATTTAAAAACATATATTAATCATCATTTATATGGTCCTTATCTTGTGTCTTCTTTGTGTGATTGTTTTTTTTTTCATATTAAATTGGTGTTAGTCACTGAAACTAGCTAGTTAATAACCGGAAATAGTCCAACGGTGTAGTCAACCCCAGGTTTACTTATTCTTTGCTTAGCAGCCAGAAGTCCCAACTGGAAGCTATATTTGTTCTCAAAGAAATTATCATCAATATCAAGACATTCAAGGGACAGTAGGCTATGTCATGATCTTCAAAAGTATTTTCAGATGATGAATGTCTGCAGTGTGAAGGTAAAGATGGTATAGAGCAGGCTGGCTGCAGTCACATGGCAGATCAGAGGCAGATTACCGAGGATAATAAATCAACAAACAAGAACTATGGAATCTGGACTTTTTCTTTGTAAAAGCGGATTTTCAGCATATTAGCGAGAGTGACCGGTAACACATACTGCGAGAAAATCATAATCCTCTTCTCAGAGGAATGGAGAAATGTTTCTCCTCAGGTCTTAAATGCCTTTAACAAGAAAGACATTGGAAATAAATAATGTGGTTTAGTGCCAGAAGAATATATCTGATTTGAAACGACATATTGCTGTCCGATTTTTAGTAGTCACCTTCCAAAACTAATACACTATTTATAATGTAGATCATGTGCATATCATGTAAATAGATCCCGAAATAATGATGTAGCTTTGAGCACAAATCACGTTGTACGTTTACGGATTGTAACAGTGAATGATTTGGAGAATGGAGCATTAATTAATTACAAATTCAAAGAACATCTGACCTGATTGGTTGTGAAGCTTCTGGTCACAAAACGTTTCCTTTTGTGTGTGTGTGTGTGTTTTAATGTGGATCATAACAAGGCTGAGCATTTAATACTTCTTCTTAAAAGCTTTTTAGTGATTTAGCTAGGAAATTTATCTGGGGGGATGTCGATCAAGTGTGTTGTGATCATAACACTAAAACAAAATAACTGCCTAGAGAGAACACTTTAAAATTTATTTTCTTTGGACCTGTGGCCCATCTAAATAATATTGCTCTCTGCTGGAGCCCCTCCCAAATGTCTGTGTATAGGACACAATATCTGGATTAACTGTCTATGGGACACAGACATGGTAGAGAGTGAAATCTGCTTTCTTAAAACATATGAAATGATAATGTACATTATTATATAATAATACTTCTAATCTACCTTTAAAATAAACACAAAATCCATTGTACATGTATGTTAGAAAAAGTACATTTTGTACACTGATGCTGAAATGTTGTCCACTTACCCAGGTGTTTTCACTGCTGCCCGACAGCCAGAGTGATTGAAAACACCTGGGTGTGAAGATTTTAGCATAAAATAAAATCCAGACATAAGTCAGTAAAGCTATGGTTTATTCATATGAACGTGTTTAGAACTGGATACATCTTTGGTTCTATAATCTGTCTCATTATACAGTATATAATATGTACATGTTATATATATGCATTTATCCCATAATTACAAATATTACAAATATTGAACAGTGGAATATAAATGTAATATAAAACCATTGAATTAAAATGGAAACAATATTGTCATTGTATTTTGAATATGTTGCTATGGAAATGAGTGTAATTCCACCTCAGGGATGAAAATTAAGGCCATACCTTTAAGTGCACTATATGTAAATATAAATATATAGTGAATATTTCTATTGAAGACATTGAATAAAATAATGTGTGTTAGAAAAGTCACTTTAATTACATCAATATAAACTGATAAACATTATTGCAGCCGCCAGATGTACATGACAGAAGTCAAGAAAAGACAATGACAAAGTAAAATAAATGAAACCAGATTTAAAGAAACTATATAGCTAATAATGTAGCTGTAGTGTTATCAGGACTGAGATTGAATTGCTTTGGTTATCTAGAGGAAAACTATATATAAATGTGCTTTTTTGTCCGCTCATTAGCCCAGAATGGCATGTGAAAAACAAGGAGGGAAAAAAGAAACACCTAATGTGGTTATTAAAAAGAGATCCCCTCCATGGACCTTTATACAAAAATAAACCCATGGACAGAAAGATTTGCTGCAATCTTTCTGTCCATGTGTTCATTAACTGTCTCCATGGTAACTGAAGTGGCAGTGTCGAGGCTTGAAGTCACCCAAAGGGTGACTTTGTCTTTGACAAGCACACACAGCTGCAGCCATCTCTCTTTCTCTCTTTCTGTCTCCATTTCTTGAGCCAGCTGCCTGTCTGTCATCCACTCACCCCAGTGGATGTCCAAGCTACCGGACAGGGAAATTGTTGGCACCTATACACGGTTCCTAAAAAAACAACCAAAGTAGTTCTCCCTCTGTCTCTTTCTCACAGACAAACTTGACTTTGTGTGTAATGAGATACAAAAGAATATCCAACTGTCAGGGGCTATTACTGGGATCTAAAGCAGGAGGAGCATGTCCCGCCTTTGTCCTTCTCTAACTGGGGGGTGATGGTGTCTGGGACTTCTGATTGGAGCATGTCATTCTCACTGGCAATGATGTGTTTAACCAAACAGTTAGCTGCTTCATCGATGTTGATGTTTTCCTGAAAACGGAAGAAAAAAAAAGATGGAAAAAATAGAACAGATAGAAAGGTGGAGAAGCGAAGAGAGGAGGAGGCAAGAGACATTGATTAATGCGAGCATTTTTATGAAAGGGAATAAAACAAGTGTGGCAAAAAAACCTGTGAGAGCAGGTGAGTGAACCAAATGGGCTGTTACTAAACTGAGTGGATGGATGACACACCAGCCAGCAGCCATGATGTGAACACAAACTGAAAGGGGAGTTTTACATAAATGTCTTCCCAGCTGCTGCCAGTGGTCTCTGCATGTTGAGTCAGTGACAAATAACAACCTCATCCCTCCTTTACACACAAACACAATGTGATGAGTGAAATAACTATAGTACAATGTGTGGAATCTCTGAATTTATGATTTGAACAGTAGCATTGGAGTGTAAGAAATACAGAAAGAAAAGAAATAACCAAAAATAGTTTGAAATTTCAAACTAAAATACAGACTCTCACAAAATAGGAATATACATATTCAAACCCAAATTAAATGTGATTAATTACTCAAAATGTTATTCATTTGATCTGCATCTAATAAAATCAAACAAAATTCATAAAATAATGTGCTGCCTAAGTGAGGGCACTCTTCCTAATACTTTCTATTATCAGTTTGTTGCAGCTGTGCACCTCCAATAGTGATAGTACTAGACAGCAAGTTTCCCTGCAATTATTTGTACTGTGCGGATAACGGTTTGTCTGTGTGTGTGTGTGCGTGCGTGTGTGCGTGCATGCGTGCACGTGTCTGTGCACATCCCAGTCTATTTTCCTCTCTCACCATCCAGCTGTGAGATTCCTGATCCACATTAGCTGCTATCAGGGCTTGTGTGGGTGTCTCAGTGAGTTGTGTATAGGTGGGTCAATCCTGAGCTCATCTCACACTCAGGATTTACTCACCATGTTTTTCATTTTTGTCTGCATCAATAAGTCTTGAATTAGACTGTATTTTAGTTTATTCAAGTTTAAATGTTTCATATTTGTCTTTCATATTTTATCATTTGTTGATCTGTGTACTTTGTTGTTCAATTAAATACTTTGTGTCCAATTCAGACTGTATAGGTTACATGTGGTTAAGACGTATACTGGCAACATGCATACATAAATAAATTCATGATCACATATAGTGTAGTGAAATCTCCAAATCTCCAAAAAAAGAAAGCACCTGTTGCTTCAGTCAGTGCACTGATTCACATTACTGTGTCTGCATCACATACCAATTGAAGGTACATATAGGCAATTATTGTGATTTTACCTTTAGATAAAGCAATAAAGGTTAGCTGTTTCTCCTTGTTTCCAGTCTTTATGCTAAGCTAAGCTAACATCTCCTGGCTCCTGCTACATATTTTAGAAACAGACATGAGAGTGGTATCAATCTTCTTATCTAACTCTCTTGACAAGGAAGCGAATGAGCCCATTTCCAAAACGTCAAACTATTCCTTTAATTTGTGTCAGTCAGTAGAAAATAGTGGACATTCCTGCACATCCAGTCTGGATGATAGAGAAGCTGATGCAAGTGCAGCTGACCTGAAATTACAAAATTATGTCTGCTGTGAGACTCAGCTTTGCTCCATGACTGAAGCAAATACTGTGTAGACAGTAGAGAGTCTGTTAAACTCAGCACTTTTAAAGGATTTCTGTGTCTCTGTTGTGGCATCTCCACAGGATAATCAGATGCTGGGTCTGATGCAGTCCAACTGGTAGGGAGTCAGACACTTCTCAAGGACATTTGAACAGGAAGGACACGCCTTGACCCTCAGAGCTCCTGTTGAAATGTTACTTTTTATATCAACAGCACCACAATATTAGCTATGTCACTGCTTTGTATTTATGTGTGTGTGTGTGTGTGTGTGCAATCTTTCTAACCTTAGCAGACGTCTCGTACCATCCCACAAAGCCGTTGTCCTGGCAGAACTGCTCCATCTTTATTCCATTATTGGTCAGTACGTCCTGGCCCTGGTCACACTTATTAGCCAAAAGCACAGTGGCTACATGTTTCCCATTGGCAAGTGACAGTTTGGAATCCAAGTCCTCCTTCCATTTGGTGACGGCCTCAAAGGAGGCGGGCCTTGTGACGTCAAACACAATGAAGGCACCCACTGCCTCGCGGTAGTACACACGGGTCATGTTGCCAAATCTCTCCTGACCTAAGAGACACAGATGGACAAGGACATAGATACACACAGAGAAATTCATGTTTTTATTTTGTACCCATTTATAGGGAGATCAGCTACATGCTGGCACTGAAAAGGTGAGGCTGTCCCACCTCAGCAGCAAACCCACACAGAGGATTTTATTACACTATTACATGTGGTGCATGCAAATATTCCCAACATACCTTGCCCACTCTCTCAAACACACACACATGCACAAACATGCACACACACACACACACACACACACACACACACACACACACACAGTGGCCTTGGCCAAAAGAATC
This sequence comes from Etheostoma perlongum, assembly GCA_026937815.1. Taxonomy (NCBI): domain Eukaryota; kingdom Metazoa; phylum Chordata; class Actinopteri; order Perciformes; family Percidae; genus Etheostoma; species Etheostoma perlongum. The sequence goes on from CM049373.1 coordinate 18,210,564, forward strand.
CCTGTCTGTGTGTGTGTGTGTGTGTGTGTGTGTGTGTGTGTGTGTGTGTGTGTGTGTGTGAACTGTAAAATTAATTTGATAAGCTCCGTAGGAATGTTGTATCCATACAATTTTTTTCCCATCCATAGCTTTGCCAGAGCACCATCAGTAACAGTTCAGTTTGCAGGCAAAAATTCAACTGATCCTCCTAAGAACAGTGTGCAGTTAAACAACAGCTGGGACGAGGTCTCAATCAAAGACATATCAGAAAGGCAGAACCTTGTATTATATTAATATGTATCATAGTAGTATGAGGTTTCCAGCTTTCTGTGTAAGCCAAATCAAACAGGTTTTCTAGGCAAGGACCAACTAAAAATAAAAATAAAATGGTTTCAAACTTAAGTATGTCTCTATAACATTAAATATGAATGACTAAATAGGCAATAAATAATGTTAAAGTTCAGAAAACATTGTTATGAATAACAGTTGTGTGTTCATATCGGACCCCGGTGCTTTTATAGCCTAGAAATCCAGACCCAAATCCGAAAGATTAAGGGTCTGGCATTGAGTAATGAAAGTCGCCCATCTCGAGGGGCGTTTGCAAATGCAGTGCAAAGTGCATTTGAAAATCTCACTGCACAAAATTGGATAACACTACGACCAATCCCAACAACACACAGGGAGACATATTCAGAGCCCCATACGCTTAGCTACCAGTGGAGCTGACCGGTAGATTAAACTGTTATCTGTTTAGCTCGCCTCCACCCGCCTATATCAGATACACCGATGTGATTGGTGCAGCTCGGCTACAAGGGTATGGTTAATGAGCAGCATTACTTGATGTCAGAGTAACTCGATGAGCAAATTCAAATTGTGCTCTCACAAGAACTCTGGATTTCCAGGGTAGTGCTTTTAGTAAGAAGCTGATTTAAAAAGTGGGTATTCAGGGTAAGGAGTGTTCATGGCTTCATTTACAGGGATTACAGGTGGTAATTTAGGGGAGATGAAGTAGAGCAGAAGCACACATCTGGAGTTCTCCTTGTTCCATAAACCTTCACAGCTCAACATATGTATATCTGTGTGATTTCCAAAGGCTGAACGGTAGGAAAGCCCCTCTAATAAGCCCTAAACCAGCCTCACTCAAATCTTTATGGTATTTGCCCGTGCAGTTAGCCACGTCACCCTGTCAGCCCTGGCCATGAAAAAAATGGCAGTCAAAAATAGAACGGTTTAAGTTAGAATTTGTTTTGGGAAATGCACAGAAACAACAAGTGATTTATTACATATGTGGCATGAGAAAACTTCTATTATTAAACCCCCAAACAAGCCCACAGCAGTGCTGGCTGAAGTAAAAATGCCAGATGCAAATTAATTATTTTTAAAAGGCAGATTTAATATTTGCCTTGTAAACAGTGTGTTTATTTGACATAATCTTGAAATGTCCCTTCTATGATCCAAACTAAATGGAAAACCCATAATGGACAGGCTACGCAGAACTAAGATTAACAATTCAGGCTTTCCCACCTTAAGGCTTATACTGTTAGAGCACATAGAGTACAGACGTATTGCAGTTTTATCTGAGGGAGACACTCAACTATAGTTCACAATAAAAGCTTTCTGTATACAAGAGCTCAGGCCTCAAATCTCCCTCACATGAGTTTAAGACACATGACTGCTTGCGCTTACTGGAGAGGGCGCACAGGAGGGGAGAGAGCAGCAGGTCAGAGGATTCTTCTAAACCTCAGCCGACACTCATGTGAGATGAGACTGCTGTAGCCTTCAGGTTTGTTAACAGCATCCCACTCAAACTCCTTTATTATTACTGTGTTTGCCTAAGGCAATCAAGGTATTTAAATACTGAATTATGTTAAATACATTATTTAAAATACAAATTTCTCCTTTTTTTACAGAAGATATTCTCTATTTTATTATCCAATGGATTTCTCCACTCTCCAGGTCTAAGTGGACGAGTCATATGAACCCCAATAAATGCATACAACATAGTACAAAATGAAAATAAAACAAATTACAAAGACTACAGAGTATCCAAGGAATGTCACGCAGTTCAACATATTGCAGAGAAGAGGTGAGTGGCTAGTGGGGTCAAGACAGAATTACTCTTATATATTGAATAAATGCATCTATGTATGAATGAATGAATGAATACATTCTTAGCCTTTTAAAATCATAAAGACAACTGAGATGCCATTACTCTGCCCCACATAATGAAGCAGATTTAACTACACTTGGTTTATGAAAGGTCACAAATATTTTGTTGATTTAATATCAACAGAATATACTGTACATAATAGTATTCATGTTCAATATGTGATTTTGGTTTCAGAGAAAGTTTCTCTGTTTCATGACTTCTATGGCTTGAGTGTGTGTTCCTTGTGATTGTAAATAATGAGAGAAACATGTAATTGCAGATATGCGTTGCCAAGTGATTTGAAGTGAGTAATGCCAACAGGTCAGCTGGTACACATGAGGAATTTTAACCCTTAATAACACCCTGCTACCAAAATGGTTTAATAACAACTGTGATGAAGTGCTCTCATGCTCATTAATCCCTGACCTAAACTATCTGTATATCAAAAATACACAATTCTCCACATTTGACTTGAAACAACTATATTTTCCATTTGAGCAGCCAACCTCAGATCAGTCTTTATTTTATTATTTGGAAAGTTTTGTATCTAACCTAAAATGAAAAAAAGTAGTTTTTTTATAACCACCACACTGATTGTGAAGCAGATTAATTAAATCATGTGACGTTTGAAAAAGAAAAAACGACATAATAATAAGCACAATTTCCTCCAGGACTAACAATAGCTTGGCACTAACATTAATTAATTTTTAAAAAGAAGCCTACAGCTAATTCTACTAATAAGACAGTTTTTAATAGACCAGGTGCATCTATTTGTCTACCAAAGTATGTTGCCAACAGACAAAAACTATTTTCTAAAAAATATTAACCAATAAACTATTATTCATCTATTTTTGACCAGTGTGTCCTATCATATTGGCTACATCTTCCATACATTCGTATTGTTTCAAAAATACTATATAGGCATTTATCCTTATTGGCTGTGGCTCACTTCAGAACATGTGTAAAGTTTGAGTCAAAGGAAAGTATATCACAGAAACCAACTGGGAATTTCAAACTTCTCAACATTTCCATAACAGGCCATATTTATTTCCCCTCCTGCAAACATGCTTTAATTCATGTGAGCCGTGCGTAAAAGCTGGACTGTGTGTTGTACCTGCAATGTCCCACAGCTGTAAGCGCACCGTTTCCTGGTCCCAGTTGAGGACTTTGAGTGCGAAGTCCACCCCAATGGTGGCTCGGTAGTTGGGGCTGAAGTTGTGATGGACATACCGCTTGATGATGCTGGTCTTGCCGACCCCGAGGTCCCCTATCACAAGAATCTTATAGAGATGCTCCTTATTGTGGTTGTTCTGCATGGCGACCGAGGAGGGCGAGAGCTGATCATGAATCCACCGTAATGGAGAGGACCGGGAGATGAAAGGGGAAAGCAGAGCACAGGACACCGCGGAGAGAACTGAAGAGAGTTTGGAATGAGAGAAAGGGGAGGTGAGGTACGCCCTGGCCCACAGAGGGAAGTATAGCACAGACGCCTGGACCTTGTGACTCACGCAGGCGAGCTGCCTGGGAGTGACACGACGCATTTAACATCCAAACGGAGAGAGGATAAACACTTTTAATATTAAGTCAGCAGTGAAAGAATGATTTAGATCACGTGCTTAACCCTCATGTTGTCCTCGGGTCAAATTTGACCCGTTTCTTTATAAATATCAAATAACTTTGAAAAAAAAAAAAAAAAAAAAGCACCCACAACATTGAAAAAATGTCAAAAAAGCGATAATAGTGGGGGGGGGTTCATGGTTGACGGGAGGACAACACAAGGGTTAAGTAAAACAGTAGCATGACATGTAAATACTTCAGTACAATTGTTTAACTACAGTACTCAAGTGCATGTACTTAGTTACTTTCATAATCACTGTAAGCCAGAAAATTAAACTAAGATTTACCCACATAAGGACCCTTTTGTTGACTCATTCCTCCATCCCCTTATTGAGCAAGCCATTGTTTCGCCCTCCTGTTTGTTGTAACCTTGTCATGCACTTTTGTTTATCGGAGTCTTTGCTTTAGATAAAACTGTTGAATCCAACCCAACCAAAGAAAAAAAAACATTCCAGGAAGATTGAATTCAAATTGGGTTTTATTGTCTATCACACACACACAAAGAAAACAGACATTTAAAAATGCTTTTAATCTGTCCAATTTAAGAAAAACAGTGCAAATCAGAATAAAAGGCACTACAATCAGTAACATCCCTTTATGGATAGATGAAGAATTCCCTTTAAAATGCTCCGCAGGGAACGCAGACAAATTGCCCCACAGAGAAACATGGCAGTCACAGTTTCAAACTGATGCAAGGACAGAAGATATTACAATTATCCACTGTTGCTTCCCTGAGACAAAGAATCAAGGTCCTGCACCTGACAAGCAAACACAAACACAGACTCATCCTCATGTGTGTACCAATGCATTTTGATTCCAAGTTTAAGTTGGCAGTTACAGCTTGATTTAAAATGGTTTATACGCAGCTAATCAGTGATTGTTTAATCGGGACTTTTTTTTTTTAAAAACCGTGGTGGGTATTCATGGCATCATAAGAGCAGAGTAATGCTGTCCCTCAAATTAAAAATCTGCTGTAAATGGTATGTGTCAATATTTTTAGAAACAAACCATAAAAGTATTTATGCTTTTCACTTATGTAAGATTATAGTTGCCTATATTTACTACATCAGCACATTCCTTTCATCCCGAGTTTACAGCTTCTACAGTTTGGGAATGGGGTTCGCTGCAACTGCAATGCTCTCAATGGCACACTCGTCACTGCCCCGGCGAATTCGGAAGTAGCCGTCCTCGCCCCAGCTGGTGCTCCAGCTGTTCTTGACAATCCAGTACTTCTGTCCGGTCATGTGGCAGCGGCCATACCCCACCAACAGCACGGCATGGTTGGTCAGCTCGAAGGGATTGAACAGGTCTGCTAGGCCGGTGTGGTAGTAGATGCCCTCCTTATAGTGCATGAAGTCAGGGTAGACCTTGGGAAGGAGAGGGATGATTTATTTTACATTTTGTTCCAAATCCAAGCTATACCTATGAATCAGGAGGCTGTACTGTGTTGTAAAGGATAAATTACAGAACACACTTCATTTATAACACTTTGTCTAGTAGCATTTTGTGGTTTGAGGTTAACAGGAAAGGTCAAACCTGTACTTCCAGCAAATAGCTTATGTTAAGAGTTGGTGGCATAATACTATATATGGTGAATTAAATTAGAGTGGCAAAACTGCTCCATTTGCGATATGCACAAAAAGCAAAGTTAAGGTTTTGCAATACAAAAGAGAAGCAGCCAAATCATATCTTGCAGGGTTTCCCTCAGTGTTTTTATAGCAGAGATGGGCCACCTTCATTCCAGCAAAGACCACGTCCACTAACATTGGATAAATTAATACAATTTGAAATAAAACTTCAAGCTTTAAAACCATTAAGCCTACAAGTGGTTGAAATTCACTAATTGTAGAAGGCATGAAAATTAAAATGGTTCTTTCTTTGGTATTAATTCAAAAACCCTATGTGAACATGTGAAAGCTTTATATAGGTCTTCTTGTAGCCTGAACATCTATTGAGTCTTAGATTTATCTTTAAAGCTATAGTGCATAGATTTTGTCGCACCCATGAGGAATTCTAAGTAATGACAACAACACTGTTGGCGCGCCCACATGATACAAGCCTGAGGTGATCCCGCACCACCTTTAAGATGCTTTTGGAAAACAAGATCTCTAGCAGAAGAAATCTTTCCTAAAATCTCAACTTGTGAAGAGGATTTATTTTGAAATTCGATAGTGGCTTCTAGTTTAACTGGACTTCTGCAAGACATGGTGGCCGAATTTGAACACATACTGTATGTATTGGAATAGTAGTTAGGAAACTGTGAGCATCTGGTTTACCTCAAAGGCTACTCCCATGGGTCCATTCTTCACAAGCTCCAACATCATTGCCATCTCACTGCATCCCCCATAAAATCCACCAACGTAGTTGTATTCTGCGGTGTACATGCGGCCACAGTTTTGAGGAACGCCACACGGAGAGTCCTTTGCAACATATGGAAAGCATGACTCATCCACAACGCCGAAATCCTGCACATACTTCCCAATCAGGTATGGGAATCCACCATCGCAACCTTAAAGAGGAGAGATGAAGGTTAAGTCTGGTTTAATCAATAGGTCTAAAATTCAGAGTTATCATTATCAAGAAATATTTTAAGAGGTTTACTCGACTTTTTACACTTGGTGAAATTCCTCTTGTGGCTTTTTCCAAAAAGAATTAGTGGCTATTCACTAATCATTGCAGTTATAAGACTGCTTGATATACTTTCCAAAAAAAAAAAAAACACCCCTGTGTTATTTGTTTTGATAAAGGACGTTGTCCCAGAATTTTCTACATACAGCAGTACTACACTTTTTCATCATTATCATGTATCACAATATGAATATTCAACTAATAACATCATGATCATTTTCTAACTGCTGCCCAATTCATATTTGCAAAACTTTGCTATTTTAATGGAAAATTAAATAAGATTTTAGATGGAGAGTTAGTTTACCTTGAGAATATTCAGAACAGGAGACCACTTGTTGCGGGCTGAGGATGGGAGTCTCAGTGTTGTTGGTGAGGATTCGAACACGAGCTTCCAGCATTCCCATGGAAGCAAAAGAGTAGCAGCTTCCACATGATGCTGAAACAGAACCTCAACGATTTACAATATAATACAACAGCACTGCAATAAATCCTGAATGTGTAAAGCTTGTGATTTTCAGTTTTTCTTGATTGTCAACTGGTGTTGTACTAGATAGCATTACATTAAGAGGTACTTCTAGTAATTCTGTCCTAACCTATGCAAATAAAGTAGACTAAACATTGGAAGCACCTTTCAATATAATACAATGCTGCAACAACAATAAAAACATAGCAATAATGTCAACACCTCTGTCATTGTCAACCAAAACTGTCCAAAGATACTGAAGGTAGACCTGCACATGCAATCTTCTACAACACCCCTGAAATAAACTCCTAATAAATTGGTAATTCTGTCCACTTGCACATTTGTTCAAGAATACAAGTTTCTGTAATGTTCCTGCCCCAGTATACGCAATGGAGCAATGCACAGAGACAGATTCATTGATTAAAGCCCCTGGTTACCATCAATAGTGTGGGACACCAGGTTCTTAAATAAAATGCTCTGCAGAAACAAATTAGGTCATAGAACAGAGGCTGTTGGGATTTGCAGTGAGCTTTAATTGTAGTAATGATTCAAGTTAGGGGGGGCAGTGAGAACAGTTTTCATTTAGGTCCAAGTCTCTTAAGACTAATAAGGTGTACAAATATTTAAATTAAAGATCGGTGCTAGTGGGAAAACATTGCTGTCCAAATATTCAATACGTTTTTGAGATGAGAGATGAAAAGTTTGTCATGATGGACCCATAGTACACAAACCTTAGCGCTCTCTCACAGGACTTATGATGAAGCTTTAATCTGCTACAATGCCAGTTACACCTGCAGTTTCCCTTTAAAAGTCACTGTTGGGTTGCATCTGATGTTAAGAGGCAGGCAGACCAATTCATCCTCAATCATACCAATTTTTGTGAACTGAAATGGAACCTGTCAAATCCACCTGACTCAAAACACCGAAGCAAAAATAAGCTCAGCAGCACTGCAAAGTGGCTTAGAGGGCTTCTATTGAAACTTTACAGCCCTCTCCAGATGCTTAAACCCAGTCCTACAAAGGCCCTCTCAGTCACTCTAACTACTCACCACGAATAATCCCTCCACCCTCACACTAAGCTGTGCAGAAACAAAGGAGGAGAGCAGAAAGTAGACCCAGGTGTGCCAAGAGGGAAGCCAAGTAGGTGAGTGGCTGCTGTTCAGTGTCTGCCCTTACTGACGGCTGCTCAAGTGTAAAAGTACAGCTTTGTCTGCCTCCTGCAAGTCTTCCGATTGATATTGCTTACATCTCTAATATGTGCACACAGATACAGTTTAGTATAGTACAGTACAGTTATCTCTCCATCTTCTCTTTGGTATGTATTGAATGAACTACCTTTGCATGTCGGCACACATCAGTAAATACTGAGCTTCTAGGTTTCTGCAGGACAGCAATTGAATTTCACCTTGGTTTCGCACAGGGCTGACGTAGTTAACACCATCAACGTTCCTCCAATCCCAGTGCTCAGGTAGAGCTGCGGCCATCTTGGCTAAATCAGCTTTCACAGGCATAGAACGAACACGCCTAGCATAAAAATAAGGGAATTGTGTGGTAAATATTTTGCATTGACAAACTGTTTTAAAGAAAACCTGTTACTATAGAAATGAAATGCATGTAGCTCCACCTTAAGTAAGGAGAATCCTTTAGCCAACTAGAAGGTTTTAAGCAGATGCTAGTTGTGCTGTTTTTACTTCTATTGTACATGTTTATTTTGCACAGACTGCTTGGTTGTGCAAAAGATATTTAATTGAATTTGGAGCCTGCCACACACACATTCCAATGAAAGGAAAAGAGGCCATGTTACACAATGTAGTACTGAAAAACAATTAAATATTTATGAGGAAGAAAAGCAGCCATCTTGTCTTAAGGGGTCATCTGTTTAGGTGTTGTGTGTGACTACTGGTACTGTGTATAAAAGCAGTTTCATACACCTCCTAACCAAATGAATAGGACAAAGCACAGCAAGATTCTTGGAGAAAAATAACAGTAGTAATAATAGTAATTTTGAGTATACTATAGTTATTAATTTAGGAACCAATATTAGTTAGAGTGCATGTGTTTTTTTCCTCCATGACACCTGTCAGACATTGTAGTATAGTATGGGAAATGCAAGTAAATACTGACACAGGGATACGGGAGGCGGGCCCCCCTGCTCGGTAGTGCAGTTCCTTCAGAGTGTACATCTCATGCTCCGGGTAGGGCGCAGCCTTCCACGATTTCTGAACAGAGTTGATGGAATCAATGAAGTCCAGGTTGTGTTTGTAAGGCTTCTGGAGAAGCCTAGAGGGTGAATAAGGAAACATACAGTATGCAGGTTTTTGTTATTTTTTAAAAAGGGGCTTGTCTGCCACACAAACAGAACAAAGACATTAAAACAATTGTGTTATTGTTATGGTTTTGGTGTCATGTCTTGTGTTTTGTTCCCTGTTTATTACTCCGTTTACGGTGTCAGATCATAGTCCATGTTTGATCCCTTGTCTTGTCTAGTTGTAGTTCCTGTCTTGGGTCGTCCCACTGTTCCGTTTCATTTTTGACAGTCTGGGTTTTCTGTTTTGTGGTCTATTTTTACTTCCTGTGTTTTCCCGCTCTTGTGATTGATTACCTGATTTTTCCACCTGTTTGCCAGCCCTTGTCACCTGCCTCTTGTTTTCTCGTTACCCAGTGTATTTAGTCTTTGTCCTTTGTCAGATCATTGTAGTGTTTATGTATGCCTGTCGTGTCGCCGAGTCAGTTTGTGCCTGGTTCCTTGCTTTCTGGATTTCCTTTGGTCTCAGTTTCTGCTCTTGTTTTTTGATTCCCTGTTCATGTTTTTTTTTTTAATACACTCTTTGGATTAATTTTTGCCTGCCCCTCTCAGGACTTCCTTAGTTTGTTTCTACTTTGCTTTTTGTTTAATAAACCCTCTAGCTCAACTTTTGCCTCCCTGCTCTCTGCACTTGCGTCCACCATTCCATACAATACCTGACAAACTGTTCAGTTGAATCATAGTATGCCGTCAATGTTAGTTGGTTAACGTGTACAGCTTTGACCAAATACCCACATCTGACCGTGTAATGAGATTATACAGTAGCAATGCAAAAAAAACTACTGTTCGTAAGTTTAACTTGGATAATAAAGACCTGCATATCCAAATAAGTTTTTGATACAGATGTCAAATACAGCTTTGAAAAGCGGTTGCAAGCTAAATTGTTGCCTTGAGTGCTGAAGACTATTCTAGTAAGAAACTGCACCTAACAGAAAGTTCATGAGTAGTACAACTCCCAGCATTCAATACAGAATCATGTGCAGAAAAGATCCTACTCCAGTTAAAAGTCCAGCCAAGTGACAAGTGTAAATGGGTTCAAATGTTCACATTTCATACTGAAAGAATGTGTTATCTACAAATTAATACTAAACAGTGTAAATGTTTCAGTTGCAATTGTGAGCTTCCTGTATGTGGAGAAAATATGGCATGATATAGTGAAGGTGCAATTTCCTGAGTTAGGGGCTGTCATACACACTGACCAAGCATGAGTAATAACACTCGACATGCATCCCGAAATGGCTTGAAAGTTGGGTGGAAAAGGACTCTTTTTTTTTTTTCCCCAGAAGAAAGTTAAGCAGAAAAATGCACTATATGTTTGTATGGATTTTCATGTAGAAAGAAACAAGGGTTAACTTCCAAAGCTTTGCCTTCACAGACAGACCTCAAATTCCACTGATCATCTTTATCAGTGGAGCGATAAACATGCTGTAAACATAATGATAAATTGGCAGTTTTTGGTGGGGAGCCTAGACAACATGGTGGATCATACACATGATTAAAATCACTAAATTAAATCATTCTGGATCCAAGAGAAACAATATTTTGTTCAGATATATTTTTATGGTTTAAAATTACACTAAACTTGAAACTTCTGAAAACCTGTAACTTGACAATAACCTTTTTTAAATCCAACTGGAACCAAAGAGACCAGGAAGCAGCTTTAGGTTGTTTCAAGTAAATTTCTTCAAGTAATTGATTTCAGTATTGCATCCTCAGCAACAATTTGCGTCAACATTATATGTATCAGATGGGAATTCAGACTCAAGGGCCCATTTGCAAGGCTTACGGAAGGTGAGTGAGGCTAACTCAGTTCACATCAGGAGAGGAATAAGGGAAGAAATGAATGTGTAGATTAAAGCCGAGATGTGAAATGACACAGTACACTGAAACGACCATCAAAACAGCCTTTGCTGAGAGTCTGTGTACAAACAGATTTTCACATGTACCACTGCTGTCTAGCTCATTAGCTAGCATTTCTCTCCTTTGCATTTTGTGGAATCTAACAAGCTATCATAATGTACGTACCTGCTGCTGAAAACTGGTTTGTAATCTATTTTGGGTGGTACTGGTTTGACTCTCTTCCCCACAAAACAGGCCCAGTTGTGTCCCAGAACATCATGGACCCACCCTGGCAGGGTCTGGTCACAGTAGCTTGTCACCTTAGGGCCATCTTCAGTGTACTGGCAGGGTAGTCAGACAATCAGATTAGGGCAAACCCTCAGGATTTAAAAAAGCAACTGAATAAAAGATCACATTAAACAATTTAAGGTAAGCTAATTTCAGTACATTATTCAAAAGGAATTACGTTAAAACAACCAAATCTCGCCATTCTTACCATATTGCTACATTAAACTAAATTGAGTCTAGAAAATGGGGAAGTTGAACTAGACATGAATAAATCATAACCTGGTTTTGAAGACAGAGAGGCTATGACACTTCCCTCAACTCACTGTCATGTGAGTGACTAGAAATATCACATGACTAAAACATTAACCTTCAACATAGCTTTTAAATGTGCATATTTCCAATTAATTTTGGCCTGCCCTAGGCGTACTGTAGGTATGCATATTTTCCAAATACCATCATATCACATGAGGGGGGAGGAAATTGAGTAATAGTGAAACTAAACATTTAATGTCAGGATGTGCTGAATGATGAGATGAACTTTGACAACATAAAGTGAACAGTGCATAAAACAAGCTGAGTTATTATATTAATGATGAGATAATAATTAACTTAATATAAGCATTTTTAATAGATGGCAGTGAAAACATGACCCAGGAAAGTAGTGTTTTTTGCAGAATTACAATGACAAAATACTGAAATGATCGCTCAAATAAATGAATTGTGCATAATATGCATATTTTACCTTGAAGAAGGCAAACCATTTGTACCCATTAAGGACCACTTCAAAGCCCTGGTTGTAGATGAGGGTAAAGAAGCCGATGTTCCCCAGCTCATCAGTGGCTACAGACAGTTTTTCCAGGGTCACCGTCACTGTGCTCTGGCCCGTAGCTGAGGACGAACATCAGAACATACAATGTAGGCTACAAGAGTTTAACTGCAGGATATGATTCAAGTTTTAGATTCGTTACCAATCATTAGTCCTCAACAACAAATATTAACCTAGTGTTCTTGCAATATTGAGAGTGATTCTATTGCAATCTGAGATAATGTTAATATAACGTTCTTGGCTGGCTTTATGTGTGAGTAGTGAGAGCTACTGAATGTCCAATTCCTCCTTTTATGCTTAAACATAATTCGCTACTTGAGTTCACACAGATCCTTGTTCATACATGAAATAAAGGCTTGACATTATTTATAGCTGTATAACAATAATCACATTAAAGCATTTTATAATAACTTAGGTCAGTCAGGTATAAATTTCACTTGGTGGTCACTCACTGACATTAGTCGTAAGGATAATATGTGTATTATGTTATTCAAACCAGACTAACGTTACTTAAAAAGGAAGGGATAAGGGAATCACCTGCTTTGGTTTCTGTCTCTATTAAAAACCTAAATTCAACGGGCCCTAACATGTCACCTGATTTCCAAATTGCGGAACTACTCAAGAATAACGTTAATAATCTCCTTCCATACCTTCTGATCGGTTCCATAATGTGAGCAGTATATAGTGTGGTGGCTGTTTTACCTTCAGCGGAGCAGTTAATGGTCTTGTCGTGTCCTCCTTTGGACACTTGAAACACCCATGTCCCCAGTAGATCCTCATAGGTGCAGTTAGCCGGTGTGTCACCCCAGGACCCTTCAACCCAAAGCAGGAACAGACACACGAGCACACCGCTCAGCCTCATCTTCAGAGCCGACACAGCTAGTTTACCTGCTTACACACACACGCGCGCGCGCACACACACACGTACACACACCTTAATACGCAGCCAGAACAACGTCTTCAAAGGTTAAAAGTTTGACCCTGTCTGATTTTCTGCCCCACTTTAACTTCTCTCTAACCCCGGTCACATGCCTGCTTTTTAAGAAATCTGTAACTTCTTACAAAGATTCACATGTCAGCTTCTACAGTCAAGATAAGTCCCTGAAGTCCAACAGCACATGCGCGAAGTTGCTAGCAGTAACAGCCGGCTAGCTAAGGTTCTCGGCAGTTAAAGCAGATCTACGCATATTTTTCAGCTCATATATATTAACGTATTGACATACGCAAGCTCTCAGCACGCTATACGTAGCTTATCGTGAATTTAACAGCATTCCAGTTCTAGTCCGTCCTACAGAGATTCCAGCGAACAAGGAAACACACACTTGCACTTCTCTCGCCGTGGACTGTCCTTTGTATGTCTTTTTGGTTTCGTTTTCCTTGGTCATATGACCCGACAGCTGTGGACATGCGCAGTAGATGCGAGAAAAGTGACACGGAGGCCGAGCGTTACATCCATACATCGATGCCAAAACTAAAGCACAAGCAGCTGCCAAATTTACTGCAACAATGACACATGTACATGGCTGGATGACACACTTACACCTCAATGGCAAATAGACAGTTTGCTTTTTTTTTTTAATAACACACTGAACTGAATGTGATCTAAAGTATATCAGGTTGTTGAAACAGTCTCATATTAAATATATTGCTAGTCTATTATTCTTGATTCCAATCTGTCTTTAAAAAAACAAGTGAAAAAGGTTATGTAAACAAACAAAGTTGTACTTCATACTTTCTCCCAACACCTTAAGGACTTTGGAGCAGTCAGACATGTGAACACTTTTAATTCTTAATAGCCTACCTGTAGTACATCACTTCATATATTTTGCCCATTACTAGGAGTGTCTGTTGACGTACAATGTTGAATCTGTGAAGTAGTGTAAATGTTGTTGTTTGTGTTTTTCCTTGTGTATTTTTTTCCACATGCTGACTTTCAAACACATGCTAGAATGTTTGCGCCCCAGCGATTGGTTCACCTCCGTGAACTTGAGGGATGCATGTTTCCACATTCCTATCATCCCCAAACACAGGAAATGTCTGCGCTTCCCCTTCAAGAGAGGTCAATACCAGTACAATCAGCTGCCATCCAGCTACTTTCTAGGCCCCACATTACAGATAAGACATTACAGACATTACATTACATTACAGACAAGACATTACAGATAGACATTGTTGCAGATCAGGGAATTGTGGACCCAAATGCAGAGATCAGCCAGGCAGGAGAGGTTTGAACTTGAGGATTTATTAAAACAAAACAAAAAAACAGAGTACCAACAAAACCGGGGATCCAAAAAGCAAAGGAAGAAGGCAAAAACTCACAGGAACAAAAAAAACGTAGGGAATATTCCAAACACACCAACTCAAAATACAGAACAAAAAACACAAAAGATGATAAGACACAAGACAAAGGAAACACCTAGGTTAAATACAATAGGTAATTGAGAAAACAAGGATCAGGTGACACTAGTGCTGGGCAACACATTAGGTGTGACAGAGTAATCAAAAACGGCGGGAAAAACAGGAAGCAAAAGTAGACAAGACAGAAAACCAGACTACCAAAATAAAACAGGAAACAGAAACACACTACAACTCAGAATAATACACCAAACATCCAACCAGAAACATAACCAGGCCTCAGAATGATACACAATCAAAACAGGAGAACAGAAAGATACCCCATAACAATTAATATACAAAACAGATATACAAACAATATACAGACATTGCAGACATTCCATTCCATACATTACATTACATTACAGATCGACATTACAGACATTACATGACAAGAGAGATCGGTTTTTGCACACCCCCTGGTGAAGCATGGGTGAAGATGGGAGTCAGACGATTTAAACCTGTTATAGCCACACACCTCAATATTTAACCCTGGATTTAGGGGTACAAATCTCAGCGCTCCTATTCTTATGTCCTAACAGGGTCATATATGTGCTGTCAATCTCACTGTCCTGCCTTTTTATTAGAGGGGAGGGGAGCACGGCAACTTTACGGCCAAATCCAAAATTTAAACATCTGCGCAAAGGCGCCATGGGCATCCACATGGCATCCACACAGTCTTCCGTTTTTTTGCAAATACCTATCGGACTTTCCACAAATGGCAGATGATACGCTGTTTAGATCTGGTTTCTGGTCTCCAGGGTCTGAGTGGCTGTGACCAGTTTTTGCAGTTATTAATTCTGATGTTTATTTTTTATTATTGTGAAGCACCTTCAAAATCCCCGACAATCATTTTGTTTTTGTCTGTAAAACCTGTTCTAAATACAGAAGAAAAAACTATTCTATGTCTGCTTGTGGACTTTTGTTCAGGTTTTTAAAGACACAACATTGGAGGGGTTTTACAAAATAGAAAGACAGTTACGTATTGTAACTTCAGATTCTATAGGCATAGCCCTCTATTCTAGGCCCTTTTTCACCAACATTGGCTGAAGAAAAATTGATGTTCCCAGATTTTGGTCTCGCAGCTGATGTCTGGTGAATTGATATCATAGGGTGCAAAAGAATATTCTATTACTGTTAAGCAGGGATTATGAATCTTAAAATAAGTACCTAATCATTTTGTGTCCTGTATCATAGCCTTTATGATGCCCCCCCATGAAAAATAACATTTTTTTTTGCAAGTTTAAAACAAACATATAAAATACCAATAAGACATTCAGTGAGATTGATTAATTAAACGCGCTGACAGCTCATTGCACCTGCCAAACACATTACACTGAGTGGAGCGGGTCCAAGATGGCGGCCCCAAATCTCGTCTATGGTGTTAGCCTACCTTGCGCCCTGACTGCTATGTTACTAAGAAAGTATTGACCACTGTCACGTCAAAATAAATAAATAAATAAAAGTTAGTAAAGTAACAGCTACCTGGCATCAGATACTTGTAAAATGCATAGTGTAAAATGTCAATTTAGCTTGCACCTAAGTTATAACATATGAGTCTGCTAACATTAGCAAAACGTGAGCTAGTTCGTTACTAACCATTACATTAGCAACACATTTCCCATATTTAAGAATGATTAAACATACTTACCTGCAAGTGCACGGGCATCATCTCACAGTCTCTTCTTCTTTCTTTTCTCTGCTCCTGACTCTTGCTGTCTTTTCGAGTCCATTTCCAAAAAAGTTACTATTTCTACTGTCAAACTTCATCAGGCGCAATCCAACAGACCACTGAGATAGGGAAGGGCACCCACGGGAAGCTTGGAAAGTTTAGTGTGTGTGTGTGTGTGTGTGTGTGTGTGTGTGTGTGTGTTTTGGGGGAACATCGTTACTTTCTTGAGTAACTCTTGTCCTGTTTTGTGATATACATGCCTAAAAAGTGGCTAATATTTCCATACAAAAATAATGTTGGCATTATAATTATTATGACTGATGATTTTTCATTAGGCTATTTTTGGTGCCCCCTCAACACTTGGTGCCCTAAGCACAGCGTGTGATGTGCATGGTGGCTGGGGCTATGCCTTTTCTCATTGAATGTTATTACATAACGTAGCCTAACTATCAGTCTATGTACACTACTTTTTGTTTAAAATCCCACAGTGTAATGCATCCCATATGATAGACACAAAAAACATATAGTTCAGGTAGAGCGATAAAGCGACACTACTATTTGCTGATTGGCATGGGCTGTTTGCATTATGCCTCAATGAGGCTCATTTACAGCTGTGTGGCTAGATACATCCAGTCATAATTATGCAGGTGTACAGCTGGGATGTTATAACTTCACTCATCGCTGTTGCTCTGATGATCATGCTCATGCCAACAGCTTATGCTGCCACAGCTCCCTCCAACACCCAAATATGACATGGTACTTTACAGTATATTGTTAATTTAACTAGTGTTTACATGTCATGCTATTTCATGTATGTGTTTATTGAGGGGGATTGGCTCTCTGAGCATAATCCTCCGTTTGTTTGAGAGCACCCTCAAACAGCAGAGCTTTTTTCAACAAATCTAACTTGAGTCCTTTTACTGTTTGCTGTAAATGGTCAATTTCTTGATGTAAGTGTGCCTGACTGAAATGACCTGTTTTGTGTGACATTACACCTATCAGTGATGAGGCAAAACTAACTAATTAACCTTATGACTGCACGTGCACTCAGCTATGGAAGGGTTGGCAAAATGTGCTGGCGGCGGGTGGAGCGGCAGCAAATTGCCCTACACACAGAGAGGCTCACCAAAAGGGGATTTGAAGTGTTTGAACATATTGAGCCCCAAAAGTAACCTTTTCCATTATTTGTGTAAATAGGACAATAATGTCATGTCAGATTGTTTTACTTTCTTTAACTAGTTCTTGTTTGCCATTTTATTATCTTGTTTATAATGTTGTATTTGGTATTTGAATAATACCTATTGTGTGTGTGTGTGTGTGTAATGTGATGTGTATCTTCACTTCTTTCCTGAGGAAGGTCAGAGAGTCAACTTGCTATTGTGTGTGTGTGTGTGTGTGTGTGTGTGTGTGTGTGTGTATGTGTGTGTGTGTGTGTGTGTGTGTGTGTGTGTGTGTGTGTGTGTGCACGCACGCGCATCTGTCATGGAATCTTGATAGGTATGTAGTTAAAGGGGTAAAAGGGGCTTTATTTTTGCAAGTAGGCACTTAAGGGAAGTGCTAGAGGCTTTGATCACCATAGTAACCATGACATAGACTGACTCATCTCCTTGACAGACCATAATAAGCACTCATCTGAAGGAGGGACTGAAGAGGTATTAGTCATGCAGTCTTATTAGAGCCATTACACTGTGTGAAAGTGTGTCTGGTGTGCATGAATGTGGGACCATGTGCATGTTATTGCATTTATGTGACTGTGTGTGCCTGCACAAAATATGCAAAATAGTGGAGCAGGGAGACGGAGGGATGATGTTCTAAATGTTACCAGCCTGAACCCACTGAGCTCCCTTTAAGAGTGACTCATTGAAATTCGTGTTTCAATCTTGATATTGTTCTCGCTTCCACTGGCAGGAAATTAAAACTCAAGTGACTTTAAGTTCTGCTATATGGCACCCACAGATTTGTTCCCTGCTTGCATGGCTTTCTCTCTCTCTCCATCACACGTTCTCTTCTTCAGTCATGCCTTTTTCGTTTCTATCCTCTCTTGTCACTTTGCTGTTGCTTTCCATACTACAGTCTTGGGTTTAATTAGTTGTGCATGTCTTGCACACACACACAAGCTTGGGATCTTCTTCATATACACAGACATAATGTGACACACCAATTACTTTCTTAAAGTTCTTTATGATTGCTAAGACAGTTTTTTCAATACTTTTAACAACTTTCCTAAACTCTTAACACAGTGTGCACAACATCTGTGTAGGCTATACAATTAACACATTTCTTGTTGCTTTGACACAAAAGGCATACAGTTAACACAAATTTGAACTTGAACATCTTACACACAAGCTCAACCAAGACCAAAACAATTGATTTTTGCGACAAATTTGCAAATGCTTTCACACTGTATGTCAGATAACATCATGTTCTAAACCTAACTTACAGTAGTAAGTCAAAGTGAACAGCTGTTCATATTGTAAAGTGAAGCACAAATATATCCCCTGCATATTACATTATTCCATTGTTACTGTAAATGAGAGAAACAGCTGATTGAAGTTATGCAAACAGATCGGTCACAGCTGATTCCCATCAAAGAAACACACTCAGATCTTTCAATCGGATTACCATCTGTTTTTACAGTATTCTTTATATGTTACAGTAAGTGAGTATTGTACTTTGAGAGCAAAGATTACTGTAACCAAAGTCAAATTCCTTGCTTGTTTACGCAAACCTGGCCAAAGCTGATTCTGATTCTGATATGTTACAGTAGTGCATACAGTAAAAGAGGACCTACTTGGGCTGATTTTGTGTGCCAAAGGAACAATAAAGTAAAGATGAACACAAAGAAAGTAAGAAAAATTCCTGCATGAGGGAGTACCAGGGCAATTCTGTCTCGGTTTCCTTTTTTTCATAAACCATACATTCTATAAAGCTACTCTGAGATGGCTCATTCATTTTTGTATTGAATTTCTGCAGCAAAAGAAACAAAATGCATGCATTTACTAAACCCAACAAAACTAAAATGTAGAGAGGCTTCAAGAGAAACTGCAGTGTAAAACACAATCTATGATCAAGACAATATACTATTATCTATTGTTTAAGGGCAGACCTGACACATATAAAATAATGAAGTTTCTGTAATTCCACCTGATATTAGTGTTTTTATGACATTGGACTATGACTGACTAAATGTTCCTGTTGGGAGAGAACATGTGTTAGTGTTTTGGAAGAATTATTTGATTTTGAGACCATTTTTGCAGTGTGTTGGTAGACAGTGTATTGTATTAGTGTATTACTGTATTTTGAAAATGAGTGTTGGAAAATTAGTGCTGGAGTTTAGTTTAGTGTGTGTGTGTGTGTGTGTGTGTGTGTGTGTGTGTGTGTGTGTGTGAGCAGAAGCATGTCTTTCCCTTCTTTGTATTCTTTGCACAGTTCCTCCTTCCCTACCACATGAAAAACATTACCTTACTTGAAACTAAGAGGCATTCAGTTCCTCCAGGATTTCGCAATGTCGCGATCGCGCCAAATCACGCAAATTCAACCAATGACCAGAGTTCCCCGCGACTTCAACCAATCCCAGCAGTCCCACATGCCAGACTTTGTATCAGTATGTGACTCTGAGAGCCAATGACCAAGTGGGAGTGAGAACGGGTTGACGTCACACGTACGTGGCCATATTTATTTCCTTGTTTACAGAGACATGTGTGACTCGAACATCTCACATTTACCAACAGAACGTACAGCAAAAGAGCGTGTAAAACATTTCAGACCGTCCTGCCAACCTGTATACATTTTAACATCAATGTAATGTAATGATTTTTCACTCTAAAGTCGCTGAAGCGGCCGCTGTTTCAATACTGTCGGCTCTCTGCAGCAGGTGGGGCTGCTGAGTCCCCCCCCCCCCCCCCCGCGACTGACACAAAGAATGCAGGATAGACCGGAGATGAGACGACAGGATGACCTAAATTGAGGACAGCTACACTCGTTATTGTAAGTGCAATGACAAGTTAAAGACCAATAAGTACTTTATCATGAATGTGTGTCCCAGGCCAGGCCAGGTTAGGAAATTAACTAACAATGTAAAGATCAACAAGCCACAGACACATATGGTCAAATTTGATTAATTACATTTTTTTTTTTTTTTCCATCCACTAGCCATTTTTATATTATACAAACATTTGCAGATCCTGAGTCTTTTTGGTAAGGTTACTAAGAAAACTCAGCCTAGAGTAGTTTTATTCTCCCCAAAACAAGTTTCCTTTTAATTTTTAAAGAACTATAAAACAAATATCGCAACTTTTTTTGCAACTTTTTCTGTTTCCTGCAACTTTATTGCAACAAACAACATATTGAAAAAACATCACAACTTTTATTGAAATGTTTTACAAAAGCTACCGCAATATTAGGCATTTTGGGCCGCAACAATCTCAGCTTGTATTTGGAGCGTGTAGCTGTATTTTTGTAGAGGTTAAGACTAGACTATGTCTATTCAAATTTAAACTCTGAATAAATTACTGAAAATAATTAAATAATGATACCTGGTGATCATCTGTGACTAAAATGCCTTTAATTTATATATTAACATGCTGTTTGAAAGCCATTAGACTTCTATGTCGCTTATGTTAAGACTTTAGCTGTTCTCTCCCATCAACTTCCATTTGATGGGAGAGAACATCTCTTAGCAGTACTAACATCCTTTTTCTGTGATTTGTGGCCCACATTGATCATCTGGGAAAAAGAAGGAAGAGCACCATTTCATTAAGTTGGAGGTGTGGGTGGAGCCACTCCATCACAGATGGGGTTGGCTACTCAGGCCCTGTGGTGTTAATGTTACATCCTTCACATTTTAATTTAAGTCCTCTGGAGTGGCTTCACAGTCAGTTACCTCGGCCATATGCAAACACCTACACACAACTGAGCCATGCGCTGTGGATTGAAATGTTTTTACCTTCCTCGTACATATGTACATGCCCACACATGTATATACACGCTGCAAATATATATGTCCATACGGACGCACAGTCTAACTCTCACTGTTACCCACATGCTGCCTTGACACCCCATGCCCACACATTTTATATATAGGGCCCACTGGACTACGCTGAACCCACAACATACCATTAACACGGAAGCAACAACACTGATTACAGTAACTGTATGTTGAGGGATGCTGTAAGAAGATTACTCATTGTAAGAGCTTTTATTCTCATGGGTGCTATCACCATATCTAACATCCTAAGATACATTTTAAGGCATCAGAAATCAAGTTATGTTCTCTTTGATATCCGGTACAATCACACTTTTCATTCACTCTGAACATGCCAGCTGAAGCTTTTACGGATAGTACTATTATAATCTTTGTGGAAGTTGTATGTGTTTGACCATGGGGCAAATCACTGATAGAGTCTGTATGATGTAATGTCCGTATGAAGCTTCAACAACCAGCCAGATAGCTTAGCTTAGCCTAAAGGCTGAAAACAGTGAAACAGCTAGCCTGGCTCTGTCCATTGGTAACAAAATCTGTCTCCTAGTACCTCTAAAGCTAATTAACATACTATTGGCATTATTTCTGTAATGAAAGCGTCTTGTCATCACCGTGAGAGTAGTCAGTGGAGCTTCCAGGAAGTTAACCGCGCCCCACAAAGAATTAGCTTCATAAAACATCACCCCCAGTAAAACCACAATGTGTTGTTTTCATACCTTGGTCTTTGTACGAATTAAACAAACAAGAATCAACGTGTTAATTAGTAAACCAAGCCAGATTTTGTTAAAAGGTGCTCTAAGCGATGTCACACGTGTTTTAGGCTAGAGCAAACATCTCCTCACTATCCGGGAGCTGTCTGTCCCCAGAACACACTGTAAAAAACACGGTCTCTGTAACCAGCCCAGGGTCTACACATGGCAACAAAAACAAACTGTGTCCACCTGCACCACAAAGCATACACAAACAGTGTTCCAGCCAATAACCGACAAGGGGTTGGGGGGGGTTAGTGCGCGGAAGCACAGAAGGGAGGGAGAGGGGATGAGATGAGGAGGAGGGAGGGGCGAGCGGGTCTCCTTTTGTTTGAAAATACTTCGAGCTTCAATAAGAAGTAACATCACTCAACATCGCTTAGAGCCTGTTTACACGAGCCACATCACAACATTAGAACCACAGTAGAACATGGTTGCAAGTAAATATGTACAGGACTGCATAGACCACAAAACAAGACTGATGTAACTTTTAAATCAATTATTTAAGCCAAAAATACATTTATGGGTCTCTCTGGTTGATGCGGCAGCCATTGTTGCTTGCTGTACAATAGCCCTTGTTTACAAGTAAGCTTGAGTCTTCACTTGGTTTTGAGGGGTATACAGCCCTCGGTCTTAGCCCTACCCCTCGGTCAAAATAGGTATTGGGACAGCACTAGGTCCCGTGTGAACGCGCAAAAACGAGGAGAAGGGGTAGGGGTAAGATAGAGAAATGAGATTCAGCCTAAATCTTTAGAGGACAATCTCAAGTCAAGTCTTAAGTCACTGTGTGTGTAGTTTATATCAACGATGTTTAATTTCTGGGATTGTTCAGGTGTCATCAGAAATTCCGCCAGATGTCCCTCATTTCGGCCAGATGTCATTCACCTTCCACTTTCTTTATGTTGGCATTCTAAACTCTGGTTCATTTTTGAGGATAATGGTTAATGCTCCTCAGATCTCTGCAGGGTTAATTGAGACAGCTAGAATTAAAAGTTTTCTGTTAAACAACTTTTGAATGTACTTTTTTTTTAAAGGGCACGTCTCCAACCTGGCCTGGGAACGCCTCGGGCTCCCCCAGTCGGAGGTGGTTGATGTGGCTCGGGAAAAGGGAAGTTTGGGGTTACCTGCTGGAGCTGCTGCCCCCGCGACCCGATACCGAATAAGCAGACGAAGATGGATAGATGGATGGATAGATGGCATGTGGCAGTGAGCACCCACAGAGAAAAGCATACTCAAAATGTATATTATACTGTTATTGTAATGTTTTAACATATTTGCACAAAGCAGATTACTTATTTCTACCAGGTTAATTTATTGTCTTTCACTGATTTCTTCTCCAGTTTTCACAGCATCAATTACTATTGATTAGTCACTGAAAACCAAGTTTACAACCTAATTAATTGTTTTCCAGCCACTGATATAAGAGTGTAAACTCGGAGCAAGTTCAATATAGCAAGTGTTTAAGCTGTTTTATGTTATTTCATATTTTGTTAGTATAATTAACTACGGTTTATTATGATGTAACAGAACGAACTTTGAACATCATAAACATTTTGTTGTGGTGTAGGGTTTTTGTTTGGGTTTATGTTTCCCCTTCTTTGGCCTCCTTGTTTTTGTCTGTTTTCTCCGTGGTCCTGTGTTGTGCTGGCCCTGTCTTGTTCCCCTGTGTCTGTTTGTTCTACGTCCTGTTTTATTTTGATCGTATGGTTTCCTGTCTTGTCTAGTCTTGTCTAGCTTTACGTTGGTCTGTCTGATTGTCCTGCCCCGCCCTAATGTGATTCACCTGATGTCTCACCTGTTCCCCATTACCTCGTTACCTCTTGTATTTAACCCGTGTCCCCCCCTTTGTCTCTTGTTAGATCATTCCAGTTTGTGCGTCCTATCGTGGTGTCCTGTCTGCCTGTTGCTGTGAGCTTTCATGTGCCAGATATCCCTCGTGAGTCTTCCCCCCGTGCTCTTTACCTGTTTTTGTGTTCTTTATTCCCAGGCCTGTTTCGGACTTCTTGTGTTCCTTGGATTTGGCCTTTCCCAGTGCCCCTTGTGACTTTTCGTTGGTCTGTTTTTGCCATTGTGGATTGCTCCTTATTTGTCAATAAATTAGCCTGTGTTTGCCCTCCTACCTGCATCTTGGTCCTCCTTCCCCTGCTACCCACAACACATTTAAGTAGTTTAGAAGTCTGCAGTTGTGCGTCCGAGGCAATGTCTACTCCTGACATAGTGACTCCGAGTAAAACTGCGTCAGATGCTGCAACAGCAAGTGTAAAAATATTGATAAAATGATACTTGTTAGATTTACATAGATTGTCCCACAACAATTAAACATTGAGATACAGAGGAGACTATGGCTATCATTGAGTATTAAATCAGAAGATATTCCTCTTAAGACAAACACACACATGAGCATCCCAACGGAAACGACCAAAATAAATACGTATGCAGTCGCTAAACAAAAACCCACTGACTGATCAGAGCTAACGATGGTGTCTATAAGCATATTACATGTACTGCCCAAATTGCCTCCATTGTATTAACAAACCAATTTCTACCTTCTTCCCTTTTATTTTTTTCCCATTGTTTTGTATTCCTGCTTCTTCATCCTTTCCATTTTCTTGACTAGCGGGGAATAAAATAGGGTGAAGTGGAAAGACCATATGGAGATGGAGAGAGAGAACGAAAGATGGTATGGTAATTTCATTGTTTTGACCTGTATGCTTTCAGTTATATTAAATTTTTGGGGTCTGATTCATAGCTGCTCTGTCACTGTGACATTGAAGGAATGCAGGAAGCAAATATCACAGGGGCTGTCTAACATCTTCCTCTGACTGGGTTCAACATGTACGCCAGAGACTCACACACTGCTGACTTCAGACCTGAACCATAAGGTCCATGTTTCAGTTACACAATTATTGTTTTGCACAATGGTTCCTGTAACAATTATTTATATATATGTAATTGAATGATGCTGTGGCACAATACTGTATGAATCTGTAATATTCTGTATACATCTACTATACAATTGCAGTATTCTTTTTAGTCATGTCAAGTAAAAAACATGGGAGTGAACGGAGATTTGAAATTTATACAAATTTCTTAGACAACAAAAATCCTAGGTATATTTACTTAATCTGCACCATCAGCCATGTTGAATTTCCAGTATTAATGTTGCAGTGACTACTTTAAATCAATTCATATTCTTATATTCCTGTTTTGTAAATACATATTTATAGTCTGGTTTGTTTTATAATGGTTGTGACCTTCTTAATAGATAGGCCCAATGATTGACTAAAAAGATGGAAAAGACAAGGTTAATCATAGTTTTTAGGTTTTTTTTAATAATGATTCAAAGGTACTTTGTAGTACACTTACACAATGATTTATCAACAGCATAAAAATTAATCAAAACCCTTTGTTTTTTTCTTCCCCACACAATATCCCATCTCCTGTCTGACTGCACAACATTGCTATATGGTGGTCACACTGACTGGAGGGTCCCAGAAATGTTGTTACATCCCAGTAAGAAAAAAAGATGAAGAGAGTTAATGAATGCCCTGTGACTTCTTTTGTTCCATTTAAAGAAGGCTGCGCTCGCTCTTTCTTGGTGCTCAGTGTGTGGACGTGTGACTGCAGTGAGTCAAGCTGTGGTGACTTTTTAAAATCCCTGTTAATGCTAAAGTGCAGTGGAAGCACAGTGTTTTTGCAGAGAGAAGTGCTCAAAAAGAATTACTTCCTGCTATGTGGATTTCCAGTAACGATCCGCCTTTTACTTGTCTGACTGCTAGTGCTCACTGTCTCTACTTTTACACAGGCTTCTGGAGGCTTGTGGTTCTTCTCCCAATTAATGCATCTGCACTGAAATATCAATATATTTAATATATTTATGGGAAGGTGTAACCACAATTGTGCCAGATTTGATGTTTTGGGTGATTTTCATTTAAGATAAATAAGTGGATTGTTAGCTAGTACTTTAAAAGGTATAATATGTAGTCTAGCTTTTGTCGATTGGTGTTTGTGAACACAGCGTTTAAGTTGCCCCCCCCACCCACGTCAATAAGCCAGAGAGAGAGAGAGACAGGAGAGAACAAAGCAGTGGTCGAGCGAGCTAGAAAGAGTGTTGAACAAGCCCTGAATCAGAGGAATAAAACATTATTTTCTGATTGTTTCACGGCGGTTACATTCTAAAGCACAAATAAACACACCCACACCTCCGCAGGAAAGAGACGCATTGCCTGATTTCACGTGATTGCAGAGCACTTGTATGTCATATGAGACGCCAAGGACAAACCTGGGAATGAGAACCCAGGACTAAAGCCCAATACAATCTCACACACAGAAAAATAAGACAAAATAGAGGCAGAGGGGCGAGGTCTGCAGATACAGAGACCGCCACACACCTATATAATAAACTTTATTTCAGACCCAGGGGGATCCATATCATAATAATTGTGGGTCATAAGTGATAATTGAGAGGGATTATTTTGGTATTAGTCTGAACATGATTTTTTAGGAAAATACTGCATATTATACTTTTAATCATACAATATTAAATGTTTTTTATTGCTCCAGAACAATTGAAAATAATGAAACACATACACATATAATGTATATGTAAACCCTTGCCCCAGGCTCTTCTAAAAAGCTCCCTACTCTTTGTTTCTTGTGTCTTCTGATAAACACTGTAAATTTTAAATGCACAGGGAGCATCCTGTTAACACTGCCCATTTGCTTTCTCTTGACTGTTTCCAATGGCCACAGATCAGCCCAGATATGTGCTTTTACAGGCATTGCCTAGGGCCAATTTGGAGTGAGAAGCTAAAGATTAATTAATTGGGAGATGAGAAGAATTATGTTTGGCCAGAACTGATCTTGTTCTCGCTGCCAGGTCTGTTGGGAGCCTCTAAAAAGCCTGTGAACAAGGCTCCAGTGTCAGTTACAAAACAATGCTGAATCCAGTTTGAATCTTACTGTAGCACAATCTGAGCAATTCAGTTATCAAACCGTTCTGGGAGTAAAACATCTTGTCTAATTATGTAATGGTTGGGCCTCATCTAAAGCTAATTTGTGGGCCAAAAAAAATCAATTTAACATAAAATGTTCCCGTCATCAACTCTGACCATGAAGCCACTTCGAAGCATACTGTATTTTCCAAACAACTAGAGCCATAGAGTATATTCTGACATTTCACAAAGCTGAGTGAAAATATTAAATAGAGAAACCAAATATAAAACCATCTTCCATTATCACACCAATATAAAGCATCAAATTACAGTCTACAGTTCTGAACATCAGAGGAAAAACAAAACAACAAAGCTTTAACAAAGTCATGTTCATTAAAAGTAATTCAGTAACGATCAAATGTCCCGGAGGGTGGATAATCACTACAAGGGTCCCTTTAGAAAATGATGAATTTAAGCCATCTTCATCACATTTACACAATGTTGCCATTGTTCAACAGCTTATGAAAAACAATTCATTTGAATCCTTTGTTTTTCATGTAGATATGACTCCAGTTTAATCAAAAGTATGTAGTGTTTATCCACCCCTAGTCAAAAATGCAGTAGCACTTGCAATAAAAGATAAGAGAAAGTTGGCACTGAGTGGATGAGCTTATGTTAACAACACTGATTAAAAAAAAACACTGGAGTCTGGGGATATGTTGCAATTCAAGCCTGACTTTGTGGTTATTTTTTAAATAAATAACTAAGTATACATTTATCAAACATTTTAATTTTAGTAATAGCCAGGTTCTGCCGGAAGTGAATAAATACTTCTAAAATGACAATAGAAATTTATATTACATTCTACATAATCATTCTAGGGAATTCAGCTCATTCCACTTCCCTTTAATTGCATTTATGGTAACACATTGTCATTTTCTTTTTATCAAAACAAAGCCCAAACTAGCTGCTCCAGTGAGCTTGGTTGAAGTTTTGATAAACCTGGGTCGTAAAGAGGTTTGAACACATTACCTTTATTTATATGCAGATGAGCTGCCTTTGTCAAGAATAAGTTACATTTGTTATCGGCTTGAATATCCACCCGAAAAAAACACCAAACATTTACGTTTGCTTACAAGCGTGTAAAATGTCAACACAACTGAGTCAGTAATGATATTCATTGAATATCTCAAATAAGGAGTAGGAATGTGAACATCACTTCTAGGCAACATTCATCTCCTTATTGATATCTCTAACACTCAAAATAGATTCTCATCAAAATTTAAAGCATGGGGCATTAATGGGGATTTTGTTTGTTTGTGTCCACAACGAGTAATCCAAACAAGATAATCTATGAACAATATAAAAAGCACACAGCATAGACCCAAGTTCTCTGACTTTTCACACACAGCTTAGTTTGGTTTAATTGTCTTATGAATATAAACATGAGTTTGTTTCACTAAATATATTTCACAATTCACAATTATTTCACAATACTGTAAATTTTGCAACTTGCCTGCTCTGTATGCAAAACAACAATGGCCTAAAGACCCACGCAGACCGGCTCAACCTTTTCATAAATCCAGAAGCCAAATGAATAAATTCACAAGCTTCTCATACTTCTAATCAATATAATACAATTAGTATCTAGTTTCTTATTACTCCATCTCCTCTGCACTATACAACCTACACCAACTACCTAAACTCATCCCACTCTGTAGGCTGAGGAAACAACCCCATATTAAAACACACAAGCTCTTTACTCCGTTATAAAAAGCAACATTCAAATTAGCAGCTTCTGACAAACTTACAAAAATACTGTTGCTGATTCTTAAGACATGTAGAAGTCAGCCACCGGGCCAGAAGTTTCATTAAACTGGCTGCAGCAAAAGTGGAGTCATCCAATAAAGAATGTGCTATTTTCAACATGGGAAAAGTTCAATACCTGTTTCTGTACTGTTTTTGCTATCAAAAACTATTCCTAACTATTAAATAACCAATTTTCACAAAATTTAATGAATCATTTAGGGATGTGCATCATTAGGAATTAATCCATACTGCTAATTGATTTCTTCTGTTTAGTGTGCAAGAAAAAGAAAAAACAAATGTGAAGGGATTTACTGCTTTGCAAATAGAGGGAAGAGGGTGGTTGAGCTCAGCCTCAATGTATACAAGAATGTCAATACCCAGCTCTACTCAACACCTCCCTAAAACTTTTGTTCTTACTTCAATAACACATCTTATGATTTACTAATTGCATTGACACTGTTAAAAGGTAAGAAACAATATGTAATATCTACCAAATTACACTCACAAAGGTGTTCATCACAACACATTTATAGTTAGGTGAGAGCTTGCGACAGCGGGCTGGAAAAACAAACTTCTCCCAGCCTGCCCTGACGGTGTATACAACCATGTCTATGTGGTGTTTACACAGTAAACGTAGTTCTGTTTTCTGTATCAAATCAAACAATCAGGCAGGGCAGTGGGAGAAGCTTCTCCATCACATCTCACCAGTACATTCCCATTCTGCCTACAGTTACTGATTTCTGCATCCAAAACTAAATGATATCGCTTCATAAAAAATGCAGGAATGAATAACACTGGAGGGAATTATGTGAAACAACCATGGCTATGAACCAGGACTGATTTTATATTTTTATTCACAAAGCATAAAATAAATGACCTTGTGCATTTTATTCTCCGATCAGCAGATGAGCATGTCTGGATTAAAAGTCTTTTTGAGCGTAGGGATTATCAATCCAATTCTTTAGAGTGCATTTACTAAAATAAGAGCAATTTGGTTAGAAATCATCAGGAGATCATCTTCCTGGTGAAGATTTTACTTATCATCATCATCATCATGTTTTGGCTTGAATATGAGGGGAAATATCTATTACTGAGATCACCCCAGATTATTATGAGTGGTTGCTTTTTGTGATCCTTCAGGTAAAATGTGGAGCACTGATGTTAGTGCAGAAAGCACTATCCTGTCTGCATTAGCATTGTCGCTTGACTTCTTTTGTTTCCATACAGAGATGATTAGATGAAAGCCCTGATCCAGTCAGTTTCTGCAGAGGTAGCACACAACTGTCGAGCCTCCCCCAGGAGGGCTGAGAACACGCAGCTGAAGTGCTGAAGCAAGCTCCCTGTTCCTCTCTCAGCATGTTTTAAACACTGTCAGTGAGAGCAGCACACAAAACAACCTCTCCCCAATAACATCTCAGCAACAACCCTGTTTCATTGTCTGACAACAGGTCAGGGCCTCGATTATTAAAATTAGATGAGTAGATGTAGAGGTAATGATACACAGACAGCACTTTGAGACAGGAACCAATTACATCAACAATTAGAATCAACAGTTCTCCTTTCATGCTTTTCTCTGTGTACATAAGAACGCTCTCATAAGCAAAAGTCCCAGATGCTGATTGTACATACCCACTTCTTTTTTCATTTGGGATCAAAGAAGAAGTTTATTGTCTTGTTGTAGAGACATGATACTGCAACTACTTTGAGCACACCAGACCAAGTTTGGTCTTAATTAACTAAAAGGTTGGAACTACAAGCCTGGAGGTAAGAAGACAACACCTTCTTTGTTACTAGAATTACTAAATGTATCACTCTCATTAAATAAAGAAAAATGTCTACTTATCTACCTGCCATCTTCCTTGCTGAATATACCTTTTTAACGGCAGACATGTTGACATGTCATAGTAGAAAAAGCACAGGTGTATTCAAAACCTTTAATGATGGCTGCATTCTACTTAGGAGAGGCCCTGGTATTGTGCATGCTGACTCACTGAAATAGCTTACTGGGACTCTTGATGGACTTGAGCCATTGTTAAGGTTATTGATTTCAGCTGTGCTTGTGCTACTATGACAAGTCAAAATGTCTGCTGTGAAAAAGATCTAAAGTCAACCAGAGATTAAGAGGATGAAAGAGATAGACAATCTAAAAGACTGTTTTAACAACCCTTCAGATGTGCACCTTGAATACGAATGGATACTATTGCTTTTACACTGGAAAATGTGGACTATTTATGTAGAAAATATCCAAAAACAATAGAAACAGTTTTACATTTAAATTTCTTTATGAAACCACTTATTTACCCACAAGCTAGTACGCTAGACCCTCCCTAACCCCTTTGGCACAATATTCATATTATATTGTTGAATTACAAGACATTTGAATAGGAATGGTCACTCACACATTCAGAGTAGTAACACAGTTTCTTAGTCGTAACACATATTGGTACTGTATGTTATAACATAGTTCAAAAACATGTTTTTTTTTCTTAATTTTTTTTTACCTTTGTTGATATGTAATAAATTTATTTTCATCTGAAACAAAACAGAACTGTCTTTGCATGCCCTTATTATTTACAGAATCCCTTTGTCTGAGTTTGTTCTTGCTGGCTACTGTAGAACACAAATACTACACTCACAAGGAGAAATCAGACACTGGACTGCATCTGCATCGGTCAGCCGCAAAAAACATGGAGATCATGATGGACAATAATACACAGGCAACATTTTAAAATGATGTACTAATTTGATTTGTTGTGATACCAAAAGTCTAATTATCTTGATGAAAATGAAGTCAGATATACTAGTCCATGTCTTTGTTGCATTCATCGAACAAAATGTCTCTAAATGTTTGTGAGTGTTTCCTCTATGGAGGAAGCTGTCACAAAGCCAGGGCCCACTTTCTCAAAAGCATCTTAGTGAATGCATTCTTTGGCACATTGTTTTTTATATCCCAGTACTATTCTGGTCACTCACAAATTCTGTTTTAATAAATGTTGGCACCTGTGAATACAATATATTCCATTTAACGGCATACATTTTCATCTCAAAACTTAAATAGCCAAATTAGATTAGTTAGAATAGTTTTGCAGTCTTTTGCAAGTTCTGTTTACCCATATACACAGACATTTATGATTAGAATATTAATATGTATAAACATCTCATATTGATATTGCAATGATATACTACTATTGCCAAATACCTTTTGAAAAATAATGTGATTACCACTTGGATTGCCTTCACTCACAACATTTTTCCCAATCCAGGAATTATGACATTTGGGATAAGTCTCATGAGGCCTCATTTCAAAGCAACAGAATGACATTTTGGCAAAATTACTGATTAGCTTTCTTGCTCAGAGCAAGATAAGAAGATTGATACCACTCTCGTATCGGTCTATTCGATTGGGACCTCTTTTGTTGTTCTGCCCCTCTTTGTCTGAAAAGAGTAGAGAAGTTCATAAATATAATTGTACCTGTACAACAGATGACCCTGGCAGTTCTCCCAGCTTGAATCTGTGCCCACTAACACAATAAATGATTGTGATAATGATTAATCCGAATTAAAGTACTGTCTTTGAGGAAACAAAGTAACACATTGTATAGCGCAAAAGTAATTTGATCTATCACTACAGTGAGTGGGATCCAGCTGAGCCTTACTTTAGGCTTTGTCAAATGTTACACAATAAGCTTTGAGATTTTTACCAATAATCCACATCAACACAATTTTAATGACTAAGATGTTTATGGTAAAACAAGGCCTGGTCTTGTCAATCCCTACTCTCCCTCTTTCTCGAGCCACAGACAGAGAGGTACAAAAGGTTTGGTCCCAACCGCTTTAGCTACTACTGAATCATGTAGAAAATATACATTCAAACTTCTGAAGAAAACAAACTGACATACTGGCAGAATCAAAGAAAGCAGCGAGAGAAAGAGGGAATGAGGAAAAGAAAGCTATGTAGAGGGAACGGATTGTAGAGCTGAATGAATAAAAAGATCATTTTGAGTTCTTCAGAGTAACATACAGTCTGGTATGTTAGCAGAATGCACTTTTTTTCCAGAAGCATGTTGGATTTTATCACCAAAGAAAAAAATCCATGAGCTCTCATGTATTTACAGTGTTTTTTCCCTTTGTATTTTTGTGTGTGCTCACACCTTTGTGTGTGTGTTTGTGTGTGTGTAGCAAATACATATGTGCCCTTTGATAGCCTTTGTTTAGTCAGTACAGGCTTTAGGAGGCTTACCTCATCAATACTCTTTGCTGTCACGTTGCCATTACATCTCATTTACGAAGATACAGCAAGCACACACACACACACACACACACACACACACACACACACACACACACACACACACACACACACACACACACACACACACACACACACACACACACACACACACTCTTTCTAATTAGTTGATAGCCATGTTACCTTAAGGCCACTACCCAAACACCTAAATGATACGTAGCTCTAGATCTTCGAGATCGATGATTTCTGATTTAACAGACACCAAAACAACATAGTGGCCCTTTTTGCAGTTCTTCCCACCCCACTTGTGAAAAACTGCACTAAGAAAATACAACGTGGGCAAGCTTCTTATACTTGCATCGCACTGCAGACATGTAAACACAAACACAGCAGCAGACTGTCGCAGCTTGGTATCTTCACCAACCAGCCCTCTATGACTCCTTTACTTCAGGTTTTTACTCCACGTAGGGTGGAATGGATTTCAGCCTTTCCATCCTCCCATACTCTTTACTCATTTTGACCGTGTTGTTAATGAGCACTCCTCTTCACTTCTGTGTTTTCTTTACTTGTCATTTCTGCCTCACAGTGAGGATGAACTCTGGCTGTAGTTTCTGAGTGTCAGGCTGCTGTACCTAGGCGAAGGGGGAGAGGGGGGAGGATGGGACGGGACTGGGGGAAGACACAGATCCGTCTCTGAGATAGGTGAGCTACTACTAGATGCCAAGGAATCACGGAAAGGCGACGGCGGAGTCAAAGCAATAAGCTCCTCTTCCAACTCCCCCCTCAGAGGGGAGTTGCTGAGGCAGGTGATCAGGCCTCCTCGCATGGGGGAGAGAGAGGGTGAGATCTGGGCGTGAGGAGGCGGCAGGGGGTAAGGCGAATGAGGAATAGGGTGTGCAAGGCAGCCACTCCGGCCCCCGAGGCTGGACTCGACAGGTGGGAGGGGCTGGACGTCAGCGTAGGTGGTGAGGGTCGGCGGCATCTGGATTTCATGGGGCAACAGATATGGGTCGACGGGGTGAGGAGGGGGAGGGTGTGTGTTTGTGTGTGTGTGAGTGCGTTGGAGAGGATGACAACATCATGCTGTTGAGCTCGGAGATGTTGGCGGTGAAGCGGTTTACCACACAGCTGATCTGATCCATCAGTGAACTCTGTGCCTTTCCAGGGTGGTCGTCCACAACAACTAAACGACCGTCATTCCCCACAACCAGCGAGCCGCTGCTGGTAGGACCGCAGCTGCTGCTGCTGCCGCCACTGCTGCCGCTGCAAACGCTGCTTGGGTAGTTTGGAATACCAGTCATCGGGGGCTCCTCCCCTACACCTGCCCCAAGCCTCTGGCTGACTGTGCTGATTGGTGAGGGCGTCTGCGGCCGGTATGTGATCGAATAGTGCTCCTCGGCTTCAGAGAGCTCATACAGGGTCTTGTCTGTGCCAGAGTCAGGATGAATGGACAGGGAAGACATGGATGGGAGGGAGGGCAGAGGGACATGTGGAGGCAGGTCCCCCCCTCCACAGTAACGCTCCTCCAAAGTTTTGGAGAAGGGCTTGATGACGGCAGTCTGGTTGTTCTCCTTTTTCTTGATGTGGAAGGACAGCCGTTGCCACAGGTGGTTGCCACGTGAACCGCTGCGCTCAGTCTGCGCCCAAGACACTGATTTACCGTTGGAGCTACAGAACAGGAAGGAAGTGGAAAGAAAAGAGAGAAAAGAAAGAGGGGGTTGCTTAAAGAGCTTTAAGGTAGATCTACCATTTATTGATTTGTTTAAACAAACTACATTTATGATAAGAGATTATACAAATGAGAAAGTACACACACCTTTATTCCGTAACCAGTTTTTATACAGCAAAAAGAGATTTTTTTTATTTTCATGGTTGTGTTTAATGTTGTGTTTAGGTCCAGAGTTTAGTTTGACAACAAGCTGTCTCAATGTACATGTAACATTGTATTCTAAACATTTCTTTGACTTCAACCAATCGCATTCTCTACTTTCAGTCTGGCAGCTGAATGTGGGCATTATTTAAACTTTTCTTTGAACAAAATAGTAGTTTTTGTTTAATATTCTACTCAGAGGATTTGTTTTTTGTATCACATTATATGACAAGCCAAATGTAGATGTAGTGGAATTTCTTACTACAGTAAGTGTAAATAACATTATATTGTTATTAGGAACTTTTAGCTTGTAAAATTGTACTTTCATACTTCTTTCCCCAATAAAATAATGTATTGTGCTGTTCTTTATCATATCAGATTATAATATCAGATTATCAGATTATCATATTAGCAAATCTAAAAGCACCTGTTAGGAGTCAATTAGCATAATGAGCCAAACCTTTAGTTGTACATTTGGCTAAGAGCAAAAATTATTTAAATACTCTAGTGAAACAAAACCAAAAATGGCAAAACATAACACAAAATGTGCCCATATTAGTTAATATTTATTATCATAAAAGAGTAATCAGTTCAGGACTTTCTATGCAGAGTCATTTTATTACAATTCATTTCCTGTTCCATTTTTTGTGCAGGCAGTAGGTTCTTCATTTGTCTTTGTCAGGTTCTTTCTCCCTCTATCTTACAATGTTCTCCACTTTTCTCTGCCTCACACCATCACAAAAGTCACAGCACACACACACACACACACACACACACACACACACACACACACACACACACACACACACACACACACACACACACACACACACACACACACACACACACACACACACACACACACACACACACCTCTTCCTCTCATCCTTTTGTCAGGTTAATTAGTGTGATTTTTTTATCTATAGTGGAACTTCTGATTAAACCTTACACCACCATGGTTGGGGCTTAAAAGAACTCAAATCACCCTGGACACACACGCATGCATGCAAGTCAAATATTTTGTTTGTATATATTTTTCCTTTTCCCACCCTGGTCTTCTGGTTTTATGTACGTGTCTCTTTAGGCTACACACTGACAACATCTCAAAGGCATCAGCTTTTAGCCCTGCACGGAGGAAATAGACAGCCCTGCTAATTACAACCACCCACAGGGGAAGATAGGACCAAAAGAGATGTAGAGGGGAAGAGAGGAATAAAAGGAATGAACAATTCTTGTAAAAATGTGATTGAAATCTTGCTAGCCATGCGGGGTGAGCTGGAGTAACATGCTGACAAACGAAAATGTGCTTGTCTTTTTCTTCCCTTTTCATTCTAGGCAAGTGGCTGTGCGTCACTCCCTTTGTGTCCTTTGATCGGTTCCCTGTCACTGTAGATGGCCTTAAGCTGGGTGTGAAAGCTATTATGTCTCTCCTTTTCGCACTATTGCTTTAGCCTTTTCTTTTCTTTTGTTACCACCACTCTTGCTTTTCGTCTCTCTGTCCATTCCCTCCATCCTCACTCTTTACTCAGATTTCTCTTTCAATTTTCTCCTTACCCTTCCTTCCTCAGTTCACTTCTCTCCTTCTTTGCCATGTCGTCATTAGGCAATTGTCTGCAGTTCATGTTAGGGTCAAAGGAACATTCAAGCAGACTCAGGGGAGTTCAGATAATCAATCTCTCATAGAGCTTGAACACACACACAAGAAATGGTGCCTTGGACTGTAACTGAAGAGTAACCTGGCCAATAAGCCTCCAGTGTATACACACACACACACACACACACACACACACGTACCTGAGTGTCTCTCCAGTGGAGCCTCTGCGTTTCCACAGATTAACCAAACTAGAAGAACGGCTGGCGGCTGAGGATGATTTGCCGTCGCCCACGTGCATGCGCACCACTGTGCTAGTGGTAAAGGCACTGCGCACGTTGCGCTCTGGTTTGGCTAGAATTATGTACACCTGTCATGAAATTAAACATGACATATACAATTTAAATATAGCAACAACAAAAAGAAGACCACTTATCCACTAATGTACAAAAATAGCAAATACCTACATCACTGTGTACACATAAACTGTCTTTTTAGAGGAGTGATGAAGGCTGTCACGAGTCATCATGCCTCGTTTTTAATGAAAAGACAATTAGCAAAAGATAATTGCTTTCACTGATTGGAATTGAAAGCACAAACTTTCGCCTTGAAGCTACACATAAATATCTATCAACTATTACTGTAGAAGTTTGAGAAAAATATTGTGTGATTGAAATTTAAAATTTGCCTTTTGACTTTAGTGCAGGCATTTGGTAAAAATGTTATTTCAAGTTTATTATAATTTATTGAAACACTTAAGCCAAAAACTCACTTTCAATTACATTGTGTTTACTAAAGAGTGTTGCCCGTGCATTATCACTTCAATGGTTACTGTCAAACTGTCAATATGGCCAAAAGAAACAAAATAATTTAGGGGGCTTTATCATCAATTTAAGTATTCACACACCAAGCCAAATGTCAGTGAATTGCATGCACAACATTAGGACATGTCTCCCAAGTTTTTGTCATCAGCCTCTGGGTGTTTTATTGAGGTCATAACTTGGACACCCACCATATACAAAAGATGGTGGTAAGTTTACCACATTATTAAGTCTGTTTCAACAGTGGAAGTTAACTAGTAATGTAGCATTAGTGTTACATATTGTTGACTGATTTAGAATGATAACCACCACAGTATGTTTGACGTTTGGACACCTTCCAACAAAGTTATTTTCTAAGGCTTAAAGCAGAAGCTTAACGTTTAGGGAGACAAGAAAGATATACAGTGGGTACGGAAAGTATTCAGACCCCTTTAAATTTTTCACTCTTTGTTTCATTGCAGCCTTTTTCCAAAAATCAAAAAAGTTCATTTTATTTCTCAGTAATGTACACTCAGCAACCCATCTTGACAGAAAAAAACAGAAATTTAGAAATTTTTGCATATTTATTAAAAAACAAAAACTGAAATATCACATGGTCATAAGTATTCAGACCCTTTGTTCAGTATTTAGTAGAAGCACCCTTTTGATCTAATACAGCCATGAGTCGTTTTGGGAAAGATGCAACAAGTTTCTCACATCTGGATTTGGGTATCCTCTGCCATTCCTCCTTGCAGATCCTCTCCAGTTCTGTCAGGTTGGATGGTAAACGTTGGTGGACAGTCATTTTCAGGTCTCTCCAGAGATGCTCAATTGGGTTTAAGTCAGGGCTCTGGCTGGGCCATTCAAGAACAGCCACAGAGTTGTTGTGAAGCCACTCCTTCGTTATTTTAGCGGTGTGCTTAGGGTCATTGTCTTGTTGGAAGGTAAACCTTCGGCCCAGTCTGAGGTCCAGAGCACTCTGGAAAAGGTTTTCGTCCAGGATATCCCTGTACTTGGCCGCATTCATCTTTCCCTCGATTGCAACCAGTCGTCCTGTCCCTGCAGCTGAAAAACACCCCCACAGCATGATGCTGCCACCACCATGCTTCACTGTTGAGACTGTATTGGACAGGTGATGAGCAGTGCCTGGTTTTCTCCACACATACCGCTTAGAATTAAGGCCAAAAAGTTCTATCTTGGTCTCATCAGACCAGAGGATTTTATTTATCACCATCTTGGAGTCCTTCAGGTGTTTTTTAGCAAACTCCATGCGGGCTTTCATGTGTCTTGCACTGAGGAGAGGCTTCCTTCGGGCCACTCTGCCATAAAGCCCCGACTGGTGGATTGCTGCAGTGATGGTTGACTTACTACAACTTTCTCCCATCTCCCGACTGCATCTCTGGAGCTTAGCCACAGTGACCATTGGGTTCTTCTTTGCCTCTCTCACCAAGGCTCTTCTCCCCGATAGCTCAGTTTGGCGGACGGCCAGCTCTAGGAAGGGTTCTGGTCGTCCCAAACGTCTTCCATTTGAGGATTATGGAGGCCACTGTGCTCTTAGGAACCTTAAGTGCAGCAGAAATTTTTTTGTAACCTTGACCAGATCTGTGCCTTGCCACAATTCTGTCTCTGAGCTCTTCAGGCAGTTCCTTTGACCTCATGATTGTCATTTGCTCTGACATGCACTGTGAGCTGTAAGGTCTTATATAGACAGGTGTGTGGCTTTCCTAATCAAGTCCAATCAGTATAATCAAACACAGCTGGACTCCAATGAAGGTGTAGAACCATGTCAAGGATGATCAGAAGAAATAGACAGCACCTGAGTTACATATGAGGGTCACGGCAAAGGGTCTGAATACATATGACCATGTGATATTTCAGTTTTTGTTTTTTAATAAATATGCAAAAATTTCTAAATTTCTGTTTTTTTCTGTCAAGATGGGTTGCTGAGTGTACATTAAGAAATAAAATGAACTTTTTGATTTTTGGAAAAAAGGCTGCAATGAAACAAAGAGTGAAAAATTTAAAAGTACCCACTGTAAATAAAAGCAGTGAATAAGTGAAATGTAGGTACAAACATGCAGCACAGCGCCACAGTGGCACTGAGGCTGACACTGAAGCACATGGTGATAATTTTGTAGTTGGAGCCAAAGTAGATGGGTACAAAGGCCAGCCAGATAATACAGGTGGTGTACATGGTAAAGGCAATGTACTTAGCCTCATTGAAATTAGCTGGGACATTGCGGGTCTTGGAGAGAGAGAGAGAGAGAGAGAGAGAGAGAGAGAGAGAGAGAGAGAGAGAGAGAGAGAGAGAGAGAGAGA
Organism: Etheostoma perlongum; assembly: GCA_026937815.1. Lineage (NCBI taxonomy): Eukaryota > Metazoa > Chordata > Actinopteri > Perciformes > Percidae > Etheostoma > Etheostoma perlongum. Next base: position 18,250,026 of record CM049373.1, read on the forward strand.
GAGAGAGAGAGAGAGAGAGAGAGAGAGAGAGAGAGTCAGAGAGCAAGTTTAAGCAAATCTTCATACATTTCTTTACTGTTGTTGAATAGTTTTGTGGATTTTGCCTTAAATGAGGAAAATAAACAGAAAAAAGGATGGCTGCAGGCAACTGATAATCAGACATTAACTTTTTAGAATGTGTTTGTTCAACAGAATTGCATTAACAGCTGTTGAAAGTTGTAGAGCACCAAACAGTAGTTCAATCATTGCTTTTCACATTGTGTCTGTGTGACCTTTCCTCATATATAGCAGCTAGAAGTAAGACATGTACAAACAATATTAGACATTTGTAGTATGTTCCTGCACGTGCCTTCAACAACATGTGTCTTTGGAGCTGTGGATTTTATGCACCCACTAACTGGTGCTTTTGTGACTTCAATTGATATTGTAATTTAAATCTGTATCACAGAACAAAATGCCTTTTGGTTTTTAAGTAGTAATATACAATAGTTACAAACACTTCAGCTAGTACCTTGAAGGCATAGAAGGTGCAGCTGAGGATGAGGAGGCCATTGTATCCCAGCGGGGCAACCACGCCCAGGTTAGTGGTGTTGCAAATGAGGACAACTTGGCGGATGCTAGGGTAGTCATTGATCACCTATAGAGACAGAGGCAATGATAAAAAAAAGTTTTTTTAATGCTTTAATCAAGACTGTAACAGTATGATACATGTTAATCTGCAACTACATCTACTACTGTATGGCTCAAATGGTCTTAAAAACATGAGTGATTATGAGTTAACTTCTTCTGCTCCTGATTATTTGTTTCTCTCTTTCAAATATGTCTGTTAACTTATTCTTAAGTCTTTCAACGATCAACTCTACCACTCACAATGAAAAAACAGACAGACACACACGCAGCTTACCGCAGGTGGCTCCATGAGGAAGAGAGCCACAATGATGCCCAGCTGCAGCAGTATGAGGACAAAGGCAATGATGAGCTGAGCACAGGCAGACATGAAGCGAGGTTTCTTTGTACAGATCTTCTTCTTGCTGCCTGCCAGGATCCGAGCAATGCGGTTTGTCTAAGGTCAGATTGCAAACACCATCAGGACCTTTTAACAAAATATATACTGAACATACTGTATCTACAATATATTCTGGTCATTGTTGTCATTGTACATTGTTGCCACTGTCTGTATGCAGACATATTTGTAAGAAATACTTAAAACATATTGCACAATCAAGTCAAAATTTAGCTTAAGGTAATCTCTTATGGGAAGGCTATTCCAGTTACATCTTCACCCCAGGGGTAGGATAGGCCTGTACCCTGCAGCTCATTTTATGGTACCCATATCCTCTTGCTCTAACCATTAAGGAATGGAAGGGATAACAATCTGCAGTATCAGGGGACTATAGCCTCTGTTTCTTTCTAATTAGGTCCACAGTTCTGCTTACACCCACAGCTGTATCCCTGCTGCTGACTGACTCCAGCATCTGAAGTTTTTCTGTGGCTCTCCTGTACAGATCATTGATGACCAAGGCAGGTTAGCATAGATCTAATGGCAGGGGTATTCCAAGTTGTTGGAGGTAATTCCTTTAGCCCTACACCTCTCCTAACTGCTGCACACTAGGGCTGCATGATATTTTGTTTCATTGTCTACATCGCAATGCGCGCATGTGCGTTAGTCACATTGCAGGACGTGCAATGTCAACACTACAACTTCTTTGCTGCTTGACAGAAAAGTGCCGCTGACACAGTGAAGCGCATGTTTTTCCATGGGTAGTGAAGCTATAGTGGACAGTGTTTTATGTTTGCTGGAAAGACTAAATAAATCACCTGATTAATGCAACGTTATCACAACGTCTCCCGGCCATTTTTCACTGCAGAGTTGCCAGAAAGCTGCTACCAGCCAGGCTAAAGCTAATATAGTTATAGCCTAAAGAAACAAGGGTTCAACCACCGTAATTTTTTTCCAATATCGTGCAGACCTACTGCACACTACATCTCATACTTATTTCACTACTTAACTCAATCCTTACTTTGGTGACAAGCGCAGAGTAGCTCATGGCAGGTGACAGGCCTATTCCTAGTCGTTGGAGGTAGCAGTGGATGACATGGGGTTTGGTTATGAGGCTGAAAGTACACAGGTACCCTAGGCAGATCCCTGCCAGTATTATGTAGCACAGCTCCCTACTGGAAGATTTTACGACTGGGGTGTCCCGGAACCTAAACACAATAAACAACAATTATGTGTAGAAACATGTAAGTGACACACAGACATGCAGAAATGCAGTATATATGCAAGAATTTAAACACACTGGTAAATGGTGATTAAGAAAAGAGTGGAAAGTACAAAGTGGCTATGTATAGTGTGTATCTCTGTCTAGTTTAGCACTGTTTGCATTATTGTTCTCAGTTCATATAATTTCTGAGACAGATGAGAGATGTATTACCTGATGAAGACTGCAGTGACAAAGAGTGTGAACATTAAACCGAGGCAGGCAAAGACCACAGCAGCAATGGGTTCGGGGTCTCCCCACCGCAGATACTCCACTGGGATTAGGTCACAGCCTGGGGATAGAGGTATGTAGAGATGCAGTTCTTGAAACAAAATTACAAAAATAGTGTTTCATTTGATGTGTTTTATTTGAAGCTCAGCAACTAGATAATAAAGAGTGAGCCTTTTGTCATTATTCATTATCTATATCTACCCTTTTACTTAAGCTTTCACCCACATCTGACGGAGGTTTAGTTACAGTGTACGACACTTTTTCTGGTGACGGACAACCTGTACAGGTCAGGGTTTAACGTACGCATGTTGGACCCACACCTGGAGGTGTCCAGGTGGACAGTCTTAACAAATAAGTAACTGACCAGCATTGCCTGTGTGTGAATGAGTATTTAATTACGATAAACCTGTAATCAATCAATTATCAAAACACAAATATTGTACCCATTATTCAGCATGCCTCCTTCATCATTCACTTTTGCTCATTTAGTGAAGATTTTACTTTCTTCAGACTGCATCCCTTTAACCTTGCAATACCTTTTTTTTTTTATCCCTCCATCTGCGTCTCTATAAGCCTCTTTCCAAACATGCACCACAAACCCGACAGAGCTGAAAGTGTGAAAATTCACAGCAAGCTAGTGGGTGAGCTGTTTCATGCAACTCGCGCAAAACCGGAAGAAAACAAACATACTAGGGTGAAGGAGGAGGGTGATTTACATAAAGACAGCAAACAAAATGTCTAACTAGAGAGACAATGACATTCTGGAACATCTGTCGGTAAGGGTGGTCTACATGTGCTTTGTGGATCTTGAGAAGGCATATATATATATATATATTTTTCTCTGTAATGCCTCATTTATCACTCTATCCCTTCTCTATCCTCTTCCCCCCAATATACACCTATATAAAATATACACCTTTATCTCTATTTATCGTTATCCCTCCCACCTTTCTCCCTAATCCTCTTCCTCCCTCCATCTCTGTCTTTCTGCTAGGCAAGGGGATAAAGTTGCATTAATTAAAGGGACAGTTCTAATTATAATCGTAACACTTGCTGAAATTATCTGTAGGGTGGTCTAGACACACTGTAGCAGCAGGGACGCATGTAGACTCTTTCTGTCCCTATGCATCTTCACTTTTTAATCCTCCGTTTCCTTCTTCCTTCTTTTTTGCCATTACCATTTCTCTCTCATACAAACAAGCACAATCACACACACACACACACGCATGCATGCACACACACTTGTTTACACAATACTGCAAATTGCAGAGAGCAAGGAAGATTAAGAAAGACTTAAGTAATTTAATGAATTTGTCTTTGACAGGGTCAATAAAGTTCATCAAATCAGTAAAGTGGTTACATCAGGGGTATAAACAGCAGCATAATGCTGAATGGGAGCCAGTGGGACAGAAACAAACAGAAAATAAGTCAGACAGGAGCACTCTGCAAAAGATGTGGCTCACTTGCCGGCTTAGATCACTGAAGAGCTTAATCGTCAATTCATATAAAACTGGATAAAATCTATGAAAATCATAATCTAAAACACTGTGAGGTATTGAACATAATGAAGTTTGTTAAAATGTATGTGTAAAACAGAATAATAATAATAATAATAATAATACATAAGTTGAAATGGAGCAGCTTCACAAATGTGTAAATTTAACTGTTCAACATCATGGAGGTAGTGCTTTTTTACTACTTAAGCATAGCCCCCTTTTTAAAAGACAAGGACTACAGTAACTGTTCTGCCTAACAATGAGGGATGAGGCCCACCCACCCGTAAACATTTAAGGTGGGAGGCACTTGCTGAGAATTTAGTTTAAATGAATCTAGCCCACATAAATCAAGATGTTGGGGCTGTAAATCCCGGTTCAGTGTTTTCCTCATGGGTTTTCTCAGAGTGGTCGAAAAGCATTTACTTGGTCTGCATTTTAATACTTAATTAGTTCACAGAACCTGCAGGAAATTGTGTTGTGGTTGACCCAAAGACAAACTGATGCATTAATGGGGGGGGACCATTTGAGGGGTTCAGACTCAACCTTACTGCTCCTTTTACTCTCCCTGGCTATAGCTTCTGTCAGATCCTCTATTCACCTCCATTTCTTTCTCTCTTTCAGACTCACTTTTTCCTTCTCTTTATGTTTCTAAATCACTTTTCTCTTACTCTTTTTCCTGTTCTATTGCACTGCTAAAAACTGTTCTATTGCTTTCTATGGTTTTCACACCCACTGTACAGTACCTCTGTCCCTGCCAGCTGAGACCTTGCGCTATGTGATATTCCTTCTGCCTTTTTTTACTCTCTCTTTCTCTCTTTTGGCCTGAGGGAGTGAGATCAAACCGTCTGCTTGAGGAACAGGGCAAGCAGTTTGTTTACACCTCATTATTACTGTTCCATATAGCCCCACTGGGGGAGATGCAGCACTTATTGTTGAAATGAGTCACACACACACACACACACACACAAACACACACAGGCAACCCCGATCATTTTTCCAATTCTTTATCTCCCTCTTTTTTCACTGTCAACTTACTCTGTCATTTTCTCACCCATTTGCTGCCTGTTTTAGTTTAAGGATGCTTCTCTCTCTGGCAGTGAAGCTCACTCTGAATTTTCCACCATGCTCCATTCATGTTTTAATCATTGAGCTTGGTGAGGAGCTAGCAAGCAGTATAATGAGCAGCTGAAAGCATAACAAGGCAATATTCAACCGCTTCGAACACAATGGAGGAGAAATAAATTAGCATTGCAACTGAAGTGCATTTGCACTGAAAGCTGCTCTTGATGCAAAATAATTAAAACATTGGTGACCATGTTGATAACAAATTAAAGGGATGAAAGTGGAGGGGGAGGGGGAGAGGCTGAAATGGAGAAATTATCTTGGTTTCACTTTCTAACATACTGTAACTGGTGTAAGACTTCCTGTATAATAATATGCTGGAACCGGTTCAACCTACACACAAACATGCACACACATATCAGTGGTCACTGCACTGAGTCCTGTGAATAGCAGCACTACTACACTACTGCATTGATTTTAAGGGATAATCATGCAGGAGCATGAGAAAATACTGTAGCTTTGAGTGTGCACTGAAGTATTTTCTTGACAAAGTGGAATTGTCTCTGAGATTGCACCTACATGTTATAAACACGCCGCTACAAACATACAGAAACTGACCTGTGAGATCATCAGTAGGCCAGGAGCCCAGTTCACAGGCTCGGCAGGTGTACTCGTCGAACACAAACTCATTTTCTTTACAGGGAGTGCATGTCCAACAGCAGCTCACCTCACCTTTACGGATCACCTGTAGGGACAGAGCGCACAGACCCCTCCATGATTTCTAAGTGGGAGAACTTGCTTAATAGCAGGGTGTTCAAATACTTATTTTCCTTACTGTATATTTGTTTCAATCAATCAACAATGCATTTTATACAGCGCACACAGACCAGTGGCCTTTAGCCCCTCCCCCTCGTGAGGTCTTGCGCCGTGTGCATGACAGAGTCAACGCTTCAATTCAAGCTCAGAGACAGTTAATCATTGCTAACCAAGCCCTCAGTTGACCATGCTTGTACTATTAATTGTATTTCTAGACTTGAGTCTGAATAAAACCCATCATTTTATTTTAATAACCCAGAGTTGTTTATTTTGACAGAAATCTGCTTAGTTGAGATCTTAATGAGTGCAACACAGACGTATAACGTTAGTACAAAACAGCGTGCATAGGATCTCCAAAACATGCAAACGAACAATGATCCAACAAACAACATGAACAAGAATTGACTGTAGATAACAAGAATTGAACAAGAATTGACTCTAGATAATCTTAGTCTTATATGACTTAGCAGGAGTTAAGGGGAGACAGTGTTGAGATTTATAAAAAAACATAACTTTCTGCATGGATCATAGTATAGTATTACCGGTCCCTATGTGCAAACAACACTATATCATAAACGATAGGTAACCCAGCAACGGCGATTATGAGCTTGTCCACAGAATTAATGTTTTGGTAGAAACAAAAGTTTATATCGTATATTTCTCCGGAATCAGCCAGCACGAAGGACGTCTATATGCCGATTGGCTGCTGGCGTTAGCCGCTGAACAGCGGCATACCTCATTACCATAAAGTTGACAAATCAGGTATTTTTTTTCTGAACTGATTCGGCAACATTTGGCAAACAAACCCGATTTAATTGACACAACACGTCATGGCTACACTTTCCTTTTATCTGATCTAAATTCTACAAGCAATTTATTGTATTTTAGCAGAATAATGAAAGCAGCAGAAAGCCAGAACTGAGTAAATTTTAAAAGCCTGATTTGTTTATTTATCGCAAGTAATGGTAAACACAGTTCAGGAGCTGGATTCACAATATTGCCTGTAATAACCTTTGCAACGTTTACTAACGGCAAAGTGAATACTTGAAAAATGCCCCAAGTCACCAGACCAACTGTGTGAATCATCTTACCTTAATCTGTCCTTTGTCACAGGGTTCACTGCAGACTGACTTGATTATGCCGTCTCTGTTGGGCCAGATTTCATCATCATCTATCTTCAAGCCTCTGTAGTCCCAACTGCCAACATTAATGTAGTCGTAGTAGTCCTTCCCCATCTTTTTGAAGTTCATTATTTCATACCTGTATATGAAAGGTACACATACAGTATACATACATACAGTCATGTCATTTGACCATGCAAGTCAAAAGGCCACGCAACAAAGAAATCCATGACATCTTTCTTGAGTTACAGTGCGTACCTGCCAGGTGAGTCTCCGTTTACATCAAATAAGATTCCCTCCCCTGACACGCCGGTGAAGTTGGTTTTCATCAAGAAGTCCAGCAGTGTAGCACCATCTATAGGTCGCATGGCATCACACAATCCCTTAAAATACATGAACAATCATGTCATAACCCACAGCTTTACAAGGTTGTATAAGTATTTGGTTGTGTCAACAAATACAGTAACTTTGGTATTGGTGGTCCCTTGCCACATGTTACTAAAATTCAAAGAACTGAATGTATGAAGGTAAATATGGTGCAAAATGTGAGAGCTCGTAGATACGATGAGAGCACTTGTAGAATATGATTTGAAAGCTTGTAAAAAAAAAAATCTGTATTCGTAGATGTGATGTGAGCACTTGTAGAATATGATTTGAGAGCTTGTAGAAAAAAAATCTGTACTCGTATTTTTCTTCTTCTTTTCACTTCAGTCACTTTTCCAATACAACCACAACTCAGTGATTACAACCTCTCAAATCTGTCGCTGCAATGTGCTCTCTCGCATCACGCAGCGGTGAGTCTGTGCCCTCAACTTTTGCAACACTTGTTGCTATACATTTAGTACAAAACTAATTTGTACCTGTGGACTTAGTCTGTGGAGCTCTGAGCCAACAGGACGGCCGGGGACAGCAGGGTTTCTATCTCCAGATGAGGGACAACTCTGTCCGGCTTATTTATGTAGTATGAAAGCTAGCATTAGTTAGCGAACTAAACCCGCTTATAAATACATTTTAGTTATCCTAACACTTTTAACAGTCAAATTGAAACACTGGCGGTGAGCTCTAGGTCCTGCAGCCGAGGACGGACCGCCATCAGTGGGTATAACGTGTGCCTTTTAAATTAAAATGTATTTATTTATAAGTGTGCTGGTTGGTTAGTTCGCTAACGCTAGCTCAGGGCTGTCAATTCTCACACATTGGCCGTGAGTCACACGCATTTGACTGGTTTCACACGCTCACACGCCACACCTCCGATTTCTCACGCTGAAGTGTCAACCCGGACGGTCAAATTTCTGAAAGATGAGTTTATCTGTAGATCTACCTGATGAGCCACTTATGATCGACTAGGTGTGCTTTCAGAGACTGTGAGGGGGTTCAAGAGTGCTCCCTGTCTGTGGAATTTTTGAAATGTCGCAAACTGAAAAAAAATTTTTTTCACGATCCATCCCAGGTGCATTTCCCCGGCTTCAGGTATGTGCTCTGAGTATCACAGACCCGTCCGTTGCTTCGTGACCACTCTCTCTGTAACAATAGAGGTGAGCAGCGCGGCTGGTAGTGTAGCAACTTCAGATCATTTTAGTGGACCTGCTCTGCTGTGGGCAGTGACGCGTTGCATCCGTGTAGACCTCCGATGAAGAGCAGCGTACAGCCACCTCTAAACTCTGTCAGAGACCAGAGACCCAAATGGGCCTCTGTGTCTGTCAGACGGTCTGAGTGAGATACTACCAAATCAACGGAGCAATGAAATGCACAGCAGACTATATTACAACTCTCCAAATCTCGGACAACCACAAAGTTGTAAACATGAGCAGAAATCTGATGGAGCACATCTGAGCTATATCAAGTCCAGGGGTTTATAAATTCATTCAAATTAATTAATGAATGATTCACATGAATAAGTACCACATGCACATTTAAAGAGATTTATTTCCCCAAAAAAAGACCTGAGTCAAGTAAACCTGAATATTTTCAATTGTTTCCAGCATACATTGATGTAGAAATGGGTAGAAATAGTTATAGCAGATACATTCACTGTGTTATTCTCAAAATTTTACTGCATTTCTAGTCACAAAATCTGGAAACAAAACCTAATTTTGATCCTGCCAGCACCAGGGGGGCATCTGGGAAACGTTGGGCCACTAGATGTCTAAATGTAACTGTAAATAATTCATTCAATGTTTCATAAAATGAACAAATAGTCTTTTCTGTAAATACAGTAAGTGGCGCACAGAGGATGAGGGCCAAACATTACTGAGCCTTGGCACAAAGGTTAAAGGATTAGAATTTATGTAAATCAGTTACATTTCTCATTCTTTAGAATTGCAGATCCCTCAGGTAGACCAACATTAATTTAACTTTGGGTCCCTGGTGCCTACATTGAAAATTGTGTGTGGTGTTGTCAAGAGAGATTGGGAGAGGGAAATTTGTGTGAGGTGGACCTGTTCACCACAGACCCAGATCTTCTCAGCTGTTGCTGACATATGCTGTCTCTTCATGTGGCTCATTATGTTTGGCCCATTGTCTGGGTCACTTCTTATATCATAAGAAGGTAATACAATGTGTAATCAAGTGATGACTGATTAACATTAATGTAAATGCTAAATGCCCTAATACCTGTTGATACTACAACAATGCAAAGGCTCTTAACCCTACAGTTTAGCACATATCATGTAAGACTTGATTTCTCCATTTTTTTTGCACAAAACTCTCCAGAAAGTGCCATTTAATGTTTTTTTTGTTTTTTTTAATTCTGGGGGGGCATACCCCCAGACCCCCCTAGAGAGCGCCCCCCCCATCCCCCCACACATAACAAATCCCAATTTAAACCCTGAAGGATAATGAGGCTGAAAGAGCCAAAGAAATTGCTTTGTACGCGGCAAAATAGGGTTGGCCCCACCATATCTTACTCCAAGGTTTTTGTAAAAGTTGGCAGCTCTGTAGCTTGCTATTGCACCAACACTGGCGGTGGGCTCCAGGGGGGTTGTGCCGCTGCTACCGGGTCTGGAGCTCTCTGTGTCCCGCTGGAGATCAGATCAGATCAGGTCGAGGTCGGCAGCGAAGCTTTCTAGCAATGTTTCTACGCTGGCTGAGCCCCACTGATGGCGGTCCGTCTGCGGCTGCAGGACCTGGAGCTCACCGCCAGTGTTTTAGTTGGACTATTAAAAGTGTTGAGATAATTAAAAGTTATTTACAGTATTTAGAAGCGGGCTGGCTGCTAGTTAGCTAGCGCTAGCTTTCATGCTATATAAATAAGCCGGACAGAGTTGTCACTCATCTGGAGATAGAAACCCTGCTGTCCCCTGCCGTTCTGTTGGCTCAGAGCTCCACAGACTAAGTCCACAGGTACAAATTAGTTTTGCACCAAATGTATCGCAGGAAGTGTTGCAAATGTTGAGGGTGCAGAATTGCCGCTGTGTGATGCAAGAGAGCACATTGCAGCGACAGATTCAAGAGGTTGTAATCACTGAGTTGTGGTTGCACTGGAAAAGTGACTCAAGTGGAAAGGAAAAATATATATACGACTACAGATTTTTTTCTACAAGCTCTCAAATGATATTCTACAAGTGTTCACATTGCTTCTACGCACTTTCACATTTTGCACCATATTTACCTTCATATGAATGCAAGGACATAATGAACAGTAAAACAAATGAATTTACTGTAATTATGATGAGTTAACTATACTCAAAACATGATTAATGTACAGTTGGACTAAAATAATATAAAGATAAACTAAGCAATCAAAACACCAGCAGACGAGGTGAATCATCTCTCCAAGTTTCATGAAGAGTAAACTGTGTAGTGTAGCAGGTATTGTTTTTCTATCTCATGACGTCCAATCAACGTCTCACACACAGTGAATAATGCCACGTTGAATCATCTTATGAATTGAACCATGTCTGAAATATTACAGTACAGTTTAACTTCTGCAGGTCCCGCCAAAATCTCTAAAAGTTAAGCAGCCATGTTGCATTTACTTTTGTGCCACCATGGAAACAAGGTCAAGTGTAATATGGCAGCAATACCCAGCTGGTACCTTTTTTTGTCCCTTAATTCCCCCTTTCCACCTCTTCATCTCCTTCCTTTATCTCATTGCTTTGTCCTAGTATGTCCCTCTATTAATCCATCAGAGCATTACCTACCTGATAGCCTGGGCAGAGTGCCCGTTGCATGTTATGCAGGCCATATGCCATTGAGTAGATGGCATTAATGACAAACCCCATCTTAGTGTCCTGTGCATATTGCTGCCGAAGAGACTCTCGCTCTGCAATGGTGGGTGGGGGAGGGGGGGGAAACCAGAGAAACCATTAATTTTCATTTCTTGTTTTTATTAAACAGTGTGCTTTTTTCCTGACATCAAAGACCACTCTCGTTCCTCTTATTTATTCTCAAAGGCCACTTCTCACCTCCATGTCTCATTTCTGTCTGCCTCTTTCTATGTCCTGTTCATTTCTATTTTATGTCCCATTTCATTAGAGACATGACTCCCTTTGATATTCACACACACTGTTTTGCCTATGAATGGAGGGATTCAAACAGAGAGAAAAAGATGGGGGGAGACGAATACAAAGAAATGAAGGGAAGGTGCACTCACAGCCACAAAGGGTAAACTGGTGCTTGTGTGCACGTGTGTGTGTGTGTGTTATTTGCATTAATAGTGGCCATTATGAAAGCCTGTCAATAAAAATGCAGATTCTGACTACAGCCATGTTAAACTAAAACAATGCAACTTCTCTCTTTCTTCATACCCCAGATGGTTGTTGTACATAACTTGTACTGCTATACTTGTACAGAAGTACAATAAATCTGTAACTTACAAACCATGTATTGTCTCTGGCCATATTCACTGCTACTACTAGAACTACATTTTCAGGTCATACCCAAAACAATTGTTTATTTGTGTCTATACTTACTGCTACAGGTGCGGTTGTATTTGCTGCTCTCCTGTGGGTGACCTTTAAGACGACAGTGGAAACGATGCTGCCAGAACTCTGGAAACCAGGGGTTCCTGAGGTTGTTTTCAGGACGAAGTTTAAGGTAGTATTCATCAAACCATTTCACATCAGCCGACTGGAGCTTGATGGTAATACCACCCGCAGCTTCCCTAACAAAGCCATCTGTTACATCATACCGGTCTGCCCATCCATCACTGCAAAGAACCAGAAGCAAAGACAAGTTAACTACATATGTTAAGCAAACTCCATCAATGTATCTGTGATTTTTGATACTGTTATCATTGAAATAATGGGGGTTACTCAATGACAGTTTGGACTAGCACTATTAAATCTTATAGGGACTGGCCCTTTAAAAGCTTTACTGTATGTGGACCTTTTAAAGGGCCAGTCCCTATAAGATTTAATAGTGCTAGTTGAAATAATCAACCTGATTAGCTAAGGGTGTTGAGTACATGAAAATCATAATGTGACGAGATGCAAAGATGAGTGTCAGCCTCTAGAGCCCATTAGAGAGATAAGCCTGTTAGTTGATGTTACATTTTTTCGGTTTAGAGATGCAGGCAACAATATGTCATGATAACAAATAAAACCTACCTATTAACAGACACAGACACAGACACACACACATTCGAAGACCTCAAAGGAGGAAGGGACAAACAAATGGAGTGAGCAACAAAAAGACAAGGAAGAGCAGAAATAGCAAATTTAGGTAAAACAAAAACAAAATAAAGAAGGCACAAACAGAATTATTAGCAGAAAGAAAATGTGGGCACACACACACACACACACACATCAAATGAGGAACTCCAATTCTCAAAATTCTCCAAACCCTTTCAGAAAAGCTAACTTTGAGTGAGGGATGATTTTTTTGATTTACTGCTCCTCAAGGAAGCACAGATGGCACAGTGAGTGTGTGAGTGTGTGTGTGTGTGTGTGTGTGTGTGTTAGAGATAAAGAGAGGGAGTGAAAGAGAGAGAAGTGGATGTAAATGACAAATCTTCTCTCCTTTTTTCACAACTACAGTGCCAACATGGCCTCAAGCAGGACAATCATCTTCTCTTTTTCTTTTTCTCTGAGCCTTCAGAGAACAATACTCATTTTCTCCTACAGCAGGCCTTCCAGCCTCACTCTGATTGGAGACCCAAAGCGTTTGTGTGAGTGAGTGTGTGCATATGTGTGTGTAAACTGCATTCACCATCTGCCACCATTTGTGTCTCTCTAACTGTCGCTCTTTTTCTTTCTTTCGTCCTCCTTGTCACCCTCTGCCTCTAAGCAGTGGTCATGAATCACGGTGTAAGTATTTCTAGACGTCCATCCATTACATCATAGACCATGCCTGTAACCATTCAAATAAATGTGTGCAAGTTTGTGATGTCTGTCACAGACGCTTGTTGTCACAGATGAGTGTAGAAACGCTACTATATTGGACACAGACTTGTTAAGTGTGTTTACGGATTTCTTTTGGTTATATGGACTTGAATTATGATATGAAATATGTTTCAGAAAAAACTACATGTATGAAAAAATTAAAAATGAACTCCAAACAAAGCCTGGACTAACCAGTTTTGGTTTATGTCTGTGGTTCCCAACATGGGGTGCGGGCAACCAAAGGGGACAACTAACAGGATATAAAGCAGAAAAAAACATTTGCTTCAAAAAAATAATATTTCTCTTTCCAGACATTCCTAATCTTTGTCTTTTTCCTATCAATCTGTCTAACTTTACTTATTTGGGCGTTTAAAAATGACTCAATCACTCACGTAGACATATACAATTACTACCCTATATCTGTAAAATGAACCTGATGATAAAAAGTCATACAGAGGACACTGCCCCATGCAGAGCAACACAGTGGTATCATCACACTGCATGTCCTCACAATGGATCAATCAGTAGCTCTCCTGAACAAAGAATCACTAGGTCGGGGTATTCACAGGGAATTTGCTCCAAATTTTTCTTTAATTGTATTGACATTATAAGACGCAGTAGGTAAAAGAGTAAGAAATAAAGCGAGGGAGAAAAAGAAGAAATAAAGACAAAATCAAACAGATTGACGACTAATCACATTGTTCAGCACTTTCTAATCCTGTTGATAGATTTTTTTTCCCCCTCTTACATACAGTTACGGCTTTCTCTCCACAACTGTCTCTTTTGCCATCTCTCATTAATACCTTCAGCTTTCCCTTGAGCCCCTTGGTTCTGTTTTACTATCTTCCTCTTCCTTCTTCCTCTTCATTGCATCCGTCTGTCAATATGTCTTATCTTTTACTGTTTTTCTTATTTTATTTCTTGCACATACAACAGTTACACACATCTGTGATACTTCAAACACATGTTTGTATGTTGTGTCTCTATCGTGCTGCATTTGCTGTGTGGTGAAGAGCGCTCCATGCTTCAATTGGTCAAAGCAAAGTCGGGACCCAAAATGGGCACATGGCATATCAATCTTATGTGAAACACTGGTCTGTTCAGGATAGCTCTTCTTTTTTAAAAAACATGTCAACGCAAAGAAGAACCAATTGGTACATTAGCATTTTAATATTTTTGTGTGTCAGTTAATCCGCTAGCTAACATGTTGTTGATAGTCTGCACCCAATGAATCATGGTGTAAATTTCTCTTTTGGGTCTTTACTGAAAAGGTTTGGGGACTCTGTTCAATTGGTTCCAACTGATAGTCTGTCAGTAAATCATGGTACACAGCTTTAAAAAGGGATGAGAGGAGCTGATGTGATTGCCGATTATTGACACTAGCCCCAACACAGCCACTGATAATGTATGATAATTGATTCCACCCAGTCCCACCGTATTTTGAAGATACATGCCTCCAATCACAAAAATACCTAAGATGCGCTGGTGAGCCCTCTGCATAGCCCTGTGCATTTGAGGGAGCTTTGCAGTCGTTGCTCTTTATTCTAAGACTACAGCATGTATAGGGTCTTGTGTGCTGTACACACTTTAAACCAAATTCAACAAAAATACACAAACTACACACATACTGATCAACATTTACAGTATGTAACTGTGTGGACGATGTTGCCGCAAGGAGAGGGCTTTAGAAGTCTTAAGTCTTAAGGTATACATTTATGAGAGTGCAAAGGGAGTGTGTGTGTATGTTTAGGGGGAGCGATGGTTGTGTGGTTGTGTGTGTGTGTGTGTGTGTGTCATCATAAAATAGGTTAATCAATCACGCACTCTGTTCTTAAACGATATAACTGTTCTTAATGACATCATGATTCTCTCTCTCTGTCTCCACATGTCTAAAAGCCCAAGGCTGTTGTCATGGTTTCCACCCCACGCTCAACATGCTGTGTGTCTCATTAGAACACACTGGATTTTGAATGCATACACACACACACACACACACACACACACACACACACACTTCTTTTTACTATTCAATTAACATTAGACATCCTGTCTCTACTAATATTGGAAATGCTATTTGCATAATAGTACAGTATGCCAGTCTTGTAGGCCAACGCAGTACCTTAAGCAGAACTTTTACAAACCAATTCTACATACTTAGGCCTGGGGCCATTGCCTTTCCATTCTGTTCAGTCAAAGTATAAATGGAAACTGGAACTCATTTGCGAGTGATTATTAATTTTCACTTGGTTCTTTCTTGGTTGTGAAATCCATCCCAAGCCAGAAGTTTTTGACTCTTTGAATTTCAGCAAAGGTCAGCCAGAGGGATTTGTTACAGGAATACTAAAAGAAACCGACAACTGAACAAGGATGCAATACAAACACGTCAAAAGACATCACGGTGCTGAAAAGTAGATGACATTATTAATGTCTAATGTGAAAAGTACAAGTACAACCTTTTTCAGCGTCTCTCTTTCCAAGAAAACAAGAAAGTTGCATTTAGATTAAAGCAAAGTAGATTTTGTCCTAATATGACCACTAGAGTGGGTTTTCAACAAAAGCAGTCAATGGACGAGTTCCCCCAACAGACTGTTGCTGTGACGACAAGCAGCAAATCTGTGTGTTACAGCTCAGACAATTTACCAGACTCCTTTCCATTGTGTCTCTATGGAGCAACACAACTTAAATGAAAAACAATTTAAGTTGGAAACCTTTTTAACTTAAGCATTCATGTCTTTGCTTCAGCACCTAGAGGGAATTATACTGGTTGTCTCGGTCTGTTTCATTGATCACTTGCATTCATGTCATATATAAATATTGCTGAGCATTGTAAAATGCAACTCACTGAAAAATCATGACCATAGCTACATGTACTGTATGTGCTTTGGAAATTGTTTCTCATGGCAAACTAGGATGGTTGGAGATTGTTAGACAAAATTTGCAAGTCTGTTTTTAAATCTACTAGGCCCATTCTTATCTTTTTTATTATCCTTTATTTACTTATCTTAGTTTTATGGAGATCAGAATCTGCATCAAAGTCGAAGTGATTTGCTTATTCATAAAGCAACAAAAATTGCTGAAAACAGTTATGCCCAAGTAGTAAGTATAGGGGATTTGCCACTGTGACCATTGAGTAAAAAAAGGTAATCATGGTTAAGGTCACAGTTAAAAGTATGGTGACTGTATCAAAGCATGAGCTCAGTATTGTAAACAGAACCAATTAAAGATGTGAATGTAAGATAATATCTCTACAACAAAACAAGGCCATCCCTGTTGAGCATTTCACCTGCATTAAAGTGAGATGATAATAGTTGATCAGTGAATGAGCCACAGTGTTTTAGGGATCCAGAGCATAAAGTCAATGTTAATTTGTAGTATTGTTCCCTTTTGATCTCAGTCATGCTGTGTTTGGTCACAATATGATATGTTTGATGAAGGAGTAGAGAGTGGAGGCATGCATTTCAATTTCAGCATTGTTATATCAGGGTACACATTTGTATTGTTCAATCACTGTAATAAGATCACAGATTTTGTATTGGCAAAATATCGGAGTCTGATCTGAAGCTGTGCTGCCAATAGGTCACTTTAGTAATTAATGTCTGAGTTCAATAATGTTATGCCACGCGACCCCAACCTACCCACTCTCTAGCTGCCATGGCAACCTGGCAGAGATTGTAGATGAGCATCTGCTGCCTACAACCATACATACACAAACACACCAGCAGTCCAAAAACCCAACCTGACAACATTAATTAGGTGGACAGACAATACGAGTGGGAAAGAGAGCTTAGAGCACACATAGACAGACAGTAACAATCTGAAAGAGCGTGTAAATAAAAGAAATTAAATGTAAGCTGCTCTGTAGGTCTGTGGACATCCAAAACTTACTTTAAGTGTCGGCAGCAGCTGTACATGGACAAGCCCCAGAGATGGGAAGTACAAATACTTCGTTAATGTACTCAAGTAGATTTTTCAGATATTTTTACTTTACTTTACTATTTATTTTTTTGGCGACTTTTTACTTTTACTCCTTACTCCTTCCATTTTAACACAAATATCGGTACTTTCTACTCCTTACATTTTACAAAATTGGCTCGTTACTTAGTTTTGTACTAAAGGTTGTCTATCAGGTGTGATTGTTAGTGCATGTCAGAGAATAGTGCAGACACGCGCCTCACACCGCGAGCGGGCGCGCACGGCACACAGAGAAAAAAGTGAGAGAAAAGAAAGACTAGCTGTCCGGAGGATAATTAGCTGAGATTGCGTGCGTCTTTGAGAACTGTAAGTCGTATAACTTATGTTGTCAGCCTGTTGTTGTATTGGTCTGTAGTTCTGGCAAATTCAAAAGTTAACTTGTATTCTTCACCTGTTACCTAGGTTGCACCTGTTAGCTAGGTTACACCTGTTAGCTAGGTTGGACCTGGCTGTTGATTCAATATAATGGCGATTGTTGAACGTCCTTGCTCATTAAGATAATGTAATTAATAGTGTGTTTATTGTTATTATTTACTAGCATATATGATTCCTATGCAATGTGTATGGTAGCCTTTACAATGTTATTTATTTATTTTATTACCACACACACAGCCATAGCAGAGCTACCCCACGCCCATGTTTATACTGATACTTGATTGTGAAGCATCAAAAGAGAGAAGTTGTCTTAACAGACACACCTGGGCCAAGTTGGAAACCAGAATCGGCTTTAAATACAGTCCTAATCTAGTCCTCACTAAATTTAAAATAATTTCACTGGAGTTACCAATACCAAATTTAATCTAATTGGATGGGAACATACACAGACTTCTCACAAAATCACACTTGAATTCATATCTTGCTACTCGGTCAGAATCTTATTAACCCGGAGTCCCAGTCTCTGTCAATATAAATAAGCTATATGTTTTAGGCCTATTGGCAGACAGCCATTTAAAATGTAGGTAATGACATATAAAGAATAAAAAGCCTTTTTTCCATGTCCACTGTAGTTTCTCAGCGTGCTCTCTAGTAACATCTGTCTGGTCCAGGTAGCTTTGTCATTCATAAGGCTACTTTTACTTTTGTAATTTAAGTAAATTTCTAAGCCTGTACTTTTACTTTTACTTGAGTAAAGAAGTTAAATCAGTACTTCTACTTTTACCAGAGTATTTTTTAACACAATTATCTGTACTTGTACTTATGAGTATGGGCAGTGAGTACTTTGACAAGCCCTGCTGCCAAAATTCTAACCCAGAAAACAGACAACATATACAGAAGAACAAACATAGATGTTGTCCAAAGGATTGTGTGTATCTGGCTGTTTATTTCATTCCAAATGCCGCTGTTCATTAGCATAGTTGAAGGCTCCCAAAGCACCACGACATAGCAACAACTGTCCGTTAAAAAAATTATTAAGTAATAAGCAGCAGACTATTTCAACCAAATTGGATAATGCATGCAAAACAGTGGTTGGGTGTGCTTTTTGCTAATCACTGTTTTTGAAGGAGAGCGAGCTCACAAGTTGGGATATAAGAGTCAGATCAGTCAGCTTCTCGTCACTGATGATACAATAAAGTATGTTAGTAGTTGTTGAGGCTCTTTGAAAAATGTTTTTGGGATTTGGAAGAGGAAGAGGCCTCAAAAGTGTGATGACAAAGCACAATATTAGTATTATATACTGTGATTCCCAGGCTACTTGACTCACCCCTTGTTAAAGTCAAGTTTTATTTTTTTCATTTTCTATGTAGCACATAGACAAATAGAAGTGGCATAGAGAGGCGTAGAAAGATGCAATAATCCATTAATTCACGCAAGAGTTTTAGAGTGAGGCTTTAGGAAACAAACTGTAATTTGACCAGAAAGTATCAGCCAGTCTTCAGCCACAATATCTCATCTATTAACAGTGTGTGTGTGTGTGTGTGTGTGTGTGACAAAGAGAGAGATTGATGCAGGGCCTGTGTCAATGTGTGTACCCAACTGTGTAATTATGTGAGTGATCAAACCACTTTATACGCCCGTCATTCATTAATACACCCACACGCAGTACAATCCCACACGCCTGCTTACCTTGACAGCAGGTTCACTTTTACTCATTTAGCGATGCCACACTTCATTACCCTCCGTCTCTCCTTTTTTTCTGACATCTCTCACCTCTCATCTTTTCCAGTTTCTTGTTTCTCCCTAGATCTAATTTTTGTCCCCCATTTCTCCCTATTTCTTCTACTCATACCCATACCTCTCTTTATCAGTTTCTCTTACGCTGAGTTTCTCTACTGGTTGCATCTTTCAAATTGTTCTTTACTTCTCCTTCTATTTTATTCTTTCATTCTGTTGCTTGCATTTGCTATTTGTTTTCCAGTATTACGTCACCTTTCAGAGAACCATAATTACATTGACATCACTGAAATTCAGTTACCTAACTGCCTGGAAAAAAGGGGGGAAAAATCAATGAATGTCTGACACAGACAGACCACACACATGCAAAATATTCAGTTTCAACAAAATAAGCATTAAATCCTTCATCTTAAAAAATATTAATTACTACAAGTTGAAATAAGCATTTACACCTTCCAGGGATTCAGTATCACTCTGGACCCCGATCTCAACCCTTTCCATAGGCTTAAACTCTAAAGTGACCCTTTTTCAAACTGAAGATCAACAAAATGCACTAACCTTAGAAATGTCCTCACTTCCTCAACTGTTTTAACACTCCCACTCATTCTCACACTCACCCACACACACTTTGTCCAGGCTAGTTTAGGCATACAGAATGTATTTCAGATTTTGGCAACTTTTCTGATTTTCCCTGGGCTTCAGGCAACAGGCGCTCATTTTAATATGTGACAGGGGGACAGAAACAAAACTGTCAAGAAGAGAGAGAAGACACAGAGACACAAAAAAAGTTAAAGAGACAAAAATAATCAAAATGGACTGATGGAGAGAAACAAACAGGCAGGAAGACCATTCATGGAGCCAAAGCTGGATTACTGTTGTCCCCCTTTTATTATAAGCATATAGCAAAAAGTGATGGTCAGACTACCCATTCCATTCACTCTTATTCATTCTGGACTGACTCATCAAAGCAAACTATAGTTCGGGAAAGGTCACTTGTAGAGGGAGGAGAAACGAGTGATGGAAACAAAAAGCTCTTTCCTAATGGAGAAAAATTACTGCTCAAATCTGTTTTTTTCTCCATGACATTTCATTTTTTAGCATGCCAACTTTAGCAATGTGTTTTGATTATTACATGATTGTTACCAGTGACTCTTCCCCTTTAAGACATTCTGTTAATATATCCATGTTTAAGACAGGTGGCCAAATGGGCAACGTGTGTATGGCACGTAACGCTAGTCCGACGAGGTTTATCGTTATGGGAAGTGAGGCTCTCCGTGTAGAAAAGTACCGTCGGCAGTAGCTGCCGCTGACACAGTGATGCACATACTTTCCATGGGTAGTGAAGTTATAGCAGTCAGTGTTTTAGGTTTGCTGCAAAGACGAACTAAATCACCTGATTAATGCAATGTTAACACAACGTCCGGACATTTAAAATAATTTACACTGTTTTAAGTGTTCTTGGATACACAGTTTGTTGCTAGTGTGTGACATGTAGGTCTGCATGCACAGCCAACCACCAGTTACAGTCAATGTTGATCAATTTTTCAAACAAGCAAGCAAGCCCCGCTAGTCGACCACAACCTGAAATTTAGAGGAAGCAACACACACATACATACACACACACACACACACATATTTATACACACACACACACACATACATATTTATATATACATACATATATATGTATATAAAAAAAAACTCACCCCTTGTGTGTGTGTGTATGTGTCATCCTCAAGTCGGGTCTGGGCCTGGGAGGCCTAAAAAAAAGTTTGAGGGTTCTCAAAAAAAAAAAAGTTTGAGTATCTTAGCTGTTCCTAGGACTGCACTCTTCTGGACAGAGACCTCTGATGTTTTACCTGGAATCTGCTGGAGCCACTCTCCCAGTTTGGGGGTCACAGCCCCCAGGGCTCCGATTACCACTGTTGCTCTTACTTTCCACATCTTTTCTAGCTCCTCTTTCAGCCCTTGGTATTTCTCAAGCTTCTCGTGTTCCTTCTTCTTGATGTTGCTGTCGCTTGGGATTGCCACATCTATCACTACTGCCTTCTTCTGCTGTTTGTCGATCAACACGATGTCTGGTTGGTTAGCCATCACCAGTTTGTCAGTCTGGATCTTGAAGTCCCACAGGATCTTAGCTCGGTCATTCTCGACTACCTTAGGAGGTGTCTTCCATTTTGACCTTGGGACTTCCAGCCCATACTCATGGCAGATGTTCCTGTACGCACTTCCTGCCTGCATCTTACACCCTGCTGTTATGTGCTGTACTGTCTCAGGGGCATCCTTGCACAGTCTGCACCTGGGGTCCTGCCTGGTGTGGTAGACCCCGGCCTCTATTGATCTTGTACTGAGTGCCTGTTCTTGTGCTGCCATGATTAGTGCCTCTGTGCTATCCTTCAGTCCAGCCTTTTCCAGCCACTGGTAGGATTTCTTGATATCAGCCACTTCTTCTATTTGTCTGTGGTACACGCCGTGCAGCAGCTTGTCCCTCCCTCATCTTCCTTGTCCTCACCTTCGGGTTTCTGCTGCCTGAGGTATTCACTAAGCCCTTCATCTTTGGGGGCCATCTTTCTGATGTACTCCTGGATCTTTGTCGTTTCATCCTGGACAGTGGTCTTGACACTCACTAGCCCTCGACCTCCCTCACTACGCTTGGTGTACAGTCTCAGGGTGCTGGACTTGGGGTGAAACCCTTCTTGCATTGTGAGGAGCTTTCTCGTCTTGATGTCAGTCGCCTCTATCTCCTCCTTTGGCCAGTTTATTATACCAGCGGGGTATCTGATGACTGGCAGGACGTATGTGTTGATAGCTCGGATCTTGTTTTTCCCGTTCCCCTGACTTTTCAGGACCTGCCTCACTCTTTGTAGGTATTTGGCTGTGGCAGTCTTCCATGCTGCCTCCTCATGGTTTCCGTACCCCAAGGTATTTGTAACTATCCTGAACATCTGCAATGTGGCCTTCTGGTAGGTCAATCCCCTCAGTTCTGATCATCTTCCCTCTTTTTGATACCATGCGACCACACTTGTCCAGTCCGAACGACATTCCAATGTCATTGCTGTAGATCCTGGTAGTGTGGATCTCCTGTCAGGCATCATAGCGGCTAAGATGAATAGGCACATGGCTCAATACATGCACAGGGCCCAGAAGGGAATAGGCAGTAACACCAGAGGTACTGGTGGATAGAGCAGTCACTCGAGACTGCAAGACCAGGCAGACCAATCTGTGTACCGCCTGGATTGACTACAAGAAAGCCTACGACTCAATGCCACATACATGGATACTGGAATGCTAGGAGATGTACAAGGTCAACAGGACACTAATAGCCTTCATCAAGAACTCAATGGGGCTGTGGAAAACAAGTCTGGAAGCCAACTCAAAGCCAATTGCACAAGTCACAAGTGGTGCCAGTGGTAATCGGAGCACTGTGGGCTGTGACCCCCAAACTGGGAGAGTGGCTCCAGCAGATTCCAGGTAAAACATCAGAGGTCTCTGTCCAGAAGAGTGCAGTCCTAGGAACAGCTAAGATACTGCACAGAACCCTCAAACTCCCAGGCCTCTGGTAGAGGACCCGAGCTTGAGGATGACACATACCACCCCACAAGGGGTGAGAGGGAGATTTTTTTTTATATACATATATACAGTGAGGAAAATTAGTATTTGAACACCCAGTCAGGTTTCTGGGCTGTTGCTGAGAAACACGGAGTTTGATCTCCCTCCAAAGATTCTCTATTGGGTTTAGGTCTGGAGACTGGCTAGGCCACGCCAGAACCTTGATATACTTCTTACAGAGCCCCTCTTTGGTTAACCTGGCTGTGTGCTTCGGGTCATTGTCATGGGCGAAGACCCAGCCTCGATCCATCTTTAATGCTCTAACTGAGGGAAGGAGGTTGTTCCCCAAAATCTCGCAATACATGGCCCCGGTCATCCTCTCCTTAATACAGTACAGTCGCCCTGTCCCATGTGCAGATAAACACCCCCAAAGCATGATGCTACCACCCCCATGCTTCACAGTAGGGATGGTGGTCTTGGGAAGGTACTCATCATTCTTCTTCCTCCAAACACAGTTAGTGGAATTATGACCAAAAAGTTCTATTTTGGTCTCATCTGACCACATGACTTTCTCCCATGACTCCTCTGGATCATCCAAATGGTCATTGGCAAACTTAAGACGGGCCTTGACATGTGCTGGTTTAAGCAGGGGAACCTTTTGTGCCATGCATGATTTCAAACCATGACGTCTTAGTGTATTACCAACTGTAACCTTGAAAAACGGTGGTCCCAGCTCTTTTCAGGTCATTGACCAGCTCCTCCCGTGTAGTTCTGGGCTGATTTCTCACCTTTCTTAAGATCATTGAGACCCCACAAGGTAAGATCTTGCATGGAGCCCCAGTCCGAGGGAGATTGACAGTCATGTTTAGCTTCTTCCATTTTATAATGATTGCTCCAACAGTGGACCTTTTTTCACCAAGCTGCTTGGCAATTTCCCCGTAGCCCTTTCCAGCCTTGTGGAGTTGTACAATTTTGTCTCTAGTGTCTTTGGACAGCTCTTTGGTATTGGCCATGTTAGTAGTTGGATTCTTACTGATTGTATGTGGTGAACAGGTGTCTTTATGCAGCTAACGACCTCAAACAGGTGCATCTAATTTAGGAAAATAAATGGAGTGGAGGTGGACATTTTGAAGGCAGACTTTGAGGGTCAGAATTGTAGCTGATAGACAGGTGTTCAAATACTTATTTGCAGCTGTATCATACAAATAAATAGTTAACAAATCATACATTGAGATTTCTGGATATTTTTTTTTAGATTATGTCTCTCACAGTGGACATGCACCTACGATGACAATTTCAGACCTCTCCATGATTTCTAAGTGGGAGAACTTGCAAAATAGCAGGGTGTTCAAATATATATATATATATATATATACATATACATACACACACACACACACACACACACACACAAAGAGTAAAGGAGTAAAGAGGTAGATGAAAAGTAAAAATAACTTGAGATGATAGGGTAGAGAATGAAATAGAAGTTGGGTACAAGGGAAGATGGATGAGTGCAGATAACAGACATTATTCCCCTACAGATGGGGTCTTTGTCTGGACACATTCAACTGTGAGTGTAAACACACAGATATTTAGGAGACACATGAATACATACACATACATTGGTTTGAGGGTGGTATATTGGTCAAACAAACAGGAGACTTTCAACCAGGAGACTGTGGTTGGAGACCCTTTTGAAAATATAAGTATACAGCAAGTTGTTGTGCCTTAACATAACCAAACTGCAACTATTTCACAACAGTAACAATGTGTTTAAAACCGCAACAGTAACGTTCTGTGGTTTAGATATGCAGGTGGAAAATGCTCCTGTGGGTCATTACTGGCACCGCTAGAGGCGCTAATTTATGAAACACTTCTGTGGGTTGTATTAGGGTAGGAATTAATAACCTACACGGCTTGGTTGAATACTTGATTCTGAATGGTCAATCAAGGCATTCTGCAGTCTGCTAATTCTGTATAAAAAGCCCCATTCAAGTGGACTCACTTCACTATTAATGTAAATCTTTATTTTAATGTGAATTATAAGCTTACGTTGCTATGAAAGCAGTGTTCCAACCATAGAGATGGAACGGACTTTTTTCTTTAGGGGAAGCAATAGAATCATTTTGAAATCAATAAAATCCTTTAAAATTTAATATTTTGTGTAAAACTATTGATTTATTTGGTAAGTAGCCGTGTAATATACATTACGAACCTTTTTAGGGTATTCGCATTAAGGTCCTGCATCACCCTGTCGGAATTATATTTCTTATAATGACTGTCTCACTCTACATTATCCCTAACATATCGTTGTATGGTTTGGAGGCCTTGTTGAATGATCGAGGTGAAAAAGGGAGTTGAGCAGTGGAGAAAGAAACACAAGGAGAGAGATATAGAGGAATGATGTCAGGGAGGAAAGAGAAAGAGAGAGCCAGAGTGTATTCTGCCTGGTCTGGCCTCATCACTTTTTATTGCTTCATACGTTAAAGTGTCATCTCTCATATCCAGCACAGCAGACATTGTAATATCACCTACTGAGGTAATACACCACCAATGTAACATTTCTTTTTCTCTCTCTCTGACTTCTATTTCTGCTTCAACTTTATCACCATGGTGGCCTTTTAGTCTCTTGCTCCCAGATTCTCTCTCCGTCTCTGCTTTTTGTGTTTTTTGTGTGTTCTTGTGTGAGTAAAGGATGGGCCGGTGGTTTGAAAGCAGCAGTCAGAGCTATTCCCTGCTTTACACGACAGCGATAATTATACTGGTTGGGCTGCACACACACACACACACACACACACACACACACACAGTCTGTTTGACAGCAGGAATTAGCAAAGAGAAGTGCAGCTAATGTCCGGTAACGAGACATCCAGCTTCTCGCCCACTGAATCCTGTGTTTGTGTGTGTGTGTGTGTGTGTGTGTGTGTGTGTGTGTGTGTGTGCAGCCCAACCAGTATAATTAATATACTCATTGGTACTACGTCTCTCTCTCTCTCGTATTTTTTCAGCTAATATTTGTAAATATATTTCCCTGATCTGTTTATATTCTGAGCAGGAGAATAAAAAAAAAATGATTATCCTCTGTGTGTCCTAATTAACATGTTAGCATACTCTGACTCTGGGTAGCAATGTTTTTGCAGTAGCAGCGGATCTCTGTGTCCCTGGAGCTTGTCCATGCAGGTTTTTTTGCTTAAACTTATCAATGCCAGCAATGGATTTGATAGTCCCCACATAAAAGCTTTTGTATTTGCAGTAGCATATATTTATATATGTAGATATATTTTGTGGCAGAAGCTAGGATTACACACCGTCTCTTTGCTCCTTGGATTTGGGGACCAGGAAGCTATTGATCATCAATGTTTACGGTTTTTAGAGCGGATTCATATATTTTCATATCTCACCAATATGTGGCCATTTGTAATATATATATCCAGACATTATGGCTTGTGTTACATTGTTATATAACGTTGCCTCTGAGCAATCACCTGTGACATACCATGTATGTGAATGTCCATCTTGATTTTTTATTTTATTAGGTTCCCCATTAGCTGATGCAGAACATCAGCTACTCTTCCTTGGGGTAAATTGAAATAATCTGCTCCAGTACTCCAATTGATAAAATTTACCTTAATGAGTGAAGTAAAGGATTTGAGTGAAGTATTTAGAAACTGTTCTTATTAAAGTAAGGGGATACAGATGGGGCCATGTGTATGGTACACAAGTAAACATCCTGATTTTTCTCTTGCAAACTTTCTCTCTGTCACAAACTCTCTCACTCTATCTTTAATTTTCTTGCTCTCTGTCTCCTTTGTTGCTATGGTAACAAGCTGTGCGGGGGCTGTGATACGGCACACATCACACCCATCTCACTGAGCTCACTGAGCTCATTGGAAGAGAAGGAAAGTCAGGGAGACAGAGACAAATGGGTGACAAGGTTTGTGTATGCATTGAGTTTTCGTCCAATAATTACCGGTTATTGACTGCAAAAAAACGAGAACCGAAAATTATAATAGTCTCCGGTCAGATTGACTGGTGGAAATAATTCCCTCTACACAATCTGAATTGTGTTCAAATAATCTACAGTGATTTTCATATATTTTGTTCTATTAAAACAAAGAAAAATCATGTTTTTTTTTAAATGACTGTAGACTGTAGCGTATGCGATAAAGAAAAAAACTACATGTTGAACTCAGGAGTAGGCTAGGCCTACTGAAGATTCACAAACTACAAACTGCAACAAGTAAGCGGAAAAGTCAAAGCCTAAGCAAAACAGGACAAGATTACCAATTACTTTATAAAACCAAGTAGCAGACGGACTAACAAATATTAAACTAATAAATTGCCAGTGAGGACGTAGTCGGCACCAGCTACAGCACTCTTATTAATGTCACCAACTCACATTGATAGATAACGCTCTCTGTGGTTACAGAGGCTTGACTTTTTCAACAGCCTGCGATATCCATATTAGAGATTATGGTGAAATATGTCCAGAGTGGGTCAAATTGGCCAAGGTAGCCTGCGTAATTCCCGTCTCCAGTGTGCCAGAAAAGAGAGGCTTTAAAACCGCATTAAAAGTGCAACAAAGTCGGCAAAGGCTTATGCACAGGGAGTGGCAGAAAGACACTTGTTTACAATTATTTTGAATCAAGTTGGCACTTAAACTGGCTAAAATCATTTGAGTTTATTTGTATTTATGTCATTAGTACCTTCACAGCGTAATCTGTGGCTTGCTTGGGCTGATGCTACTGTAAACCTGGCCACTAACTGGCTCACAAATTTAGTTAGCCAACAACGTTCCCTACAGGATTTGAATTGGCAGGGCATGATCCTGTTTTACCTCCCCCTTCTTTCTTGTATTTAAGGTATCATCTCATTGGTAAATCATTGTTGAGCCACTCTACAATTGCAGAGTAGAGACCAAATAACGAGAAAAATTATATCGTCATTGCTTGCTTATGACCTAAAAGACCAATGAGCTTTTTGGCTGTAAAGCCCATCATTATGTTTAAAGTACAAAAAAGACAGCTTAATAACATGGCAATCTACGAGCCTATACAACCATTTTGAACCATATCTGTTGTAAAAGGTGTATTTAGTTGGCTTTGCATATGATCCAACAATGTGTCTTTGGGTTAGGCCTGCACAATTTGGGGAAAAATGTGAATCAGAATTTTTAAGAATAGAATTGATTTCATGATTCTCTGCCACAATTTTTTTCTCGTGTTTAATGCACACATAAACCATGACAAAACAAAACAAATTGGCAGTAACAAACTGTTTTTTTGGCACCTATAGCACATTGCACATCACCACAAGCCTGTAAACATAGAGGCTTCAATGAAGAGAAGGGAAAGCACTGCAACTCTTGGGAGCACTTTAAAACCTATTTTATACAGTCTGTTTAAAACAGAAGAAAGTAGTCGCGTTTGTGATGCAGTCGGCTCGTAAAATTAAAATAGAATCAAAGAAATATAAATAAAAAATTAAAATTAAAACAAATAAATAATCAAAGTTATTTAAAAAGTATATTTAAATCATGAACAGGGTGAATTGAGATTGCAATTTTATAATGATTAATTGTGCAGGCCTACTTTGGATTAATATATTTGTCTGCGTGGACAAAAGTTTGGGCACCCTGCAGAGTTCATACCTTGTACTTCCCCCTTTGGCAAGTATCACAGCTTGGAAGCGCTTCTTGTAGCCAGCCATTAGTCTGTTGATTCTTGTTTGAGGTATCTTCGACCATTCATCCTTACAAAAGTCTTCCAGTTCTTTGAGATTTCTGGGCTGTCTGTCACACACTGCTCTTTTAAGGTCTATCCATAGATTTTCAATTATGTTGAGGTCAGGAGATTGTGAAGGCCATGGCAAAACCTTCATTTTACGCCTCTTGATGTAATCCACTGTGGATTTTGAGGTGTGTTTAAGATCATTATCCATTTTTAGAAGCCATCCTCTCTTTAACTTCAGCTTTTTCACAGCTGGCATCAAGTTAGCGTCCAAAATTTGCTGAAATTTTATTGAATCCATTTTTTCTTCTACTCATGAAATGTTCTTTGTGCCACTGGCTGAAATACAACCCCAAAGCATGATTGATCCACCCCCATGCTTAACAGTTGGACAGAGGTTCTTTTCATTAAATTCTGTGCCCTTTCTTCTCCAAACGTACTGTACCTTTGCTCATTTTGGCCAAAAAGTTCTATTTTAACCTCATTGGTCCACAGAACTTGTTTCCACAATGCATCAGGCTTGTCTATATGTTCATTTGCAAACTTCAAACGCTGATTTTTGTGGTGAGGACGTTTTTTTTTGATGACTCTTCCATGAAGATCATATTTGTATGAGTATCTCTTTATAGTGGTATGGTGTACCACAACTCCAGTGTCTGCCAGGTCTTTCTGGATGGATCGTGCAGTCAATCGTGGGTTTTGACTTGCTTTTCTCACAATCCTACGAGCTGTTCTGTCTGATATTTTTCTTGGTCTTCCAGATCTTGCTTTAAATTCCACTGTTCCTGAAGACTGCCATTTCTTAATTACATTCCGATCAGAGGATATTGGCATCTCAAAACGCTTTGCTATCTTCTTATAGCCTTCTCCTGCTTTGAGCGTTTTCTAGACAACTGCTTAGAAGAACCCATGGTGCTGATTGTTGGGGTAAGGTCAGATGAGTCTGAGCATTTAAAACCTTAAGATTGACATCACCTGGTCTTTCCAGACGATGACTGAGAACAATCCATGACACTGTCAGGTCTCTGCTTTCCAAAGGGGGCGGTGCATGCTATAAACTCTGCAGGGTGCCCAAACTTTTGCAGACAGTATTTTTTTTGTTTTCGGTTATTTTGAAAGTGTAAATGATGGAAATAAAATCTAACTTTTTGTGACATATTATACCAATGTCTAGTCTGTCATTTGATGCCTTTTGGAGATTTTCCCATCTTTTCTTGGCTTTTTTATGCACATTATTACTAATTTTTACCTGGGGTGCCCAAACTTTCGAGCCCCACTGTATAATGATTACGCTTTCTGAATGCCTACATGCTTGTTCTGCCAAAATCATCCACATTTTTCAATGTCTTTCTCTGTTTGTTTGGAACTGAACAATGAATTGTCAGAAGCCTGTGTAAACCATTCCATTTCCTCAATATATTTGTAAGAGTCAGCCAAGGCAACCCATTTTCAGTTAATATTTAATTTAATGACCCATTTCTTGCTGTAACCCATTAACATATTAGGCAACTGAACAAATTGCCTAATGTGATGAATGGATAGAAGCCTCTGTGTTACCTAGCAGAAGAGTTTAATTCTTAAAAAGGTAATAATAAGACAACGTATAACAGTAAGAGAAATGTAAATGTAATCCCATTTTCTTCAATTTGTCCCATTTTTCTGTGCCGTTTACACAAAAGCAACAAAAAAAAACAATTTGTGTGTATATATGGGGTCTGACAAAACACTCAGCAGCTTAAAGTTTTCCATATTCACATAGTTTGTTTCACTAGGGGAAACAAATAATGTTTCTCAGAGGCATCATAGTTGATATTTCACTTAATTAACTCTGCCTAGTACAGAGTCAGCGCTAAATTCAGGGGACAATTAATTTTTCCTGTCCAGCCTTTCAAAACGTGTAATGGATGAAAAGCAAGTGTATATTGAAGAAGCTAGAAAGACACTTAAAAGGTTCTGCCGATGGAAATAAATCAGGCAGACAGTGGAAGTCATGTCTGAAAATGGACCAAGTTGGAGGTAATTTGTGTCCTGATGAAATTTATGTTGTCATTACTTTATGTCAAATCCATACCAGCGTAAGAAAAAGTACATTTGAATGAATGTTTAGAACATTTAGCATATAAAACAAAAGGTTGAACCCTTTAGATTCCTGTGGGGATTACTATTAACGACTATAAAATGGATTAGTTTTGGTGTGTATGCATATGTGTGTGTCCCACATTATATATAATGCTGAAATGAGAGCATACAACAGACTAACCGTGCAAACAATGTGTAACAACACATACAGTATTCATTAACACACAAATTCAGACAAGGACAGATACTGTATATTTACTGTGGTTAACCGTCTACCTCCCTTCCCTACTATCACTGTCTCTCTGTCTCTTATGTTTTCCTGTCTCACCCTCCTATACTCTCTAATTCCAAGCACTTTCCCTGTTGGCGTGGATAAGAGGATAAGGCCATTCCCTGGGAGAGCAATAAGAGGATGAATATGTGTTTGTAGGTGTGTTGTGTGTCAGCCCATACCTTAGTGTGTGCGTACATTTGTTGCATGTTGCATGTTGTTGGTAAGCCAACTGAATACAGGTGTGTTTATGTGTATAGTTGTGTATGTGTGAGTGTTTGTGTGTCTACATTATGTTGGCTGACTGTGTGTGTGAGGTCTGCCCTACATATGGAAAACCTCTTAATTCCCTACAAAGAGACTGAGTTGGAATACCATTACAAAATCCTGTGTATTCTTTTTTTGTTTTTGAATCCTCCTCCCTAAGCAGAGTGCTCACTAACAGTCATTAATCAGCCTGTCTCTTTCAGTGGGAACAGAAAGAAAAAAGATGAAGGAGATATACAGCATCAGAACTGCTTAATGACTTGATTTTTTTAGAAGCAAAAAAAGAAGAAAAACAAACTGACCTGTCTATACGTGCATGGACCCGTTCCTTTTTTTTTGATGTTCTGCACATGGAACTTTTGACGGCGCGCATCCATAGAGTGCTAGATAAGACCCTGGACACTTGGTGCAACGTCACTAAATCATTGAGGTCTGGGCTACAGCCTTTACCTCAACCTGCGCATGTGTTTGGTCCCTTGTCTTTTGTCTCCCTCCCTCCCAGCTTTCCTCTTTTTTTGTCCTTCTTGTGTTTTTTTGGCTCTGGGACGTGTTCCATTGTCTCAGTGTATTGTTTGTAACTGTTTGTTTGAATATATACAAAAAACAAAAAAACTTCACCTCACAGTGTGACCACTCAATGTTTCTCCATAAAAACATCAAGTGTTGTTAAAAACATGATTTGAATTTAAAATGACTTATATTTTGCATAAAATGTAATCATGACTAGCTGTTTAATGAGTGGCAAGACAGGCGAAAATGAATAAGAGTAAAAAAACAGAACCTAAAAAATAAAAACTATTTAAAAAAAATAACCTACGCCCAGGCGCCCAGATAGGTCAGTTGGTAGAGCGGGTGCACATATATAGAGGTTTACTCCTTGACGCAGTGGGCCCGGGTTCGACTCCAAACTGTATTTTATCCCCCCCTCATTTCATGTCTGATATCTGTCCTGTCAAAAATAAAGGCCAAAAATGCCCAAAAAATTATCTAAAATAAAATCCCTACACCCAGTTGTACCGCTGGCACACGGCCAATGCAGCATTACCACAAGTTTGTGGTGCTGTGTGATGTAATGCTATTTCAGTGGCTTCAACATCCCATTAAAAATAAGTCACAGCTAAAACCCTGTTGCAGGCACTGACCTAGAGGGAATGGATACAACAGAAAAACATTATACAACAGCAGCAAAACTTTTCTGTTTTAAGTGTCATTAAAAAATTTATATTTTAACTTTCACATAGACAGAGTTCATCACTATTGCGTGAGATTGGAAAATACTGTATATAATAGCCGGTGCAACCCGTGTTAATTCCTGGTCCAACCAATCATACGTACACATAAATAAATACTACACCAATGCTACACCATCAGACACAAAGTTTTTCTTGTGTTAGTTTTTCCTCATTTGTATTCTATTCATGTATCTAGTGAATACATCAGTACTGTACCGTTTTTAATTGTAGCGTTTTTAAGCCACTCCGCAGGCTCTCATCCTGATGGCCTAAAGATAAAAGATGAAACAAATTGTCTGGTGTAAAGATGCCTGCACTAAAGCCAGTCTAGCAACAGGACAGCTGTTGTCCTGGATATCTCTAATAAACATTCATGAGCAGAGAATGCTTTTCGTGATTTCCATTCTGGTCGAGAGAAAGCAGGAAGAGAGAGAAGTAAAGTGTAAGATACAGATAAGACAGGAGCAGCCGGAGAAAGAGAAGGAGACAGAGGGGCAAAAGATAGAGACAGATACTGACGGAGAGACTGAGAAAAAGACAGAAAAGCCTGTGAGTTGAATAAAGAATTCTTTGATATTAGATAGTTTCAGTTCAGCAGCCTTTTGATCGACTGTCTTAAAGAACTTCACCCAAGCTGACAACAGAAAAAGAAAGTCAAGGTAGATTTTCAATGGGGTTTAAAATTTGAAGACATAGACCTGCAGGTTTATTTGATATGTGGTTGACACGTTTGACACATTTGACACAAAGTAAGAAAGAGATCCAAGGAACTTTGACTCATTAATTCTTTCCTTTGTAGAATTCTGAGAAATATGACTTGCTGTTTTACAACAGAAGAATGTCAATAACAATGACAAAACAAGAACCTCTAGATGAGCCAAGTTGTGGGAAAAAAATACTGGGAACCAAGCAATCGGCCTATTCTGAACAGGCACATGCTGCACTATGAACACAAATAACTAAAAATCAGGCCTTGGAAAAAGGCCGTAATCAATTATTTTTAATGTAGGTTGAGAATGCAGTAAGACAGCGAAAGACGGGGATATCATGCACTGATGTGCAGAGGAAGTGGAATGTAGGCACAAGGAAGAATGTAGAGCAGAAAAAGGTGAAGCATATAAACGTCACAAAGCAGACCACATTCATCTAGGCTCATCAACATCAGCACCAAGTGTGTCATCTACAGAAGGCTGCCCCAACCTTTTCAAGGATCACTCAGAATTTAAAAGTTACGTCAGTACCTCTGTGATGGCCCCACTATTCCAGCTACAGACGGATGGTCTCCTTCAGCAGTGTTACAGATTAGATAAAGAGAATAATGCGTCTACTCAGAGTCAGTGAGATCTACAGATACAGAAAACGGCACAACAGTAACCTGTAAGAAATGTCTTACTTTTTATGAGACCTATGTACAACTAAGTTGTGCTCAGGTGGAGAAGACCGAAGGGATCCAGGTACAGAGTGCATAACAACTTTGGCATGATGCAAGGATGCTTTGACTGACTGCGAGCACAGCAAAGAGAGTCCCCATAAGGGGCACTACTAACCCACAAAAATTCCTAAATGAACACTTGCATCCTACCTTTACTGGCAATACTGCAACTAAATATGGAAAAGAAAATGAGCACATAGCCATACAGCGCATGGAGGATCAAGGGCTTGAACCAAATCGTGGTTTGGTGCATTGTTACAGCCCTAGTGATTATACATCCAAATATCTAAACATTTCCAGATAAAAAGATTTGCTCAGTCCCAAAGCTAGATGCCCCGTTTAGAGTATTGGGAACTAGAAATAACATTTGAGTTATTAGAACAGATTTCCAATGTTATGTGTTAAAACCCAGTTTAAACACATTTGCAATGTTTATCCACATAAACGGGAACAGACACACACCTGCATGCATGCAGTGTCTCATATTTGTATATCTACAGTAAGATGCTCAAATGAATAAAGACTAACAATGTATAATCACACACAAACACACGCACACACACACACAAACCAAATGCCTCTTTATTTCCTGTCTCCGTGCATCACTTTCATACATATTCCCATGTGTTTAATTAACAGCAGTATTTTATTGCAAAGCTATGAAAAGAAAATCAGAATTCATTATCCATAATTTCACCAATTAAATGAGACGAAGCAGCTCTTGTTTTAATTAAGGGTAAGTTAACACAATACCAGCAATCATTACATAGCTCCAAACCCAATAGGTCACAGACTGGAACAGACCTGGTTTGTGTGTGCATGTACAGTATGTCTTAGTGTGTATCAGCACCTCTGTATGTTAATGTGTGCCTGTGTAAATGTGTTTGCATATATCCTAATCCCAGCGGCGATACATAAATTATACTCCTACTGTGAGCATATTTCTTTTTTATGTCTGACACAAAATCTTTTATTTGCCATGATTTTTGAAACACACACCCACCTACACACACATACACACACACACACTTCTATGCGCTGCCCTAAACTGATAATCTCTCTTCTCTTCAATCATCTTCTCCCTTCCTTCCCATTGCTCGCCTTTCTGCATCTTTCCTTCCCCCTCCTCACTCGGTTTGCCTGCTCTGCCCTCACCATGTCTTTAATCTGTTCTCACTATTATGCAAGTGTACAATCCACTGTAGATCAATTTTAAGGTTTTGAGACATCTCAGATGTTTTGCCACACAATGCCATTTAACATTTCTTTTAAATTTCTCTCAATTTAAAACCACAAGGAAGTGTGGCCTTAACAGACAGCTGCGTCGTGTAGTGGGAAACTCCAGGGGTCTGACCTCTGCTAAACGATCAGTTTAGGGTCTCAGTTCGCATACCGGTATATCACATTGTGACAAAAATGCATGTTTTTGATGGGATAAATGATGATGAGATAAAGTCACAAATGAGAGAAAAAGAAAAGGGTAAAGGAACAGGCTAATAGGAAGGGACATTAATATTAATAATGAGGGAGAGTCTGACAAAGATAAGAGAAATGTGACAAAACAAGAGAGTCATGGAAGATGAGAGGGCAGTGGGCCCGTAGAATATGAGCACAGAAATGTTCAGGCTCTGATCTGAATTTCACTGAAATAGCCATTGGCATTATAAATAAACCCCACATAGTTATTGTCACTCTCCTTATGACTGCTAAACAGTACACATTTCCTGACAGTAACACACATAGTATTAATATGGTTGCACCCACGCATGCACATAGCCATGCATACGCATGCGCCACATATCACCCCAGCTGCTAGGCTGGATTCATCCAAATATGGCAGGGGATATTTCCATGGCAACAGCAGGCAGAAGGGCTGCAGACTTGTGCTGGGTGATCTCCAGAGTTAGTCTGTTTTTTGACTTTTGATTCAAACTATTCTCCTTCAATTCATTCAACAGTATGGTCCAAATCTTCAGCACAGTACAACTATCTGCCTCTTGTAAAATCACACAGAATCCAGCAGTGGTTACATATTGGCTGCCATGGAAATTCAACTACACTGCTTAACTGTAAGATTGCAAACATACATTGGTTTTAACTTATGACGTAGTTATATAACTTGTATTTGTACTTTTAAATAATGTTTTCGCTGTTTTTAATCAACTTGGGTCTTAGGTCTGAGAACATGCACAGCACAGAGTATTTCCCTGAAATCTGTTGCTGCAAAACAGCTGCAAATGAGAAAATACAGACAATTATAAATGGCACTGATGGAGTGGACACACAGTAAAAAGCAGACGGTGCTTGGGAGGGAAACATATTTCAAACTGAGATGACATAAAAAACAGAGATGCTGTTGCTGTGAAGTCAACCCTTTTATAAGTCTATGCCCTGTATGGTCTGGATGGAAATATTATTATTTATATATATATATAAATATATTATTGCGAGGAAGGACAGTGCTTCAGTGCATGTTGGGCAAGCACGTGTATAAATACCATCTTAAACTCCTGCAACAGAGCGCAGTTCTGCCTCCTCAGTTCCACAACACCCTGCCGGCGCTTCAGGTCCAGTACCAAACATTTTTCCCTGAATGTTTTGAGTGTACCCTCAAATGTATTTTGAAAAGTTGACTGACAAATTTGAAACCGTACGTCGTTTAGTTTCCACTCATGCTGTAAAAAAACTGTGCAGTTTCAAGTTTATGGATGCGCTCTGCTGTCGACATGTCGATGTGTCGCGTTTAAGCTCCGTGTATTTCTACTGTAGTTTCGGTTTTCCATCTCCAATGTAGAAACAGAAGCAGCATACAGCCACTTCCCTTAACCTTTGCTCATTCAGAGACCAGAGTCCCAAACAGGGCTCTGTATCTATCAGAAGGTCTGAAATATGCAGAGCAATCATGTATTGCACAGCAGGCTACGGTGCTGGTAGATTATTTTCTGAAATATAGTGACTTTATTGCTGTTATTATTATTATTACTGTATTAGCCAATTATAACTATTTTACAAAAAATATCACGACTCCTCCAAACCTCAGAGAACACAGATGGTATGAGTTATATTTTGGATATGCACAGTTTTGGACATGAGCAGAGATCTCACTCAAACATCTGAAATATTACAGTCCAGGGGTTAATTAATAAATTAAAATTAATGATGAATGAATCACTGAGGTGAATATTTGGCAAAAGAGGAGGGAAGAATAAATAATGCCTGAGCTACGTGTGCTGACTCAGATATTATTACATAGAAAAGTTGATCTAAAGGAGAATAAATACAAAGCAATACAGAATCCCTGAGAGCCGTATTGCAATGTATTGCATTATTTTTTTATATTTTGATTGTTATGTTTCCCTTTTACATAAAGATATTTCAGGTATAGTGATTCAGAAAAAGATAGAAATAGGTGAATAAAAAAATCACCAAAATGAAGGAAATGAAGTGTTAATGTAAGTGTAAGTGTAATATTAACAGAAATTCTGGAGGGGGACCCCCAGACCGGAGTCAGTGGAAATATAAACATTGACTTTAATGGAAACCTAATGACGGATCCGCAGCCGTTCTGCATCCGGTGGAAATTAGGAGTAACTGTTCAGTAAATGTTCATTATGAGAGGGTGGAGGATGTATCAAGATTAAAGAAATTTACTAACCAATTGAGTATTCATCACACACGTGACATGACCAATTCAAAAAAAGCCACCAGAGCTATCTCAAGACACATCCAGGCAATGTTAGAGGCGGTACTACAGACAGACAGGATTGAGTGAGAATCAAACCAAGCACACTGCCCTAATGCAAATCTGCAAATGCAATCTGAAGATCTTGTAGTAGTCTATTCGATTAATGACCATACTGTGCCCTTGTGGTAATATAATTATCTTAGTGTTTTGCCCAACTGAGCTAATCAGAAGTTCCTTCTACAGACCTCCATTGAGCACAGCAGCCACCCGTGACCATCTCCAATTTACAACTACAGTCAGTTATGATACTGATGCTAACTGAGGCTGATATTCAATTAACTGACCTAATCAAGACAGACTGGCCAGAGACAGAGGACTACAAGATATACTGCAAAAAAATATCAATTTTAACACGCCATTGGGGTCTAGATTTAGCTTTAGAAATCAATTTTCTTCGCACAAGTAGAAAGCCAAATGGTGTGATCTCTTGATCCCTTAGATCAAGAAAAGTGGCCATTCAGTTTTTAATTAGCAGGACAGTTCAACTGTTATCAAGATGGGGTTGTATAATTTAAGGAAATTGCTGGAATCCATTGATTAATTTTATTTATTTATTTTGTTAACATGGAATAAACTGCAAATTGCTGTGCCGAATTTTAGAGCCAACGCGAGGTGTTTCATAACGTTTTGCTTTTTTCTTCCTAAATGGGAGTGTCCAATTCCCTGTGACTCCCATTAGTTGTCAATGCTTTTTTTTACTAGGGAACAGTTAAAGGGAATCTATAATGCTCTTCCATATTTTCTGTCATATATATATATATATATATATATATGTTACAATGTCAGATTTTCACTTTAAATGTGGCCAGAACTTTATCATAATATATTTCAGAGAAATCCCTGTGAGCAAAAACCTCAGATTTCCAATTGTTCTGAATGCTCCGCTTTGAAAAAAATGTTCTACTCTCGGCAAGACGTAACACAGAGCCAGGTTTCTATGATTGGTCCAGGCAGCTTCCTGCAGATTAGGCTACTGCTTTGTTTACATAGGAGTAGCTACATGCTAAATCAGGGAAAGTTGTAATCTTGGCTACCATTGTTGTTAATGTCAAAAATATTTTGGGGTCACATTACTGCTGCAACATATTTGGTTGGGTAGTATTCAGAAGCTTTTATCAGTGATTTTTGGCAGTATAAAGTGCTGCTTTTTCCTTTACAATCCACTACTAACTACAAGTAAGTGCCTGCTAATTCCCGGGTAACCTGCAATCTTTGCTGCTAATGTTGTTAATTCCTCCCCAACAAAACATATCCAGTTGGGTAGTTTTTGGTTTAGCGCCTTTATTGGTGATTTTTCATGGTACAAAGTCCTGCTTCGTTCCAGTCAGTCTCAGGCTCGGAGTGCAACAACACGGAGATTTCAGAAACTCGCAAACATGCGGAAGCACATTGGCCAATCAGAGCAGGTTGGGCTTTTTCGGGAGGGGGGGGCTTAAAGATACAGATACAGGTTTACCTCTCATGCTTAACAATATACAGATGTTTTAATAACAATTAAAACTGTGGACAAATGTCAAATATGAGCAACTGCTATCTGTTGAATTTTCCTCCCGTTACTCTGTCCTCTCTGACTGTCTACATCTAGAAACAGCAGCCATGGGCTTATTAGAAAAGTGTTTTTGGACTTTAAAGCATGTAAACATTAGGGCTGTAATCTCCCAGTTGACTAGTGATTTATTGGTCGATACGTTCTGGCTCGACCAAAATTATGATTGGTCGATTTTTGCCATGTTAATTTCATCAGGTGGAAGCATAGACCGTTACGGTCTATGGGTGGAAAGCACTAATTGCTAACGAGGGTGTTTACAGAGCACCCCTGTTTCACAGGTAACAGTCTGTCTTCAGAACACCCCCCTTGTTTTCACTTTTTTGGATTAGCCCGACCCACTGGGGACAGATTGAAGAAAGTAGTAGAAAGCCTTAGTTTAGTGGTTTGCTGAATATTTATTTAATTGTGAGTGTTTCATTTACAGTCAGTCCTCCTCTACCATGTCGAAGACATCGGCAGTGTGGCAGCATTTTACAAAAATAGATAACGGAAAAAAGTTAAATGCAAAGTTTGCAAGCAACAGTTTGCATATCGCAGCTCGACTACAAACATGGTGTATCACCTAAAAACGGTAAGTTAACCTGTCTGCGTTAGGTTTCCCTGTCTGTTTTGAGTAGGCTATATGAACATATCAGAATTGGTATATTTCAAAGTCTAATAATCGTTTTATAACTACCGGCGCACCCACCCGCAACGACGGTAGCGTTCCCCAGACACACCCACACCAAGCTGGATGTAAGCCTCTATCATCCAAACGCTAAAATAATATCACGGAAGGAATTGTCGACTTTATTGCTCCAGATATGAGGTCCATTGCTGTTGTGGAGGGCTGAGGTTTTAAGAACTTGTTAATATACAGCGGCAGCACGCCACACCATCATGCATGGACTAAGCGCAAAATGTCAAAATGTGTTTTTTTTTCCGCCCCTCCGCACCCCCCCCTCCGCACCCCCCAGACAATTTTTAGTAGTATTCTTTAAAACGTCAGCGAGCGTACAAACAAAATAAACTATGAATATGACTGTTGCTTCTCCAGAGTTTTGTGGCTTTCAGTCACCATTCAAAACAGATCAAACCCTCTGTATTGTAAATAGTTACAAACTCAACCCATGACAGGTCATTAAAGCTATGACTGTAGCTGATCCATCCCTTTGATTCCGTGAGGACAGGAGATGTAT
The DNA here is from genome assembly GCA_026937815.1 of Etheostoma perlongum. Lineage (NCBI taxonomy): Eukaryota > Metazoa > Chordata > Actinopteri > Perciformes > Percidae > Etheostoma > Etheostoma perlongum. The sequence goes on from CM049373.1 coordinate 18,290,451, forward strand.
CTTGGTTTTATGATCTTTTTCTCTCTCCTTCTACTTTCATCTATAATATAATAGCAAGGCAAACCCATATAAAGCATTTTTAGTATGGTTTACTACTTTACCTCACTCTCAGCAGGATGACAACGATGATGATGTAGTAGATGGAAGATGATGAGTGGGATGAGCATGATGATAATGAGCATCATGGTGGCGATGACAACAAAAATGATGCTGGCAACGATTTAGTTACACAGCATAGATCACTGCGGGAAGAGTAGAATTACAGTAGGATTACATTTGTGGCATTTTAATGGCAATTACATTATAATGGTTATAAAAGGTTATACTCTGTTTAAAGTCTATTTCGTTCTCTGCATATTGGCTAGGATAGTTGCTAAAATCTCTCACACACACACACACACACACACACACACGTAGATAAAACAACAGCTTATTTGGATTGATGTTATTTTTGCATGTGAATTGTAGGAGGAATTCATCTAAGTGGGAACAAAGCTTAGAGTAGTGTGAAAATCACCTCCAAAAAATTAAAACAGCATGTGTATCTGTGTTGGTTTTTGTGTGTGTATTTAGTTTGAGTGTATAAACGGTAATGATGTCTGTTGATGTACGGTTGGATGTATAGTCGATTTTGGTATTTACAACATTCAGTATGCTTGTCTATTTTTCTGATACAAAGTTACTGCTCTGCCATTTTACCAAGGCATGGCAACAATCTATAGTTTTTCCATTAACAAGTCACACAGTTCAAAATTGACTGGTCATTGAAAATGAGTTTTTTAAACAAAGTGGACTCAAACAAGAGTTAGAAATGGTCCAGCCACAGAATAAAACTTGACTTGTTGCCCAGTGGTAATGTCAAGCCCTGGCTACTACAGTACATATTAGGCTTTCCTGCACCTGTAGCAAAAGTAGGCAACCTCCACTGAATGAATGACCTGAAATGTCTGAATCTGCCTAACTCAGCTCTGCTAATTACGGTGATTGGTCTATTAGGTTTACCAGTCATTTGCTTAATGGTAATTAATTTAAAAAAACAGTATGTTACAAAATCAGCAAATAACACTTGCACGTTTTGTCAGTTAGGAAATGTTTGGATGCAAATGACTAAATCAGTCAAAATTATCTGGGCGGGTGTAAGTAAAAAATGTGGGAGAACGCAACCAGCACTGTCAAAGACCAGGGTGAAGTTACTTTAGAGTTTTATTATCACCAACTGGATGCACATTTTATGGAAAGAACTTCATTGAAATTAGTTTAAAGTAGATATTTACCAGCTGGGCTCTTATTTTTATATTAATAGCTCTGTGTTCATAATCATCAATGGCTCTCATAAGAGGGTTATTTTAGAGAATAGTGCAGGGCCACAGGTTTGCCTCTGCATCTGCCCTCCAACACATCCAGTGTGAAATCCCTTGTGTAACACTAGTTACAAAACACATTTTATTCCAACTGAATTACTGTTTATACTGACAAAGAGAAACTCACAGAGAAAATCAAGGAACCATTGACACATCTCAATCATATTAAAATGTTCCGGGGGAAACCCTGAACTGTATATGTAAGACAACATACCACTGCTCAACATAAAACAGTAGAAGTGAATGTTGTAGCTCCACTGACCTGCCGATGAGTAGGAACTCTCCTACCAGTGCCTGGCGTCTCATGGCCATGAGGATGTTGCGAACAGTCATGCCTTCACAGAAACATGCCACCACCCTAGCCTTGGGCAGGTGGCCCCTCAGTCTCTCCAGCAGCCGATCAAAGCTCTGCTCTCCAGCATTGCTCCAGATTTTGCCTAGAGAAAACATGTCAGACAAATACAAACATGATCTGTGACAGATGCAATATACATCTATCTATTTCATTATTTTATTGTGCTCAAATGTCAGCCACCTGACACCCACTGTGTGAAATGTCTCTTTATAAGGTGATAAAACAACAAGCCAATCTTTACTGTAAACAATGTGTCTTCTTGTTTAGTAGATGTCTGGAAGCAATAGTCAACACTACAATATCGTTGCTGTATCGATAGAGGTATTTGGTCAAAAATATCATGGTATTTGATCGCCCAGCCCTAGTCATTAAATGCAAGTTCTGCTAATAGCTGTTTGTGTGAAACAAACCCTTACACAAACTGCACACACACTAAATTCAATGCAATTTCTTACTCAACTACAAATTTTCTGTAATATTTGGATCAGTAATTGCTTAGTTTACTGTGGTTGTCTTGACCAGATTAGCTTACCAGAGTGGGCAATACAGATGCCCTCCTTGGCTGCCATGTCCTTGAACGCTTCCATCCCACTTTCACCATAGTTGCCTGGAAAACCACAGAAAGGGATATTGAATTAGAGAGACTGAAGACTACTGTCTACAAAGAGAGAGGTGGAGACAGAGCAACACTCCCTGCTACAATGTAGTACATATAACATTTAATAGAACTCACAGATTTTGATACACTCTCTCACCAGACAAAAATGCAACATCTACTTAGAGAAAATAGTGTCAGCGCTGTAGAAGCAGCTTGATATGTGAGTGCATGTCACAGCCTTAGAGACAACCAGCACAACAACATGTAACATCAGTCGTTCATCTACTCACAGCTCACTCTTATCTGCTTATTTACTCCTCTACTTCATGTGTTTTCATGTTTTTTTCTTTCTTAATTGACGCAACAATCTTATATTGATATACTGTTGTTGTTTCTTTATTGACCCTAAAGAAATTATCGACACACTATTATAATTTTGAATATTATGCTGCGTTCCATACAACCCGTAACTAGTGTTTTCACAACCTTCTACCCATGAAAGTGCCCTGGAACGACAGTCAAACCGTAACTTACTACCCGTGAACTCATACCAGATCGTTGTACTCCCAGTATCAGTTTTTGACGTCACACACACATAAACAACAATGGCGACCCCTGTTGATTTTTTACAGACGCTGGTGACTATCAGTGAGAAATGGAAATAAATAGACATAAATAGGCAACGTAAAGTAATTCCACACATTGTAATCAAAACAATACACATCCTATTGTGTACTACTACAGGTTATGTTTATTAAACGAAGCTGCAGAGGAGGGTCTGGCTAGTCAACACAGCATTCCGAGATGCCGCACGGAGCAACAGCGCCTCTGCAAATAGCCTCAGGAAGGAACTTGTTCGGGTAGAACATGTGTATGTTCAAAAGTTGTTTATGTAGTGCAAAAAAAAACTCAGATTGGTCAGTCTGCTAGCTAACCCTGCAGAGATCTGAGGAGCAATTAACCATAGTCCTCATAAATCGACCGGAGTTTAAAATGCCAACACAAAAAAGGAAATCCGGCCGAAATTAAAGACAACCGGCTGAATTCCCGGCGGCACCTGAACAATACCAGAATTGGAACGTTGTGGCTATAGACTACCTGAATATTAACAATATAAATTTTGAACACATTATCACAGTTTGATCAGTAAATATTATAGTACCTTTATAGGAGTAGCCCATAAGACGTTCCCATTATTTATTCAATTCAAGTGTGAACTGGCTTATGCAAACACATTTTCGAATTCTTGCTAATAGACAATATTTTTTTATGGAAAAGATGACAGTTAAAGACCTGATCCCTTCTTTTTTTCAAAAAAATGCCCACTGCATTAACTAGTCTGCTACTGCACTACTCATGAAAGCTCAAATTTATGTCAGAGAAAGTGTCTCTCCACTGTGGCACCCGTTTCTTTGCCAGAGAAAGTGGGTGACCTGGAATTTATGCTAATAAATGGTTGTACACACTGGCAGAGAAAATGATAGGATTCCCTTTTTTAATTTCGCTTTCTCCCTTTTTTTACCATTGTTTCTCTTTTCTCACTCAATGAGGTTGTTACCACTTAAGATGTTGCTTTTTATGAAGTATGTTATAAAAACACTATGCAGTCTAATAAGGTATCATTGTGCAGTGCTCTACTTTAATTGATTAGGAAAAAGAAGTGAAAAGGAGAAAAAGTGATAGAAACAGAGTGAGAGAAGGACAGAGGGAAAAGAAGAAAAATCATATGGAAAACAAAGGAGAGAAAGGAAAGAAAATGAGAAAGAATGGGAAATGTACACAGAAAGAGGTCCCACAATCCCTGACTGCTGCATCTCTGTGTGTGTGTCTGTGTGTGTGTGTGTGTGTGTGTGTGTGTGTGTGTGTGTGTGTGTGCGCCAATGATGAGTGAGTTGGAGTGAAGTGTAAAGTCCTGTTATTAGTGTCTCAGTGAGAGGAATGGGAGACAGATGGTACAGACCATCCTTCCCCTGCACACACTGACACAGACACTCACACACACATTCATACTGTTACCATCATCAAAATCAATAAAGCTTGTAACCTACTTCACTCTGGTCTCAACAGGGATTTATGTGTGAGACATCACTCATTCACACACTCACTCACTCACACACAAAGCCTCACTCACACACACAAAGACACACGCACACAGACACAGACACACACACACACACACACACAAAGCCTGTAATGTCTCTTTATCACTCCGTTTCCACCGCTCAATCCCTCAAACATTCTTCACATTACTAGCATGTTCTTACACAAAAACTTATGCTCTCATCACTCCCAAATAAAAAAAAATACCCACACACATTCATTAGTTTTAAATAAACTGAAGACTACTACCAAACAATACAAGTCAAGTCTGTCCTCTCTTCTTCACTACTAGAGCCCGTCCGATATATATATCGGAGGGCCGATTTTAGGCATTTATAATGGCCGATGATAATATATACACTCACCGGCCACTTTATTAGGTACACCTGTCCAACTGCTCGTTAACACTTAATTTCTAAGCAGCCAATCACATGGCGGCAACTCAGTGCATTTAGGCATGTAGACATGGTCAAGACAATCTCCTGCAGTTCAAACCGAGCATCAGTATGGGGAAGAAAGGTGATTTGAGTGACTTTGAACGTGGCATGATTGTTGGTGCCAGAAGGGCTGGTCTGAGTATTTCAGAAACTGCTAATCTACTGGGATTTTCACGCACAACCATCTCTAGGGTTTACAGAGAATGGTCCGAAAAAGAAAAAACATCCAGTGAGCGGCAGTTCTGTGGGCGGAAATGCCTTGTTGATGCAAGAGGTCAGAGGAGAATGGCCAGACTGGTTCGAGCTGATAGAAGGGCAACAGTGACTCAAATTACCACCCATTACAACCAAGGTGGGCAGAAGAGCATCTCTGAACACACAGTACGTCGAACTTTGAGGCAGATGGGCTACAGCAGCAGAAGACCACACCGGGTGCCACTCCTTTCAGCTAAGAACAGGAAAGTGAGGCTACAATTTGCACAAGCTCATCGAAATTGGACAATAGAAGATTGGAAAAACGTTGCCTGGTCTGATGAGTCTCAATTTCTGCTGCGGACGTTCGGATGGTAGGGTCAGAATTTGGCGTCTACAACATGAAAGCATGGATCCATCCTGCCTTGTATCAACGGTTCAGGCTGGTGGTGGTGGTGTCATGGTGTGGGGAATATTTTCTTGGCACTCTTTGGGCCCCTTGGTACCAAATGACCATCGTTGCAACGCCACAGCCTACCTGAGTATTGTTGCTGACCATGTCCATCCCTTTATGACCACAATGTACCCAACTTCTGATGGCTACTTTCAGCAGGATAATGCGCCATGTCATAAAGCTGGAATCATCTCAGACTGGTTTCTTGAACATGACAATGAGTTATTGTACTCAAATGGCCTCCACAGTCACCAGATCTCAATCCAATAGAGCATCTTTGGGATGTGGTGGAACGGAGATTCGCATCATGGATGTGCAGCCGACAAATCTGCAACTGTGTGATGCCATTATGTCAATATGGACCAAACTCCCTGAGGAATGCTTCCAGCACCTTGTTGAATCTATGCCACGAAGAATTGAGGCAGTTCTGAAGGCAAAAGGGGGTCCAACCCGTTACTAGCATGGGGTACCTAATAAAGTGGCCGGTGAGTGTATATATATATATATATATATATATATATATATATATATATATATATATATATATATATATATATATATATATATATATATATATATATATATATATATATATATATATATATATATAGTTTGTCCACCAGAGGGCACTATACAACATCCCTGTTGGCAACTCTGATTATTTACTTTAAGATTCATATCTTAAGTTTGTATTTTTATATATTTTATTTATCAGAACTTTAACATGTTTTGATGTTCCTCTGTTCTGTTGTGACAATAAAACAAATTATCATATTACTACAAATAACTAATGTTAGGGAAATCTGTTTATGTTTTGTTACGCATTTCTGGATTTTTTTTTAAATATACTATATCGGCCGATATATCGGAAAATATTGGATTTCTAAATAACCACATATTTGTATTGGTATCAGCCTTAAAAATCCTTTATTGGTCGGGCTCTACTCACTACTGCCCCCAAAATTAACTTGATTTTACAAGATACTTTCCAGCAAATATTGAAATTCTCTAAGCTAATTCACACATACACATTAAGGCATGCAGACCTATTTGTCGCTTAATTTTACAAATATTGACCTCATATAACAAGCATTAAACTATGTCATATATGTCACTAATCATCAAATGTTGACATGGACTGTGACTAAATACAATATACATAAATGAAAATTAACACAAAATCTTACACTCCCCATTCCAGTTCATTAAGTTTAGTTCAGCATTTTATACTTGCATTTCCTGCTTACATCAATTCACCTCGCCCACATACTTTCTATTGCCTTAAATCATGCCTTTCATCCGCTCACACAGGCCATACTCTCATCCGTTCACCTACACACAACTAGACCATCGCATTTTGGAGCAAACACCTCACATACAGTACATTTATGTCAAACTCTCTCCTAACATGAGGTCACACTGTTTTCTTTATACCCCTTTACCGCTTAGTGCCTTCCTCCATCCTCCTCAATTACCACCTCTTATCAGGTCTATTACATGCAAATACATGTTACCTCCCTTTCCCCTCTTTCCCTTCCTTGTCTGTTTCCCCTTTTCAACCCAGTCACAGATTTACCCAGAGAAAAACAACATGCAAAAAAATGTAAACATTAAGTAAAGGGCATCCTCTTGCCCTTGTCTCCTATTAATCTTGATCACTCTCCCTTTCTTGTTCTCTTCACATTCTCCTCAATCTTCACCCAAGCCCCCACCACCCCATATCACATCTGGACTGCTACAACAATGTGCAGCTAAATGCAATAAACACAGTAATACCCTGTGCCAGACACTTACAGAGTTAACAAGGTTACAGAATTTCATGGCTAATAGAACACACAGATAAATACATAATAGCATGCATCAGCACACAGATATGCACACAGTCAACTGTATAACGTATTGTGTTTGATTAAGTATCATTGAGTAATTGTAAAGTTAGTGACAAACATGCTATACCCGTAATGTTGTCACTTAAAATTAGGGCTGCAATTAAAATTATTTTGATTGATTAATCAGTCAATTAGTTTCTCAATAAAGAGTTTCATCGTTTGATCTTAAAAAAATGTTTTTTTCCTAAAGTCAAAATATTGCTGGAAGCAATAAATGTTAGTTATTTTTGCTAGAAAAAAATGACTTAAACTATTTATCGATCATCAAAATAGTTACAAATAAAAAATAGATCATAAAATCAGTTGAGTGATGCAAATCTATTCTGTAGTAATATTTAGTCTGCACTAATTTAGTCTGGTAAGACACAAACAGCCTTAATGAAGCTTCATATAAGCTCTAAGAGTTTGCAGTGACAATTACAAATTAGTTTATGTGTTTATCTCTGTACAATATTTATTTTTTCTTTCTAGCCCTGTGAGTCATCCCGCAGGCCTAATGTCAGGTAGTAGCTCTGTTCAAACCGCTAATTGAGTGTTATTAGGTGAGAAAAGACTTCCAGACCTAAAGGGCTCACTAGCCATTAGGACTTTTAGACTTGTGGTTGGCTATATTTGGATGAATTTTAGTTGATATGTGCATGCCAGTTATCCCATTTTTTGCACATGAATTAGCCCCAGGCTACAGACAGGATGCATAACAGCAGTTTTATAACCTTAACCAACTCCGATTGGATCTAGAAATCTACAATTTTGTCTGCCCAGAAAACATTCTTGTAAATACATTAGGGTTGGGCAATATGGAAAAAATCAATTATCACAATATTTTTGACCAAATACCTCAATATCAATACCACAACAATATTGTAGTGTTGACTATTGGTACAGTCACAAAATATTTACACAATGAGATTTTTGAGATCATCAGTAATGTGAATGTAATGACTAAGTGGGTAAAGGCAAATAATAGAATATCTAGAACAGTCTGTTTCTTCAGAAAATTACATCACTTTACTGTAATGCCGTTTTTAAAACCAGGGAAACACTTTGCCTTATTACAATTTAACAATATCCAAAATCTAAGACATCTAGTCTCAAATCACAATGTTGATATTATAATATCGATATATTGCCCAGCTCTAAAATACATACAGTACAGAGAAACAAACAAACACACAAACATGTACACACAAGTGCACACTATTTGCATTGATGCATACATGTACTAATATTCCTGTACAAGTACAGGCAATTACTTGCCTGGTTTAATAAACAATTGCCCTGCACATATATCTTCCTGTTAATGTTTTATTATGGCAACAGCAAAAACATTTTTCCCCTTGATCTGTGAAAATAAATAAATAAATCTCTATTTAATACTCCCTCTTAGATGTTGTGGACAGCAAGTGGGATGGCAAACCATCTATCTTAACAGAAGCCATTAAATGGATTCCTAGAACATGAGTTTTCCAATCTGAGCCAATTTGAGTAGATGTAGTCCTGTGACCTAGGCTCATTAAAACACAGAATAGCTCGTTATATGGGACACACCAGGAACTGGCCCATAGGCAACAGTGCCAAAGACAACGGTAAAAACGAGAGCTTATTCAGTCAGTCATTCTCCTCTTCCCCCTTCATTATGTACCTTTCTCTACACTACCCTCCCAAACCCATCCCAGTTTCCTCTTCCGCAATCCTGTGAAAGCCGTTAAATAGGCAAAGGGCAGATCATGTTACAGAGACAGACAGAGAGAGAGAGAGAGAGAGAGAGAGAGAGAAAAAAGCAAGAGAAAACAGAGTAGAGGAGTCAATTAAGACAAATAGGAGAATTATCTGAGAGAATGTGATAAAGACAAAAAGGGAGCAAGAGTAAAAAAGGAAGAGATGGAGAGAAGGTTGACGTCTTGATTTATTGAGCGTGATCTGTTGGAGCGTGCTTGGGTGACACATTGAGCTGAACTGAGCGACAGAGGGGAATGAGAAGGAGTCAGAGAACGAGTGAAACAGTGGAGGATGATAATGATTTTCTTCAGAGGAATACTAAACACTGAAAGCCAAATGCAACCATGTGTGTGAACTACTAATAGTTTGTTTTATGACCAACTGACAACAGACTGTGATTAATATTGTACAGAATATGAACCCATTTTATCTGTACAGTCAAGTGCATATATGAACCATAATGCAAGTGGATGACGGAGGATTAAAGAAGAATGCTGACAAAGGACAATACCTCCCATCCTTTTACAGCACAGAGTACAGCATTGGAGCACCTTCAGCTACAGGCTGGTCTCCCCAAGGTGCTCTACACAGCTCAACGAAAATTATATATATATATATATATATATATATATATATATATATATATATATATATATATATATATATATATATATAGTAGTAATACATATAGTATTTTGTTTTATGCCTGTTGACGTAATTGACCTTTCAATTCCCTTTATACCGTTTAATCACATTATATGTAACACAATTCCTCTGAGTTGCTATGTTGCACTGCCTAATGACTATCCATCCATCTATATATCTATCTTTGTGTCTGATTTCTTTATGTCTCACACTTTACCCCAATTCAAATAAAATAATAATGCAAAAATGACAAAAGGAACAGAGGACCTGACTAAAGACACTTCTTTGCATTACAAATTGAACAGAAACGGTTCTAAAATCCACACATCATATGCATTCATTCGGGCATGTATGACTACATACTATCTCCCATTGAGAAAGTAATACTCACTGTATTCCCATCTCCAATTATACTATGTCATTACGTCAACGTAATTACCGTGCTGATATTACATGTATTATTCAGTTTCTTGCATATCTTTTTCTATCATCTCTGGCCTCCAGATGCAAAATGTTAATGCAGAGAATTAATGAGTCTTTATAAACTCCAGCAGCTCGATTACGCTCTCTCAACCATCCCAAGACACACACACACACACACACATATCAATGCTTTCCCCACTTTCTTCCTCCTTTGTCCCTCATCCCTCATTTTTCTTCTTCCTTTTTTCTTAATTAACCCTTCATTTCCTCACTTCCTCTTGCGTTTTCCTCACTGCCCTCCCCTTCCTCTACCCCTTCTTTCCTCCAATGTCCTCCCTATCCACTGCCTCTCTTCCTTTGCTCTTCTTTTCCATCCGGCATTCCGTCTTGACTCTGTCACCCTCCCTCTCTCTGTGTTTGAGAAGGCAGCATTCAACCTTGAAGATCCGTTTCAATGTCAAACCTGCTTTCATCTGAGGAACTACAAAGACCAATACTTTTCTGACAAATACACACATTTCCACACACAACCACAAGCACTCTTTTAAAGACAAATGCCTTTACACACATGCGTGTGTGCGTGCGTGTGTACGTGCGTACGTACATGTGCCATATAAAGGTCTACAAATAAAAAAATGAACTCCTCCTCCTCAACTGCATTACCGACACACAACAGACAAACATATCTGGCTAAATTACCATTAAGTTAGTTGTCTATCTAAACAGTTAACGTTATTGATGAATTTGTGGGTTAGCCCAAAGTTGTTAACCGAGGTCAAAACAATCATACTAATAATAACTGAGCATGTTGATGTTACCCACCAAGAATTAACTAGCTAACGTTATAGACCAAGCAGATTAGCATTAGCATTAGCTACTTGTCAACCAGCACCTTTTCAGTAGGTGTTACTCCCCGATGTAAGTTGAGTGAAGATTTTAGTCATGCGTGCTCAGATTTAAATGGTTTACAGCATAAGATGTCATACTGAAATTTGTGAATAATTAATAAACTTTTTATCATAACAAACAATACCAGAAGATGGGAATCCTTTCAAAAACGTTTTAGTTACCTATGATAGTTTGATTGCTAACGTTAGTTCAAAACGCCATTCAAGTGACAACCTTTGTTGTGTTTGATTGCTAACTTGTATCCAGCAGTGAACGAACTTCATTTTAAGTAGCTCCATTTTTATTGTACTGTTTACACAATGTGCATTCAAAGCTAATTTATATATGTATACAGTTGCTCTCCGGACTCAGGACTGTGCGCCAGCACCCCCCGCCCCTCTCTTTTTTCTCTGCACTACCTACACTTTATATTTTTGACTTTATATTTTTGATTTTTTATATTTTATATTGTTATCTTATATTCTTATATTTTTTGTGTCAACGCTGTAAAGGGATTGCTTTAATCTCGTTGCACGAGTACCGTGTATTTGTGTATAATGACAAATAAAGGCATTCTAATTACAGAAGTGTCTCGTTAGCATCTTGTATGCTACTTGTTGCAAAGTGACGCATGCACAACTCACAGCTTCACTCGTCGCAAAGTGACAAATGCGTGACTCAAATCTGCACTCAACTTACATAGGGGTGAGAGTAGGCACCAAAGCACTTTTCCTCTTCGGTCCCCCTACAGGTTGGAAGCGGAATTGTGCATTACTGTTATCATTACCATTATTATTATGTCTCATTCGAACGAGTTAATGAACCACTGAAACAATTTTGGAAACAATATTTTAAGATACAAAAGAATCTTTGGTGTTGGATCCATCATTATTTAAATCATTTAATATCAATAAATAAGGTATCTGTGATGATGCCTTGTAACCCTCCCCCCCCAAAAAAAAGAAAAGAAATTGAGGTTTGTATCAAATGGTGGGTCAAAAATCGTAATACGAACCGAATCCTGGGTTTGGTGTATTGTTATATATACACAGCATGTATATATACACATATACATATACATACACACAGAGACCAGATGTGGTACAGACTCACATGTGTGTGTTAACGGTGTACATGCATGAACACCGTTAAAACACACACACTTTCATAGCTCAATTCAAATGTTGCTGTAATGCCCTCAGGCAATGCCAGGATTGTCTGTGTGTGTGTGCGTGTGTGTTTGTGTGTATTGTTCTTTATCCTACAGGTCCAGGTTGAACAAGCCTTCTCTCAGTGGACACTTACCGACAGTTACTGCATTGTCCTCCAGTTCCTGTAGCTGTCACACTATCTCCCACCAGTAAACCAACTGACTCAACTCACTACCACCTTCAGTGTGAGTGAGTGAATAAGTGAGCAAGTGAGTTTGTTCAGTACATCGCCATATCAAATACATAACATTCAATCATGTTTTCTTTTCACTTTTAATTTTTTTTCTGTGGCACACAATCCTTCTCCAGGTCTCCGTGTTTCTCACTTGGCATTTATCATTGAGGATTTATGCATACATTTTAAGAAGATTTATTATACTTTGAGGTCAATCGCATGTGACACCATCATCACAAAAGTTCCTTTTTGTGAAGCATAACAAAATGTCTTCACAATTGAACATTAGAAAGCAATCAATGACTTTCCATTTGGAATACTACTGTTCAATTATTTATTTTAAGGCACTCTGGATAAGATCCATGTAAATTAATGTAATGAGGAGTCAAAAATGCAGTATAAAGAGAGAGAGAGAGAGGAGGAGAGAACAAGAAAAATGAAAAGGCAAAAGTCTGCATGTGCATGTCTGAACATGGAAGAGGAGTTTAAAAGCCAGAGACAGTGTGTGTGGGTGGTTGTACCTTCAGTGTGTATAGCAGACACGTAGCTCCAGTTGTATCTCTTGACAATGTCCACCATAGCTCTTGCCTGTTGGGCATCTGAAGGCACCACCCGCATAAAATACTTATAAAGGCTCTGAAACAATGGAAATAAAATCAGTGACAAGAATAGTTATTCAGGAGTATAGTATAACAAGTACTGTGTAATTCTACATAATCAAAATAAAGCTCCATTAAAGTAGCAGTGATACATTCTCTCTATTCACAGGCCTACATCTGTACAACTTCAATGACATGATTTGTCTACAGGTACATGGTCTCACCTTATCGCTGAGGTCCATACTGGTGGCAGAGTAGGCAATCTGTGGTATGTTGAACAGCTGTAGAAGGTTCTGGACCTGAATGGCCACTGAGCTTGACCCTGGTCCAATTAAACCCACAATGGGTTTCTTCCCCCGCATTGGAGTGGCAGAGGGGTCTGCACACTTTATCGTTGCTCCTCCAGCTCCTCCGCCTCCTCCAGCTCCTCCCCCTCCTCCCCAGGGGCCTCCTCCACCCCATTCCTCTGCGTCATCAGAAGAGACTAGCGAATCCCGTATGAACTCGATGCTCTGCTCCAGAGCCACAGCCGAGTGCCAACAGGAGTCCCGGATCTCACAGCCCAGGGAGATGTTGGGAAGGATGTGAGGGTCAGCGTTGATGCGGTCTAGTGTGTGCATCATAGCCTCTACCCTCTGGATACCATACTGCTCTCGCACCGCACCACACTTGCGCTCATGTACCTGTGCAGACAGGGGGGGAAAAAAAATCAAATCAAGTCAAATGGAACTGGCATTTAGATAATAATGTTGTTAAATGTTGTCACTACTAATGATTTAATTAATTATTCAGACACATTTAAATTTGTTTAGCAGACTGTAAGAATACATTTTTAGGCTTTTAACTGTTGGAATAATATTGGTTTTATATTTACATGGTTGCCATGTTCAAGAGTTTTTCCTGTTTGCAATTTTCCATAAGGAAATGGAAAAAGACCTTAAATGTCAGTGGGTTGCTACAGGTTCCTGGGGGAACTACAGCACACAAATCATCCTGCAGACATATACAGACGCAAAAACACAAAATTACCTTGTCAGCAGGAGGCTGATGATGGACGGAGAACAACGCTCCAATGATGATGTCTCCAGGTATGTGTGCTACAACCCGTCGTTCAGACTGGGCAGAGTCAGCTTGATAAGATCCCACCCAAATGGAGAGAACTAGCAGCAGCCAAAGCATCATCTTGGTCCGTTGAGGTAACAAAGGAGAAGCAGATCTCAAATGTGTTGTGTAGAGCCGTCACAGGAAACTACTTGTCTGAAAAACACTTTTCTTGGCCATGGCAAGAGCTTGTGGCACAGAGGAGTTATTGAGAATGGATAACTTCAATGAATGCCTTTCTTCTGGTATTTCTTTCCCTCAGATTTCAAGGTTGGAACATCACTGCAACAGTCAACACAGGTGCAGCAGTGCAACCTGGGAAATTCAAAAGAAAATCTGGGATAAGTCTCATTGGCTGAAACAACTTCAGGCTCCCCCAATTATAAGGTAAAGTTGGTATTCATGGTAACAGGTGACAGACAGACATGTTCACATAAACCTGTGTACATAAAAGATTCTGTTAGAATTTGAAAATCTTAGTGGGTGCCAGATTTCACAACCACGCTGGCCACACATGCTTGTTTGGAGTTTGATCCATTTACTTATATAATAATCAAAGTATGCATCTATCTTACTATCTTTACTTAAGCTTGACAGACCCTTAACATTCTTTTTCACATGTGCATTTAGAAGCTTTAAATAATAATAATTTCCTTCATTATATCAATAACACAGTTGCAACATTGGATCACACCTCACCGCTGCTGTGAACAATCTTTGGTTTACACGTTTTATCCAGCAATCACTTGTGTAACTTGTGTATGACACCGACAAGGTCACATAAAATCACTGCCCAAAAGTCCAAATGCCAAACCCAAAGCCATGCTGATCACCAAACAATCCAATTAGCTACCATATGTTATTCCTCAAGTGTCTGCCTCTCAATGCTAACAAAATCAAACTTGGTATGTTATACCGTATCCTTATTGCACCGTGGGTCGGAGAGACATTTTCAATTGCTCTGTATGTCTGGCACATATTGCAGAATTGACAATAAAGTTGACTTTATTTGATGATCTTTTCTCTTGCTGATCTAATGGTATAACTTTAACACTGGCTTTTGGGTGTTCTCTCCAAATTGGGCCCCCTTCCATTGTTACCATTATAGTATAAATTGTTTTCTTGGCTGAAACAATTTGGCAAAAACTATGCATTTAGGGGTATTTTGTATTAATTTTGTTCTAGGAAAGAACGGAGACTATTGCATATGCCTTGTTATATTAAATTATAGAATGCATCCATTAAAAGTACAAACAGAGGTTAACAGTGAAGAAACTCCTTTTTTTTAAATGCGGTCAAGGGGATGATTAAAACAGACATACAGGACACATCCAGCTACAAGAAATACACCACGCACAGTGTTTAACAGTCAGCCATATGGGGGGGGACAGACAGCAGAGGATGGCATTCACTGCTTATGCATTACAGGATCGAGATCATGACAGGGATGTTGGTGGTTAGCTGAATTGGGAAAGGAGGGAGAAAGAGAAGGGGGCGAGAGATATGAACATGGAGTGTAGGGAAATATAGAAATAGAGGATGAGGAAGCGAAGGAAACAGGGACCAGTGGGGAGAGAAAGGGGAAGTGCATGGAGATAGAGCCAGAGAGGGAGATAAGAAAGGAAACGGAAGATAAGGAGAGAATGATAAAAAGAATTATCAAGAGACAGAGAGTCTCACTGAACGTAATTAACATGACAGTGTCAGGATGGCAACAGAGTTAACTGCTGCTCCAATAATGAACAAATCAAACAAAACTCAGTTCTCTCTCTCACACAAACACTCTGTCTCTACCAATGACTCAATTGTGTCTAAGTCTCTGATTCTCTATATCTACTGGCTCATTGAAGTTACAAATATGATTCTCCTCACTTAAATTTGCACTGCTAAATCAGGAAAGACACATTCACACTTATAAAAAACAATTTCACCATGTTTCTCTCCCCAAGACAAGCCACTGTTTCATTTGCAATCCTGTAACGCACGCATGCCTCTCTTACACACTCAGTCACAACATGCTGTGAATCTGTGTGTCTCTCTCAGTGCGTAGGCCAAACTGTAGCTGAAAAGAAAAGAAAATCCTCATTCCCCAAACAAACATCTTGCACACGCCATTAGGCATTTATATCTCTAGTTCCAGCTAAACTACAAACAAGGGCATTATAAAACCTTCAAAATCAACGTTAACACAAACAGACAACATAGGCAGAGACAAACATGCTCTCTCCCACTCTGCCTTGCTTTAATTCAATAAGTTTCATTAGCTGCAGACACACTGTTTTATGTGGTGAGAAAACATTTAATTTACTGCTCATTAAAACAGGCAATAACAATTACAATTTACATAAAAGCATCCCTTGTATGCAAACACATTTATTTTCTCTATCTTGTTCTGTATGACACACAGGCATTTGTGTTTATTAATTTTTAATTAATTTTATTAATGATGGGGCAGAGGGCAGCGTCTGGAGTTATTGCTTTTTCATCATCTGACCAGCTTGACTGTAAAAACTTTTCTAACTGCATATTTTAACAAATTAAATGAATGCTTGAATGCCCTACAATGATGATAGGTGTGCATTCACCCACATTATCTTGAGTGAGCAGGACGTAGAGGAATAATGGGGTACCAGCCTAAGAGTTTGACATGCATAAAAGCCATATTTACATAAAGTATGTCAGTGTCTTTCTGTGAATATAAGACATACTGCCTTCTGGTCAAGAAAACTCAGGGGTATTAATGTACAACAGAAACATAGACCAATACATATCGTAGTATTTTTTTATATAACAATATATATTTTTTA
This sequence comes from Etheostoma perlongum, assembly GCA_026937815.1. Lineage (NCBI taxonomy): Eukaryota > Metazoa > Chordata > Actinopteri > Perciformes > Percidae > Etheostoma > Etheostoma perlongum. The sequence continues at coordinate 18,307,405 of CM049373.1, forward strand.
TAATTATTTGCTGGCAACTAAAATGAGTTTTATTGCTTGTTCTGTTGTGTACACAATTTAAGGAGACAGCAATATTTTGGAACACTTCAGTTATTCAGGGAAGGCTTTTGCTGAGTGGGCATGTGACAATGTGTCTCCATGTGCCTCTTGTTCCCGTGGGGACAAGGGTACTATTTTTTGCACCTGAGCTTCAGGAAACAATGTGTATCAGTATGTTTTCAAACGTTTAAAAGGTTGTTGCTTTTTGTCATCACTAACTGCTGCCTTGTTTCTGGAATGATCGACGTGCCATTAGGGACTGTTCCTGGTGCTCAGACTATGATGGACATCACCAAGGCTAAGAGATGCAAACACTCACAGTGTTCACATTTGCATCTCTTGTGTATCTTACCTGTGTATCTTACCTGACTGCTACAGACAAATATTGTCTCAGTCAGTATGACCATATAAAGGTCAGGAGGGTGTCAAACACAATCAGAATCTCTAAACCAAATGCAGTATGAGATAAGCCAATACCTACACCATTTAGCAAACAATATTTTACTGTAAACCTACTGTTGAGAACTGTTGACTTTATGCTATCTCCCAATGGGAATGTTATACAGTCTCAATAATGCATGCACGTATACATCGTCGTCCGGGAGTGCTACCTGCAGCGGCACATCAGACAAGGTGTGACACAGCGGCGCCTTCTCCCCCAAACAAGCTCTGACCTTAAATCACTTCATCCTGCGATCTTTTCAACAGAGACACAGTCTACACTGGTATCCTTATTTGTCGGTTATCAGTGACCTCATTGTATTTTACATTTTCTATAGGTACCTCTATATATTATTGGTATTGGTTTTGTTGATGTTCCATGCCGTCCGTATAAATACATTCATTGACTTGTGTGATATGATGAATAGCCTTAATTAATCACTGACATACACTTACAGCGTCTGGTCAAGCTGCCTCTCTCCAAGGAGAAATAAAATCCAGAGACAACAGCGACTGGCGCAGCATCCGTCAACCGCAATGGGAGAGTGCATCACTTGCACCGAATCAAACACAGACACACAAGATGTGTTTTTTCTTTTTCTTTTTTTACAATCGAATGGTGCAAAGTATGACAGAGACACTGTCTGAAATGAGCATGGTCACAGCATAGACAGATGAAAACCGGGTTTCTGATCCCTCTCTGTCTAACTGGCATGACTGTATCTCTTATACATTATAGCAATTGGCTGCTCTTTTTAAGTAGGTTACACGTTTACGGGATATAACCTTCATAAATACTGCAAGAACAATAGGTAATAGCAAAGTGCGACAAAATCACTCTGAGCAGAATATTGAGTAGGGATGACAGGATAAGTCTCTGAAGAAATACTGGTCTTTCATAGGGTATATGTAGCCTATGTAAAATCGAAATAGTAAACATTACCTTATTGAAATAAATGTCTCTCTGCCGTCATAGGCACGGTCCCGCTTGATAAGTAGGTTTTAAGTTAGTATCACAGAGAAAAGATACTGCCGATGATATGTAGTCCAACGTCTGTGCATCCTCCGAGCTCCCTCCGTTTTCCAGTCACGCACACCTGAGCCTGTCTCCAAATACCTCTCTCCTTCATCCCACCCCTTTTCCTCTCCTCTGCCCCGCCTCTCCTAAACCCTCTCCCCGCTTGCCATCCGCTCAGCTCTCTTTACCCTATTTATTTCCCCTCATCCATCCATATTAATAAATTCACCATCCACGTCTCTCCTTTCCCCCTAATTTCATTCTCCCTGATTTGGGTCATTTAGTTTGGCTTTTGAACATTTGTTTTACCTCATCTATATTGCCTTATCCCCCTGTTTCATCATCTTATGTCTTCCTACTATGGGAAGAAGTAAGGACAAACTAGAAAATCCGTGTTGAAAAGAATAGACTAAGTTGGCAGCTGGTCTGCACTGAAAATTAAAAGAGAACGGGATCTGACAACAGGGCTGTTGCGTGTCAACGCTAGGCTTTACGTCACGTTAGTGTCTTGCCTTTAGCTTAGCATATTTCTCCTTTTTGTTCATTATGGGGCGTCGACGTTTATCTGTAAACGTATTAATAACGTTATCTGGTAGTATTTTTTTTTTTTAAAAATACAAAGTGTTGCGCTAACAATGTCAGGCTACTATAGCTAGCTGTTACGCACGTTTGGCAACTAGCATAAATTCTTCCGCAAAGCTAGCATAGCTGGACGAAAAATTGTTTTTTGCAGTGGCTGATTTTAGCGACGCACCAAGCAAAAGGGCGGAACAGATATTGTGCAAAAGTCTTGTTTCCCCATCCATTTGTAGTTCCCCTTCCCCAAACTCCCACTTTAACATTAACAAGTCGTTTTCTGCTATGTTTACTTCAGCCCACTCTTACCATTACAGCCATAGACATAATAAAGAGTAGACGCCGCATCGACCGCTACTGCCTATTGGCGCTGACGAGATTTGGGGCCGCCATCTTGGACCGGTCACCCGCTCCACTCAGTGTAATGTATTTGGCAGGTGCAATGAGCTGTCAGCGCGTTTAATTAATCAATCTCACTGAATACCCAACTGGTTTTCATGTTTTTTTTTGCTACAAAGGTCATACATGTAGCTATGATACAGGACACATGATTAGGCGTATTTTAATATTCATAGTGTGCTTAACAGTAATAGAATATTCTGATATGATATAAATTCACCAGACGTCCGAGATCAAAACTGGGAACATAATCCCCGAAAAGGGAGAGCAACGGGGATATTTCCAATTTGACTATAAATCTGATTGAAAAACCTAATGTTGTGTCTTTAAAAAAAAAAAAAAGAACAAGGACAGAGGTAGTTTTTCTTCTGTATTTAGTCAGGGGACAAAAACGGGGGACTGTCCCCTAAATCCGAGGACGTCTGGTCACCCTAGACCAGACATCCTCGGTGTATCTATCATTTGTAAATGATAGGTATTTGCAAAATACCCCTACATCACATATATGATGTAGGCTACAATAGTATAAATACCCCTACATCACATATATGATGTAGGCTATAATAGGTATAAATATACATCACATATATGATGTGCTATAATAGGTATAAATACCCCTACATAACATATATGATGTAGGCTATAATAGGTATAAATACCCCTACATAACATATATGATGTAGGCTACAATAGGTATAAATACCCCTACATCACATATATGATGTAGGCTATAATAGGTATAAATACCCCTACATAACATATATGATGTAGGCTACAATAGGTATAAATACCCCCTACATCACATATATGATGTAGGCTATAATAGGTATAAATACCCCTACATCACATATATGATGTAGGCTATAATAGGTATAAATACCTACTATAGAAAAATAATTTGCACACACATTATAAATATGATAGGGAAGAAGAAACAGATAGTGGCCGTAAAGTCAGATATTTAAGTACAAGAAACAATATGATTATATTATTAGAGTCTACTTGAAGCTTTTTATATTTGTCTCTCTCTCTCTGTCACACACGCACACACACACACACACACACACACACACACACGCACAGTACTACCACTTTGTTCTGCATCAATTGCCTCCCAGACCTTGACATTTAGCAGCCCCACTCCCAACACACACACACACACACACACACACTAGGGTTGCACAACATTGACAAAATGTGATATTGCAACATCGATATGAATTCCGATATTTTTAAACATATATAAAATTACAAAATAGATTCATAACAAATTAAACAAGTTTTCTTACAACACAAGGTTTATTTTAACTGAAAGTTATATTGGACTGGTCCAACATGAATAAATAACTAAGGACCATGTCTACAGAACAGGGACGGGTTCTACTGGTTGGACAGTATAAAATATATAAATCAAGTTATAATATAAATAACTAAGGACCATGTCTACAGAACAGGACGGGTTCTACTGGTTGGACAGTATAAAATACATAAATAAAGTTATAATATAAATAACTAAGGACCATGTTTACAGGACAGGACGGGTTCTACTGGTTGGACAGTATAAAATACATAAATAAAGTTATAATATAAATAACTAAGGACCATGTTTACAGGACAGGACGGGTTCTACTGGTTGGACAGTATAAAATACATAAATAAAGTTATAATATAAATAACTAAGGACCATGTCTACAGAACAACGGGTTCTAGTGGTTGGACAGTATAAAATATATAAATCAAGTTATAATATAAATAACTAAGGACCATGTCTACAGAACAGGACGGGTTCTACTGGTTGGACAGTATAAAATACATAAATAAAGTTATAATATAAATAACTAAGGACCATGTTTACAGGACAGGACGGGTTCTACTGGTTGGACAGTATAAAATACATAAATAAAGTTATAATATAAATAACTAAGGACCATGTTTACAGGACAGGACGGGTTCTACTGGTTGGACAGTATAAAATACATAAATAAAGTTATAATATAAATAACTAAGGACCATGTCTACAGAACAGGACGGGTTCTACTGGTTGGACAGTATAAAATACATAAATAAAGTTAACAGGACAGCTCCACAAAATAAACTAAATATTGCATACTTATTGCGACTTTCGATATATTTGATAAATGACCAGCTGTCTCAGCTCTTATTACATAAGTATTTGGACAGATACACCTCTTTTATGTTGTGTTGACTCTGTACTCAAGCACATTGCTATTGAAAAGGCTATATAATTATATATATATCTCTATCTATCTATCTATCTTATAAGAGTAACGTGCAAGTCTTATCAAACAAATCCCAACTAAACCAGAGACAATCCCAATGTAATAACAACACAAGCATACATTAGTGCTGCTTTTGGAACTTAACTTATGTAGCAATTTTCAAAACACATATAGGCCTACAAAATGCTTCACAGAACCCAAAGTGAAAGAGATAAGATAAAAAAAATCCGCCGATCTGAGCAGGAATATGCTGCACAGTGCTCTGGCATCTTGTATCTTCTGCTGCCAAGTAACGAGTATGACCGGTCCAAGATGGCGGCTGGATTTCTCGCGCTCAGCAGCCAATGCGGCGTCTACTCTTTATTATGTCTATGATTACAGCAGCTTTACGACGCCTGAAAGGAGGCAATATTTGACCTGTCTATGTCTTTGACTGAAGCCGAGAAATAACACAAAAAAAACACAGTGTGCCGGGTTCGAGCCAATCGGAGCTGAGTTCCGGTCTCTCGTTGTGCACCTAGGTGCTCTGCATGGTTTGTGTAGCAATGTGGAAATTAAAAAGTGGTTTATTGGCACAACACAGCACACAGGGAGTAGTCTAGGGCTAGGCTATATGCTAAAGTTGCGCCACGGCGCCAGCAGAGGGAACAACAGACAGATAGGATATAGCCTAGCACAGAAACACTGATGGCCAAACTATCAATCTGTTTGTATCTTTTTTTTGTCTCGCTACACTTGTTTTTTTTTCATTTTCCACGTGCATCCCTCTCTTTATTTCTCTGTTGGTCCGTCTTCGTTTTGCACTGAACGCCTTTAATAGACGATCAGAAAATGGAGGTTGGCTTATGACTAGTGTGGCGCTGCTCATATGGCCTAATGTATAGAAGATGAAGATGGGCTGTCTGTATCCCTCTTCCTTCTCTGGTCATATAGACATCAGAGGTGACACTGTGGGCTGGGATCACGACGCAGTGGAGGAGATCGATTACATTTGAAGTTTCATAGCGGTCACAGGAGTAAAGAACTATTGTAGGCCTACAGCGCCTTAAAAGACCCACATAGATCAAATAAGTAGATAGGCCTAACAAATCAATACAAATGTAATGGAAACATCCTGGTCTCCTGCAAACGTCTACAACCATAACATTGACTGCCAGCAACGATGGCAGGCTACATTCAGGTTTTGCAAAATAAGGCTGTAATCTATTTTTAAGGGAATGACAACTTTTAATTTAATTGTATTTATTTTAAGTTTAATAATAGGTTAGTTTTTATTGGACTTCCTTGCGGTTTCCTCAACTCTGGGGAATTTGTTTGGAAATGTGTCTTGTTGTATAGCCACAGCGAATGGGCTAAACAATATTCCCATGCAAAATAAAAAGTAAACGACTTTAGTGATACAGTATGCTACCATTCCACTAACGTTAGGCTACATAGCCTACATCTTGTAGAAGGAATTATAGGAGATTACAAAATATTAAATGTTGCTATCAGCTGTCAGTGAGTGATTTTGAGATGCATTCCCATGAATGAACTTGACTTGTTTATGAAAAATACATGCATGAGAAATTGTCTTTACTCGGTCATGCCTACGTCAATTTCTCTCCACGAATGGAAAACAAGAGAAGTTAGGCTACATACCTTTGCTTGTAGGACAGGTGACTGCTCCTGGAGAAATACAGCATCCCTCACGCTTCCATCAGCGCATCATGCTGTCTGTGGGTAATCTACTTTTTCACTATGGCAACAAATGAACATCTCTGTCCTCGCTCACTCTCCGCCTCACCATGCACGCTCAGTTCGAGTCACAGGTCATCCTCTCTCTCCCTCCCTCTCTTTGTCTCCCTCTCTTTGTCTCTCTCTCTTTCTCTCTCCGTTTCGCTCTCCCTTCCTCTCTCTCTCTCTCTCTCTCTCACCTACCTCCAAGATACCATCTGGAGATAGATAGGCCTACTGATAGAGAGCGGAGGAGAAAAGAATGAGAGACAGGGAGAAGGGGGTATGGGATAGAAGGGTTTTAGAGCTTGGCTTTGACAAGGCTTGGATTAATTTCTCAGCCAAATGCATTTGGGATTAGTAGACCATTAAAAGAGCATAGACATACACACGCACACAACTACACGAATTCTCACACTGTCTTTCTCACACACACATGCAAGCTGGATGCAGCTTTAGCTGATGCAGTGATAGCCCTGACCTTATTAACCCTGACCTCTATCTCTCTCCGTGGGCAACAGGCAAACACACCAGTCTATGTGCACACATAAACATCTCTCTTTCGCTCTCCCTCTCATACACACCTACACACACACAATTTCACAATTGTTTGCAATGATAGAGATAATGGTAGAAGAATAAAGGCCAGACCATATGATCAGGTACATTTTGTTGGGATGCAAATCAACCTGGTTTGACTCTAGAAGAAGACCCATATGTTCAAACCAAAGTCAGTATAGTTCATTTGCAACTAAATAACCATGTTTATGAAGGACATTAAAGCTGGAGCCAAAAGCTGGATCCTCTGAAGGACACAGTCCACAAAGGTGGGTGCTCCAGGGGAGTTTATGGCTAGACTGTACCTGCCTTCCCTCTTCAGACTTTCTCTATAGAGACTAAATCTAATGACACATTCCAGCAGCTGTCTTGAGATCATAAAGTCATTTATTCAATCCAACAGCCAGCAAATAGATAAATAACAGTTAAAGCAGGCAAGTTATAAGACAATTCCATGACAGTACCTGATCTTACAGTACAAGGTGTGGGCTAATGTTTCAATTTCCCACATAATGTAAAACTGGTAAGCAATGTATCATGTATCATCATACCTTTGGCTTTGGTGAATATAGTTGTATAAATATGTAAATATATTTATAGCTTCTATCTATATCACGTTCACTTGTCTTAAAACTTCACATCACATTTGGTGTTAAAATGCAGACTTTGATGGATCCAGCATCTAATAGTCCTTTATCTGCTTATACTGTACGTCCCACCTTTAAGCCTCAACAAACACTTTTTATAATCTTAGTGGTTAGATCAGGCACTCCAGAATCTTTTATCTGAAAAATAGATAGTTTCTACTGGTAAGTTGTTTGAGTATCCCCCCCTTAAATGGATCCTTGCACACACATTCTACACACAGACCAACAACGCACAGAGACACACAGAAGGTTTCTGTCTGCTATAGCATCACATTGTGTCCTGGATTTTCTGAAAAACAGCTGTTTAGGACAAATGAAATGCCAGAATTTTCTGGGGTGATTTCCATGGCAACCATTCAATGCTGTAGTAAAATAGAAAAGCAACAAGCAGCCAATGGATCTGTTCTATTTGTCTAATTTGATGCCAAACTTTCTCTCTTTCTCCCCCACATAACTCATTATTTGCACTTAAAACATAGTTGATGGAAATGGATGGATCAATGATCAAATCAACATTGAAACGTGACAGAGCAGTGTGTCGAATCATGAAGCACTGGATTAAAAGGTATGATAGATGAAAATCCTCCAGTTACCACACTGTATGTGCATAATCTGCCAATGCCACTGTTAAGTAATAAGCAGTGTGTGGGCTACAGTGGAGTGTATCACATAGCGACAGGTCCCCTGGTTGGAAGAAAATGAGATTACAGTGACAACGCAACAAGGACCCCTATGAAAAGTCTTTGTGTGTTTGTATATGACTGGTGTGTAACTAGTGTGCATCACACACATCTGAACATGTATAGGTTAAAATTCTCTTTTTACCACACTCCTCCGCAAATCACAAGCACAACAGAGTCAGTGTCACAGTCAGCAAATCAATTATTCAATGGCATTTCAAAATAGCAGTGGTTGCCATAGACACATGGCTGATTTACAGGGTTGTCACTTGTCTGTAATATTCCCACTCTAAGTAGGACAAATAGAGAAAAAAAACTACAACTGTGCAATGCCGACAGAAGAACGAGGACGTCAGTTATGAAACATTCCCTCTCATGTAATGGGATTCCTGCTTCATTAACTAAGTGGATAAGATTGGGGTTCTAATGTCACTAGTGAAATAAACAATACAATTGTGACATGTGGTAAACATTCACCCAATGTTTTATTTTTTAAGATTATTATTATTTTTTTATTTATTCAGTAGATAGACAGGAAAGGGGGATGACACACAGCAAAGGGCCACAGGTCGGATTTGAACCCAGACCGCTGCCTTGGCCTAATCATCTTGATTGTTTTGTTTATGCCATCGTCAAGTATTTACACTTCCTAAATATTTTCATGATGTACTTGTACATTTAGGCCTTCTTTACGTGCTCTAAGCAATGTCACGCGTTTTTTAGGCTAAAATTGTTGTCACATACAGCAAATATCTCCTCACTATCCACGAGCTGTCTGTCCCCAGAACACACTGTAAAAAACGCAATCTCTGTAGACAGCCCAGGGTCTACAAACGGCAAAAAAAATAAACTTCACCACAAAACATAACAATCTTCCAGCGTTCCAGCCAATAACCGACAAGAAGGATTTGGGGGAGGGGGTTGGGGGGGTTAGTGTGGGGAAGCATGGAAGGGGACGGGATGAGGAGGAGGAAGGAGCGAGCTAATCTTATTTTGTTTGAAAATACTTCAAACAAGAAGTGCCGTCATCCACATCGCTTAGAGCACTTTTAAATGCATAAAGCAACACTAAAGCACTTTTCACGCTTCTGTCCCCATACAAGTTGGAAGCGAAATTGTCCATTACATTACATTATGCAAGTTTGCCAGGTCAGGTAGCGGATCTGGGGTTCAAATGAGACATTACAACAGCGGAAATGGACAACTCCGCTTCCAACCTGTAGGGGGACCAAAGCAGGAAAAGTGCTTTAGTGTTGCTGTTAAACACCTCAAATACATGTGGAAAATCGTATCCAGTTGTTTGAAATACTGTTACAATGTCAACTATTTTCATGTAATATGACACAACAGGCAGATCTGTCCACCTACTTTTTCATTATGCAACCCAACTCTACAAAAATGTTGACACTAGTTAAATTGCACTGTAGTCAAGTCAAAAAGTCTTACCTCATTTGCAGATTTAGACCTAATTATCAAATTATTGCCCACAAAAATGACATAAATCTCCCTCAAAAGAAAAGCCTACCAAAACAGATGTGGGTTTAATATGTAATATAACATAACAATGAGTATATTGTTTATTTATTACATTTAAAGAAGAAAAATGCAAATTCAATCCACTCTCTCTGGCAGGCTGTTCCAGAGGCTGGGTGCCTACAAACTAAAAGCAGCCTCAATGTCGATGTTACCTGTCAGCACAAGTTGACAAGCTGTCATAGTGTCTCTGACTACCAGGATACCCTGATAACTAGGGATGCTGCATGCAGAATGTACATTTCACTTTGCACAAATTAAATAACAGAATTTGTCCCAGTGAAAAGGGAGCCGCTCTTAAAACAGAAAATAGCTATCTATCTGTCTGTCTGTCTGTCTGTCTGTCTATCTATCTATCTATCTATCTATCTATCTATCTATCTATCTATCTATCTATCTAGCTAGCTAGCTATCTATCTATGGGCTGCAACTTTTATTTCATTATTGATTAATCTGGTTATTTATATCTCAATTGATTAATTAATCTTTGTTGATAGAATATTAAAAAATGCTCATCACATTATTTCCAGAGCCCATGGTGATGGGAGTCCTTTTTTTTACATAATTTGTTTTTTTCAGAAGCTGGAACCAGTCAAATTGTGCCATATTTGTTTAAAAAAATGAAGGAAATTATGATACTAAATAGTTGTAGATCTATCAATGTCTCACTCTCTGTTCAGATCACATGTTAGTGCCCCCCCACACACACACACACACACACACACACATACACAGTTTTGATTTTCAATCAGACAAATTCAAATGATCTCCTTGGGCAACAAGGTGCCCATCATCTCCATCTCCAGTAGTAAAAGTCACAAAGTTAGATTTTTCATCTGTGCACAACGGCAGGGTGTATTTTAGTATGTATAAGCTTAAAATGAATCACAAAACCATAACAAACACCACCAGCTGGTCAAATCATCAGTGTCCTCCCATCTCTTCTGTGTCATTACAAATAGAGGAAACTCATAGCATGCTGTGACAAGCAGTCACCCTGTGGTTTTCCTCTGTTTCAGTAAGGAGCTCATGCTGCCCTCTTGTGTCTGGTTGGGACCATAGAAGAAGAGATTTAAATCCACTCTTTAGGCTACTTGATGTCATGTGGTTGATGAAATATTCAGGAGTGAACTGCTGTAACTTGTTTTAAAGAAGGTGAAATTCAGAGTAGGTTCTAAGAAAAAGCTCTCTCTCTCTCTCTCTCTCTCTCTCTCTCTCTCTCTCTCTCTCTCGCACACACACACACACACACACACACACACACACACACACACACAGTCTGCTTCTCTCTCAGAGCAGCCCTGCGGACAAGTTTATCCTGTGATGGTCATTCATGTGCACTCCACTGCGTTCCTGCAGCAGGATAAGCTGCACCCCGTGCCTGGCTACGACACCATGTGACCGGCTTGTGATCCCCAGCTTTGTGCAGATGACTTTCTGCCGACTATACTCTAGTCTGTAAAACCAGAGCAGGCAAAGTTCTCTCTTTCTCTGTTTTCCACGTATTGTACATTCTTGTATTGTGCAGATGATCGTCAGGCTGCACCACGTGGTGGTAACTACAGATGACGAGGACATGTCAGAGTCCGTTATTTTATTTAGGCCTATAAAAGGTTTTTTAAATCATTCTGCATCTTTCTTATAGCCTACATTATTATATTTATATATAAATAAATAAATAAATAAATTGCAAAAAACATACATGTAGCATAGCCTAGCCTACATTATTGCCACCATGATCGAGTAGGCTATGTTACTGTAAGTAGCCTACAATTTTAGGGTAGTGTACAGCAGGCCTACTTTACTTTGGTATTTCCAGTAATACATTGGACATGATAATCAATTAATATAGATTATATGTCACACTGACAGGACATTTTGCTGTATTGTTTTACTTTTTAAGCTTAAAATATTGCCGTCAATACAATTAGGCCTACTTGTTAGTATTTTTACATTGTGGCATGAATGCATTTACTTAGGTAAAACTGCAGTAGACTTAAACTGCATTTAAAAATAAAATAGATTATGATCTAAATGAGACTACATGTAAATAACATGAAATAAACTGACCTTTCATGATGTTAAGTGAAAAGTTGAGAGGTTTTCTTTAGAGACACTTGATCAAACACTTACTATAACCGGAACAGTGCTGGGTTGTGTACACAAAACAATATTAGTGTTCGAACTTACCAATACCCTGGCCAACAATGGAGACTGGTCAACTACCATGTTTCACATGGCCTCACATGGATTAATCCAACTGGAAATGTTGTTTTTGTTTTTATTTTCAAATAAATTGAAAGAGTAGCCTGAATTATGGTTGAACTTGTTACCCAGAGTAATGAAATTTCCACCTTCTTATCTTCTGTTTCTTTTCCATATCTCACTTTTTTTGTTTCAACAGCACATCAACTACAGACTTGATCATGCACAAAATTCCGGGCCAGGGGGGTTGTGTGAGCACGCACACACACACGCACACACGCACACCACATTCTTTTCTGCTTGAGGTATAGTAGAACAGAGGTCAGCTGGTCTCAAGACAAAATAAGAAGAATCAGGAATATTATCCTGAGCATGTGATAGTGGTGTGTGTGTGTGTGTGTGTGTGTGTGTGTGTGACTGAATGAGTGTGTGAGATCCCAATAAGATCACACACTTTGTAAGAGGACGGCCCCTAAAACGACTCAATGAGTAGGGAGAGTTGGAGAGAGAGCGTTGTGGATGGGTTTAGGAGAGAGGTGGAAGGGTTAGATGGTAGTATAGAGGGGTAGCAAGTTTTAAAAAACCTGCAAGCTGCAAATAAGTAAGAAAAGTAAGTTTATTATTTTTAGATTTCTTTAAGTCTAGAAGCCATCTCTAGATCAAATGTAGTTGAGTGTGCAATAATCCTGTATTTCTCCGCTTGTAGTCTACTAACTAGAAGTAACTTTCTGTCAGTGAATCTACTTCTCAGTGCTGCTGCTGCGTCTAACCCTGTCAGCTGCAGCCTGTATAGGCTTCAAGTTCTGTTGTGTCCATCTTTTCAGCAAGAGTTTAAGACTGGAGCTGCTCTGACTTTTCATCATGAGGAACTTGTATGTATCTGTAGTTCTGCTGCAGCTCATTGGGACTTGTTCATGCCAATTTCCTCGCCCATGTGCCAATTCTGAGGGACTACGGACCAAGGAGTGTTGCCCAGTTTGGGATGGTGACGGCTCAGCCTGCGGTGCCCTATCAGGCCGTGGTTTTTGCACTGAGGTGGAGGTCTCAGAAGAGCCCCATGGGCCCCAATACCCACACAGTGGGATTGATGACAGAGAGCGCTGGCCTTTATCTTTCTTCAACAGGACGTGTCGTTGTGCAGGAAACTATGGAGGTTTTAACTGTGGTGAATGCAGGTTTGGTTACTGGGGTTCAAACTGTGCTGAGTACAGGGAGTCAGTGCGCAGGAACATCCTGACCATGTCACTTGCTGAGCAACAGAAGTTGATCTCTTATCTCAACCTGGCAAAGAACACCATCAGCCGTGACTATGTGATCTCCACAGCAACAAGAGCAGAGATGGGTGAAAATGGTGAGAACCCCATGTTCTCTGACATCAACACCTATGACCTGTTTGTCTGGATACACTACTATGTGTCCCGGGACGCCTTCTTGGGTGGGCCAGGGAATGTATGGACAGACATCGACTTTGCCCATGAATCTGCAGCATTTCTGCCCTGGCACCGAGTCTACCTGCTTCACTGGGAGAATGAGATAAGGAAGCTGACGGGAGATTTTAACTTCACCATCCCATACTGGGACTGGAGGGATGCCCAGTCCTGTGAGGTGTGCACCGATGCTCTGATGGGCGGACGCAGTCCCCTCAATCCTAACCTCATCAGCCCTGCTTCAGTCTTCTCCTCATGGAAGGTAGAACATTTGTTTGTCTCTCTCTCTCTGAGTGTGTGTGTGTGTGTGTGGACCAGGTTTTACTACATTTGTGGGGACAAAAACTGGAAATACAGTATACTTATGGGGTCCTGACAGCTTTGTGGGGACAAAATGCTGGTCCCCATAACGTTAAAGGGCTGTTTGAGGAATAAGACTTGGTTTTAGGATCAGGGTTAGAATTAGGTTATGGTTAGGGTTAGGGTAAGGGTTAGGGTTAGGCATTTAGGTTTGATGGTTAAGGTTAGGGTAAGGGGCTAGGGAATGCATTATGTCAATGACTGGTCCCCATAAAGATAGTGAGACAAGACTGTGTGTGTGTGTGTGTGTGTGTGTGTGTGTGTGTGTGTGTGTGTGTCTGTGTGTGTGCGTGTGCGTGCATGCGTGTGTGCGTGTGTAAAAGTGAAAACTGCACACTTAACTAGATCTATGAGAAAATCATTCTTATCCATTATTAAGAGACTGAACATTTCTTTCCGTTTCATTACCGCTTCACTCTGTAGGTCTGATGTTCTAAAGCTAGTTTAACCTATTACAGTAATCCAAAGAAATTAGAGATTTTGTTAAACACATTCTCATTAACGCTCACTAAATGTGTGTGTGTGTGTGTGTGTGTGTGTGTGTGTGTGTGTGTGTGTGTGTGTGTGTGTGTGCGTGTAGGTGATCTGTACTCAGCCAGAGGAGTACAACAGCCGAGAGGCATTGTGTAATGGCACTGGGGAGGGACCACTATTACGCAACCCCGGCAACCATGATCCCAACCGCGTGCCGAGACTCCCCACAACAGCCGATGTAGACTTCACTGTCAGCCTCCCCCTGTACGAGACAGGACTCATGGACCGACTCTCCAATATGAGCTTTAGAAACGTCATAGAGGGTAGGAGTGTTAGACACACACACACACACACACACACACATATTAGTATTACTGTACTTCCATGCTTAACAATTCAACCTCATCCTTGGTCTAATCTGTCTAATCTAGTGCATGAGTGTTGGCTCATTTAGTTCACGCAAGGGTAAAACATGCAATCATGTGAGTCTGTCTTTGTGCATACACTCAAAGAGAAGAAAGCACAAATACTGACATACACACTTAACATCTAAACCTGTTAATTTATTAAGAGTGAAGCCGGAAGAAATATATGCAAACAGACGCTTAAAACAAACAACCTACTAAAACTGATTAATTCAATTTTCAGTTAATAAAAAAAAAAAACATTTTTAGTCACGTAATAGTGTGAGCCTAATTTGTTTTAAACCACTTAGTGTCTAACTCATAGTTACTTTGAAGCATTCTCCATGAGCATTTCTTAAAATTTCCTTAAAATAATTAACAGCTTCCAGTCGGGTGCCTTTAGCTGGTCTTAAGATCAATAAGTTATTTGCATGTCAAAGTGCTAGATATCAGCTATCTTAGTTATATCAAAAGTATCTCAAAGATGTGAGAAAGAGAACTTTAAACACTAGAATTGAGCACATCCAACATATACAACTCTGTTAAAACTTCACGTCATTAAGAGAATTTCTTTTAAGTGAATTTTGACATTTCTGAAACGAAAATGAAAGATCTTTAGTAGAAATGAGGGGCTTTTCCAAACTTCTCATCACTGTACTCATCTCCCTCATACATAAAAACGTCTATCCCTCTATCTTCTATCATGTACACATTTTCACTTTTTTCCCACCTGCAGGTTTCGCCAGTCCATCGTCAGGTATGGCAGTTCCAGGCCAGAGCACAATGCACAACGCCTTGCATGTCTTCATGAACGGCTCCATGTCCTCAGTGCAGGGTTCAGCCAACGACCCCATATTCCTGCTGCACCACGCTTTCATTGACAGGTACAATGATGCACACAAACATGTCTGCTAATGACACACAGGAAAAGGATCACTTTGCTTCTATTTACTGCACAAATAACCACATTTCCTTGTGATGATAATAAACAAACATACATGTGTTAGAAATAGGAAAGAGGGAAGGGATAGAGGGGTAGTAATACATAGAGAAAAAATGAACAAAGAAAAACAAGTTAAAAGGAAACGGTTACAGTGTAAGCTGAATAGTGAGACAGGAGTGGGGAAAAAAGGATCAAAAATAGAAGTAGTTGGCATAATGGTGTCTGCATATTCAGGTAGGTTTATGTATAAATGTCACAGTTATAAAGTAAAGAAAGACTCCATGCTAAAATGCTTTTCTGAAATTTAGAAGTTTCAAGAAATATTTAATCAGCCCTGAAAGAAATTATTACTGATTGCTTTTAAGGCCTTTTGATGTTTTATAGGAAGATAGGCAATACATTCCTACCGAAAAAAATTATTTTAAGTAAAAATGTTGCTTCTCTTATGTGTGGAACGCAACACCACCTTTATTGTTTAATATTACTCTCTTACTCTTTTTTATTGCTATATTCCGTTGTCTACCTCATTGATACTATTATATTTCTCCATTCCTTTTCTATCTTTATCACATCCATCTTTATCCATCCTTCCCCTCCTTCCTCTTTTTCCTCTTTTATCCTTCTCTCCCATTTATCTCTGTGTTCCTTCCTCTCTTCTCCAGCATTTTTGAGCGCTGGCTCAGAACCCACCAGCCGCCCCGGACCAACTACCCACGTGCCAACGCCCCCATTGGCCACAATGATGGACACTACATGGTGCCCTTCCTGCCTCTCTACAGAAACGGAGACTACTTCCTGACTGATAAGGTTCTAGGATTTGAGTATGCCTACCTGTTGGACCCTGGTCAGTACAGAACAACAAAACAAGTCCATTAAACAAGTGTTTCTACAACGTTTCCTTCATGTAAAACTGTCTTATCCTGTGTATCTCCACTACAGGTCAGAGGTTTGTTCAGGAGTTCCTGACGCCCTACCTCCAGCAGGCTCAGGAGATCTGGGTGTGGCTCCTGGGAGCCGGGGTCCTCGGGGCGCTGATCTCTGCAGTCATCGCTGCACTGCTTATAGTTGGAAGAAGGAAGTGGAGGCGTAACCAGAGAAGGAAGAGGGCGCTAAGCTACGAAGAGAGACAGCCATTACTGCACAGCAGCTCAGAGGAAGGTTCTTCATATCAGACTACTATGTAGCACACATTGATACTGTACATACACACATATGAATGAAATATTAGGAACACAGTATTTTCATGAAGCAAACGAACAAGATGAATCCTGGTACAAGATTTTATTATTATTGATTTCCCATAATAAATCTATTTTAATTTTGAAATGGTGTCTAGCAGATAGTTGTGTGTGTTGTCTTTACATTTGAGACTTTGGCACCTCAATACAATGGAGCTGTAGTGTATTTTATTGTGGTGGTAATAGCATTGAAAAATGTCTTTACAGAAAAATTGTCACGTTTAAAAAAAGCATTTAAATTATTTTTT
The DNA here is from genome assembly GCA_026937815.1 of Etheostoma perlongum. Taxonomy (NCBI): domain Eukaryota; kingdom Metazoa; phylum Chordata; class Actinopteri; order Perciformes; family Percidae; genus Etheostoma; species Etheostoma perlongum. The sequence goes on from CM049373.1 coordinate 18,324,551, forward strand.
AATTAACTTGGTTTGCAGAGTTTTCAAATGTTTAAATGGCTTTTTGATCATGTTTTGTGTTTTTAGGCAACAAACAAAACAAAATTTCTCCTCCAGTGTATTATGTGATGAAAGAATACACAGTGGTAGATATCTCAGCCAAAACAAGTTATAGCTACTTATCACAAGAAGTGAAGGGGGATTCTTTTTTGGGATTCTTTTTTGGACTTTTAAGTTTTGACACACACACATACACACACACATGCACACAAACACACAGCGTTTGTGTGCATCAGTAAAATGAAACACGTGTCAGAAAAAGAAAAGATTTATACAGTACACTACAGTATTTTGTGTCAGGTGAAAGCACTCACCTATAAGTGTTTGTCTGTGAACTACTCAGCAGTCAATGACAGCAAAGGTGATTTGGTTATTCCTTCCTTTGGCAGCTCTTGACTTTCCTCACTGACCTAAAACACAGAGCATCCTGTTACATAAATATAATAATTACATAATTTATTATTTCATTGTATGGTACTCAACTGCGATTGTTCATTTACAAGACACATACTGTACCTTAAATACTGTAAGTTTATTTACAGACAGAGTCAAATAAACTGATTTGACTATAGCTCATGGAAAAGGTTTGCAGGGAAGGAATTATTTTAGATCATTTCATCAAGTCAGGCCACGTCTGCTGTACTGTAGCTATAGTGGTGGCTCAGATTGTAAAAATCTAGTTATTTGCCCCTTCAAAATTACTCTTCATTAGTTAAATTCATTATAACTGAGAACTAAACTGCTTTTCTAGATATTATTTGAACATATAAGTCAGAATGGCCAAGTAAGCCCATTCACATATTTACCAAACTGTCACATCAAGTTTGTATTTTATGGCTAATTTGAATAAGTGTAGAGACTGCTTAGTTAGCATACTATTAAACTAAAGTAGGTCTGGTTAATGCCACTACAAAGTCGATGTTGTTTGACAAAATAACATTTCATACGCTTGTAACTATGAATGATGTATGTTTGTGATAATAATAATAATAATGTAAATTGTGCCTGGATTGGAAATAGTCAAATGTTCCCACTTACTTTGTGCAAGTTATCAAGATATAATAAATAAAAAATCTCTTTTATTTTGGACTTTGCCTTGTTATTAAAAAAAAAAAGAAGACACTTCTGAAAATAGACATACAATTTTAATTTAAATATATTGAAATTTCAAATGCTAAATAAATGGTTGCTAATAACAATTTGAGAGAACATGGTTGTTTTAGTGACAAGAGTGAGTGAGAAATAACAAGATGTTGATTCTTTGCAGAAACCTGTTGTTTCCAGTTTGGGCATATTTTCTTAAAATTGTAGCTGACTTTAAAACATAAGAAACTACTGCCAACTTACAAATACATTGTTATCAATTCCACCAGTATACTAATTTCTTTGTATCAGTAATAAACACTTACACTTACTTTGTTGAGAAATTGCCAAAGCCCTGCAGAAGTGTTTCACATAACATAAAATAATTTCAAACAATATAAATACATTGGAAAAACAACTATCTAAGAATACTGGCTTGAGGGGTAGAGTAGGTTTGCTTTGTATAAAGATAGATCTTTGATATACATACATGAACAGTGAACATGTAGTTTAAACAACAAATGAAAACAAACTGAATCAAGTGTCTATTGTATGTCTGTATGGTTCCACTCTTTTCCTCAGATGAAAGCAAACCACTGCAGATTCTGATGATGAATCAAATATTACTGTCTTTGTATTACAAAAGTTACCAGCTCAGACAAAGGAAATGTTTGTTTGAGGTAGGACTCTAAAGCAACATTTCCCTCTCTCACATTAAATGCCAGCATGACAAAACAAATGAACTCCACAAAGGGGAAGTGTCAGGGAAAAGATGAAAGCCTCTTTAGAAAACATCTTTAGAATCAACATGTTATGACTATAACTTCTGTTCCCTGAACTAGAGGAATGAGGTACAACACATGTATTATGGGATATCACGCCCCACATGACCTAGCTTAAGATACCTCTTCATAAGTCTTTAAGGCAGATGATCTCTGGTGATCTCTGTACTGTGTGTGGTACCTCATTCCTTTCCTTCAGGGAACAAAAGTTGGAGTCATAACAGTATGGGACATATATTCACGGCCCACAGAGCAGCCCCCGAACCAGAGTAATACCTCCAGCAGTTTTGTGCAAAATAGTCCCAGCAGAAGGGACAGAGTGAGCCACCAAAGGGGCTGTCACATCGTAACTGTAAAACCAAACAAAACTGTTCAGTGATGACCAATTGGCTGCAGCACAGATATTACTCACAAATAACACTCACAGATATCACTCTTAAACAAAGCCCATGATGTTGCCATGCGCCCTCACGCTGTGAGGAAACAGACGACCTCTGCTGCTGTAAGCCGGGGGTCTATCTAATAAGGCCCTTGGCCTTGTCATGCAAAATTAAACTGCTGGCGACTTCTTTTTCACCTGTTTATGCCTGGTGCTCATCCTGAGACACAGAGCATGTCAAAGCAAATTCTAAATCAATGCTCTGTGAGTAGCCACCGGCAGCTAACAGCAACAGAGGCCATTAAGCTAACTGTTAGCTGGTGAAACAGAGCTAACTGGCTGCAGCCATTAAGTCCATCTCTGCAGACGTGTTCTTCGTGAGGTGAAGAGTGTGCAAACTGAAGGATGGACATACTGATGGATGTATATACTGTATGTGCAGGCGGGACTTCACATTTGTCACCACACGCCATCTGCCTTTAAAGGCATAAAGAGAGGTGTCTTCAGGTATGTCATGTGGGGCACTATATCCCACACTGTGTGTTGTACCAAGTGAATCAACTAAAAGGGAACACAGAGCATCATGATTGGAGAATCCGAGCAGTCGGCTGGTTTCCTAAGTTTTTTCTCAGAGGTTGATTGGATCAAGTTTCAGTTGCTTCAATCAGTTGTGGGTAGGGCTGGTCTGTAGAGAGGAGCAGGCCTCATGCGGCATGTTGAGGTCTTGTCCTGCTGAGCCTTTTATGTCCATGGGCAGGGATGCATATGAAACAATAATATAGTCTGTGAATATTCAAGTTTGTTTCAAATGTCAAATGGCAAAGTTTCTGTTTATTTTAGTGACGTTGAAGTGTGCAACCAGCTCGGATGTTTGATCAGCTGAAGGACTCCTTGTTGAATTCAAAGGTTGTTCCAGAGGATCGGGCTGAGTTACACAGTCTATGGAGGGTCCTGGAGATGCCCTTTGGTCCACAGCAGAAAACCCCGACTCGCTTACTGAAGCCACACACAGAGAGAGAGAGCGAGAGAGAGAGAGAGAGAGTTATATATTAATAGATATTATAACACTCGGTTCCTACTCCACCCCTGGACCTTCCCACTCTACTCACTGCTTATTGGTCTTCCCAATCTCATCGAACAGTAACTTCCACTTGGGTCGACCAACCAACAGCCTTGAGGTGAGTGGGCGGTACTTGTCCTCAGACATGCCCTGGAAAATAAGGTAGTAACAAAAACATCCCAGTTTTATCTTTTGTCATTTCAGGGCAGCGGAAACAAGCTTTCAAAGTAACACTGATATTCTATCACTTTTTAAATTGATAATTTTTTTTGCTAGCCTGGATGCCAGCCCCAACCACAACATTTGAGGTTAGGAAGTTTGGTTTGGACTTGATCCGTTGTGAAGCAACTATGCTCAAACCAGAGCTGTTCGGACCAATCAAATTGTCAGGGCAGGCTATAATGTGATGATGGACAGATGATCATCAGTAACATAACCAACCACGTCACCAAAGAGTGCCTGGGTTGAATTAGTTTACAACAAAGACGGCTGCCACTGGAAAATTGAGATATGTAGATTCTGACATTGCGTCTGTTATAGAAGATATCGACCATGCATTCATTTTAAAAGAGGAACAGAGAACCGTGATCACGGCATTTGTCAATCGGAAAGATGTTCTGCCGTGCTTCCCACGAGATTCGGCAAAAGTTCAACATACGTTGTATGTCTATCCAATTAAGTGCAGAGGCATTTTCTTTCCTGGATTGGTTTGGTTTGGTTCAGCATTATATTCTGACTAGAATCTGAGTATGAGGAAGTCAAGCTATTTTTTAGCTAGTTGAGTATGTAAATCAGTAATGGAGGAACATTATTATTCATGGCCCATTTTACATCTCCTATACTAGAGTCATCTGACCAATGCAGCGGCAGAATGATGACATATACAATATTTTTGATCAGAAAATCACTGACATCTTGACATCTATAGGTTAAAAGATCCCAGTCTGTCATGACTGGTTCTCCATCTTCTCTATTGTTCCTCTACTTCTCTTGCTTTCTCCTGCTAACTTACAAACTGCTGCAGCCCGTGAAGATGTGTTAAAGAATACAAGTCGGTGTTGACAATGTTGTTTTACTCTTCATTAATAGGTAACTATGTTTATATTTAAAGCAGATTGCATTATTTATCTACAATGTAAAGAGGAGATTTTACAGAAACAAAACAACGTCCAACAATGTCTTTTTAGACTGCTGGTTTAGTAGTGTGTTAGAGAATGGGCACCCAATAAACCCACTATATCTCAAGCCATTTCCATAAGACATGGGTGTGAGACAAATGTCAGGCCATGTCTTTTTGTGGCCAGCCAGTTAATCACACGCAATTTACACAGAGCAGCTGTGATACAGGTCAGGATCTTTCTGTAGAGGGGTAAGGCAATACCCAAAAGTGTCATCTGATTTCCTGCATTACTGGGCTTACTTACAAACTAAGATTATTAAACCTGGATGTCTGTGCAGAGGAAGAGCTGAAACCCTCTCAAATCAGGAGCATGAAACATAAACATGGAAAGAGAACTGTGTTTTGCGTAGTTCAGTTGTAGTAGTTGTACTTCCTTTGACAGGCCTCTGATTCATGACAGACTGGTTTTACAGCTCCATGTAAACTTGGTCAGTGTGTTATGGGCTCTGGAAAAGAGTACTCTCCCCGTCGGGGAATTGAACCCCGGTCTCCCGCGTGACAGGCGGGGATACTCACCACTATACTAACGAGGAGTAGTTGTGAGCAAGTCACATGACCAGACAAATAAGAAGTAAGCAACTCAAGACTATACTGGGGGAAATATTAGCTGCTATTTACAGGGTGATCAAAATATGCCGAAACTATTTCTAAATTATATATCTGTGGACTGAGACAAGCAAGCATTTCTGTTAAAACATTTCTCTAATTCATGGTCTCTAATGGCTGTTACAGCAAGAACAGATGAAAAGAGTTTGAGTTTAGCTTCTATTCTGCTCATGCAGAAACAATATGACACAATAAATAAATAAAAAGTGTAGCTAAGAGAGAGAACAGAAAGCCAACAATCAAAAGACAGTAAACTCAAAAGAAGCCTTTGGACTTTAATGTGCTGTAGCTTCTCTTTCTGTCATAAACTGCCCTCTAGTGGCTTAGGTTTTTAAGACTGACAAACAACAAATCAATGAAGAGATGAATGAGTGAACAGACAGAATGAAATGAAAATGACAGTGTGTGTGCGCGTGCATGCGTGTGTCACACTTACCTGCAGGTTGTCTGCCTGACTGACGTACAGTTTCAGATTAAAATAGTCTGGTCGGTTTTCCTGCCAAAGCTAAATGACAAACACATACATGGAAATGTGTTTTAGTGGTGCTGTGATGCCTTTGGACTAATTCATCAAAGTCATATTTAGGATAAAATGTAACATTTATTCCTTGAAATAGGAGAGGTAAAATGTCTAACAGCAACAAGAAGGCATAAAATACAATAAACCTGAGGCAAACAACATGCAAAATTTGTCCTGACCTTCTGATGAACAGCACACAGCAGCTCAGCAAACCAGTAGAAGGACTGGAGCTCCCTGCAGACCCACACAAAGTACAACCTCTGCAACCTGAAACCTGTCCAGCCATCACTGAGTATACAGCAGGGAGGAGGAAAGATAGATTGAAACATATGAATACTTGTACAAATTGTTCATTTGTCCGTATGTAATGTTTGTATGTTTTTTCTTTTCATAACTCACAGCAGAGCATTCAGCACACAGGCGAACGGCGTGACTCCTATTCCACCCGCCACACAAACACTGACGTCGTAGTTAAACACTTCTTCTGATGGACTTCCAAAGGGACCATCTACGTAAAGCCTAAACATACCGTACAGTATGGACAAAAATACAAAGGAAAATTAGCCAAGAAATGGACAAATATGCACAAATATATTTACACTTCCCCCTCAGGGTCAACCACACATAAGCAGATAAACATCCTGCATTTGAATTCCCACAGACTGGGTGCAGCTTGTCTGAGCCCCCAAACACACACACACACATACCCGTCATCCCTTCAACAGCTGCTCAAACACTTGTGTCATCAAAAACACAAACACACACACAAATCACCAAGCATAGTCACACCAGAGCATTTCTCTGCATTGAGAAAGTAGACACAAATATGATCAGACAATACTACACATGAAACTGGTTTAGTGATATTGACACGTAATGACAAGCACTATGGTCATTAAAAATATCGGTTTGACAGCTTTTCACTTTTGATGTAGCTTGGCTAGCAGTTCCCTCGTTTACAGCCTTTGTGCTAAGCTAGACTAAACAATTGGACCTAATTCCTAACAGAAATGAAGCTTGTATCAATTTTGCAGATATTGCATATTTTCAAAAATTTCTGACTGTTCTTCTTGCGGTGAAACAGTGTTGAGTAATATCCCCTGAACTCATTTTACTCACCACTTTATTGGTGACAAAAACAAACCCATTGTCATCAATTCAAATGATCTTAAACTGCAGATTGTTTAAGAGATAAGATAAGACTAGATAAAAAGACTTTATTAATTCCCACACTCGGGAAATTCCCTTGTTACAGCTGCTCAAAAGAAAAATTCACACACATCAGTATAACACAAATACGCATTAAATAGACATAGGAAAAAATGAAATTTTGAGAAAAGTTTGAGAAAAGAAATAGGATGAGATTTATATTAATAACTTACTGATTATCCTGTCATAAAAAACACTAATTTTGAAAGAAATTATAATGACTTTAGTGTTAGTGACCCTTTATCAGAATTTCATAAATCAAATATGCATCTACTAGTTGCATTATATCAGTATATGGAAATGAACCCTAACACTTTTGACCATAAGTGGGCATTGTTGTACACCTCAGCCAACTGAACAGAGGGAGGGGGGTTGGTGGTTTTGATGGTTTGTTTAGCTCTGGTTTACTGTCACAAAACAAACTCTTTATCTCTGCCTATCTCTCTCTCTCTCAAACACAAAGCAGGAAGAGGACAGGGTCAGAGGTCAGGAGGTCGAAACCACTGACCCCTCTGTGATTGTAAACCTTTATAAAAAATTATGTCAGCCACATCACTCTCACACACACAAATACACACACACACACACACACACACACACACACACACACACACACAAGAAAACGTACTTTGGGTATCTCCTCTGTTGTACCATGGGAAGGATCTCCAAGTCTATCCTTGTTTCAGGAACTAACAGCTGTGTAAAACACTCTGAGAGGAGAAGAGGATAGGTTTTGCATTTCACATTATGTTTTTTTCCAATTGCTAACACACTAAAATGACATGCATAGTATTAAACAATATAGTATAAGTAATATTAACACACACATAGAGAGCAAAACCTCTTCTCAAGTCTCCAAAAGTCTAAACACATTTTCTGCTTTACACATTTTGCAATTAGAAATTGCACTTTTTAAATGCACTGAACATGGTTCTCTGCATAAGACACAACAATCTAACATAAAGTCACATGTTTGCCATTTCAAAACACTGTCATTCAAAATAACACTACAGGAGCTAATTGGCCAATATACGTGCCACCTGGCCAAACACCTCAATGGTTAAAGTAATTGTTACCACTTCAATCAGGAAGTACTAAGCACTATGGAAAGCACCTTTATTTACAACAACGGAAGACCTAGCTGTGTGGCAAGATGCTGCCTAATTATTTTTCTTGCAAAAATCTGCTAATATGAATTAAGTGTGTTTTTGGTTGCAGTGCTTCATTTTTCAGGATATATGAAGTATTTTGCAGTTTGGGTGTGTGGTTTCTGAATTGTGATAAGTATTATGATAATACCGGCCTAGTTTGCAAAATTCTGTTTTAGCAATTGGAGAAAAACTGTAAGTAACACAGCAAGTTGTGAAAGTCAAAAACAGCCCAAAAAAAATCTCTTGACTGTGTGTGTGTGTGTGTGTGTGTGTGTGTGTGTGTGTGTGAGTGTGTGTGTGCACTCATGGAAAATGCAGTTTTTCTACCAGACAATAAAACTGTGGGAACCATGCATAGATAAACAGTGCAGATTGTAGCATGTAGTTTTCCCAATATGCATCCTCCCCAGAGAGAAAAGACAAAAAAATATTTACTTGCATCCTGTCAACTCTGATAGGGAACAGAAAATGTCTGTCTGTCTGTCTGTCTGTATATCTATCTATCTATCTATCTATCTATCTATCTATCTATCCTTTTATGTATATGTGTAAGCGCACCCACCAGTCCAGTCTCCCACGACTCGTAGATGGATGCCAAAGGTTTTCTTGTTCTCTGTAGGACACTGCGATGAGTAAGAGAACAGACAGTGAGTTACAACAAAATACACACACACACAGACAAAGAGTGCACACACTCTTGTTGGAAAGTACAACAAAACACTCACATTCACGTGTAACTAACACAAAGACTCATCACTCACACACACACACACACACACACACACACACACACACACACACACACAGACACACAGCCTTCCTGTTGGCAGACAATGTTACTAGCCTCAGGGGTCTGTCTGCTCTCTGTCAGAGTGATTCCCTGCCCTCTTCCTCAAATCTCCACAAAACACCAGGCATAGGCATGCACAAACTGTGTGTGTCTCTGTGTCTCTGTGTATCTGTTTGTATGTGTGTGTGTGTGTGTGTGTGTGTGTGATGAGTCTATTCCTGTATGCTTACTGAACGGAAATGTGTCTGTTTGTCTTCTGCTTATGTCTCATGCAATCTGGACTAAATCTGAAAACATCTAGAATGTGAAACAGAATACTAATGGACGGCCCAGCTGTCATTCAAGTGCCAGCCAGCAGAAGAGGGCGGGCTGTTGAGATAGACAAAGTACTGCATGTTCTTTGTCAGGGGCAAGGAAGTTTAAGAAACTGTAAAAACATGTGTGTGTGTGTGTGTGTGTGTGTGTGTGTGTGTGTGTGTGTGTGTGCGTGCATTGTGTCATAAGTGAGGAATGTGTTGCATAAAGTCTTACTGTTGTGAGTGTGAATGGATGGTTCTCAAAGGAAGAGACACCTGGACAGTTAAGAACAATATACTGAGAAAGAGAGGGAAGAGATGAAGAGACAGCAGGATAACAGACACACAGAAAGAGAGAAGGGGGGAAAAGAGAGGGGACATGTGGAGACAAAAAAGTGGGAGAAACAAAGGTGAAAGCATAGAAGACAGAAACAAAGTTAGTTATATCAGAGGAATTTATATTCTCAAAAAACATCATATGATTTATCAAATAGTAAAGTGATAAAATTCCACTGAGATGTAACAAAAAACGTCTTACCTGTCCAGGACGAGCTTTGAAGTTTTTCTTCAGCATGCGCAACTCAATGACATCACAGGGGTGCCTGATGACTGTCACTATGGTAACAGGGTCGCAGCTGCGGATGTAGCGGTAGAAACGCTCGGCACAGTAAAGACAAAGAGGACCGGACACCCAAAGCCATGTCTTCAAATAGACAAAGAGAAACACAGACTTTCTACATCATGTGAACACTTAATCACCCAAAAAGAATAAATGGAAACAGTTGTAAAGAACAGTTTGATTTCATGTTGTGTTGCTTCCACAATTTCTTTGGTGAGTACATTGTTACAGCACCATGACCAATACACTGTTGATCATAGCTACGAAAATAAACCCCAAGTCGTAGCAAACCGTAGTTTTCCTTTAAGGCTGAAACGTGCTTCTCTGTCTGCACATATGGGAATGTTTGTGTGGCATTATTCTTCAATACTTCTACAGATTTTAGGGTTAACATTAACGTTACAATGTCTGTTTAGAAAGTTGGACCAACCACCCAGTTTGTTTGACAACTTGTTGTTGAGTATAACACCTTTCTCTGTGCAGACCTGCAGTGAGGTTTGCATATATAAGTGTACATTTCCATTCACATGGATCATCTCCTCTGAAGTGAACAGTTTTTGTACTGAGTAGCGTTATGTTACCTAAATATTTCAGTACATCGGCTTCTATAGACATGCTTCAGCTAGCACATGCAAGATAGTTACCCCTGTTGCTTGCCTTATAATCACAACAGACTTGTAAAATTAAGTGTATATTAGCTATTTTTTTGTGTGTATGTTTATACATATTTGAAAACAGATACAATTAGACAGAGTATTAGTAGTCTACTTTAATTAGCTAAATCAATTACCTTAGTGTTAAATTTGGATTTTAAACAGATGTAACTGCAATGTAACTTTGCAGCCATTTTGCCACCAATTAATGCCTACTTCTGTAGTTCTTTTTACCAATTGAACACATCTAATTGTCAGAAATTCCTACTCGAAATTACAACAGGAGGCTGACTTAAACATGTTTACCCACTAGGCTGCTCATTATTACGACTTGTGTGATATTAAAAGAGTGCAGCGTTAGCCCTGATACAGGAAGTGTTGGGAATCTTATGTTGTATCAATTGCTGTCATTCCAGGCTTTCTCATTCTCCTAACTTGTTTTTCACAACACAAGGGGTATCTGAATCAAACTCAGCAAAGAGAGTATATTTGTGAGAACAAATGTGAAATCTCTCCATTTTCTATCACAGTGTGTGGTGTTTCTGTTTCTTTCTATTGGCAGTTACCTGTGGCAGACTAATTGCGCACAACTCCTGTAAACCCTGCAAAGCACAATCAGGTTTAAGGGGGATTTTATGAAACCAGCCCGTTGCTTAACGACCATGTGCAAACACATAATCACACACTCAAGAAGAAACACACACAAACACAGGCCTTGATGTAGAAAGAGGATGCCTGCCCCTCCCTTACAGCACTACACCTCTAATAAACGGAACCAACTCCCTCCAACACCTTCCAAATACTCAACACACATGTACAACATTTACACACCCTCTACAAGACAGACACACAATTACAGGTACACAGAACACTTCCTTCAACATGGCCCAAATAAATATGAATGTGAAGATACACATAATAGACGTGCACCACCCACACACACCCACACACACACACACACACACACACACACACACACACACACACACACACACACACACACACACACACACACACACACACACACACACACACACACACACACACACACACACACACACTCACACACACACACCTGGGGGTAGTGTGGCTGGAAGTGAGCCTCCTCTCCGCATCTCCTCTTTTCATCCTCACCCTGCTCCAGCTCCTCGCCCTGCTGCTCTGTGCTGCTCTGATTGGCTCTGAGGCAGCCAGGAGGGTGGGTCTCTAAGTTGGTCTGATACTTCAGAGCTCCTCTAATGGAAAGGACAAGAATTAAGGTTGTGTTAGTTTGGTTATTTTAAAGTAGCATTTAGCATTTCTGAGGTGTGGTTATTGGTAGTGCATTAGGAACATTTTGATTCCCTCTTTACTGCCACATTCAGACCCCTCATATAATAAAACCCATGTATTTTTCATGTATTATCTGCCTAACATGTCGGAAGGCAATATCGTGAAATAGTAATAATTAGTAATAATATAGTGATTTTAATGACACTGCACATTTAATCATTAAAATTATACAAAGGCATGGAGGGTAGGTGTGCTAGAAACTTGCCGGTAAAGTTAGTGTGATTGGGTTTGTTTGTTCAGCCTGTGACCACAAATTTGACACAACAAGAAATTGCCATCAAGAAAATATTGCTATTTGACATAGGCTTAAAAATATAGATACAGGCTGTTAGTTAATATAACTCAACCACACAACATACAGGCAAAGAGAATCCTGGTTCTACAGTTAAACAGCTGTCAGTGGAGGCATTCCTGCACCCTGATATCCCATGAAAAACCTCACCTATATTTTGTCAGAACAAGAATTTAAATGTAATTTCATGTTGAATATGTCAATAACATGACATTTTTGAATGAATAAATTCAGTATTGCATGGTTTCTTGAAAAGCAGTCATTTTGTCAGTGAGTCTGAAGTTGCTGATGGAAATGTAGAGCTGTCTCCAGCTGTCAGCGAGAGTCTCCAATATTTGCTGTCACTCGCATGAAGCAAACTCTTAGCTTGTCTTTTGGAGTCATTGGTTGGGATGGAGACAAACTGTACCAACAGTGCAGAAAAACTCCCGACTCATACAGATAAACCCACATACATGCACACACACAGATTTAGTGCTAAGTGCTGAGCCCTACCCGACCATGTGCACCATGAGGATGATGTAGAAGACAATAAAGAGGTTGTGTGTGTACCAGAAGATCTCATAGTTGGACAACCTGAAAAAAAGCAAAACAACAACATGATTATTTTCACAGAAACTCTTACTTTCAACTTGCACCAAGGATGTTTTAAAAGCCAAAATAGATGTATATGAGAAATAATAACATTGGAACATATGAGGAAACAAGAAAATGAGCTGGGACAACAAAAGAAAAAAGCAAGGTCAGAGTTTGTTCAGGACCAGACTCCCAGCTCAGAGCCTGGGTAAGCAGGACATCAGAGGTCAATATTAAAGGGGTCATTACACACAACGACCCCAACAACCCCCCACTGCATGCAATGAACATCATCAAACCCTGTATTCCTCCTCTTTTACTGCAAACTACTTCTTTCATGCTTGTTTTCTTTAAGCAAAGCCGGTTTCTGTACAAGGATACCACAACAACTGAGCAGCTTGGCTCATTTTAAATCACACTGTATGTGTTCACCCCTGGTAGGTGCTCATTGCCTTAACCGCAGAAAACCTAATTCAAACTGCTTCATTTTTAAAGACTGGTGCTCAAATAAACAAACCAATAGATTTCGCTGAAAATCATTTTCTAGAACCAAAAGTTCATTACCAAATCTAGAAAGTTTTACGACTTGTAACCTGTACAACAACATTAGCAATTAAACAGCCTCTGTTCTGAGTAGTGTGCTACAACAATCTTATTTAGTTTTTTGCCATACAAGAGACTAATATATTCATATAGTATATGTATTGCACTAGAAAAGCTAGATAACAGCTGCAAAAAACAACTTGAGAAGCTTTCTTTCTTTCTCATTATCTCACTGGATCATCCATTATGTAGGTATTCTTCAGCCTCCACTTCACCGCTCCAACCACCTACCCAAACTCTGGTGGTCTGGAAAAGCCTCTTATAGTTCAATTACTGAAGAAAGCAAGGACAGTGCATGAGCACACACACTTCAAGTCTCACACACCTGCATGGGTTCCACACATACACATATACTTACATGCGCACATGCAAAGTAGGTGACCCACTATGACCTGAGTAATGACAGAGTGGTGAGTGAAACACTTAGTGAGGATTTGCTCTGAACAGGTTCTCTGTTAACATGTCTCCATATGGTTTCCATCTTGCGTTTCTCTCTCCCACACAAGATAAACTCAGAAAGACAAAGGCAACAGACATGACACAAAGGATACACATAGAGGCAGAGACATATACACGTAACCGTGGTTGTATTACAGTAAGAGAACTGGATGCAAGGCTCCAATCTGGCTCCCATTTACAGTTGCTCACACAGCAAACAAACCAAAAAGGTTTTCTCTTACACATACACAAAGCTATTTTCTAGGCTTTGGGAAACCTTTACAAGTGGTTTGGCTGACCTACCGTACGCAGTAGGAGGAGGATGTGAACATCAGGAAGAGGATGAGAACCAACAGGACGCCTGTGACTCCTGGTACTGAAGGGAATCAGCCAATTAGAGAGCAGAGGCAAAGTCAAGTTAACATCCCAGGACACATACATGCGAGACACATGTAAGGGGAATTGCCTGCTCACTATGATATTCCCACAATTTAAAAAAGTAAACAATTTAATAGTAAGCAAGCAACCAATTCTTTTTCTACAAAGACATATTTTCCCCACTAAAACAGCAAACATACAGGGAAGAGAAAGAGAGGACTAAACACAGCATGACATCCTCCTCTCTTCTTGGCATAAAGCCACTCTAATCTGCTGCTCATTAACCACATTCATTGCTACACAAGTAAAAACAGTCCAGCATTCACATGCATATACACACACCTCTGGTCTATTTACTGTATAACAAAGAATAGTTCTTACTTGTGGTCAAAATGATCAGTTTGGGATCCTGTAAAGAAAACACAAAAAATACATTGCCCACTTTATGCAGCGTAGAGGAGAGGTGCAGGATTAATACTTCTCCGGCTCTCTTTTTTCAACTACTTCCGTCAATTTTTGTGTGTGCAACTAAACACCATGAATGCATGCCTTTAAGGAGATTGTCCACAGTGTTTGGATGACATGTTTTGAGCATATCTTTGCCTTAAGGTCAAGGTAAGATTTGGGGTTAGACATGTCGTGATGGTTATGGTTAGGGGCTATTAAATGCATCAAGTCTTAGAGCGTAGTAAGTATAAAGTACGAATGTGCATGCATTTGTGTCTCACCTCTCCTCTGAAGCGAGCCAAATTGAGAGCAGGAAAGTCATCTGAGTAGCTCACACTAAAGTTGACGACATTAACCAGGTGTGCAGACACGTGTACAACTACAGAAGAAGAGAAAGTTTGACACAATACTAATTTAAAATATACATATTTTGTGCATAGATACCAGCAGACATACAGAACAGCTCCAACATACAAGACACAATCACGCATACACACAATTATAAAGGTCAAAACGAACTGCTAGCGGACACTCAAACAAACATCTCTTTGTCTATTCAGCAAAAGTCAGCAAACCATTCTCCTGACTCACTGGCGCACACACACACACCTCTCTGACATCACAGGCTAACCACGCAGCCGTTCAACAGCTGATGGAATTAGAGGGTGTAATCATGAGACACAAGGGTCCTTTTTTCTCTCACACATCCTTTCTCACTCCCACTGCCCCCCTCCCTCTCTTTTTCTTCTCTATGTCTCTCTCCCATCCCTGCTGTCTCTTTGTCTTATTTGTCAATTGTTATCTCAAACCTGTGGAACTCTGCTATTAGAACATGAGAGCTTTACCTAAAGGGAAGAAATCTTGGCCTCTGCTGCTTCGATTTTTACCAAGGCGTACCTTTTGATTCCAATTTTATGGAAGTAAATACTGAATCTCTTAAGAATGCTATCTGGTGGAGCAGAAATGCAAGTTGTTAAACATTTTTAGTCAGAGATACCTGGTCAAATGTAAAGCTCTTAGAAACTGTGAAAACCTGCTTGGTATTTGTAGACAAAATGTTTTGTCTCTACTGAACAAACTGAGTGTTACATTCCAACACTCAGCCACTGTCACGATGTTACTACTGAATGTACAATAAGTGGATCACTGCGAGGAAAATAATACAGCATATGGTAATATGTAGGTGGCGGGTAGCGAGTGAATCTTTTTCCTAAGAAAAAAAGACTCAGGTGTTACTGTACAGATATAAAGCAAGGCTTCTTAGAAAAGAACATGAATGAATAAGAGGAATAAGCCTGTAAAGCAGAGACTCAGCAGACCCAACACGCTTAAAGCTCCCATGATGTCATGAGAGGAAACTCACAAGAGCAACAACACACACACACAAACACACACACAACTAGACGGCGAAACCACAGATGACCAGCTGGAGTGACAGTTTTTTTTTTACCAGAGAAGATGCAGATGGCTACTCCACATGCCACGTGAAATGTCTTGCTCTTATCCAGCAGTCTGCGAGTCTCTCGGCTCGATACCTGCATGAGTATGTGTATTGTAACAAAGACAATAGTATTATCTTATATATATATATATATATATATATATATATATATATATATATATACTGTATATATACTGTACATACTGTATACTGTATATACTACATATATACACACAAACATTTAACACATAACTATTTCAACTTATCTTCTTACCCTCCCTACATTTACCAATAATGCACTAAAATAATAACAGTTTTCATGCATTTTTACATAGAAATCCTACTACTTTGCATCTTTCAAAGAGGCATAAACAAACACGGTGTGTAGCTGCACATTTCACTCAACTCAATAAACCTTTTCTTCCTATCCGTCTAACTTTCCTACATCCCTGCTTCCTCACTCCTCAGTCTCTTTCTTACCGCGTGTGTTCCTCGGACGAAGGTGAGCAGGGAGCGACACATAGGCAACAGCACCAAGCTGCAATTCACGTTCAGTACAGATGCAGAAGCCCTGCTGATGCACAGCCCTAGCTGGGAAAGACACACACACACACACAGACACAAACACAAACACGTTAGGCAGGTTTTAGAAAAGAGCCTTGATGCAGCAGATGTGAAGTAATAAGGGTCTGGCGGATTAAGATACACACTTTTGAGCCGTTTCTATTCAGATTCAGAGTATTTAATGTGTGCACCGAGGGCTTGAGGCATAACTACCCTGCTACGCAACATCTTTTTTACCTGTCAGTATGGTGCTTGTAATCACTCTCCTTCAGGTGTCTCTCTGCAAAGGCTTTGCTTTTAAATAAAACACTAATTTAGTTTTTTAGTATGCTGAAACATAAAGGACTGCTTTAGTAATTATTTAAAAGAAAATTCTGAATATCCTTTATTATTACTACTGCTTCCTACACAAGCAACTATCCAGTGGCACTATTGAATGCAATGAAACTGTAAACTGTAAATATATGAACGTCTGAATAATTCTGTGTTTTCCTACTCCAATAAACCAGGCTTTTTTAATGTCTGACACTGCGGGCCTAGCCTAGCTTTTAAATGTGTTGGTTGTTAAATTGTAGTTTGTTGCTTTATAAAGAACAGTGGATGTGGGCTGTTTGACATTTGGCTACCAACATACAACACAGTGATTAAACAAATAATATCCAATTTGGTGTCTTCAGCGTTTATTGGTGTGCAGACTCTGACACTTTCTATACTATTACTGCAAGCTACAGTGAGTACAGGATCATTGTCATCAAAGTTGAATGTAGCAAATATGTCTCCTCATTCATTAGTTGTGTTGTGTATTATGTGAACTTAATTGCTTGAACCTGCAGTATTACATATTTTGGCCAGGCAGTGGAAACCAGTTGAATGTAACATTGATAACATTGTGAACACAACATTGTTTCTGAAATACAAGAATGGAGCACACAAACAGGTCAAAATGAGAATCTACATATAGCAGGTCAAGGTTAACACCAGCATACTTTAACGTCTGAATACCTTTAAAAACTTCCCACGCACATTCACTCAACACAGCTTCCCAAAGAAAAGCAGCTGATGGCAAAACCACAAGCAGGAGATATGATATCCTGCTTTCAATACATCCCCAACACGCCGATTAACTAGAGCACATGAGCACAAATACACAAATACACTCCCCACACACTGAACCATACAGGTGAATGAGAGCATGAGTTGCTTTTTTTAAGTTAAATCTGAATTCCTTTCAACAGTATTAAAACTTTAAAATGCAACCCCATTGCACGTGCATACACATCCTGAAGCACATGCGTACACACATGAACTTAAGCCCTCTGGCAAGGCATTCAGTCGGAGTCAGCGGCATGCCCACACTTGCCCCTCTCTCCCCTGTGCCTCCCACTGTACATGAATAGCTCACACATGCTGCTTGATATCTCTCTTTCAACTGATTTTCATATTATATTTCCTTCACTGTCCTAATACAAACACAAGTCTTAAACATCAGGGCGCAAACTGCTAGTGAAGAGCAACAGGTAATGTGTGAGCTTAGAAAGTCTTAGGTGATTGGAGAGGAATGTCAGTGGCATTTGTATTTTGTGATTTTCTCCAAAGACAAGGATTCACACACACACACACACACACACACGAACTTGTGACAATTTTTACACTGATGCTCACATGAGTCAACAATCATCAAAACTCCTGATTCTGTGCGCCGGCTCATGTTACTATTACCGGTTCTATTAACCTGTGAGCATGCACACACACACACACACACACACACACACACACAGTTGGCTAATTGCCATCATAGAGTCAAAGTCGAAACTCATTAGACCTGCATGTGACAGTCTAATATCTATCACAATGTCAGCTACTGTGATATAAACAGAACAATCTGTTTATATCAGATTAGATATAGCAGCTTGTTTCTTCAAAAACAGAGATTTTGTCCCTTAACTGATGAAAACTTGCAGTCTGATGGTTGTCATCTGGAAAGTCACTTAGAAGTGTAACACAACCAATTTGTCAGATTTTCTCCTTAAATGTAGCTTTTACAGAAGCTCTTCATTCATTTCCCTCAATCTGTGCACCCTGCACTGTCTACCCATGGTGGATCGAACCCAATTACTTTCTCTTTCTCTTGTTTCTAAAATGTAGCACTTGAAGCAGTTTTGCTTATTTGATTAATTTTATGTACTTGCATGATTCTTGTGATTTTTGGTTGGTATGCTCATGGTTGAATGCACTTATTGTAAGTGACTTTGGATAAAAGCATCAGTTACAGTGACAGCTATTTCATGAGTTTTTGTCACTAACACTTTTCTCTTTGTACACACAAACAGTCCTAAATCTAAGCAAGCATAATAAGTGAGAACACCTGTGTGTGCTTTAAGAAGTACAAAAAAATGAAATGTTATCTTACAATAGAGCTGTCTCCAAAATCACTCACTTGTTTACTTGCTCAGTACTGCCTGTAAGAGATTTTCTTTTTTGCACATGTTAGGCATTTATTTGACAGGGCAGATGAAGACATGAAAGAGGAGAGGGGGGGAATGACATGCAGCAAAGGGCCATAGGTCAGAGTCAAACCCCGACCCACTGTGTCGAGGAGTAAACCTCTATATATAGGCGCCTGCTCTACCAACTGAGCTATCTGGGCACCACTGCAAGACATTTTCAATAGTTTACTCAATAGTTAGCAGTCTCTTGAGATTTCTTACACTAAATCATCTTTGCACAACTTTGCATCTAGAAATTGTGGAATCTTGCATTGTGGGATTGTTTGCCAAAAGTAGTGTACATGCAGGCTCTCAAATGAAATGGTTGAGGTTAAATATAATAACTATATGGAAAAAGGGAGTATTTTTAGACACAGAGTAGGTCTTTTTCACGGCAAACATTTTAAATTGGGATTAGTAAGAAATGCACAGGTGTTACATTAAGAAGAAGAAGAAGAAGAAGAAGACGACATGCCTTTATTTATCCCACAAGGGGAAATTCACATTTTTCACTCTGCTTGGTATTGATGATGGCTTGCCAGGACAGCATGGCATTGAGCCAGCATGCACAATACCAGGACCCCAAATTCAACCATTGTTAATTTTATTGTTTACACATGTGCTTTCCTGACTGTGACATGTAAAAAACGTCTACCATAAAAACTACATCAGCATAATCTTCTAGTACATACAATAAGGGTTTTGGTGATTGAGGCAGTTATTACATAAATGTTTTTGTTTTTCTTTAACACTGTAATGGCAAATCAATATCAACTTGTTTAGGCTTCCTTGCAGGCCCCTGTGTGACTTTTGGAGTATTAAGGGAATAAATAAACATAATAGGCAACATGAACATAATATTTGAAACTTATATTTAGTTGCTGAACACCTGTTCTTCTATTTGGAAGTGATGACAGCTATTTTGAATTTGGGTAGTAGTAGGGTAAAACTTATGTTAACATCTGAATTACAGACTATAACCTTTAAAAAGCATTGCGTTTTAACTATTAAGACATTAAGACACACAATGAAATAAATAAATGCATTGTGCAGATGTAAATGTGCCAGGGCTTACCCCAAGCATCTTGTAGAGGTAGTGATACTGCTGTCCAGTGTAGTACAGAAGGAAGGTCTTTAAGAAGAGCCAAGTGTTCATTCCCAGCCACAGCATCTACACACACACACACACACACACACACACACACACACACACACACACAGCACATGGATGTACAGTGTAGTCTTAGCTACAGGTATCAATACACAGTCTATGGTATATATCGGGACATTGTCAAAACATATCAATAAAATAAAATACCATTTCTAATGTTTTATCTTGGGCTTGAAACATTTGGTGGACATTTAATGTTTCAGGATTTACATTTTATCGTATTACACAATATACACACATGGCATATAATGGTTGTATTAGGCTGTGAGGATACAGCAAATAAAGGACAATAAACTCCCTATAGAACGATGACAAACTGACTAACAGTGTGTGCCTCTTCAGGATGGAAGTTGGTACAGAAATTCGTGGGCATAACCTGCAAGTTGTCTTGAGAAAAGAAAGGTGTTGAAACCGCTCACGAGAAGGTAAAACAAACATGCCCATTAACAGCCTACATTATGAGTGGAAAAACCATAAGATGCTAACTCTCTGACAATAGTTTCCCTACCAGGACCAAGTGCTTTCCTCCCTCGTTGGCGACCCAGCTCCGCACCGACACAACCATGATGCCTTCACTGACTCAGAAGCTGCCTACACCGTTTCCACCAAAGCCCCGGTGTGGCTGAGAGGTAAAGTATTGTTCTCCCTTCAGCTCTGTACCGGGCACTGTCTGTCCGCCTGTGTGCAGCGTCCACAGACCGGCCGGAGTCTGCTCCGTCCCCCCTGCACTCCTCCGTGACGCCGCTGCTGTCGGTTCAGAGCGCAGTTTGACTTTTCATCCCCCCCTCCCGCACAAGTCTCAGTGGTGAAGAGCTCCGTATGAAACTATCTCCTCATAGCTCGCTTCAGTTTGCTTTACGGTAGACCTGGACGTTAAGTGTGCAGCGTCGTTAAAACATTTTGAATAAAAATGACTTTGGGGCGAATAAAGTTAACCGACCAACAGACAGGAGAACAATAAACCTAGCTCCTCAAACTGCTCCTCTTCGTCACTAGAGGGCGCCACAGCCTAACCCTCGCCTATGAGCTATGACCTCCATAAAAAAAAGTTCAAGTGGCACTTGCACCCGTTAAAAAGGGGGGTTACACGTTGTTACGTTGTTCTGCATTATCACTGGTTAATAATAATTACTAATGCTTTATATATTCGTTGAAAGGCATTATTAAAAACAACTTTTGGGTAATGAGGTTGTGAAAAAGTCCTTTTGACAAGTAGGCCTACCATTTGATTACTTTTTTCTAGTGTACGATTTCGACCAAAATACCTTTATTAACAACTTAACACTAAGCAGTACTATTCTGATACTTTAGGCTCCAAAAGTATTCACTGTAAAATACTCTTTTACAAGTAAAAGTCATGGATTGAAAAATATATGTAGGCATATGTAAAATTATGTATCATCAAGAAAGTGTACTTAAAGTGTTAAAAGTAAAAGCACTCAATGCAGAAAAATCCTCACATTTGAGTCAATCAACTAAATGTTTAATCGTATTATCATTTCAGCAACATGTACAGTACATAATACAACATAGTATTTTATAAATTAGGCTACATTTTTTACGTGCAAAATTTATATTTTTAAAGTAACTAGTAACTAAAGGTGTCAGATTATATTAGTGGATTAAAAAGTACAATGCTTATCTCTGAAATGTAGCAGAGTAGAAGTAGAAAAGAAAGGTGTTGCAACAGCTCACTATGCTCCATAATTAAAATAATAATAACTATTATAACTTTAATTTACTCATGTATACCTTGCACTCTTCATTGCACTATTGTCGCAATCTGTATATTGTTTGTTTTGTTGTTGGTGTTGTTTTTTTTTGTATGAGTAAGCACATTGTGAGCAATATGATCCAAAGCAAAAGTCCTTGTATGTGTCCTCATACCTGGCAAATAAAGCTGATTCTGATTCTAAAAGTGGCATGAAAAGTAAAGACTCAAGGTACTCGAGTATACCTCAAATTTGTACTTAAGTACAGTACGTGAGAAAATGTACTTAGTTACACACCACTGGCAGCAATGATGATTAAAATCCTCTGTTAATTATGTATTAATATGCATAATTGGATGTCTTATTAGAAAGAGAGAGCATTTATTAGATTACCAACATTTATATTTGCTTTACTACCCAATTAAAAGGGAAACACCTGTCAACAGGATTTTTACAACCTGCTGACCCCAAATTAATTTTTTATAAATGTCTTATAACTAATCCATGGAGCTTTACTAAATTATTTCTTAACCATAATAAACCCATTAGTTAACAACCTTTTATAAATATTGCCTTATTAGAACGTGGCCTCAAAGTGGCAAACCCAGCATAATCAATGCTTTGAAGGTGATAAAGTTTATTTTTTATGTATATCTTAATCTCTGAAATTTCTTTATAGTTTATAGATTTGTAGATTAATAATCTGAATTTTTGGGGGAAATGAGCCACATATGACTGCAAGTTATAAATACCTTACAAGTGCACCAAGTTCTAGATACCATCTATGTGGATTGTGGGTGCCATCCTGAGTGTCTTTAAGGGTCCATATAGTAGCTGTTTTTGATCATGTGAGATATATCAGAAAATAAATGAAGCTCCAGATCAGCTTTTAAACATGAACTTTGGGAGGAGATTGTTTTGTAGCATGGGAAAGGCCCTTTCTTGCTTCAATATAACAATGCCATCATGTCCTAAACCAGGTCTATACATAAATAGTTTTCTGAGTTTTGTTTGGAAGAATTTGACCGGCCTGCACAGAGTCCTTGCCTCAACCCCATCCTTTATCCTTTTGGGATGAAGTGGAACGCCAACTGAAGGCCAAGTCATATCAGTCAACAACAGTGGCTAATACTCTTCAGGCTGAAAGAAAGTCCTGCAGCCATGTTCCTAAATCCTGTGGAGAGTTTTCCCTGAAGAGTGGAGGCTGGTAGCCTATAGAGTCATAATAACAGCAATTGTTTTTAAAGTAAAAGTTCAGCAATCACATATGGTAGTGTACAAAGATGACAAAATACGGAGGGGAAAAACGGCAGCAATATCAGATCATCATCAAAGTCCTTGATCGTCTACCAGGTTTCTTTAATACCCATCTGGGTTTTTTATTGGAATTTCTGGATCATAGAGTAAACCTGTAATTTGGTTTAAGCATGTAGCCACAATATTTAAAGCTTTATAATTCCTGTAGATGCAAAGTGCACTGAGTTTCTTCACTGGTGATATTTGTTGTGAAAGCCCCATCTGCCACATATTTTTTGTGTTTTAAAGGAGTGATGGTTTGTTTCTTAATGGAGTAATACTCCACTTGCCTGGAAAAATGCTAAATAAATCTAGCAGAAGAGGTCATCATACTGTGTTATGCCTAAATACATGCATACACGTTCAGTCACACAGCTGCCATGCATGTAACCACCACATAACTTGAATCTGCTGTTGCATTTTATAATTTAATCATCACCCCAAGTCAAGGTCATTTGATTGTGTAAAAGTAACAAAATCCAGCATTGGTTTCAGGAGAACTTAGAGTTCAACAACAGAGTTCAAATGAAACCAAAACCAACCTCCCCATACCAGCTCAAGGCTGCTGGTTTAATGAAAGCTTTCCCTCCAGAACAGTGTGTTGACGATAAGGCAGAGCTGTGGTCTGTGTCCTCCACCACATTCCTGAGGGCAGCCTCCTCCCCGCTTCACGCTCCAGCCCACCACATGAAAGAGCCGTCCTCCACCCCACACAGCTGTTCACAGGACCAGAAGGGGTCGAGCACGGTCGAGGCCTGCATGTCTTATAGTGTGAAAATATGTCTGATTATCTAAAGCAATATACACTGGTGCTGTAAATTCGAGTTTTGTCCTGAACTGGAACCAAAGTGAGCCAAACTTTAATAAACGGACTCATTCTATTATACGGCTTCTTCTATAAGATTCATAACCAAAACACTGTTTATTGTCTGTTTTGTTGGTTGATTAGAAGTTTTGGTGACTACTTTGTATTTTAACTTTATGTTGACTGAAGCTGCAGTAAACCGGCATAGATGAATCAGGAAGCCGGAAGCCCAGTTCTGCTAGAAAAAAGAGAAAAAAGATGAAAAGTTCTGCATGACAGAAATACATTTTCCATTTCCAAGTCAATTTTGACTGGTCAGAAGGTTGACTTTCTAAGTCAAATTGCTAAATTTTAACTCACTTATGACATACTACTTATAGTCATACTACTATCTCATACTTTTTACTTTGTATGTCCAAATAGTTACTTACTGTGAGTATTTCTATTATATCTTATCTATTTTTTATGCATTTTTTATTTCATTTATTAATTTATTGGACAGGGAAAGTGTACATTAATTAACATTGCTGTAAATGCATCAGAATTAGCCAAAAGGCTTTTTTTCATTCGTTGATCTTAAAATTGTCTACCTGAAAAACAACAATAAGAAGATTACAGTGAACAATACAAATATAAAAAGCAGTAAACAGTAAAACTCTTCAAATGATGAGGCACATTTGTAACTTTTGTATATGAATAAAAGCATCTTTAGCTCGTATTAATTATATGATTTTTTTTTATCTACCCACCCATATATCTTAATGCTAGGTAACCAGCTGGATTTCAATAGACTGTTGAGGAAATTTCAATAAACAGAGGGGTCATAATTTAGGATAACCAACATAAAGTTTGTTTGAATAAGATGTTGGTGAGCCTCCAAACAAAAACAAAAGCTTCAGTGCTCTTTGGCATCAAGTCTCTGAAAGTTTCCTGATTGCATAAACATCATTCTTGCAAAAGATACTCCCTAATTTGGTGTTGGTGGGGAGAGAGCATTGTCCAAAATATTGGTCCAAAATGTTCTGCTGACTGTGAAGGCCATATTGTATGACCAAAAAAGGATCCGATCACCATAGATCCTGGATCATATGAATTCCTTTTTGACTCTAGCATGTGAAAAAACAACTTTTTCACATGAGCTGAGTCAAGAGCAGTGTCACTCAGTAAAGAGACTCTTGACTCCTTGCTGCACTCAATTGTTAAATACCGCTTATTCTTGGCCATCTAGTCTCGGGTTGAGTAATACTGAGTCAGCACATGAATGACCAAGGTGCACAAAACATAATAACTATCTCCCTCTTTGTATCTCTACCTCCCCCACCCCCCCCACCCCTCTCTCTCTCTCTCTCTGTCTCACTCTATGTCGCTGTGCTATCCCGTCACTGCACTACTTAAACAAATTACTCTGTATCTCTGCGAGCGTGCTCTGCAGAGTCAGCGGTGTCGGTGCGTGGGCTACTGCTTTAAAATGAGAAAGGAGAGCAGGCTGATTCGGTGGATTTGGAGGATTGTGTTTGTGACAGCTTTTTTGTTGCTGGGCTTCCTCATAGGTAAGACATGATAACACAACACAAACTTAAACAGGACCGTCATGTAATAAAGCCTAAGTGATAGCCTATCTACTATGTGTTTGGTGTTGATTAAATGTGTATAAATGGAAGCCTAAAGGCAGTTGCTGAAATAAATTATAAGGAGATACAATTTTGTAACTCTGATGCGTTATCAAATATACTCGCTGTTTGTTGTGTGTCACTACTCTGACAGATTTCTCATCTGCATGCTCACAGCAGGTTCACACGCTGCCGATAACCACAGCTCCATGTGAAATATAATTTCTAACATAATAGGAAACTTTTGTTATGATTTAAAAGAAGTGACGTGTGTATTAGCCTATTCAGTTTCCCACTGCTTTGTCCGACTTGTATTACTGTAATATGTTCTTTTTATCAAATCATACTTAGGCTACTTTTTATACTTTTCATTACTTGATGAAAATTATAAAAAGAAAGTACGGTGATGACACTGTTGTTGAACTGTCTTGTCTCTACTCTGTGTTTGTGTTTGTGTGTGTGCGTGTGTGTGCGTGCGTGCGCGTGTGCGTGTGTGTGTGCGCTGTAGGATGGTTTGCAAAGCCCACTACAAACACTACAAATCAAATTCCTTCCAGCAAGTATTTGAGGGAGTTTCTGGATGAAATGCAGTCGGACCGGATCAGAGAGCATCTCAGGTAGCCTAACACATTAAACCTGTCCTTCCATTTATTCCCAACTTGACAGTCACAGTAAGAAGCACAGGTTCAAATAATTAAATGAGTAATGGTGGAATTCCATGTAGCTGTTTCAGTATCTAGTACTAGTTATCTAGTATTGTGCATGCTGGTTTGCTTATATGACAAGTAAAAAATGTTGTTGTAAAAAAGCTTTTTAGACTTATACATCCATGCTTGGTTCATGTGAAGTCAAAGTTACAACAACATTTAATGCATTGCATGCACATAAACCTACTTTTTTATTATTGTTTTCTAAAAAAAAAAAGTTCATTCTGTAAATGCCTGCTAGTCCTGTGACTGACTGTTTACATCCTCTCCACAGGAAATTTACACGACTCCCCCACCTGGCTGGTACAGAGCAGAATCTGAGATATGCAGAGCAGATCAGGAAAGAGTGGCTGGAGTTTGGACTGGACTCAGTGGAGATGGTGCCCTATGACGTCCTGTTGTCCTATCCCAACAAATCACAGCCGAACTACATCTCAATAGTTGATCAGCTTGGCAGTGAGGTACAGTATGGACACTACATGGACACATCCAGTCAAATGCACTCATACTTTGCCCACATCTAATTTCAACCTTTCTATAAAAGATAAGTCTTGCAAAAAACCTCTGTACTCGTTTCTGGCGCAATTTTGTCATTATTGTTAGCTAGCTTGTTAGCCAGTTTATTCTACAGTTACCACTTAAATTATCTAAAATGACTATTTGCATGTAGTGTTCACAGTGAGAAACTCATTTTAATGGACACTTTAGTTCAATGATAACCAAATCTGTTGTGATGCTAACCCATTTGATATTCCATTCTCCACACCCAAACCCCCTGGTGATTACAACTTCAAAGGAATTGTTTTTCCTCAAGCACATGAACAAAAACAGTCCAAACCCTGTGACTACTTCTCAGTCTGTTTGCAGAGATAAAACAGTTGCAGGTGAAGATCATTAAAAACAGCCGCATATTGCTCCAGGTCTCCTCTCCACCTCCATACAGCACTGCAATACAGCCTTTTCAAGTCCAAGGTCCTTTTATATGTAGCCTTGTGGAGATAAACCTCTGTATGTGTGTTATGAATAGAGATAATAATGCAGCACACAGAAGCATACAAGAGAACACAGACCAGGGTTTTCTGCACGGCCATATTGCAGCATGCTGCTATGCATTCAGGTACTTTAACACAATAAGGTTTTACATTTCAGATGACAACAACTCACCGAACTGCACACAGATCGACTCAGTGCAGAAAATGACCCCTGTGACTGTAGCAGCATCTTATTTTTTAAGCTAGATGGTGTAATGGTGTAATCGGCTGATTATGTTCTCTAGTCATTGATGGATAGTTTGGTTTGTAAAGAAAATAGAAAATAGTGAGAAATGATATATAAAATAAAATAACCCAGAGCCAAGAGTGACACCTTCATGTTGCTTGTTTTATCCAACCATTGGACAAGCTACAACAAAAATTTAAAATAAAACGTTCAAATAATTCATTTGACAACTGGAATCATGGAATGTTTGACATTTTTTGTGTTAAAAATAACTTTCATTTACCAATTATCAAAATATAAATCAGTTAATTGATAATATAACTAATAAATAAGTAGCAATGGTTTCATCTATGATGAAAATGTTAATGTTTAAAGTAGCTATAGTAGCTGTCAGATTGTAGTGGAATTGAAGTATGCAGTAGCATAAAACTATGATACTCAGGTAAATTACAAACAACTTAAATTTGTATAAGTACAGTATTTGCGTAAATTACATTCCACCTCTGCTTATTTCTCTCATCCATACTTCCTCTATTTTAATCTGTGCTCATCTTTCATTCACAGGTTTTTAACACTTCCTTGGCTGAGCCAGTTCCAGCGGGTTATGAAGATGTTTCTAACATTGTGCCTCCATACAGTGCCTTCTCTGCCAAAGGACAACCTGAGGTACACACATCCACAATCATACAAACTTATCTTACTGACAAGAAGATTAATGTTTAAATACCTTTTCACTGCAGTAGTAAAAGTAAGGTGAACATGGATTTTAAACATTGACAATCCCAATCCTCCACTCTCTGATAATCTAAGATGTCTCCTCTTACCGTCTCTCTCTCTCTGCAGGGGGATTTGGTGTATGTTAACTATGGTCGAACTGAAGACTTTTTCCAGTTAGAGAGGGAGATGAAAATCAATGTCACTGGCAAGATTGTCATCGTCAGATATGGAAAAATATTCAGAGGCAATAAGGTAGGAAAGTTCTTGGTCATACATAAAACCCTGTTGAAGAATTTCTGTCAGTCACTGAGTATTGTACAAGCAATTAAAAGGATACCTGAGGTTAAATGTGCTGGAAACTTACATCTCAAACACAGCTGAATACAGTTACATGCAGGCATTGTAAAATATCTTCTCACACACATTTTTTAATATTTAATGCAATTCATCAATTTCAAAACCAATTGCCGATATTTTGTGCACACAGAAAAATAGGACAGCAATACACAACATTTTGTACACCATCCACATTACTCACTTCTCTCTGTCTGTCTCGCTCCACCAGGTGAAAAACGCCATGTTAGCTGGAGCAAAGGGAATCATTATGTTCTCAGATCCAGCAGACTACTGGGCTGCTGGAGTCCAGGTAGAGTATTCTGCAAAATTTTAACCAGAGTATTTTTGTTATAATTTGTGTGTGTGTGTGTTTGTTTAACTGTTAATGTAGTAGAGGTTGCGTGTGTTTTGGATAAAAAGCCTTATAACAAGCCTTATCGGTGGCAGAGTCAACCAGCAACAACTACATGATCTGGATCATTTTTCTAAACAGTAGCAGATTCTATAAGAATTATTCAGTGATTCAAGAATGTACAGTACATCATCTCTAAAAATGATTGAATCCTGGATGCAAACGCAAACTGTGTATTCAGATAAATGTTTGTGTGTGTGTGTGCACGCAGCCTTACCCTGATGGCTGGAACCTACCCGGTGGAGGAGCTCAAAGAGGGAATGTTCTCAATCTGAATGGAGCAGGAGACCCACTCACACCAGGGTACCCTGCCAAAGGTGTGTATCTCTGTGTGCCAATTTATACACTACATGGGTTACAGCCTGTATGAGTGCATACATGTGTGTGAGTTTATGTCACACAGTCAGCTCTCTTACAGAATACACCTACAGATTCAGCCTTGAGGACGCAGTGGGACTTCCCAAGATTCCTGTGCATCCAATTGGCTTCCATGATGCAATTCACCTGCTCAAGTAAAAATATTTCAGTTTTTTTTCATTACACTTTTCCATGATCCAATATGCAATCATTCAGAGCAGTGCTATTTGGAAAAAGTCCACCGCCAGGCTGGCGGCTGTGTGAAACTGACGTCAACATGCTAACATGCACACATTGTTAACATGCTGAAAATTAGGTAGTGTTCACCACAATTTAGGGTTAGCTGAAGCTGATGTGAATGTCACAGGTTTAGAAGGTATGTGACCTGAGGGTCGCTCTAGGTGAAAGGTCAGGGGATTAACAAAGTTATTAAAATGTAACCTGTGGAGGACATAAATGTAAATTCCATGGCAATCTATCCAATAGTTAGTAGTAGTTGAGATATTTCAGTCTGGATCAAACTGGTAAACCAATTGAGAGACAGACAGACGCTATCATGGCCAACAATTACTTAATTGGAATCTTGAATTTAGAGCATGAAACATTTTTATTGGGCTCCCAAAATGAAATTAGCAGCTGATTGGTATTTTAAGAACATGTAAACTATTAACAGTTACTGTTCAACAGGAACATGGGAGGACCGATTCCACCCAACAACTGGAAAGGAGCTCTGAATGTCTCCTACAAGATTGGTCCAGGCTTTACGGATGACTTCAGGAGCCAGTAAGTGCTCCCATTAAGCTTTTATGTCCAGTATCACAGTGATCATTTGTGTCAACTCACAATGTGATATTGTGATACTTACTTCCACCTATACTTTCTTCACAATAAAACTCTCTTCACCGCTTGATTGTCTCTTTACTCCTGCTTCTTTGCGGTCTTCACTCTTTAGTGGCTTTAGTGTTTGGATTGCTTCTCCCGTTTTGTTGCTTTTTGTCTTTAGTGACCCAGTGGCAAGTAGCCAACTGACATACAATGGAGGCCTTTGTAACCCCTGTGTGTGAGAGACATACCGTACATAACACATCCACAAATTAACGGTAATGAGGTCTTTTTGTGCTTTTGAACTATTGGCAGTGTTTTTGATTTCTGGAGCAACAGCCACCATAACAAATATAATCAACTTCCACAAGAGAATCAAAAAAAAAAATTCACCATTCTTTGTGAATAGTTTATTTCCAAATTCTGCTCAGGTTAGTCATTTTGTGTTATGGTGAGGAGCAATTAAGGACCCAAACGCAGAGAAGAGAGGCAGGCTGAAGCAGGTATGCAGGGATTTATTCGATGACAGTTCAAAATACAGGAGATGAAAGGAAAAGCCAGAGCAAAAATCCAAACCAGGCAAGGGGACGGCTGAGGTCCAAACCAAGGTCCAAACCAGGCACAGGGGAAGACGAAGTCCAAACAAAGGAAAAACTCACAGGGAAGGCAGGAGCACGAGCAGGGAAACGCAGACTGAGCAAACTCACACGAACATCGAACTGGACGTCATGCAGAACGTGACAAAAACTCGACAGGCAGGCGAACAAGAATGATCTGACAAGAGACAAAGGGAACACAGGGGTTAAATACAAGAGGCAATGAGATAATGGGGAACAGGTGAGACATCAGGTGAATCACATTAGGGCGGGGCAGGACAATCAGACAAGCACAAAGCAAAGCTAGACAAGACAGGAAACTACACTATCAAAATAAAACAGGAAGTAGAACAAACAGACACTCACCGGGGAACTACAAGACAGAGAAAACAACACAAGGGGAGAAAAAGAAGAAAACACAAGGTGGCAAGACGGGAAAAACAACCCTAACAAAAACCCCAAACCACAACATTCTTGTTCAAAGTAACTATTTGGATCTGTTCCCCCTGTGTTTCTTTCTTTTTAATGTTTCTCTTTCTCTCCTGTGTGTGCATCACCCCTTCCTTAATCTGTCTGTCTCAGGAAGGTGCGTATGAACATCCACACTAACAACCAGGTTACCAGAATCTATAACGTCATTGGCAGGATTAGAGGAGCTCTGGAGCCAGGTACGGTACCATAATCCAACCGTCTCTAATCATTCATTAAAGCTTTTTGTAACATTGTACACACAACCAACAGATGCGAGTAACACTAATTATGCCAATATGGATTATACTGATATAACCATAATAGAATAAGGAGAATGAACTAATTTAAATGCCTTTTAGTCAGGAACTTTAGTGGCTTTACTCTATTTTAAACACTGAGGCTTTGATGAAAACTGTCATAAAAAATACAGTGTATCAGTCTCTTGTGTAAGTGCCTGTTTTTGGTGCAAAGGTTCTGTACTAGAATTCACTATTTGATTGCATTTGTATATTACAGAGTACAATACACATACAAAAACTGTGTTACATTATTAAAGAAATTTTAATAATTTGTCTTTCTTTCTACTATCCCCCTGTTAATGGGTTGTTGTTGTTGCTGTTTTTGTTGGCTGTGTGTCTCTGTGTGTGTATTTTTGTGTGTCTTTGTGAGTGTAGACAGGTATGTGATTCTGGGAGGGCACCGGGATGCCTGGGTGTTTGGAGGAATTGATCCCATGTCTGGTGCTGCAGTGGTCCACGAAACTGTCAGGAGCGCTGGCAGGTTGCTCAGTAAAGGTACATCTCTGCATGTGAGCGAATAATGGTGTCAATGGTCGGAGTACTTAGTGAGTGACTGTGTGTGCGTGTGTGCGTGCGTAGGGTGGAGGCCTAGGAGGACCTTAATATTTGCCAGCTGGGATGCAGAGGAGTTTGGATTGCAGGGATCTACAGAATGGGCGGAGGTACCAATCCATAAGCCCTCACACACTTACACACACACACACACACACGCACACACACACACACACACACACAGACCACGCTTTGCCCTTCTTAACAGGACAATGCCAAGTTGCTGCAGGAGAGAGCTGTGGCCTACATTAATGCTGACTCTGCCATGGAGGGTGAGTGTGTTTGTGTGGACAGCTCAAAATCCCCAATAATTAAAGACATGTTGATGTACTGTATATAGGTTATGTATGTTGATGAGGCTTTATTAGTTTTGGTGTGTGCGTGTCTAATTGAATTCCAGGGATGTACACACTGAGGGTTGACTGCACTCCATCTCTACACACTTTAGTGTACGACGTCACCAAGCAGGTGAGCAGACATATACTCTCAAAATAAATGGTACATCTGAAATTGATTTGAGTGAATACATATTGCTTTTCATGCTCACTTTACGGTATTCCTGTCTTTCTCTCTGCCTCGCCTCGTTCTCTTTTTTTCTATGTTTGCGTGTAGATAGCTAGTCCAGAAGAAGGAGAGGAAGGTGTTTCTCTGTATGATAGTTGGCATAAGAGGGACAACTGGACAAATGACCGTGATGCACCAAGGTACAAAGTTTCTTGTTCTGGTCAGGGTGTACACGAACTAACAACAAAACCCACAATAAAAAACAACAAGATGTTTACTACTTCTTCAGTGCAACTGTTGGAGAAATGTGAGATGCAGTTTGGATGCACTATGCAAAGCCGTATATGTCTCATGTCTTCGTAGGCCATGTGTTGGGTTTAAAACAAGTTTGGAATGTAAAATGTGTAAGCTAACCATTAAAACAATCAAGAAATGAATAAAACATCACTAAATCAGTCTGTCTGTCCTTCTGTCCTCCTGTAGGATCAATAAGCTCGGGTCAGGCAGTGATTTTGAGGCCTATTTTATCCGTTTGGGAATTGCTGCAGGCAGAGCCAGATACACCAAGAACAAGGTAAGACATGCTGCACCTAACATTACTCACTGTTATTATATTCAAATATATAGCTGTATGTGTGTCTTTATTACATCTCTGTGTGCCTGTTTGTGTTGTAACCTTACAGCATAGTGCATGTCCATTTTGTCTTAATTTAAGGGTTGAGTTAAGGTTAGCGCATAAGTAGAAAGTGAGGAAAGTATCTTTATGGTAAAGGGTTACTGTGAGCCTCCATGGACTCAGTGAAATATCCTCTGTGCTTTCAGATAACAGAGCGGTACAGCAGTTATCCAGTCTATCACAGTGTGTATGAAACCTTTGAAATAGTGGAGAAGTTTTACGACCCCTCTTTCAAGAGGCTTCAGGCAGTGGCCCAGGTAAGAGCCGGGCTCATCTTCCAATTGGCCGATTCTCTTCTCCTCCCTCTCGATGTCAACCAGTATGCAGATTCACTGAGGAAATATGCACAGAGCATCGCACAGCTGGCACAGAGACATCCAGAGGAGATGAAGATGTATGATGTGTCGTTTGGTTAGTTGATTTTGGTCACTGTGTGCTTTGACTATGCAAATCAAATATTAAGTTTAAGTGTAGTTAAAATTTTTGAACGAGTTAGCCAGCCCGCTGACGTTTACAAGAATTTACTTGCATTTAATTTCTTTTTTTCCTATATTTTCAGATTCCTTGTTTTCTGCTGTTGAGAACTTCACCATTGCAGCCAGGGACTTCCATGAGCGCCTGCAAACTCTCAACAGAGAAGAGTAAGAGTGTCCAAACAAATGCTGAAAGATGTTATTTTATGCTTCGAAATGTACACTCAGTGTACTTGTGTACTTTACTTTGTACACCTGTACAATCTCATGGAATCAAACAGTTCTGCCATGAATTCTTCCGTTATGAAGTTTATAATGTTCACTTTGTGTTGACAGTGTCAGAAATGTGTAAATTCAATTATACTGTATGTTTATCAATGACGTATAGTTAAAAGTGGTGTTGTACTGGATTACATTATATTGAGAACTGTTCAAATTGTTTGCCTTTTGCATTTTAATACATGAGGGGGGCAGACTATTAGAAACACCTCTGAATACAATTTAGTCCAGTATTTTATTTATTCATTGGTATATTTAATAGGAATATATATTGCTGTTAATGCACCAGAGTTAGCCAGGAGGTTATTTTTTATCTGTAGTTCTTGGACAGATGTTACACATGTCTACCTTTTTTTTTTAAATAAAAAAAGGATATAAGATTAAAAATTGCAAAGAACAACACCAGCACAACTATTACCACAATTCTAAAACATATAATATAATTCAGACCTCTTTGACAAAATAAAAAAAACTCATCATAAAGATAGACTTGATAGAAAGATAGAGACTTTAAGGCAGAACAGCTGTATTGGATTGTTTGTGCTTGTGTAATAATAAAGTAAACACTACGTCAGGAAAAGTCAAGTGTGCATGCAAGGCATTTTATTTGCATGTGTGTATCAGTCCTCTGCAGGTACGTGCAATGAATGATCAGCTCATGTACCTGGAGAGAGCCTTCATAGACCCCCTGGGCCTACCTGGCAGACCCTTTTACAGGTTAGTCACATACACGCTCTGTAATGGTCAGTAAGAGATTTAGGTCAGCATCACTGGTTTCATAGCAGTTAATCTGTCAAAAAAAATTTCACAGCAGACATTTAGACATGTCATAGTAGGAAAAGCCCAGGTGTTAGTAGTGGCATTAATGCTGGCTCTGTTGAATGCCCATTATCTCTCTCTCCCACCCACTTTTAATTTAAGCATAGTAAAGGAGAATTCCAGTCGATTCCAACACATAGCTCTGTTGTTTGTAAATGTGGAGCGCTGTCATTAGAGAGAAAAACGAAAACAATCGGTGCTGCCTACACCGTGTTATCCTCCTGCTAGAGTTAGCACCCAACAGAATTAAACAGGGCAAGTTTTAAACATGTTTTTAGCCTCTTAACATGTTTGAAATGTAATTAAACCTGCCTACCCATGTGAAGTGATTCCTTCCAAGTGAACACAGTGAATCTGACTGCTGTAGATGTGAAAGAAATGCATGAAAGTTCTGCTAATTCAGCTGTGTTTAGACGGTAGTTAGAGCGCTTAGGGGCCGTCTACAAACTACAACACAGAAAAGAGATGAAACAAAAATATGTAGACTATCAATTTAATGATTAAATAAAGTAGTGTCTCCAAACCTACCTCAATTATAACTTGTCTCCTGCTTGTTATACCCCAGAACTTACTTTTTAAAAAAATAAGCATATGCTTATTTTTGAAAATATGTTTGTATCTCTTTTCGGTGTTGAAGTTTGTAGACGGTCCCGAAGCACTCCTTCAGTATCAACACAAGAACTAAACACAGCTGAATTAGCAGAACTTTCATGCATTTCTTTCACATCTACAGCAGTCAGATCCACGGTGTTCACTCTGAAGGAATCACTGCACATGGTTCGGTACTTGTAATGACATTTTTTGAACAGGTTTAGAGGCTAAAAACACGTTTAACCCTTATGTTGTCCTCAGGTCAAATTGACCCGTTTTTTTTTTTTTTTTTTTTTTTTTTTTTTTTTTTTTTTTTTTTTTTTTTTTTTTTTTTTTTTTTTTTTTTTTTTTTTTTTTTTTTTTTTTTTTTTTTTTTTTTTTTTTTTTTTTTTTTTTTTTTTTTTTTTTTTTTTTTTATATCAATGTTCTTTGAAATTACCCAAAATAACGTGATTTATTCCACACAATACTCTTTTGGGTGATTTTGATGGGTAATTTTGAGGTGACTTATTCAATTTTGTTGCATTTGAAAAAAATTGAAGTGGTTTTAGTATTAGTAATATTGAGTAAAAGTTGACATATTCCAGTCTGTGATTATCCATCAACATATATTCCTTTAATTTTAGTCTAAATAATTCCTAATTTCTGCTTTTCTAACTCAAACATTTGGTATAATTTCCTATAAATGAGGTTTATTGACCATAAATTCCAAAAATAACTGTAAAACTAAAGTTAATAAGTTAGTGTTACATAGTGTTAAATGTCAATAAAACAGTTGATTTTCAATTTTGACAAGAAGACAACACAAGGGTTAAAACTTGCCCTGTTTAAGCCTGTTGGGTGCTAACTCTAGCAGGAGGATAACACAGTGTAGGCAGCACCGATTATTTTCGTTTTTCTCTCTACTGACAGCACTCCAGATTTACAAACAACAGAGCTACGTGTTGGAATCGACTGGAATTCTCCTTTGAGTTATGTTTGATTAGCAGATCTATTTCTTGCAACTGACCGTTGGATGACGTTGTTTATCATATAAGAGGTACAGATAAAGACCCTGATTTTCCAGCAAAACACTGTGGTGTGGTGTACCTCAGAGGGTTGAACCTCAGTTTTAAACTGGATGTGCTGCTGTAAATGTGCCCCCATCATGGAGAATGTGAATTATACTACAGTGTATCTGTGCTTTGCATCATTACTCTTGCTAAGTTCACGTTTTCTCCTACATTAAAGCCAAGTTTACATTCCTTTTATTCAACATATGTTGCATATTCTACAATAAAAAAGGAATGGCACAAAATTCCTTATGTTGTCATCATCTGACACATTGTAGCTGCATTTTTAAACCCTTTTTAATTTTGGTTTCCTACTTTTCAGTGACAGTTTCTTTGCTACAGATTGCTCTCACCCTGTATAAATATTTGCAATTATATCATAAGTAGTGATTATTACGTCCTTAATTGGGTCCCAACCAGGTAACAGATGTTTGACTGTATATCCCCATCTCTGTTTCAGGCATGTAATTTTTGCTCCCAGCAGCCATAATAAATATGCAGGGGAGTCTTTCCCTGGGATCTATGATGCATTGTTTGACATCGAGAACTCCGCTGATCCAAAGAAGGCATGGGAGGAAGTCAAGCGTCAAATCAGCATCGCAGCATTCACCGTTCATTCTGCTGCCATGACACTAACACCACCTGCATGAAGCTGCTAAAGCTATGTGATTGAGCTATCTATTGACAATTATGTTAAAACACCAGAATGTGAAGAGCGGGAACATACTACCTGCGACACAGACAGAGATGGACAATCCTTTTTTTCAGAACCAGTCATGTTCCAGGAACGTCCAGAGCTCAGTAATACAGTGAATCTGTGAGTGCCATTACAAGATTACATCTTAATGATTTGTTATGAAGCTACAGTAAAGTAATAGTTTACGTTTTTAATTATTTGTTCTTGTTTTTTAATAATAGTCTGCAAGTGAGCCAAATAAAATCAAGCCATGCTTGGCAGTTAAACTACTGATATCCTGTCCATGTTGGTCTGACCATAACAATACCATCCATGCTGATATTCTTTAATATATGACTTTCCTTAAAGGCACAAATTACTTTTGCGCACACCATGAAAATACAACAAAATGTAATGATAAACAGGCATTAAACCAGACTGAAGCAGATGTGTTAAATATGTTGTCTGAGTACTGCAGCTCTGTCTTAGGTTGATTTTTCAATTTCAGGATTAAAACATGAACTATTTACAGGTTACTAAAGAGAGGCATGGAAAGCCCAGGAATAAAAGAGTTATGTATGACATGCACAAAGCTCACAGGCCATACTTGAACATGGCCTGCATTGCTGTCTGCCGCAGTGTTTTTATTTTAACAATACCACTGGAGGGCATCAGTCATAACTTTCCAATCATGTGCCTTTAAATCTCTTAAACTATACTTTATTCCGAGAACTTGGTTTTACTATTACTATAAAGGAAAATGTTAATCTCTGTTATTGATCTTTGATCTCCCTAAAACACCACACTTAGTACTTAGTTATACGGATATACTGTATGAAGGAGTGTATGCGAGATAAACATTGCTGTCAGACTGAGCAGGACACAACTTCACAAACGGACATCACTGTGTGTGCAACACACAGGAAGTGAGCTAGAGTGAATTTATCTGGCAGGTGTTGACCATAACAATAATGTCTGCCCAACATTCTTGCACTTCCTGTCTGACCTGGTTATTTTTCCTCCAGAAGTGATTTCCTGTAGTGCAGAAAGGAGATAAAGTCTGATGTGTTCTTCCTGCTGCTGCTCCAGTACTCCATGCCACACACACACACACACGAGGAAGCACATTCAACGCAAGCTCTACAACAAGTAGCGTACACACTAAACACTTCGCTACAGCTAATTAGACATTGTGTTGTGTTCTCTCACCCCTCATTAGAAACAGGAACTCCCGGATGGTGTTTGCAAACATCCCTGTCTCTTGCTGGTGCAGAGTAGGAGTCCAAACTAACCATTCTTCCAGGAAAACTCAATCTTCACCTCATCACCCTGTTCCTCTGCAGAAACGAAACCGCAGTGTTCTTGAATTTTCATCCGTACGCATGCTTCTTTGTAGCACAAATACATGTGTGTACCTATGTTGTTACCTCACTGCTAAAACACACACACACACACACACACACACACACACACACACACACACACACACACACACACACACACTGTATGTACACATACACAAATACAGTTTTCCATTATCAAGATGTAACCAAAACACAAAGACTGCAAAAAATGCAGATGTCATTTAGGGTGAATTCTCATTACCCGTATTTACTTAGTGTGCTCTCATATTTTACAGGACAGAAATGCTGCATGTCGGCTGTACATATTCTATTTTAAAATGTATCTTCTTAGTTCGGCCTACATGCCTGTGAATGCTGTAAATATGACTGATATTAAAATTTAAATCGTTGCCAATAATAACCGACAAAAAATACAAACTAAAAAACATTTTCAATGACATTGGACCCTTTCGCTAAATCATGATTAATAATTTCCACTTTAATAATATAATTTGTAGTTGAAATAATGATGTTGATACTTTGTTGAAAGTGTTTTCATGGAGACTGTGGGGTGTTTGAACATAGTAGTTTTTTTTTTCTTTTACATCATTGCAATCAGATGTACAGTGGCTTGAGAAAGTTTACACACCCAGGTTAAAGTTGATTAAAAAGAGGAATAAAAAACATCTTTTAGAAATTTATTTAATGCCTTAATTCAAAAGATTTAGGAAAATCCAACCTTTTAAGGACACCAATTTTCTTTGTGAATGAATAACGTATTGTGAATAAATAAATGTTCTTCTTAAAATACAGGGGGCATGAGTATAGACACACCTATTTTAAATTCCCATAGAAGCAGACAGATTTTTATTTTTAAATGCCAGTTATTTCATGTATCCAGGATACTCTGCATCCTGACAAAGTTCCCTTGGCCTTTGGAATTAAAATAGCCCCACATCATCACATACACTTTACCATACATAGAGATAGGCCCCATGGGGAACTTTCCATAAGATAACCTCTCAATGCAAATCAAACCAGCTATTAGGCTAACTGAAATAAAACCATGCCAATCTCTAGGTAGTCACATAGGTGTGTCTATACTCATGCCCCCTGTATTTTAAGGAAGAACATTTATTTATTTACGATACATTATTCATTTACAAAGAAAACTGGTGTCCTTAAAAGGTTGGATTTTCCTATTTTTTTTAATTAAGGCATTAAGATCAATTTCCAAAAGATTTTTTTTGTTCCTCTTTTTAATCAACTTTAGTATGGGTGTGTAAACTTTCACAAGCCACTGTAGGTATAAACTATAGTCCATCACACTGAAGATTTGAGTTCACTGTGAGCCATTTTATATAGGTACATGGAAATGGTAAGACACTGCTAAATAAAGGTGGTTGCCACCATCTTATGGCCACTAACAGTAGTGCAGCATTTGTTGTCATTTCCGTAATATCATTATTGCGTCTATATTCTCATTCATTATGGGGTTACAAACCAATTTTAGACTATACTATTCACGACTGTTTCTTCCATTTTATTTTTGTAATAATCTTTATTATCTTTGAGAACTCTCAAGAGCACTATATAAGTATGAGGTATTATTATTTTTATCATCAGGTAATTAACATTAAACTACTGTAGATTCCAGCCTCCAAAGATACATTTATTAATATTTGGGGTAGCAATGTAGTCTACATGGGTGATCTATAGGGGCCCAATATTATATTCTTTCATAGGTTCCAAAATCTGTGGCGGCACCCTTTTTTGACATTCTCGGCTCTTCCTTTTTTTGAATGAAGATGCCGGTCTCTAGTTCTACCGGGAAGCCAAAAGCTGGATACGTGACCTGATGTACTGCCGGGAGTAGAAGTCATTCCGGGTTCAAATCACCAACAGCACAGTGCGGGACACAGTGAACCCCCTCCTGCTTAGTGAGACAGGCTTGGAGAATGGGGTGTGGATTGGCCTGGTCCTGGTCCATCTTTGGCAGCAACGTCCCCTGGAAGTGAATTTCAGGGAAACTGAAGAAGAAACTCAGTGGCGCATTAGTTCGACCCCTTAAGCCACCACTGTGGAAAGATCATCTGGGTTAAAGAAGAATTCAAATGGCTGGATGGCGACTGCCAAGCTAAACTGTTGGTTTGTTTGAAGCCCATTCTCACATGAGATTGTTATCAAATTCTATCTTTTTATTTTTCTTTCCAGGTTTAAATAAGGCCTCGCCATAATTATGTCACTACTGGAAACCAAAATATATCACCTGAAAACGGTTTATGTTTATGGTTTTCAGGTTGACAGCAGAAATTTATTTTTCTCTGTATGTCTCTTTTATGTCCTGCAGATCCTACATAAAGACTGCATAGGGTTCTGGAAAAAACATAATTCCACTATTTCTTCTGGTATTTATTAAATATTGATGTATGTGCTATTGATTTTTGCACTTACGTTTTATTGCATTTGTATTCCCTTTCTAATAACATTGTTTGATTTATTTCCCTCCTTGTAAAATCAACATTGTAAGTAATGTAATGCAGGTTCTTTTTCATTATTATTCATCCAATAAAAATAAAGAAATTATTACCCCCATTTCTATTTTACTCATGTTTAATAATAATGGTGCCAACAACTTAACCACCCAATTAAAATCCAGGGTGGAGAATGACCCATCTTCAGGGATCACAGCTCACAGAGAAAACACAAATTCATTGCTGGAATTCACCCTTCAGTTTTATTACCCCGTTAGGTGGCAAGATGTATCCGAAAAACAAATGTACACACAAATCCTAAACGATCCAGTATCAAAAAAATCTATTTAGCTTGTTGCAGAAAATACAGACAGAAGAACCAATTTATAAAAAGATACCCATAAACAAATGTGCAAAAACAGTATGATTTAAGCCAAAGCTATGCTAGGCATTTAAGGCCTTTATTTTGACAGGACAGATGAAGACATGAAAGGGGAGAAAGAGGGGGGGGATGACATGCAGCAAAGGGCTGCAGATCGGAGTTGAACTCGGGCCTGCTGCGTCGAGGACTAAACCTCTATACCGTGCAAAAGTTTTAGGCAGGTATGAAAAAAATGAAAGTCTTAGCTGGGTCGCTCTGGTTTCTGCCAGTTCTGAGCTGATGTCACTGCTGGACATCTTCCGATTTCGAAGGGAAATAAGCCTGATGTATTTTTCATCTGCTGCAAGTTTCCTTTGCCA
This sequence comes from Etheostoma perlongum, assembly GCA_026937815.1. Lineage (NCBI taxonomy): Eukaryota > Metazoa > Chordata > Actinopteri > Perciformes > Percidae > Etheostoma > Etheostoma perlongum. Next base: position 18,366,184 of record CM049373.1, read on the forward strand.
ACCACGGCGTCTACAATCCTCAATGCTGCCCGACTTTTTGTGTACCTTTAAGAATTGATGCGGGTTTGAAGACAAAGGGTGTGGTTTAGGTTTTTCTTTCGTTCGCTTGCTTTGCATATTGTAAATTGAAAAAAATAATAATCATTATTTATATTTTTGAAAGCAATATTAGTTTAAAGCATATTATCACACCTGCCTAAGACTTTTGCACAGTACTGTATTTATGTCCGCTCTGCCAATTGAGCTAATTGGGCGCCTAACGGTGAGTTATTTTAAGCCAGGAGAGGGGGGCTGTTAATCAGGAAGAGAGGACCGTGAGTTTGCAGTATGTTTAGTGACTGTTGCTGTAATTCTAAGCCAATAAAAATGTGTTCAGTCGGGTGGAGAGGACAGCAAGGTAGTGTTATTTTTAGATGTTCCTACTGTAATTCTAAGCCAAGGAAGTGTATCTGTCCGTCGGGTGGAGAGGATGGCGAGAACTGAGTATACTTCAATGCAAGTAAGTCACAAGTAATATTGTTATATGTTAACGTTATCGCATATTGCATATTCTCCTCATATCGCAGCTTTTTTTGTTCATTGTAAGGAATGACAGGCATAATGTAGTATTGCATAAACTCCACTGTTTAGTTTAGTTTGTCTAGTGCACATTACTGACACAGACACTTTAATTTCTAAATCAATGGTAAGAAATGTAATGTTATCAAAGCTAAAATAACAAAGATTTAAACAAGTCACTTTGAGTTTTGCTGTGTTTTCAGTGTTTTGAGCATCTTTTGTCCATCACAGCTATATAAAGGGATGCAATCTAACCCCAACTCACTCATGTTCCTGGGTCATTTCTCTAATGCACTCCTTTAAGTTTTCCACCCGGTCTCTGTTGTTTTCTTTAGCATCTTGTATCGCCTGCTCCAGCAGCTGCTGCACCTCATCCAGTCCACCCACCTTTGGCGCATTGTGGGAGTAGAGACACCCTCGCAGCTGACTTTCGTGACAGTCCGGGTTAAGTAAGCCACACAGCAACCGCAGGAACATGTCGTAGTGGCCCAGCGGGGAGCTGAGGGTTCGCACCAGGGCGCAGTGGACCAGGCCTAGCGCGGATTTGGTCTGATCCTTGAATGTGAAGAGCTTGGGCTTCTGCAACAATGCAGAGTCTAGAACATTCTTGGACTCTATGCGAAACATCGTGAAGACGTAGAGAGCGGCCATGAACTCCTGCAGGAGAGAAGACATGGGGTGATTTTTTAGGCTAAAACTTTGTGAGTCTCTAGACACACGTCTCAGCTAGGTGGACCTCGAGCAGCAGAAGCAGAAGCTCGGTTTGTTTATTGTTATTCAAGACCCAGTGAAATTTATTTTCTTTCTTTTTAGATCTAATCCTGTGTCCCTGTGTTAATTGTTCGGGTATCTCTTGGTATTTCAAAATGTACCATTTTCTTTTCTTGTTCAAAGGTTAAAATATTTGGCAAATCTCATCTTGGTGTATACATCCATTTATCTAATCCAACCTGATTTGGGATAAGTAGCTAACATCATGAGGAACCTCTCGAGGTTAGCTTGTGGGGTTAACAACCTTGAAGAAACTAAATGTTAACTGCAAAGTTTCAGCATATTGTAATTACAGTATTGAAATATTGAGACACAGGTAAGTGAGATGAAAAGAGTTTTACCTGAAAGGTGTAGTGTATAAAGCAGAACCTTTTCCTCCCATCCGGGGCCGCAGCGGGGAGCTCAGTGCACATGCCGGAATACACCGCCACTTCCTTCAACTTCAGATTGCACTCCTTCACGTCCTCTTCAAAGAACACACTGGTATTCCTCTCCAGCATCTTAAAGGCCATCTTGCCCAACCTCGTCAGCAATTGCTTGTCGTCATTGGACCATTTCTGAGTGGAAAGGGGACATTAAAATGAAAATTATGAAGTTAAAGTTAAGCATGTTAATCAGCGTTTTTCTTGACAAAATCCCTTTCTGAACAAGCTCCATCTTTGAATCTTTTGCTGAATATTATAAACACCACAAAGACATTCATTTCAAATCAACTGTAAAAGACAGCGTCAGACGGTTCTGGCATTCAGAAAATAAAATTTAAACTCTTGAGTATGACTAATGTGTAATGAAAAGTTTAAGCAGAACATTTGTGGCCCCATAGCATTTTAATTAGGTACTTGAGAAAAGAAACCTGAATGACCAAAGTGAATTAAGTCACAAGGAAGTAGGACATAACTTAGACAATTAAAGACACAGACAAACGCATGTTACCAGATCATTGTCCGGCATATCGTAGTAGAACTCCAGCCTGCGATTGGTCTGGACAGTCATAATGCTGACGAAGAACGGCGTCAGCCTGGGGGGATGCACCCCATAGCCCTGATAACGGTAGCAGCGCTCGAACACTGTGGCCACCATCCAGCACACAAAGGGTTGTCGAGCGAGCATACAGAGTGTCGGTTGGCGTTTGTAATGTGCCACGATTTGGGCTGCTCGCGCTGCGTCGCTAAAGCGCTTGGTCAGGAATTCATCTTTCATCTCATCACTAGAAAAAAGAGGGGGGGGGAGCATAAAACTGGGCTGAAACAGAGAAGTTAAAAATAATTTAACTAACATTCTGCTACATATTTACAGGATGGCATACACGCCAAATAAACACACACTGCTCATAAACACCAGCAAATACAATAATAAAAAAGGAACAAAAATACTGATCGACACACAAAACCGACACAAAGCACGCGCACACACACACACACACACACACACACACACACACACACACACACACACACACACACACACACACACACACACCTGAAGCCCTGTATTTCTGTAACGACGTCTATGAATCGCGACGGTATCTCTGAAACAGCTGCTCGTCTCCCCAGGATCCAGACGCGGGCACCACGAAGCACAGTACCTCGGATGATATTCACAATCAGGACGTCAGGATGTGCCTTGGTGTGGTTGTCATTTATCACTGGAGCATTCTGAAGAGAGAAAAAAAAAACAGAGGAAAAATACGACAAATATATCAGTTTTTGGCCATCCATTTCGATAAGCCTTAAAACATGACTCTTAAATGTATATTGTTGGTTATCTTTGGTCATTTTTTACAGTTACAAATGTGAATGGTCCTCAGGTGTATACCTCCCAGTCCAGTGGACCTTGGTAAACATCAAGTGAGTCCATTATGATGAGGAATTTGCAGTCCTCTTCCTCCAGGTATTTCATGCCTTTGCAGTCAGGATAGAAATATTCTATCACTTCCATGATGGACATCGTCTCTGAAAGAGGCTTTTTGTTCCGCACGTACATGAAAGTTCGGAATGAGAGCTTGATGATAAACTGCAGATCCTGAGCAAAAATGGACAGGAACATGATGTCAGTTACAAAAAACAAGTAAAAAAAAAAAAAACAACCTTCAAAATGTTTGTTGATTCACCTTATTGGCGTGCAGTTCAGCCCAATCCAGGCAGAATCTCCCCACGGAGACAGACATGCCAATTCCTGGAATCCCAGTAGTCAGCACCGTCCTCACCGGCTTGCCATCATCCTTCAGTAGTCGGAACAGATTGTTCACGCCCACAAAGGTGTCGGCACTGGGGACCTGAACAGGACACGGAGGTTGGGGTCGCAACTCATGGTAGGGGTCAATTCCTCCGTAACCACTGGTGGAAATATTGGGCTGAATGTAGACGTGATCTAGAAGATTCTGCCTTCCGGCTTGAACGATCCCCTCACGGATGATTTGGTGTTTACCGATCAAATACTGTTTCAGGTGAAAACGGACCAAAGCTGGTGGTGGAGAAACATAAAGACGAAAGGGAGAAAACTTCAGCACACGTGGTTTGGAATCTGGATCTCACGTTGTGATCCTTCTGCTACACAACCTCTGTGTATGGTAGTCTCTTGTTGCTGCACACATTCTTACCAGAAAAGACACGCCATGATCAACCCTAAACCCAGGATCCTGTTCTTACTTTGTTTTTTAAAGTGCAGGGAAGTAAGCTTTCAAATCCCATGGTAGACATTTCTTTTGTTCCCTTTGAAACTGGTATCAAGAAGCATTTAATTCTTCATTAATTACGCCTTTCCTTCTAGTAAATAATCGTATATTTTGAGTAACTTTAGACCTGTAATACACCCACACAAATTCATAAAGAAAGCAGGCTGTGCACATTTAAATAACCTTTTTTGAAAATAGTGTGTATGTGTAGAAAATATAAGGCATGTCATCAAAAGTGATCAAAATGCAGCCTCAACATTCAGATGTTCCTAAAATACCTCAGAAGAAACACATTATACCAGTATTAGCGCACGTGTTGGGATAGAACCCATTTACTTGCCTCTCTGACACTTTTTCCGTAGTTCGTCTGCCTCTGGTTTCTTGTTGACATTTTCTAGTGTACTTATTGTATGCAACAGGGAACGATCCTGGCCTGCAAAACCGAATATTAATTTAAAAAAAAAAACAGTAAGCAAACACTGACAGTATTTCAGTCCCTGTGTACTCCACAAGGCTGTATCATTATTTTATTTGATCAAGTTCACTTGACAGCTGCCAAACAGTCAAAATGTGTTTCTCTAAATTCTGAAGTCTATTTGTACAATTGTACTACAGCTGTGTTTTCTTACCAAGTGTCTCCAGGATCCTGTCCACAAAATCAAGAAGGTCTCCCTCATTCACCTGTTTCAGGGTTATTCTTGTCTCCCACTGGTAAAACCAGATCTTAAATTTCAATAGCTCTTCCCAGGTGAGGCCTGTCAAAGTATCTTGGATACTCTGCATACAAAGAGAACACAAGTTAACATGTTGTCCTCGCAGAAATGATGTAGGCAGCTGTTGGCTCATTATCACATTTTCTACCATGTATTGACAAATTTGAGAAAATTGGTAAAAACAACATCAAATTATTTTTCCATCCATCCATCCATCTTCAACCGCTTATCCGGTATCGAGTCACGGGGGCAGCAGCTCCAGCAGGGGACCCTAAACTTCCCTTTCCAAAGCCCCTATAACCAGCTCTGACTGGGGGATCCCAAGGCGTTCCCAGGCCAGAGTGGAGGTATAGTCTCCACCTAGTCCTTGGGAGGCCTGCACAATTAATCGTTATAAAATCACAATCTCGATTTACCCTGTTCACAATTTAATTTTTTAATAACTTTAATTTTACGAGCCGTATTACAAACACAACTACTTTCTTCCGTGAGTTTTAAACATAGACATTATAATTAGGTTTTAAAGGGCTCTCGAGTGCAGCAATGCTCTCCCTTCTCTTTATTTTATTTATCTATGTTTACAGGCTTGTGATGATTTGATGATGTTTGGTACTGCTAATTTGTTTTGTTTTGTCATGGTTCGTGTGTGCAATAAACATTTCACTTTGTGAGAAAAAAAAATCGTGGTCGAGAATCGTGATATCAATTTTAAGCAAAACAACTGTGATTCATATTTTTCCAGACACATAAACCACCTCAACTGGCTGGCTTAATGTGATCTGTTAACTTTTTAATGAAATGGGGAACACTGAGTTTTTGGTTCCAGAACAGCTGATTTAGGTTGGTAGTAGGTTCACTCACTGTGCGTCACCACTATAAAAAAAGGCAGCATGAATGGAGCCATGACACTATGATTCACCATGGCAACTAACTCAAAAAAATCAGTTGCCGTACTTCACCCCTCTGGAACTGGAAATTCTCATGCGCACATGCAGCGAGTTTGAACCACAGACTGTTATGAACATATATTTTCATAAAAAAAGTAAGACATTGAATTGAGAAATGGAGAAAATTGCTGCTCGAGGCCATGCTTAAATTCCAATTGCACGATTCGGGGAAAAATATGAATCACGATTGTTTTGCTTAGAATCAATATCACAATTCTCTGGCACCATTTTTTTGACCAAGACAAAACAAAACAAATTGGCAGTACCAAACCTAATTGACACCTATAGCAAATTGTGCATCACCACAAACCTGTAAACATAGAGGCTCCAATGAAGAGAAGGGAGAGCATTGCAGCGCTTTAAAACTTATTTTATACAGTTTATGTTTAAAACTCACAGAAGAAAGTAGTAGCGTTTGTGATGCAATCGGCTCATAAGATTCAATGAGAATCAAAAAAGAAGAAAAAAATATATTATTTTTTAAATCTTTTTTAAATCAAAGTTATTTAAAAATGAAATTGTGAACAGGGTGAATCAAAATTGTGATTGTGTGCAATTGTAAATTATTACAATATAGTGTAATAACTATATATCTAATCACAAGTAAAATATTACTGGTGAAAACTGGTGGACGCTAGTGATATGAGGACAAAAAAGGATATGTACATCTGATCTGATGGACTGTAAAGAAAAACGATACCGCTCAAATAGGCAGTTATCTGAAAATGAAAATACATTTAGTTGGACCTCAATATCATCTCCCGACGTAAGTTTTACTCTCTGCAAAGTAATGCAGCTTCTTCATCAACGGGATCGTTGACAAAAGGACATGCCATGTTCAAAGAAAAAAAAAACATTTTATAGTCTGCCTAACACAATTAATAAACCAACACGTTTTTTTATTCATGCAGAATGACAACACTGCGATAAAATGCACCTACTACAGACTGAATGAATGAATGAGGAAATGAAAGAGAGCTGTGTCAGAGGGAGGAGACAGAGAAACTCCAGGTTAACTGAAGAAATCCTGTTCCTGTACAGGTTAGGTTCACAGACTCAGATACCATAGTTACGGACTCTGAGGTTAAGTTACCTCTCTTCCTGAAATGGGCTAGAGTTACCCTTTTCTCAGGTTTGATTTCCCTCCCTTTCTGAAACGGAAAACCCAGAGTATACCTCATCTTGGGCTTATCAACTCAGAGTTTTCACTAAACCTGCTTTCTGAACCGGGCCTCTGGTCAAACAACATCCTGAGACTAAAACAACAACTTCTGTTAAGCAAGAAAAATATCAGGCATTACAGACCAACTGCAATGCACCAACCTTGAATAAATGGGGCAGGTCCTGCTCTGGGTGGAGTTTGCCTGGCTGGCTGTTCCCGTCAGTCTCGTCATCTGGTTCAACAGGCTCAGGTGGTTCTGGGGAATCAGCCACCAAAACTTCATCTGGATCCTCTTCTTCGACTTCTGAAAAATCCCCCAAATCAGAAGACCTGAGAGACAGGAAAAAAGTGAGAAAGAGCTTTGCAGCTATTGTCGAAGGATCACAGATTGGTCACATTTTGACTCCTGTCAAAAACCAAAATTGCACATATGTTGGCTAAAGTATAAGACACCCGCCTTTTGCCACACCCATTTTTGATTGAGATCTTTAAAAGATATTTGGTAGGATTACAGGAGCTCTGGAGCCAGGTGCAGTACCACAACCCATGGGAGTAACACTCATATTTTCAATATGGACAATAATTCTGATATAATCATAATAGAACAAGGAGTATGAATGCCTTTTGGTCAGAAGCTTAAGTGGCTTTACTCTATTTTAAATGCTGAGGCTTTGATCAAAACTGTCATAAATACAGTGTATCAGTCTGTTGAGTAAGTGCCTGTTGTTTTTGGTGCAAAGCTTTTGTGCTAGAATGAACTATTTGGTTGCATTTGTATATTAGAGAGAAAAGCTACTTTAAACAATACAAATACAAAAATTGTGTAAAATTATTAAAGACATTTTCATAATTTGTCTCTCTTTCTATTATCTCCCCGTCAATATGTGTTGACAGGGTGTAAGTGAGTATGTTGTTATTGTTGTCTGTGTGTGTGTGTGCGTCTCTGTGTGTGTCTGTGTGAGTGTAGACAGGTATGTGATTCTGGGAGGGCACCGGGATGCCTGGGTATTTCGAGGATGATCCCATGTCTGGTGCTGCAGTGGTCCACAAAACTGTCAGGAGTGCTGACAGGCTGCTCAGTAAAGGTCAGAGTAATGTGTGTGTGTGTGTGTGTGTGTGTGTGTGTGTGTGTGTGTGTGTGTGTGTGTGTGTGTGTGTGTGTGTGCGCTCCACCTGGTGTCAATGACAACAGCTCCTGGTGGTCTGGTCTGCTGCGTGGTCATGGTATAGAGGGTCTCTGGAGACTCTGAGCGAATCATCTGCAACCTGGCAAAACATTAGGGACATATCTACCTGGTAAGACATGGTTACCCTCCTATCAGAAATTTCCCTAAAAGCAACCTCACCCTTCGAAATAGTATGCAGTAATCTCAGATGTTTGGAGCAATAGAGAGCCAAAAATTTTGGCTTGAAGAAATGCCTTAGTGTCTGAACGACCAGCTAAATAACCAAACAGCATCAGGTGAGGATGGGCCGGAGGGCTTCTCAAATGGTTACACCTTTTAACCAAGATTCATGGAAATTGCCAGCAAGTAGTTTTTCTGTAATCCTGCTAAACAATCCAACAAACAAACCGAACCAAAAATATAACCTCTTTGGCAGAGGTAATTACTGATACCAAGGGCAGCGTAGAAGGTAGGAAACCAAGCTTGCGCATAGGAATTTTGTGAAAGGTTTCTACTGTCACCAAGTGCCTGGAAAGGAGTAGAAATGATTTTTCTAAGGAACTTAGATTAAACTGGCCAGAGTACAGATCACAGCTAATGTAAAATAGGCAGTTATGTGAAACCTTAGGCATTCTGTGGTAAAATGGCCAAAACACAGAAATATTGGGATAACATAAATATCAAACAAAGACACAGTACCCTGTCCCTTCATGAGTAGTCAATTCAGGTAGTACCACAGGGAACAAGGGAGGGAAAGCAGCTGCAACCTCTTCTTCACTTCCCTTCTCATCCTCCATTACATCACTTTCACTCTTCATTGAACCATAGCTGGAGGGGGGCCTCTTCCACTTTTTCTTCTCCTCCTCCGCATTCTCCTGCGTAAATATGCTGAGGGGACGAAAAAAGGTGGTATTATGCTAGATTAGTCCAATAAATGACAAGTAATATTTTACTAGGATACAATACAATATGAAAAGTAGAGTAGGGATGTAATCAAAGTCTGGCCAAGTAACGTTTGTTTGACAAGATGTGAAACATGTGGCCCATAAGTAAGTTGAAACTAACTCTTATTAAAACAGTATAACTACCTGAATATCCCTACATAAGTAATTAATAACCTACTTGAGTGAATATAATACAACGTTAGGTAAATAATCAAACAACTTAAGAGATGGGTCTTTTAGCTAGCTAAGCATTAAGGAAGTACAGTAACTTCGCGTGTGTGAAATGTCTTCTTAAAGTGGCAGAGGATTAAAGATGGCAGGTGAACTCAAAGCTGTGCGACGACACCCACCTTTCAACTTCGGTGTCTGGGTCCATGTTTCTGTTAGCAACAGAAACAGCTGTAGAATGGATATAACTTATGTAAACAATATCGTACTTATCACAAGAATTTCATATCCAAAAAAAAAGACTCCATCGTGGTGACGTTGCTGTATCATTAATATATCGGCTATGACTCTCCGCCGTTACGGTTATGCCATCTAACTATATACTAGCTAAACATAACATGGTGTGTTTATAAATATATGGACGCCTTAGAAATGAATGTTTTCCAGTTAATAATCAAAGCAAACGCAATAAACTATAAGGTAATATTAGAGGTCTTCCATTTTAACTTATTTCCTCGTTGCTTTCGCAGTGACACCCAGTTCTAACTTTCGGCTTCTGCCAACAGCAACAGTATGACTTCCGGACAACTTCAGAATAAAAGCACACTTTCAACAAATATGTAAACATCCATCAGCAGTCGGCACAAGAATGCGCAAATATTAACTGATCCTGACGCACACTTTACCTAACTTCATCTATTGTGTACGTGTGTATAAAACAATATATATATATTTTTATAATCAGCTATACTGTATGACAGAATCATGTTTGAGCCTTTTTATCAACTGTAAAAAAAATTTAAAAAAACCTTGTTGAACTAGGCTACTCGCAAATTAGCCTGTACTTTATCCTCATGTAATTTTATCTGTAGTCGTGCAAGATAAAATCAAGCCTTAGTCAGCCAAATTGTGATGACTTGTCCAGTTTAAATGCACAAATCAGAATTACACTATGTTACCATTGTAGAGCCACTACTTTCAAAATTACATCATACTATCTGGCCAACTTTAAGACACCATGTTTTTTCCGACAGCGCGGAAACAGGTTAGGTCAGGATTGTACATATTTGTGCATACTAATCACTGCTACATTGTCAGTTCATTATTTAGCCTCCACTTGCAGTAGTGTTTTCATTTACTAGGTAGGCCTATGACGATAAAATCGATATACTATAAAATTCGAAAAACAAAAATTCCAAATATTTAGTTTTTATTCTGAAAGGTTTTGAGGCGCACACTGGAAGTCGTAGTTGCGTGAGTCCGGAACTGCTTTGTAACGATATTGGACAAACAGTGCACTTTGTTTAAAATGCCTACAACTAATTTGTCAAAAACATTTATTTTCAATTAAGTGTGATATGTAGCTCAGTCCAGCTCACAGCGGTTTGAGAAAAGTAGATGACCAACACAAAAAAGCATTGCTAATAAAGCCGCAAGCTGCTGCTCAGACCTTGATTTGCGTCATTTCACGAGTCTACAAGTTTTGTTGATTGGACAAACATTTAGCCATTTATAGCCTGATTTGCGCTATATCACCTGCAGTTTGTTTGCAATTATAGCGCCCCCAGGTGTTCAATGTGAATGAAACTTTCAGGGCGTGTTTCAGGTACTTATGAGGACATATTCTGAGAGATTTGTAATTATTAGACAATGATTATGTGATATACAGTAAAATGTGTGTAATGCCACTCACCTTTGTACGTGTAGCGCCCCCTAGTGGCGTATGTATATACAACTGTCTGGGTATATCTGGGGCCCTTATCTGAATATAACCTGTGAGTTTTGTGATTGGCCTTACTGATTTGTGTTCATATGTCCAGAGCCACGCCACTTTCAAAGTTCATTGTAACTTGAAAGGTAATTAATATGGACATGCTTAATCCAACTTGTAATAAGCTTGATGCATTGACGATTCACTGAACATTTGTGGAAATCGGAACTACAGTATAGGAGGAGATCTCAAAAATGTGTTTTTCAAAATATTCAAAATGGCGGAAAAAAATTCTAGACGGACCTTTAAGATCCTTGAGGCTATTTTTGTAGAGCACATTAAGCTGCACCTGTGTGAGAAATTCAATCGGACTTAAGGCCTGTTCACACCGGGACGAATTTCGCGCGCGATATTCGCCGACGTTTAACGCGTCGTGACTAAACAAAGGGCGTCAATGAAGAGTGTGCACACCGACGCGAAAAACGCGACGCGTAAAAGCGTCATTTTTAAAAAACGCCTCGGGTTCGTTTTTTGGTTTGACGCGCCGCGTCAAAATATCCGACCAATGAAAATTCTGAAGTTACAGTAAAAACAACTTGGGGCGCTCAAGCACAAAACGGTCTTACCGAGCACACCAACGAAGAAGACATACGCCACCGTCATCACTGCCACAAGACGAGGAAGAGGCAAAGCACGATGTCCAAAATTTTGGTTTCGGAGCATAAAAGCTATATCTGATTTAGAAGAAATGTTCTAAATACTTGCTCTCTTCTTCTCTGCTCTTCTTCTGAGTTGCAAGCGAGTATCAGAAGCGCAAAGTTGCGCAGCGCCACCCTATGTACGGGGGTATTTCTGTTTACATTAAGCGCCATCTAGTGGCAGATAATGAATTTGCATGTTCATTCGGCTCATCGTCAGCGAAAATCGCTTGGGTGTGAACACAAAAAACGCGTCGAAAAACGCTGACGGACTTACGGGCCGGGTGTGGGGGGCGTGGCCTTTCAAAGTTTGCATTTTTAAGCCTTAATACAGCGCCACCATGTGGCAGATTGGGTTTATATTTCTATAGAAGCATTTCGTTATACCTCCAAGTTTCATGTTTCTAGCTCATTCCAGCTCACGGGAATTTGAGCTGGCACACCAGACAACAAATAATATTTAATAATAATAGTAATAAGTAAAATGGACAAACATAGAAGGGTTCTACCGCTTCGCAGTTTGAACCCTAAAAAGACCTCTCTTCATGTGCTGAAAGAGCATGGGTGTATAATGAAAGTGAAACATACGTAACTATTCTATAAAGCAAGTTTATACAACTGTATGAATTATTGATACACCTGGACTGGCATGTTCTTGGATCAAACTGTGCCTCCATTTTTTTATTCAACATTTAAATCACCAAATTGTTTTTTTAGTCTTTGGAAGGAATCATTTTTGGTTTCATTTAATAACATTCTCAAAGCATTTTTCACATTAGCCTTTTTCACATGTAGAAGAAATCTCCCTGTTGCAAGGGTAAAACTAAACATTGAAGAAATTAGTTTTTGAAATTGGTGTTTTGACTATTTAAGCTGCTTGACTAGTGGAACCAAGTGATTTATAATCTGAGCTTGTCCGTAAATATTAGGTGAAGCTCTCTTTCATAATTACCTTGACCATACATGAGCATTACATTTCACTTAATTTGTATTTTTTTTATTTGACATGACAAACAATTGATTGAGCTCAACCAGCAGACTTTTCCAGCGTTGCTTACATTTTTATTAAGAAAGATGTAAATATAAAAGAGATAAAGACAGGATTGTAAAAACAATGAAAAGATGATAGTAAAATTGTGGGGAAAAGAAAGTAAATCAAGTACAATTGGAGACAATTGTGACTCCAGTTTTGGAACGTGTCCTCACACCTTCATCCTGCTCATCATCTGTGGGAGAAACATATTTCATTACAATATGAACATTACATTGAGTAAAAGCTGAAGTCATGCGGTTAGCGTTTAGTGTAGTGTGCAAAATATATGTGGGCACTCCTATTGATGAGATAAGATATACAAACACACAGTGAGTTATTATGGCTAAACTTGAAACCCAACAACCAGCCGGTGTAAAGAAACAAACCCCCATTAACTAAATTAAAATGACTAGTGTTGACCTTTTAGGAAATCCAGCAAGATGTTCTCCATTTACAGACCCACGCTTCTGAAAACAGTTACTAAGATGTAAAGACTGAACACATTCAAGGAAGTTCTTTCACAATAATGTAGTTTTGATTTATTAGTAAGATCAATAATTAAGGACACCCAGACATAATTAGTATATATATATGCAAAGTTTATGTCTGCAAACAACAGAGGTCGGTGCTGTTGCTGTAAAGTAACAATGAGCCAGTAAAAGAGCAATGCATATGGAACAGGTTTAGTTTACCGCAGCATCTACACGACCTGCTACTGTCTGATTATCAGATGATAAAGAGTCTACGTCATACCTGCTGCCTCATGTGCCACCTGCACTCGATTTAAGCCGATTTCCCCACCCTTCCCCACCCTTGCCACTACACAACAAGCAGCATGCTGACAAGGGTAATTTTAGCGCAGAAAGGGAAAACTCAACAGGGTACCTTAAAATGATTATTTAAGTGTACCCTGTAAAAGCCTGAATGGATTTGTCTGCGTGTGTGTTTACCTTGCGAGCACTAGCAGTCAGTCCAGGAGACTTTGCAGCCCTGCTGGTGGCCTTCTGTCCTTTAGTTGTCACCTGGGGTGACTTGGAGCTGCCAGTTCTGCCTGCCCGAACCACTCTAGGTTGGGGATCTGATGTCTGAGCGGGCAACTTCTTAACACTTTTGCTTGGGGATTTCCGGGCGGAGCCGCGTAGTTTGTTTAGCCCTTTTTTTAAGTAGTTGCTGTTTTTAGGGGTGCTGTCAATAGTGAACATCATAGACTGCCTCCGATGAGCCTGAGAGAAAAATTAAACAAAGTAAAACTGTTAGAGAGATATGCAAAAGAATGTATGTACAATTGTGTTACATGACAAAATGATGTGATTGTCTTTTTCAACCGACCAGAACATTTTGTGTGTGTGATATCTATATTTATATATTCCCCCACCCCCCCACTCACTGGACTGAGGGCTCTGGCCTGAAGCTGAGAGCCGGAAGGTCCACTGATCATGTTCTTGTTCTTGGGAGTCAGTGGACGGGGGAAGCAACTGGTCCTCACCTTTTTCTGTCAGATGGAGGCAAAGAAAGACAAGTACGTAAAAAGACAAAGAAAAGTTACATTTCAGATCATGGTTTATTACTTTTATGTAAAGACTAAGCTTTCAGATTACCAATGAAAAGAAACAATCACTATGATTGGAGAATGATGCTGAAAACTTGTGTTGATGTTAGCCACAAGTCTTCTTTTTACATACTGCGACAGACATGTGCTATGACAGGATACTTTACAGTTGATTGTCAAAGATGGTAGTAGCTATAAGTATTGCAAAATAGTACATTAAAAAAAAAAACTTAACAAGTAATTACATTATAAATGCTAAATATGGATTAAAGAACTCTAAGGAAAACATTAAAGTTGTAAAAAAAGGCCTATGAAAACCATCATCAGCTGCGCTTCAGTCAGGCTTAACATTAAGCAGCACAAGATTTGAAAACAACAATTGAAGAGCATACTGATGCTAACCAACCTCAGGCGAAGTTTGATGTACAGACAACGTAGATGAAGATCGCTTTGTGCCTTTCGGGCTTCTCAGCTGAGAGGAGACCGGCAGCTGGCCTGGCATCAGGGAATGACGATGAGAACGAGTACTAGCAGCAGCAGTTGTCTGTCCCACCATGAGGGAGTGTCGATGAGAGGCCAGAGATTCTTGCATCTGGCCAGGCATCATGGACGCCCGACGGATTGTGTCAGATGGGTCACCCATACGGAGTTCTTCGTCTGTAAAAAGGAATGTAGTGCCACGGCCAGTCTAGGAGAACAGACGGAGAGAGATTTCAGAAAACTAGTGGGAAAAGAATGAAGTGCAGAAAAGTTCAACAAGTTGTAACACTCAAAACATCTTTTAAGGCTGTAGTCATACGATTTCAGCATTGGGCATGATTTGGGCAAGACCCTGAACCTGACTGTTAGGCCTGCACCTTGTGTGGTACCTTGCTGCCATTGGTGTGTGGATGGGTGAATAAGAGACAAATTGTTAAGTGCTTTGGATAAAAGTGGTCAACTACTAGTTGGTGCTTTAATCAACTATATGGTTTTAAGTCAGTATCATCATTACAGTTGTGATTCATATGTAAATCAGTGTTTGTATACAGTGGTGTGAAAAAGTGTTTGCCCCCTTCCTCATTTCCTGTTCCTTTGCATGTTTGTCACACTTAAGTGTTTCGGAACATCAAATCAATTTAAACAATAGTCAAGGACAACACAAGTAAACACAAAATGCAATTTGTAAATGAAGGTGTTTATTATTATAGGAGAAAAAAAATCCAAACCATCATGGCCCTGTGTGAAAAAGTGATTGCCCCCTAAACCTAATAACTGGTTGGGCCACCCTTAGCAGCAACAACTGCAACCAAGCGTTTGCGATAACGTGCAATGAGGCTTTTACAGCGTCCTGGAGGAATTTTGGCCCACTCATCTTTGCAGAATTGTCCTAATTCAGTTACATTAGAGGGTTTTCGAGCATGAACGGCCTTTTTAAGGTCATACCACAACATCTCTATAGGATTCAGGTCAGGACTTTGGCTGGGCCACTCAAAAGTCTTCATTTTGTTTTTCCTCAGCCATTCGGTGGTGGACTTGGTGGTGTGTTTAGGATAATTGTCCTGCTGCAGAACCCAAGTTCGTTTCAGCTTGAGTACACGAACAGATGGTCGGACATTCTCCTTCAGGATCTCTTGGTAGACAGCAGAATTCATAGTTCCTTTTATCATGGCAAGTCTTCCAGGTCCTGAAGCAGCAAAACAGCCCCAGACCATCACACTACCACCACCATATTTTACTGTTGGTATAATGTTCTTTTTATGAAATGCAGTGTTCCTTCTACGGCAGATATACTTGGACACACACCTTCCAAAGAGTTCCACTTTTGTCTCATCGGTCCACAGAATGTTGTCCCAAAAGTCTTGGGGATCATCAAGATGTGTTCTGGAGAAATTGAGACGAGCTTTGATGTTCTTTTTGCTCAGCAGTGGTTTTCTCTTGGAACTCTGCCATGCAGGCCATCTTTTCCTGATGGTGGAGGCATGAACGCTGACCTTAACTGAGGCAAGTGAGGCCTTCAGTTCTTTGGACGTTGTTGTGGGGTCTTTTGTGACTTTTTGGATGAGTCGTCGCTGCGCTCTTGGGGTAATTTTGGGCGGCCGGCCACTCCTGGGAAGGTTTACCACTGTTCCATGTCTTCGCCATTTGTGGATAATGGCTCTCACAGTGGTTCGCTGGATTCCCAAAACTTTGGAAATGGCTTTATAACCCTTTCCAGACTGATAGATCGCAATTACTTTCTTTCTCAATTGTTCCTGAATTTCTTTGGGTCTCGGCATGATGTGTAGCTTTTAAGGATCTTCTGGTGGACCTTACTGTGTCAAGCAGCTCCTATTTAAGTGATGCCTTGATTGTGAATAGGTGTGGCAATAATCAGGCCTGGGTGTGGCTAGAGAAATTGAACTCAGGTATGGACAACCACAGTTATAGTATGTTTTAACAAGGGGGGCAATCACTTTTTCACACAGGGCCATGATGGCTTGGATTTTTTTTCTCCTTTGATAATAAACACCTTCATTTACAAATTGCATTTTGTGTTTACTTGTGTTGTCCTTGACTATTGTTTAAATTGATTTGATGTTCCGAAACACTTAAGTGTGACAAACATGCAAAGGAACAGGAAATGAGGAAGGGGGCAAACACTTTTTCACACCACTGTATATTTGTGGTGTGGTGTCACAACAACGCCTTGTGCATTACACCTCCATATCTGTCACCGTTCTGACTATAAATTAGCTGTCTTTAATGTGTAACTGTATGTCTATCATGTTCAGTGTGCGTGCATGTGTCTTTACTAACATCACACTCCACAGGGTAGCTGCTCTTGAGATGTGGAAGGCAGGCCTTGTTCCTGGCCTGGAGCTCTGCAATCCTCATCCAGTCTTCTGGTGCCCCATCTGGCTCGTTCTCTTCCCCTACACAGAATGTACTAGTGGCTGAAGAAAACAATAAAAAATTAAAAAGAGATACACACCTAATAAATAATCTCAGTTTTTGACTACTGCAACCGTAATACCCATATGTGATCAATTACCATAAATCAAGAACTAATTAGTCGGGCTGCCCCTGAAGATTGGAATCATCAGCCGACAAGCCCCAAAATCCAATCTAATTCTTCCTCAATGTCACTAATTTTTTTTCTTTTTTTAATTTTTTAATTTTTTAGCTGCATTATTGTACGCAGAGCAAAACAGAACATGTAAAGCTGTAATGATTTGTTCAACAACTGCACAAGTCAAAAAAGGCAAACATTTGATGTTCCTTTACTTTTTGTGGATAATTAAAGTAAATGAAGTTAATGAAATATCTTTGGATTTTTTTAATTTTTTTTAAAATGATGTTAAAATGTATTTGATGAGGTCTCCTTGCGTTGGACAACGTGATGACACATTTCCCTGTTTTCTGATGTTAAAATCCAAAGGATTCATTTATTAATTGACAAAAATGTTGACCGTTTAATCAATAGCAAAAATAATAGTTAGTTGCAGAAGCATTTGGCGTTGAAAAGAAGAACAAAAAGTACTTTGTTTGCCCAGCTGTGCAGGTTGTTTCAATTTGTTTCCAGCCTTGACCTCTCACTTAATTTCTCACACTCCAGTACAACCTTCTGGGAGTAAGCCAGGGATCTACTCACTCTGTGAATGGACTGTGCTCCGTCTGTACCCTGGAAGACCGATGAACTGGTCACTGGCAGTCATTCTGGCAGGTGTGTCAAACAGATCCATAGACACGGGTTGTGCAGAGTTGGCACTAGAGAGGTTTGGTTGGGAGCGAGCTGAGGCCAGACTGTAGAAAGTCTCATCATGTTCACTGCCGCCTGGGGTTTTCTACAGATCAGAGTTCAACAATCACTTATGGCTACAATAATAGAGCAGTGGGAGGGTGTGGAAAGTCAAAACATTTGGGTTAAGAGAAGTTGTTGATGTTCAAATTCTTGGATCTTCACAATCCTACCTACAGCACCAATATTATCTATAATATAGATAATCTATTAATATTGACAATATACATTATATGTATACATTTATAGAGAGATTCTCTATACATATATATCAACATATACTGTATATTGTCAATATTAAAGATGACAAGTATTATTGAATAAATTAGGAACTGAAATAAAGAACCAGCTGACCCTCAAAATACACAAATTACCCAATTTCATCATCATGACTATTTCACAAATAGTGAGACAAAAACCATTGTGATTAGTAAACTGCACAGTGATTATTCAAATGTAGCATGTGTTATTGTGAACATGCAATACATGCAAGTGAGTTTCCTCCACCTGGGTCATGGTGATGTTAATAACCTGTGTGGTCCTCCGTCGTTTGACGGATGAAGTTGGATTTTTACAGGCTGAATCTAGTTCCATTTTGTGCTCTGTACTGGTCCTAGACGATGAAAAAGAAAACCCAATAGCAGATGTTTAGGAGGTGCTCTACAACACCTACCACTCTTTCACTCATAGTAAACAGAAAACTCCCCAAGGGGGCAATTTTGAGAAAAAGATTGCCACATCAGTACTGTATGACATACCTGTTGCTCTGTCTGGCATTTATAGGTGTAAAGTATAGGGTTTCCAGTGACTCAGCTTGAAGTTCGCAGCGTTTTGCTGCCAAGCGTTCTGAACTGCGAACAAGCGGTGTGCTAGATTCCTCGGGCACTGCAAGTTTCCTGCAAAGGTAAACACAATGTATTATGTAAGATAACAATCACAATAGTTTCCCACTATTTCTCTAATGTAAGATTTTATAGCTTTCTTAAGTTTTATGTCTTCATTGTGTACTTTGTTGGAGTACAGAAAAAGGAAGGATAAAAGGCATACTTTAAGGGATGTCTTTAAGACAATGGGAACTCCTTGGTTGGGAAAACAAAGCCAAGTCAACTTTATTCATATAGTCCAAAATCACAAACCAAAACAGGTGAAAAGAAAAGTTGGTTTGGCTAAAAAATCTTTGAAAAAAAATTCTGAATTCTATATATTGTAAGAAAAGTTTATAATTGGACCAAATGTGGGTGAAAACTGAAGATATTTTGAGCCGTTTAAAAAAAAAAAAAAAAAAAAACTACACTTTAGAGGCATATTGGACTTGTAATACGTGGCTGGAACCAAGCCAAAATGAGTTTTAACACACTGCCGCTCTGCTAACATATCTTGCTGTAATACTGGAAACTGTTCATTTGTGCATTTTAATGGTTCCCTTGCTCACAACAATGTGTAGATTTTTTTGACAGCTGACATACCCAAAGAAGTACAAACAAATGATCAGTAAATAAATCAACTAAAACATGATTTATTTATTTTTTAAATACAAAAATGTGAATGGCACGTTTTTATAACACTGTACAGACATGATTTAGTCATTTAGTTACATTATAAAATAGCTGCACATAATGAAATATCTGTATGTAAGAAGTGTATTACCTTGTAATGTTCAAAGAGTCTTCCAGAGAGCTATGGTCCAGGCTGTCAGAGCTCATGGTTCTCTTCACCTGTGCTCTTGTGTGAACACTTGCGTGTGCTTTGGGAACATGCAAGTAACCCGACTCTGTTGCACTTCCTTCATTACCATGAATCTTATTCTGTAGCCGCAGGTTACGGTCAGCAAAAGCCAGCTACAAGTTAAACAGATACAGACATCAGAAAAAAGTACAGTAATTTAAGAGACATTGCCTTAGTTCTACTCATGCTTCAAAAATACCAACCTGTGCTTCCAAACTGGCAACCTTGTTCAAAAGTGCCTTCTCATTGGTTTGGGCCTTGTCCAAATCCAGTTTCAGCAGCCTGAGTTCCATGGTAGTAGCCTTTACTTCATGCTCTTTGACCTCTAAGGAATGCTTGAGTTCAACTGTCTCCTCTTGGCTTTCCTGGAGAAGCCGTTTCTTTCCATTATAACAACTCATTGCCTTCTCCATCTGTAGCATTTTGATAATAAAACAAATGCACATGAAACGGTCAAGTAATCAATCAGTAACAAACAGAAAGGAAATATCAATTCAAAAAAGAATAATTTCTTTACTTTAAAAGTAGTGAAACTAAATGGTGTTGTGATGTGTGGGGACAGTTTGTGGTCACACCAACCTGTGCCTTGTAGTGTTCTGCAGCCTCCAATTTAACTGAGAGCTGTTGCTGCAAGTCTTTCTTTATTGTCTCAAATTCCTCAGCTTTTTCTTTCAAAAGTTTCTCTTTCTCCATTCTAATCATTTCCAGCTCCTGTTGTAGCATAGACTCCAGTTTATGGGAGACCTCATTCTCTTTCTTTATGGCCTGCTTGGCTTGAGAAAGTCTCTCCTTCTCAAACACCATGGCTTCAAGTTGTTTCTCCAGAGCTTTCTGACTCTTTTCTGCCTGGAGTATCCTGGCCATAAGTACTTCTTTTTCCTGAACAAGAGCCTCCTTTTCGCTTAAAGTGGCAACCTGTACAGCCTCTTTCAGTCTGAGGTCTGCAGTTTGTGTCTCTTTGTAGTGGTTCAGCTTGGATTGCATATCCTCCTCAGCCTTTCTCAGTGAGGAACTAAGACACTCCACCTGTTTCTTTAAACTTTGGATCTCTTGATGTTGCAGATCTGACTGCTCTGAGCTCTCAGTCTTCAGCAGCATTATCTGTTCCTCTTTAGCTTGAATCTCATCTTTCATCTTCCTCACCTCTTCTTCTGATTGGTCCCTAAGAGTGTGGATCTCTTTCTGTAGCTCTTCTGACTCCTTGCATCTCTCAACCTTTAACAGGTCAACCTCGCCCTCTTTAGTTCGGAGATCATTCTTCAGCCGATTAACCTCCTCTTCAAGAACGGCACAGTGCTTTTTAAGTGCCTCGATCTGCAAAGTGGTCTGCTGCTCCTGCTTGGCTATCAAACCTTCTTTGACCTGAACCTGGTCCTTGGCCATCTCAAGAGAATTGCTCATAGTATTTATTTGTTTATTCAAAATTTCGATCTCTTGCTGTAGCAATTCAGAGTGTTTAGAGGTCTCAGTCTTCAGCTGAATTAATTGCTCCTCCTTTGCCAGAATCTCTGTATTAAGCCGTTTCACCTCATCATGAGATGCTACCATCTGCATTTTGAGGGCCTCCATATCCTGAGTGCTGTGTAGTTGCTGTTCAGCAAACACATTTTCCTTGGATTGCAAATTCTCCTCAGCCTTCCTCAGTGAGGAACTAAGACAGTCCACCTGTTCCTTTAAACTTTGGATCTCTTGATGTCGCAAATCTGACTGTTCTGAGTTCTCAGCCTTCAGCAGCATCATCTGTTCCTCTTTAGTTTGGATCTCATCTTTCATCTTCCTCACCTCTTCTTCTGATGCTGACAGTTGCTGCTGCAGTAGCTCCTTCTGATGAGAACTCTCTTGCTCCTGTTTGGTGAGCATGGCTACCTGAGTTTGAACCTCCTTCTCTGTCTTTGTGAGAGAGTCACCCATATTAGCGAGTTGATTTTTAAGACATTTGATCTCTTGCTGTAGCATTTCAGAATGTTTTGAGCCTTCTTTTTCTATTGTGACCAGGTGTTCCTCTTTAGACTGGATCTGCTCCTTAAGAGCTTTTATCTCGTCTTCAGAGGTTGTCCATGTTTTGAAATGCATCTTTTGTCTGAGAAATCTCCATTTCCTTCTGAGTCAGCAGATATTCTTTGGCCTGAACCTGCTCTATTGTAGTCTTCAAGGATTCATTCAAACTTTGGACTTGGTCCCTAAGAGTGTGGATCTCTTTCTGTAGCTCTTTTGACTCCTTGCAGCTCTCAACCTTTAACAGGTCAACCTTGCCCTCTTTAGTTCGGAGATCTTTCTTCAGCCGATTAACCTCCTCTTCAAGAACGGCACAGTGCTTTTTAAGTGCCTCGATCTGCAAAGTGCTCTGCTGCTCCTGCTTGGCTATCAAACCTTCTTTGACCTGAACCTGGTGCTTGGCCATCTCAAGAGAATTGCTCATAGTATTTATTTGTTTATTCAAACTTTCGATCTCTTGCTGTAGCAATTCAGAGTGTTTAGAGGTCTCAGTCTTCAGCTGACTTAATTGCTCCTCCTTTGCCAGAATCTCTGTATTAAGCTGTTTCACCTCATCATGAGATGCTACCATCTGCATTTTGAGTGCCTCTATATCCTGAGTGCTGTGTAGTTGTTGTTCAGCAAACATATTTTCCTTGGATTGCATATTCTCCTCAGCATTTTTCAGTGAGACACTAAAACATTCCACCTGTTTCTTTAAACTTTGGATCTCTTGATGTCGCAGATCTGACTGTTGTGAGCTCTCAGTCTTCAGCAGTATCATCTGTTCCTCTTTAGCTTGGATCTCATCTTTCATCTTCCTCACTTCTTCTTCTGATGCTGACAGTTGCTGCTGCAGTAGCTCCTTCTGATGAAAACTCTCCTGCTCCTGTTTGGTGAGCATGGCTACCTGAGTTTGAACCACCGCCTCTGTCTTTGTGAGAGAGTGACCCATATTAGCAAGTTGATTTTTAAGACATTTGATCTCTTGCTGTAGCATTTCAGAATGTTTTGAGCCTTCTTTTTCTATTGTGACCAGAAGTTCCTCTTTAGACTGGATCTTCTCCTTAAGAACTTTTATCTCCTCTTCAGAGGTTGTCGCCATTTTTTGAAATGCATCTTTTGCCTGAGAAATCTCCATTTCCTTTTGAGTCAGCAGGTATTCTTTGGCCTGAACCTGCTCTATTGTAGTCTTCAAGGATTCATTTAAACTTTGGACTTGGTCCCTAAGAGTGTGGATCTCTTTCTGTAGCTCTTCTGACTCCTTGCAGCTCTCAACCTTTAACAGGTCAACCTCGCCCTCTTTAGTTCGGATATCACCCTTCAGCCAATTGACCTCCTCCTCAAGAACGGCACTGTGCTTTTTAAGTGCCTCAATCTGCAAAGTGCTCTGCTGCTCCTGCTTGGATTTTTCTGCAAACAGATTTTCCTTGGCTTTCAAATCCTCCTCTGCATTCTTCAGTGAGGAAAGAAGACACTCAACCTGTTTCTTTAAATCTTGAATCTCCTGATGTAGTAGTTCTGACTGCTCCAAACTTTGATTTTTCAACATGTTCATCTGTTCCTCTTTAGACTGAATCTCCTCATTCATGCTCCTTACCCTCTCTTCAGAAACGGACAGCTGTTGATGCAGGACCACTGTCTGATGAGCACTTTGCTCCTCCTGCTTTGTAAGCATGACCTCCTGAGCCTGAACTTGTTCCTCAGCCTTTCTGAGAGAGCTATTGAGATTTTCTAGTTGAGCTTTCAGGCTTGTAATCTCTTGCTCCAGAGATTCAGATTGTTGAGAAGAGTCGTTCTTTAGAATAACAAGCTGCTCATTCTTTACCTGTATCTCTTTGTTTAATTTGTGAACCTCCTCTTCACAGGTTACAATCTGTTGTTTGAGTACCTCCCTTTGTTGGACATTCTCTTGTTGGGTTTTAGCCAGTATGTCTTGCTTAAGTTGAACTTCTTGCTCAGCCTGCTTGAGAGAAAAGCTAAGCTCTTTTACTTGGACTGATAAGGTCTGGATTTTATCACGAAAAATGTCTTGCTCATTAGACTTTTCCACAAGTAATTTGGCAAGCATTTCCTCTTTGGCTTGAATTTCATTTTTGTTATTTTTGGTTTCATCTGTCAGAATGTCAACTTCTTCTCTGAGACTGTTAATTTGTTTGTCTTTATCAGCCAAGAGAGAAGTGGCAGCAGATAACTTTGTCTCAAGATCTTTCACATTTTCATCAATCTGGCGGAGAAGGCTTTCCTTTTCTTTCTTTATTTCCTTTAGTTTTTCAATTTCTTGTTCACAAGCAGCAATATGCTGTTGTAATCCCGTGATCTGCTCAGTTTTCTGCTGCGTAACTTGTTCAAGTTGAGCCTTGAGTTCCAGGATCTCTTGCTGAAGGACTGCTCTCTGCTCAGTTATCTCCTTTTGTAATTTGTCTAAAATTCCATCTTTAGCTTGAATGATTTCTTCAGTTTGGGACTCCTGTTGCTGCATGAGCTCTTTCTGTTGATTTAATTCTTGTTGATACTCTGCCAGCTGCTGTGTTTTGGCTTGAATCTCCACCTCAGCCTTTTCCAGGGAGCAAGATGTGCTCTCTAGCTCATCCTTCAAACCTTTGATTTCAGTGTCCAACATGTCTCTCTGAAAATGTAACAAGTGAAGACAATAGTAACCATCTCATCCAAAATGGATTTTAGAACTGCAACAAAAGCAGACTTTACTTTTGATTAACAAACATTTTTGAAGTCAGCTTTTACATATATTATACTTTACCTCCATTACAGGTCCCATATTCTCTCCAACTTCTTCCTTAGAGGCCCTGTTTATTACATCCTCCAGACAGGAAATCTTTCCCTGAAGAATCTGAATTTGTTCAGTCAGTAAATCCTGAGAAAACAAAGAGGAGCATATTACATTGAACCCATTTGCGTAGAACCTAACATGTAATCAGAGTAATGGAAAAGTGTAATGATCGACTCCAATAAACACAAAAATTCATAGGAATGCTTTTCCTTCTGAGGGTGTAACTACCTTTTGAGCAGTGGCTTGGTTAAGTTCAGACTGCAGGTGTCCTGTTTTGCTCCTCCAATCCTCTTCAGAAATTGCTTGCGTTTCTGTCAGCCTGCCAACTTCTGCTTCAAAGATGGCTAGCTGTGAACACACTGATCTCATCTGAAAAACGTAAAAAAAAAAAAACAACCTAAAGGATCTGTATGAAGTGAAAGTTTTAGATTTCAACATTGACACATGTGACTAGTGCCAACCCCACTGAGCTTATCCACCAGCATGATCACTTTGTTTCAGGAGAAGTCTGCTCAGGGTGTGATCGGCTGGACAGAGATGGCTGTAGCTCCTGGCCCAACTTTGTCAAATAGTTGTTTAATATGGTTACAACTTTGATATTGTACCACTTTGTGCTTGCTAGAGTTACTTAAACCAGAATGGCAAACAAGAACAAAACGATACGGAAACAGAAATGCTACCTCGAACCACGTTTTGCTCAAATCCAGACTCAGATTTAACAGATGGGCCTCGACAACAACAATAAGCTAACTGCTATCCATGCCCAGCTAGCGTCTCTGACTGCAAGCTGTGGCTTTCAGATCGGATGTGAACAACCCAAAGACACCGTGGAAAGCAACGCAAGTAGTCTCAACAGCCATAGCCATGCTTTCAGGAGACTGAGGTGAAACAAGCCGATTTAGAGAAGCAACATCCGCATTGTCGGGCTAAAAGAGGGGCTAGAAGGTGATAATGATATCCAGTCTCTCTCGCGGTCCCGAATTTAGCATATGCATAGCTAATGCTCAGCTCAAGATTGAGATGAGATTATGAGAGCCCACCGAATCTACAGTGACAGCTGTAGATTCAGATGTAACCTGACACCACAGTGGAGTCAGCAGTGGTGTCAGGTTACAGCCTGTTTCTACAAAGTCATAACTAAGGAAAAAAATACATTTTGGAATACTGGATTGTATGAGTTTGACAATCGACTAGTGTGGACGAAAACAGGAAATAAACAGAGGTATGGATGAAAAATTTTATGCCTCTCATATCTACTGCAGTCAGATTCGCTGTGTTTCCTCGGAAGGAATCACCGCACATGGGTAGGCACAAGTAATGACGTTTTGAACACATTTCAAGGTTAATAACACATTTAAAACTTGCCCTGTTTAAGCCTGTTGTGTGCCAACTCTAGCAGGAGGATAACACAGTGTAGGCAGCACCGATTGTTTTTGCTTTACTTGCTACTGACAGCAGTCTACATTTACAAACAACAGAGTTATGTGTTTAAATCAACCGAAACTCTCTTTTAAAGGATAGTTTTCTTATTGTTGGTGCAGCTTTCAATGCTGTGTGGGACCCCAATATTGATCGGTCAAACACAAAGGCCACTAGGAACCAGGATCAGGCTACAAATGCTCTGAAAACATGGGCCAGCAGCTTGGGCCTTATATTTGGCGTGCAGTTAATCCCAACTGTAAGGATTACTCCTTTTTCCACAAATAGACATAAATCTTTTCCAGAATAGATTTTCTTTTTGCATCCCCTCATTTATTTAATTCAACTGACAAAAGCAGTGTTACTCCCAATGGCTTTGTCTGACCATAAAGGCGTCTTTTGCGCCGCCACACTTGGCCAACTGTCTCAACGTGTGGTTAAATAGAGTGTCAATACTTCTTTACTGAAAAATTAATCCTATATACCTCAGTTTATTGCAGAATTCCAAATATTTGCAGAAATTATTTTTTTGGCTCTGTAGAAGACCCAAGGATATTTTGGGATGCAATAGGTTTTATTAGGAGCAATACCAGATTATTCTGCTTATTATTTACTATTGAAGAACTAAGATGGCAGTACGGAATATGCAAAAGGGAGAGTTATATAACTTTTTGTGAATAACTGGGCCCATTCCTTCTTGACATGATTAACTTCTCTACTGAGACGGGTGAATTTTCAAGGGATGCTAACACAGCCTTGATTTCCCTACTCTTAAAAAAGGATAAAGATCCTATAAAGTGCTCTAGCTATTGACCTCTGAGCCTGCTTAACGCTGATATTAAAATCTTCGCAAAGTTCCTAGCCCGTTGTTTGGAGTCCCATATGTAAAAACTGGTGAACTCCAACCAAACTAGATTCATAAAAACGAGAACGGCAGCAGATGTTAGACGCCTTCTCCACATTGTTGATGCAAAGGTGAACAGTCAGACCCCAATGTCACTTCTCTCTCTTGATGCAATTAAGGCTTTTGACAGGCTTGAGCAGCCATTTTTATGGTCAGTCTTAGATGTGATGGGCTTTGGCAAAACCTTCATTGGTATGATTAAAGCTTTGTATTCTAATCCCTCTGCTCGAGTCTTAACTGGACACACCACCTCCTCTTTATTTCCAGTTTCTAGGATGGTGGCCTCACAGTTCCCAATTTCAAAACATTATTTCTGGTCTTGTGTTAAGACCCATATTTACTTGGTTTAATCCAAATAAGTCCATTTGCTGGCATATCTGCTATGACAGAGACTTGGTCACTCCATGACGTTCTTTGTGCCAATGTTTCTAATAAACAGTGCCAGCTACGCTTTGGCCCCATTATCTTTCATCTTATCAAAACTTTGGTGTTAGCTGAAACATCCTGCCATATAGCTTGTAACTGGCACACTTTTCCCCTGATTATTCAATAATGCAACACTCCTGATTGGTGGTAGGCCGATAACAGCCCCACAATGGGAATAAAGGGGAGTTCATCTAAAAGACATTTTTGGTGAAGTTGGCTTGTTACCCTTTTCTGACTTACAAAATGCATTCAGTCTACCACATTCCTCTTTTTTTCCCCTATTTACCTTCAGTTATAGTTGGCGCTCAAGGCATACGGTGTTCTCTGGCAGAGTCCTTTCATCATATTCGGAAGTTATTTAATGTGTAGCTTAAAAACTGTTATGGTGTCTAGGCTTTATCAGTTCTTAGTAATATCTGCCCGCTCTACCCTTTCTATTAAGAGGATCTGGGCAAACAATGACCTGGGTATAGATCTCGACTGGCATAATGTTTGGTCTAGTATTCCAGAAGTATCTTGCAATCCAGACCATCAGCAGATTCACTACAATTTCATTCATAGGACATAACTCACCCCCGTGAAAATGCACCAAATGAAAATAGGCAATTATGCACTTTCTGTCCAAAGAAAGCATAAGGCACATATCTTCACATGTTCTGGGAGTGCTCTCCCGTTGGTCAGTTCTGGAACATTATTGCATCCAAAATTTCCTCCTTGTTTAATGTCACTGTGCCGGTTACTATCAATGTCTTTATTCTGTCAGCCTTTCAGCTCTCTGGGACTCAGAAACGTGCTGTATTTGCTGGACTTACAGCTGCAAAGAAAATGATTGCAACCTGTTGGAAACCATCTGCACATGGACCCTTTCTACTTGGATGTAGTGTATATGGAACTTCTCACGGCGCAGATTAATTGAGCGCCAGACCTTGTGCTACATGCCGGACCTCTAACTTGCATTGCATCTAACTTGGTATTTGGTCCCTTGTTTTGTTTGTGTGTGTGTCTGTTTCTGCATGTGTTGTTTTGTCTCCCTCCCTCACATTTTCCATCTTAGTTTTTTTTTTTTTGGTCTTGGAACACTCCTATGTCCCAGTCTATCGTTTGTAACTGTTTGTTTTTGAATTTAATAAAAAATAAATACATTTAAAAAGATTGATCACAAAAGAGGACAAATCTGCTCATGTAAAATCTTTAAGAATTTACAAATTGCAGAGGACTGTTATTGCCAATCCCCCAAATGAGTGAGAAAACAAAGATGCAATTTAACATAACCTTGCACGTCTGCCATTACCTGGGATGAAAGTACACCGTTTTCATCTGACAGCTCATCAACTTTGCGCTCCATAAGTGAAGCATTACACTTGAGGTCTTTATTCTGCTTTAACATCTCAGTTAGACGCATTTGTAACCTAAGACAACAACAAAAACAGTTAGCAAGGCAGTTTCTTTAACCCTTTCACATTAACTTACAGTTTTTGATGGGTTTAGAAAATAAATACACATGTATCACGTAAATGGGTTATAGCTATGGCTAGGGTCAAGAAAATAACATTTTGTAATACTAGTTCAGCATGTTGTGTTTCTATTTAAAATGGACAAGAGTTTGCTCAGGATAAAATTAGCAGGGGTGGTGTGCCACGTCATGTAGAAATATATTACTCACAAACTCAACTTGAACACACATCTTCTGATGTAAAAAGGTGTTAATAGCACCATCATTCATTAATTAATGAAAAGAAATATATGTCCCGGTACTTACGTGTTGTTCTTGGTCTCAAGCTCATTGATTTGATCTTTGATATTATTCTCCTGTTCATGTTGCTCTTTTTTCAGCTTATCCAGGCAGTACTGCAAATTGTCACAATAGGACTCTAAAGAAAAAGTAAATATTGGACCGGGGTTTGAAGAAAAAAAAAAGAGACAAAAACATAAATGAAAAGTTAAAAAGTTGTACTTATTAATCTTATCAACTTAATGTTTTTTTTTTCATACAAACACTTTAATGTGGTACCTCTCTGTGCAAGGAGTGCAATCTTGCTGGCTAGCTCACTTTCCAACCCATCTCTGTGGTCTCTCTCCCTAATCATCTGACGTTCCATCTTCCTCAACTGAAATTTTGGGGTGTTCATGATATTCTGCAGAGGAGAGTTGCTGTGGAAATAAAAGCACACCAGGCATGCTAAAATATTATAATCAAAAAATAAAAACATTCATTGGATTTATGAATCATTTATTATTTATAAATGATACATAGAGCATGTACTGCACATTAGGCAAAGTTTTAATCTTTTGATGATATGCAACCCTACAAAGTTAAGCCATTTTGTTTTGGTGTGAAAACAAATATCAGTTACTGAAAGTTTAGCAAAGCATGGTAGATTAAATTGCGTTTATGTTTATATAAAACACGACTACAACAACTACAACAACTAACAACTTATTATTATTGTCAAGGATACAAACAAAGTAGATT
Organism: Etheostoma perlongum; assembly: GCA_026937815.1. Classification (NCBI taxonomy): domain Eukaryota; kingdom Metazoa; phylum Chordata; class Actinopteri; order Perciformes; family Percidae; genus Etheostoma; species Etheostoma perlongum. The sequence goes on from CM049373.1 coordinate 18,395,750, forward strand.
TCACTTATTTTCTCAGGCTGAAAAAGGTTAAATATTTATTTATTAATTTGATTGGTATGATTAAAGCTTTGTATTCTAATCCCTCTGCTCGAGTCTTAACTGAACACACCATCTCCTCTTTATTTCCAGTTTCTAGGATGGTGGCCTCACAGTTCCCAATTTCAAACATTATTTCTGGTCTTTTGTGTTAAGACCCCCATTTACTTGGTTTAATCCAAATAAGTCCATTTGCTGGCATGTTTGGCATATTTATTTTTCTTTCTCAGCACCTTTAACCACAATGTGTCCTCTACATTTAACCCATCCTACACATTGAAGCCCTAGGCAGCCTCAGTGCCCAGAGACCATCTCCGGTTATGTTGCCAGTGCAAACACGGGAAGAACATGCAAACTCCAGACAGAAGGGCCCTGCCTGGACCCCGGGGCTCAAACCCATCGTTGAGAGGCAACCATGCTAACATTGACCCACCATGCCGCTATTTTCAATGGAGACAAGCTAGTAATCTAAATTAAAAATGACTAGTAAAGAAGTTTGATATATCATTACCCAAACCAGTTTGGATTAATGTTGCCTGCAAAATTGCCTTATTCACATTTAATTCACTTGGTTGGATAAATTTAAATCCACACAGATACCTGACTGAGGAGGAAGCCACAGTTTGCATGTCCACAAATGTGACTCTCTGTCTGCGGTCAAAGACAGGGGACTCATCATCTGTTAACGAGGAGATAGTCGACACATTGGAGGTAGAGGTGGTTGCGGATCGCTCAAATATTTCACGGCTGACAGGTATACCTGAAATTAATAGAGAAATACATTTTGAAAAATTCTACAGCTTGCATGTAAGTCCAAACTAGAAAGCTAGTGTTATAGAGCATCATTGCAAGTTTGACACTTGTCTCAATTGGTATGGCATATGATGAGGAAATGGAAGATTTAACAAATTTGTGACTTACGTCTCCTTGCCAAATAAGAATCAAGTCTTTTACTCAAAAACACGCAGCCGTCGCTCTCCATCACAAAGGACTCAGTAAGGTGTGCTATCTCTTGCTAACAAATAAAAGTGGGGACATATAAAAAGATTGCACAGAATTAAATGGTAGATCAACAGATGAATGAAATGTGATGTATCTAAGCGGTGAAGTCATAACATTTAGTAGCAATTCAGAAAAACAGCTTTCTGCTTACCTCCACCTCACATTCCAATGAGTTCACAGTGCAGCGCTCATTCATCATGTCGTGGTATAGGAGCAACAAAAGCACCTGGTGGTATCAAAAACTGAGTCAGAATGTGCCTATGCCTATGGTTGTCTTTATTTTTACTTTTTTTTTTGCTTTTCTTATACCTTGGCAATTTCAACTGTTAGGTTGATTTCATGTCTTATGTTGTCCCAAGACACTGACGTGCCTTTGGTTGCAGTAAATCTGCAATCCCCTAATAAGCAAAATATATATTGATAGGTTAATTCTCACAGGACAGCAATATTCAACATGCATGCAAAAGTATGTAAAACTTAAAGAGTAATTTAATAGAAATTAAAAAAGTGATCCTCGGGGTGTGTTCTTTACACCCTGACATCATTGTCTGGGTGGCATGTTTACAGGTGCAACAGGGCACACGTTAGCCCTCACCCAACAGTGATGCGGGGTGTGGTCAAATCAAAGGTGGAACAGATTTAAAGAAAACAGTTCCACCTACATGCAGTCAGTAAAGTAACAGTGATATTAAAAATGGTGCCCTTTTCGTAGTATAAAAACTGTAGGCTGTCACATTTCAGCATTACATGTGAGGATTTTTTAAAACGCAAAGAAACTTACTTTCCACAAAGTCTGCAATGAGCTTATATCGCTCCTCAGTGGAATTACTGGAATGGCAGTTGTGTTCCCTTTTCCTGAGATGAAACAAAGGTGAAACTAGATTAAAATTGAGGTGTAGGCCTACTCCAACGAATGAGAATCACTATACTTTCAAGAACCCGAAGCATTTAAAATGAAGTTCAACACATACAACATATACTTACAGCATACAAACAACTTTCAGTAAGACTGTCCCATCTTGTAAATCGTCTATAGTTATATCGTGGTCTGACAGTTTTAAGGTGTTGACCTGCAAAAAGATAGTTTGACAAGTTAGTCAAATAATAACTGCCTCCATATAACAAACTTTGAATCAACGTTTTATTACATTAACTTATGTTACAACAATATAAAAACTTACCCAGCAGAGAAGAGCCTTAACACCCACGTTAAGAGTCATCTTGGCTGACAATTAACGTGGTAAAGCAAAGAATTTTAACCTGGAAGCGGAAAAAACAAAGCTTAAAAATGCATACCAGATAACATTAGCTAGCTAGCTAGTGCATAATTTAGCTAGTCTTAGCAAAGTTAACATTACCGTTACGACAGTGTTAATCCAAACAATGTGACTGACCTGGAAATACTTTTTGTATCGTATTTAATGTGATCCGTTCTCTAAAAAGAGCTGAAGCCGCTTCGTGTTACTACTACGAAATAAACAGTCCCATACCACACCAGACAAAATTCAAATGGAGTTATTGAAGATTGAACCAGCCAATCCGCTTTCACATGTTGACGTGTATGCAAATAGGCCAAGTGGATTGGTTTAAAAGCCGGAAGTTATCTAAACGTTGCGCTCGAAATATTCACGTCAGGCACGCTGGGTTGTGTTCTGGGCGGTGACAAATTAAGTTAAAAAATAATTGCTTTGCTTTGCGGTTTTACGCGTCGGCATTGTCAGCAAGTTACCAAGGTTGGAGCAGGTCAAACCTTTCTTTAACTGTCTATGGGTCAAACGCGTTTTTAAATAAATGCCCAATCCGCAAACCCGGATGAACTACGGTGTACGCCGGAATACAATACAATTAAAATATGTTTCTAGCAAGTGAGAGAAGGAGTCACACACACACGAATACATTGTTTTAATTAAGAAATAGTTGTTTACATGAAACCAAATGTTATACTGGAAATATGTAGGCAAGTGCAATCTGATTGTTACTGCAAATCCCATAATGTACCTGGTTGTTTCCTTGGAAACGCGTTGTTGTCTAGCTATAACGTTAGGTAAATGTTTGTTTAGGCTATGTTGTTTAGGCTAGCGTTAACAGTAACGTAACGTTATAGCTGTTATAATCTAGCTAGCTAGCTGACGTTAGTTATCTAACGTTACGTTGAAACACGGGTTAACCTGGGCTAAATAATGTTGCTCTCATAATTTGCTTTAGTTTGTTGGTAAGTGCGGTGTCCTAAGATATTTGTGATGGATCAACAATTTGAGGTAACGTATAGATCAATAACTGAAAATCGGGCCTAAATGGTCAGTTTGTGCTTGTATGTAGATTGGAACGTTGCGAAGGCATACCGTTCCTTATTTTTTGTGTTTGATTAAATTAATGGCGATTGATGATCACTGGGTCAGTTGACTCGCCAGTAATTCACCATAAAGTCACTGTCCTCCCACAGGTGAGTGAAGGTGCGAATATGTGTGGAGCGCCAATTGATTTATCTTTTAAACACATCAGCAGTTTGGCAGGTAATAATATTCCTCGACTATATCCTGTCACAATAATCTTATTACAGCTCTCTTTGTAAATAACTACATTTTTCTTAAATGGCTGCACATTACAGTGTGCTGCAGAAATGTCATAGGATTAGTACACATCAGAAATAAATGTTCAGTATATCTATTTATATAGTTATGATAAACTTGCATGTGCAAATTGTAGGCATTTGATCTACCAAGTGAATGTATAACCAACCAGCTCAAGGTCATTCCATGTTAAGTTGAATGGACATGTGATGCATGATCCTATTTAAACTGATCAATACATTTAGATTACTTTGAAACAATGTGCACCATAAATAAAATGTTATACAAACTCAAGTTCTTAATATTCACAATTCCTTTTATTTTTGGCCAGACGCATGGACAGAGGAACACAACAGCGGTCTGCGGCCTTTAAAGAGAAATTCAGAGAAGAAGTACTTAAGTTGCTCTCTGCGTCTTAATAACAACAACATCAGTGAACTTCATGACCTCCAAAAGACTGTAAGCCATTTCCTGGTTGAGCCATCACAGCTTGCCTGGCTGGATCTTTCCTTCAACAAAATCTCACACATAGATCAAGTAAGCTTCCTCTCTCCATGGCTTGTTCCTATGTTTGCTTGCCCAGTGGCTTCGCTGTCTTCTTTCTCTCACAGATAGCATTATGTGTGCCCATGTTCCAGGTTTTGTGCGAGCTGCGTGACCTGCGTGTGTTGTATCTACATGGCAACAGCATTTATATTCTGTCAGAGGTGGACAGGCTAGGAGTGCTACCCCATCTACACACCATCACTCTGCATGGAAATGTCATAGAAACCAACAAGGCTTACAGGTGGAAACCATTTTTCAAATCTACCCCAAACACAATCACACACACATCCTTGTGCAATGTTTGAATGTGAGATACTTTTACTTTGCAGCCATTTTTGTGTGGTTCTTAATAAAAACTGAACTTGAATGTGCAAAGCGACCATAAGCATTAATGCATTAATTAATGCATTAATGCACAACTGTTGGTAGTTTGCTGAGGACAGAACAGAACCAAATGCTGACTAAGGTGCAGAGTGAGGGTTTACTTCCTTACGAGAGTGCAGTTACATTGTGAGTGTGTGTATCTATGTAAGATACACATTTTTGGCAAGCACGTAGGTGCATAACATAACAGGTGCTTAAATGCGGATCAAGCTTATTATGTTACAGTAAATATCCTGGTCTGCGTAGCAACATCTGTTACAAACGTACACACACACAGTCAAAGGTCTGTTCCAAGGAAGTTTTTGTATTAATCAATGCAGCTTTTTGATTAAATTGTATCTCAATGTAAAGTGTACTGTATGTGTACCACCAGTAAAGTGAAGATAAGGTATTTTTTAAACATTCAGTTTACACTTACAAAATGTATCTAAACTATTTAGTGCACATGCATTAATGTTTTTGTGCATTTAGGAATCGCGTGATTTCTGCTTTGCCTCGGTTAAAGACGATGGACTTCAGTGCTGTGACGCGCCAGGAGCGAGTCATGGCAAAGATTTGGCATCACAGCAACAACCGCAGCAGAAGCGGCACGGAGAACCTCCAGTGACTGCTTTCTCGTGTGTTGAAATCAGTTTCACCCAAATGTCCTGATCTCTCCATCCACAACTGAAAAAAACTCTAAGATATTTTATGTTTCTTTGTATATCTGTGGTGAAATCAGCACTGTTTTAATGCTTGTTTTGTCTATTTATATCTGCTAAAAGGAACAGTTTATTATTGGATAGTCTAAGGAGAAGTCAATGCTTCACTCGATATACAGTGACAGGGAGGTAAATGTCACTGAACAATCCTGAGAAATTGGCTCTGACATTGTGTAGATGCATGTAAATTCTCTGATATTGTTGCAAACATGGGTGTGGTTTGTGAAATGTTTGAATATAATTATGGATTATTATTCTATTACAGTGGCATACCAGTTATTGACTTTGTAGCATTACTAAACTAACCATTTCCCAGATATGAGCATGTAGATGTTAAGACACAAGTGATTATGTTGAAAATCTTTAATGAATTAAACCAAAAAACAAACCAACAAAAAATCTTAAAACTTTTTTGGTACTAGCCTAAGATATTTCAAACATATTTTAGGTAGTATAACACATTTGAGTAACAAACAAAACAGAAACAACCCATTGCAAAAAGCTCAAATCACTTGCGTGGTTTAAATAGTCACAGCCTTGCAGCTCTTCCCTTTAGAGGCTCCAGAGCAGCTCATGTGCTCCCTGCACGCACACAGTCGTGCTCTCTTCCGAAGAGCAAATAAACATTTAAAAAGACAAATAAATAATCACAAAAAAGGTCTCGGATAATTTAATCTGCTGTGGTACATAGATTGTTAGCGCGCTCCCGCACTGCTGCAATGTTAGTTTCTGATTAATATGAATAACTCAATCATAATACAATCTGCAGCAAAAAGCTTGGTTTGAAAGCTAACTAATGCAGGCCTTAAAAGTGTTCTTGTGTTTCATAAAAACATGTTATCTCCACAAGATCTTAGCCAATCCTGAACAATTAACTCTAAAAAAGAGGTACTTCATACAATCCATCATCTGTTTTTATATTCAATCAGAAAATTATGTACAAAGGCGGCATGAATACATGATTTCTGGACCTGCACCCTCCACAAACCTACCCCTTCATCTCTGTATGCCTCTGCTAGTAAATATGTGAAGTCCTGGGATTTGATTTAAACAATCTGGCTGCCCTTTTTTAGTTCTAGAAAACTGCAAAGGACACATTACTCTCTGTAAACTTGATATTTTGTCCCACAACAGTCTACCTGCCCCACTCCATGCACCAGAGGACACCAACCATGGACAGGTCAAGATTACACCCTGGACAACAAATAACCGACCTGTTTCACTCTGTTTTTAAACTTGATTGCAGTAAAATGTCAACAGAATTTCAGTCAAGTTGGTTTACTGGTTCATGTTTAGTAAGTTAGACATGGTTCTTGGTGTGTTTTTTTTTGGCTCTTTTTGCTAACAGATTTTTCCCGTGGACAACAGAACAGAGTTACAGACATATGAAGTGCAAACATTATGCAATGTTGGGAGTTTTTATCCTGGTAAATGGCTAAAATACTCACTACACTTGCACTTATGGTACGGAGTATACAGGCTAGGGAAACTTTCACTAACGAATAAAGATACCAAGACAGCCCTGAAACCAATTAAAAATTTAAAAAGGGACCACCAGGAAGGATGAATGATTATTCCACAGCTGGTTTTGACAAAGTCTGTGATCCACGCATTAAATACAGAGGAGACCTTCTTGTTGTAAATATGAGCGCACACTCCAATGGCTATGTGCAGTAGACCATCTTTCATTGCCCATGCGGACAATATGTCACTGACCTATAATTAAGTACAGTAATTAAGGACAGCCGTGGAGGCAATCCTACGTCGTCTCTGTCTTTATAGCAGTTAGAGACATAGATAAGAAGCACAAGGACCATGATGCTTTAATAAAGGGTGGGCTGGAGGGTGAGGATGCAGAAGTGACAGAGAGAGGGGGATGGGAGGAACAATATGATGACTAGGGTCGTAGAATCAGGGAATGGCAAACTGGACCACCAGTTCTTCTTTAGCATCCACTTTGATTTGAGAGATTGCACTGTAAGCGTAAGCTGCTATCTTGGACACCTGCAAAATATGAGGAAGACAGAGTTTATGCGGAGACAATTTTGTGTGCAAAATAAATAAAATTCACAAATAACAGTGAGCAAAACAGGAAGACCAGTCTGCTGTGCTACTGGATTTATTTTTATTAGGTGGATAAAAAACAGTAACAACGGATAAGTATTAGATATCTTTAAGATCTATTTTAAGCCACACATACATTCATACATTGAAATACCATACAGCTACACATGTTGCATAGTATACCGTTTCCAAATAACTCTGATGTTAAATGTAGCCAACACTGAAACAACACATGGCAAGAAGCAATGTGGGTGATGGAAACACATGGCAACACGTCTTCCATGTGTGTTAGAGTATGATTACCTGCTGAACATCCGAGTATGGCACCAGGTCACTTGCAAGCACTTGGTGGGGCTGGCTGGTGAGGGAGGGGAGAGCAAGGGCTTTCTTCTGGGGCAGACTGTTGCTCAACACAGCCAACTTCGTACTGAAATAAAAACAAGTTTACTGGGGCTGTTGCCCTATCATTACCTAAGTTGCAGTTAAGAGTTAAAGTTTAAAACACAGTATGTCACCTTGAGTGACTGTTGTGTCCTGAGAACCTGCAGTTTAATCTGCACCTGTATTTTAGACTAAACATAGCTGCTGTGTTTGGTAGAAATCTAGCCACTAGATGTCACTGTAACTGAGGCTTAAGGTAACGTTGGAGGTAATGGGCCTGTGCTGTTGCAATTCTTTTTTGTTGAATCACTTTCCCCATCACCTTCTTGAGTCGAGTTGGTGTAGGAATTTCTAAACATTGTTTACAATTTCATCATTACCACGTTTATCTAAGCCAACACAAACCACAGGTGTCCCAACCAAACAGTACATGCCTTCAGGTAAAGCTGGCTCACAATAGTGAGTACGTAATCTCAACATCTCTTTCCCATAAGCTATAAATGAATGAGATTCAGTACAACCAGACAACACTGCAAAGCTCCATACAGTGTACATTACAGTAAATACGGCACAAAGGTAAACTCAACATCTTATAAACTAAAAATGTGATCATTATATGGTTCTAAGAACTGAAATACCCATGCTATCTTCATAGTTTACCTACATGTATGATTCAGCAGGTTAATATTATCTTCAGATACATACCCACACACAGAAAACTGCTGAAGAGCAACAGCCTTCCACGACAAATATTACACAACTACTCAGTCACATACCTGTATTGCCGAGCTTTGTCCATGTATTCATGCTGCTCCATCATGACAGAGTCAGCTGCTGAGACATCAATAATGTTCCTGACAGAGAGGAATAATTGCAGGTTTATTAACAGAGCACGTGAATTACTGCTTTTTCATCCCGAAACACATGCTGAATCTGGCTTGTCTATTGTTATAATGTAGAGTCTTACTGTGCTGTCTTGGTGAGGATGGATGTAAGGAGGGCCTGTTCATCTGTCCTCGCTGAGGGGACACTGGTAGTGATCCAGTCTGTTCCATTTGGGGGCTTGCTGACAGGGTTTGGGTGGGGGATCAGCGGCTTACGTTCATCAGGGTCCTAGAACAGGTGATAGATAAGGTGTTCTGCTCATGACATTTTAACAAATTATGTCACAGTTAATGCAGCAGAAACACATCCAAAACAATGTGGCTTACTTGTTTGTGGTTGTTTTGTTTTTTATTCAGCATAATTAAGTAATTTGTGACCCATTCAAAGTGTATTTTTTTAAACAAAAGTCACAATTTAAATTTCCTGTCTAAAACACAGTATTTGGGTATATCGAACAGAAAGGTTTGATAAGTACTTCTATTGTACTCTACTCTTGCTTCCGTAAACTAACATTAGCTAGGGTCATATGACATAAAACACATCAAGACAATAGCGTCCAGAACATCAAACTCTTCTGTTGTTGGGGGGCCCTTTTGGAACATTTGGTCATTTACTATTTAGGCTAATTCGGTTATTTACAGATTACTTGAAGAACATTATGGTTTCAGGAAATAACATTAACGTAACTAACTTAGCCAAGATGTCTTGATAATCGTAAAAGTGAATGTAAATAAGTTCCCATATGTTCGGTTTCCTTATAAACATGTTTCTTTTACTGAGATCTGTTCAACTCTTCGTTGTGTATGGTCGTTTTTTATCTATGTGCTAACTTCATAGCCTGCCTTGGGTCAGGCCTTTCCAGAAGGCTTTAACTAGCAAGCTAAAGCTATTTTCCAGGTGTCACATAACTTTAAAAACGACCACTTTGTAAGCTCGTCACATGTTTAACTCAAATGCATGTCATGTATGAAAAAACATCGATAAACACAATAATAGCATGCTCTTTGTTGCTTAATAAAATATAATATGGATCGGGACAGTTTAGCTAGCTAGAAGCTAACGTTACCTGCTCTGTGGTTTCGTTCTCGCTGCTGTAACAGCAACCCATTTCAGCGTCCGTGGGGCGAAACTACACAACCCCGGCTTCTCTGTCCTCCGTCAGTAACAAGCCGTGTTTCTCTTCTTACAATAAACATAAAACTTTTCTCCTGCTTGGTTTTACTTCAGCTTCTTCTAAAGGTAGGAAGCTACTGTCAACAGAAGCTCCTCGGACGAGCTATCACATGACAGCAGCACTGGTGCAACAACACAACGGCCACTTCCGGTATATGAGAAGCAGCTGTGGCCTCCGCAACGTGACGAGGGAATTTTCAAACGTGAGTTATGTAAAAAATAAAATAAAAATAAGCAAATATTAATAATAATAACAAATGATCAACAGTGTGAACAACATATACAAATACACAATTAAATCAAATCATACATTACAATTTAAAAAACAATTACACGTCCCAATGGTGTTGGTAATTAGATATTTTTATTTAAAAATAAGAGGGCAAATTTAGTGAAATACAAACATTGCAAATACTTAATCAAGTTAGAGCTGTCTAGATTCATAATAGGCCACCATTAAGCAAAATGAAATAGACAGCAGCTGGAGAAGGAAACAGGACGAGGCATGTTGGTGCACATGTGGCAGTCTCTATGGAAAAAAGATGAAAGGATTTCTCACAGCCTCTGGCTGAGTATCACAGAGTACCACACATGGTGCTTCTACACAACACTTTTTAAAATTTTATTCCTAGTAGGCCTAACTAATTTCACAATACTGTCTGTATATCTTTTCAAAGCTCTTAATCAAAACAGCTTTCGATTCTCACAGCTTTTACAAAAAAGAGGGGGTTGGTTAGACAGTTGCCTGTACTTTTCCTGCAGAAATTTGTTTTGTAACATGCCCTACTGTGTGAAAATGAAATTAATTAGACCGGATCATAAAGAAATGTATCACATTGACCTTCTGATCTTATTCACAGATTCAATTTAAGTTTTAAGCCAATACAACAGTATCAAAACAAATTCAAAAAGATGTCATGGACTGAGACTGGCATCCTCTTCATGTTGTTTCCTCGAAATTGTACAAACAGCATTGAGAACAAATGTGCATATGTGTATATTTAAAATTATGTGCGGTAAGAAAGACTTGAAAACATTAATTTTAAAGTCTAGAATCTGGTTTTACCCATAGCCTAAATTCTACACGGCAAAACCATGAGTAGCCTAGGATAAGGGCTACTTCAGTGTAGGCCTATTGGTTCCTTTCTTTTTTGTGTCAAACACAGTTTGCAGTTCAGTCTATAGAACATTAATGCCAATTGCCAAACTAAAGAACCAAATAAGCAGTGTGAGTGTTAAATGTGGAGGCAGGCACCAGTCTGATGGGGTGGGATGATGACTGGGAGGCGCCTGCCCTCTCATTAACCCCCCGTTTCCTCCACACCTCTTCGTTTACACCTAGGACTACATGCCGGTCAAGTCCAGGCAGAAGAGCACCAACTTTGCAGACTTCACTTTGTTCTTGTTGAAACAAAAACAATGCTTGTTTCTGTGCTCAGCTTTGTTTTGCTTTTTGGAGTTGCTCATGCTTTTGACACCAAGGCTCCTGCCCAGCTCGGGCCGCTGTCGCTCGGGTTCAGTTCCTCGGTCCGCTCGGTGTGTAAACCCATCCCGAGCACGCTGTCTCTGTGCCACGGGATCGGCTACAGGCACATGCGGATCCCCAACTTGCTCGGCCATGATACACTAAGAGAGGCCCAACAGCAGTCGGCGGCCTGGCTGCCCCTTATCTCCAAGCTGTGCCACCGGGACACCAAGAAGTTCCTGTGCTCGCTGTTTGCTCCGGTGTGTTTGCCGGAGCTCAGCGGGCCGATCAGCCCCTGCAGGAGCCTGTGCGAGGTCGTGCGGGACGGCTGCGTGCCCGTTATGAGCGCGTTCGGGTTCCCCTGGCCGGAGATGTTCAACTGCACCCGGTTCCCGCGCGGAACGGAGCTCTGTATCCCGGCAACCTTAGCGCAGGAGGGGCGAACGGCAGAGGAGGTCAGGCACGAGGAAGTGTTGAAAGGTCAGTGGATGGATCTGTTTCTGTTTGGCAGCTTTTACCCTAGGCTACACTCTTAAAAAAAATACAGCTGCTGATTTATCATCACACTTATATGCTAGGCCTACAGGTAGCATACTGTCAGCTACTTAAAATAAACAACATTGTCACCTCCAAATCATTTTGATATGACAGTCCAGCATATCCTATTATAGGCCTATATGTTACATGCACTATAGAGTCCTATCCTGCTACAGTATGCCCAATATGCTAGGCTTTGCAAGTGCACTACGCCACAAGCATAATTCTCTCTGCATGCATATTTTTGAACAATGCACTAGTAACTAGATATGTTCCTTAAAGTGTATTTGGAAAGTGCCATTATATAATTTGTCCAGTCTTTTAACGTAAGATCCTGCTCAGTACAGGCGCATAGCACAGAATTCTCGACAAAGAATGCCAGGGTTGGCATTCTTTTTGGGCCCCATGGCTATTAATTCTAGTAGGCCTATCTTTGTGGGCCCTTCTCATTAGGGCCGCCTGTCAGTCCCCCTAACCCCCAGTCGGTTACAATTCCTTACTAAACATTTTGGGATACTCATACTGAATATCAAACATGTTTGGTTACACATTTCTGTTAAAAGACAAATCTGTTTGTTCTTTGAATCTTTTTAACTCTACTATTATTATCAGTGTCTGCCTCAGCAGTTTACAATGAATTGGTCTGTAGTAGGCCTACAAATCTGTATTATATTGAAAAATGTTTTCTACCTCTTTGATCTGTTTCTTGTGCTGCTGTATCAACTGAAATGTCCCCTCTTGGAGATCAATAACATTTTATTTTATCCAATCTTATCTTTTCAAAGTAGTTTGTATGCCTCAATCCCAGAGTTTGGGCTCAAAGACAATCTGACAACCATATTGTGTTTTTTACATCCCCACTGCTCCCAGCCATCTAATCCCCCCTCTCTTTTCCAACTCCCAGGGAGTGTTATCTGTGATGCTTGTAGCCTGGCTGCTGAAGGCGAAACTGACATCCAGGCAAACTTCTGTCACAGTCCATATGGTGAGAACAAACTGATGTAAATAATGTAAGCTACAAAATACATCCTTTCTTTCTTTTTTCAAATTGGAGCAGAACACAGCATAACCCTCTGTATTATGGCTCCAATTAAAAACAGGCCACAGAGAAGGTGATCTAATCCAAGAGATAGATAGGTTGTTTTACAATGTGTTTGAAATAGCACCTGTTACCTTGCCATTAGTTCATTGACGTTGGGTTGTCAGGCCCTTTGAATAGCATTCTCTCTGTCTCTGTTTCAGCGTTTAAGATGCGTCTGGACAGTGTGTCGATGGTGGGAGGGGACCGTCAGTTGGTGCCTACGGCCCGCAGCCGCATCCTGCGGTGGGCAGGGGGGAGGTGCAGAGAGGGCAGAAGGGGTTGGAGGCGCAATGGCCCACAGTGCTTTGTGGCTGCAAGAAGGAAGCACATGTACTTGTCCTGGCTTAGACTCTGCAGAGACTAATGAAGACAAGGGGTTAGAGGAGGAGCACATGGACAAGAGACAAGCAAAAGAAGGAGGAAAGGAGGAGAAATGGTCCCAGAGAGGATGGTACCTGGCCCTGGCTCAGGCGGAAGAGGGACGACTGGTGCTGACTCGACTGGTGAGGTGGACCAGAGGGGACAAAGAGCTGAAGAAGTTCATCAGAATGCTCCTTAAACCGTCCTGTCCAGAGCTGTAGACAGGGAGTTCTTAACCATTGCAGTCCTGCCCAATGGACGCCGCTCTGTAGTCATATGTAGTCTGTAACTGTGTGCTAATATCATTAAATACTGAACAGCTAACAAATAGTTCCCAAATAACACTGAATAAATCACTTTATTACCGATTGTTAGATACAACGTCAATTAACCTTAGTTCATAGAAATCTGTGAATCTGCATACTGGCCACTGGTTTCTGATTAACACTCAATAACCAATAAAAACTATGTACATATTTTATTTTGAATCCCATCATGCCATTCAGGTAAAATAGAGCATTATGTTACTAAACTGACAAAGTGAGTGATTATTAAACAGAGAGCTGGTGTCTGTGCACCTTATTGTAATTAACAATTACCCCATTATTCTGGAAATCTCACGCAGTCAGTGTGGTAAGGCATTGCTACAAAAGTTACTACTACACATGGCATGCAAAGGTTGATATAATTCCAATTGGGATAATGTTTGTGTATTTTCTTTGGATTTTTTCTGTACATTTGTGTAAATAGGAATGCAAAATATAACCCTTTAATCAAAGTCAAAGTGTTTGGTAATGATTGCAGGGTTTTGGCTGATCTCATCACACATTTTCTATTGATACATATTTGGGTTGAAGCATTATACCTGTAATGATAAAGAAATGTTTTGTTATACAACCTATTCTATCACAATGTTGATTTATACACATTAAGCATACACCATAAAAATAATAGACCTGCAAGTTTTTTATTGCGTCATATTTTACTATTTTGTTTCACAGCAACTTAAGTCTCAGTAGTTTTATGAGTGAAATGTTAGGAAGTCACATCAAAAGAGAAACATTAAAAAGAAAGAGAAAATTATGTGATGTAAACAATAAATCATGTAGATTTCATTTTGGTTTGGTATCTATGTTTGCATGTTATTACATTTATTTGTTTCTTATGTGACTCTACTGTAGGTTTTTACTTAATTTAAATTTTAACAACAAACTTTAATAATAAAAAATTGGAATTCATATCATGTTGAGTTACATTTAATTGAAACCCATTCATTAGCTTTTTTGGGTGTGTTTGTTTTTCTTGACTTTTCTATCATGACTCAGTAAAGAAAGAAATTTGATTCCACACAGACACACACCTGTTGCTGTTAACTTCATATATCAAATGTCTCATACTGCCTCTCTCCATCTCACTGTCTCTGCTCCTAGCCACTGTATCAATCCTATTCTAAATATCTAACTATAGAAACTGCGTGTCTTGTCAAAAATGACAAAAATGGGTGTTTAACAGCTATAGAGTTATGTTACTGTCAACTGTCTGTTCATTGGAAATAATTACAGGACATATACTGTCATGCATGTGATACATAAATTATTCACACCTCCAGGTCTCTTACCTTCTCTTACACACACACAAACACACACCTCTGTCTTTCTGTGGCTGAAGTGCCACTTTCATCCTTATCATTCGCACTGCTGATCTGCTTTTACCAACCTTTTCAGAAAACAGGTGAGTGTGTCTGTTTTTCGTGGCACAGTAAGAGAGACTTTATTTAGATTCAAACATAGTTTGGTATAACATCTGTTTTTATTTGGCTCAGAAAGCCTGCAGAGTCTACGATTACCTGATGCATCTCGAGAGGCACAACACTTTCTCTGACATCTACCACAGGACTAACCCATGAATGATTGTTCTTGTGTAGATCTCATCTTGCATAAACTAATGTGTTTAATCTTTTTGGAATCATGTTAGGAAAAGATGGATTGATACAATTTTCATTATAGTTTCATTCTCATAATTGTCTTATAATAGCCATCTTTAGTATTCCCAAATGTACCTCACAATGTATACCTTTTCTTTTTTCTTTGTATTGATTAGAAATCCTTTGTTAGTTGTGATTGATCTTTTCAGTAGTTTTGTTCATTCAATTCATGGATGTAAACATTTAAATCCATGCATCATTACAAAAGCATCAGGGTTTGGGACTAAATACTCAGGATCTTAGTGCACTTGAATATCAATATCAGAAGGCAAAATATCAGTGTGATAATGAGTATATGTTGTGTATATGTTGTACTTGTACATGCCATGTCAGTCCATGACTGTAAAAACAGAGTAGGGAGACAGAAGTCCTTCAGTGAATCGCTGGTCCAACGCTTATGTAGAGGTTCATTCAAAGGCAGCACATGAAGACATGGAATCTACCTCATTCAAACAAAGTATAAATACAGCTTAGTTGACCATCAAGTTGATATGAACAACATAACATGTTTCAACATAATTGAGTATAAGTATCTATTGAATCTACTTGTTTGTAATTTCTTTTGCAAGCTAGGATGGTGTCGGCTGCTATTGCTCTGGCCTTCATTCCCCTCCTGTTGACAATTATTATCCGGTGCCGCTACTACTTTGTGCTGTTTTATCGGGCGGTCCTGGTCAGGATATGGAAGGACTGTGTTACTGGCCTGAGTCGTGAGGAGCGGGCTTACCAGTATGTTCTCACTCATGCCACCCCTGGAGACCCCGACAGCATCCTGGATGCCTTCGATGTCTGGTGCAGCAAGGTGGAATTCATCAGCAACATTGGGCCTAAAAAAGGTGAGAAGATTATTTACACTACACTTTATCATCTGTTTACACGTATGAATTTACATGATGTGTTTGTTGTGTAGGGAAGATCCTGGACCGACTGCTGATGGAGCAGAGCCCTCTGACAGTGCTTGAGCTGGGTGCCCACTGCGGGTACAGCACTGTGCGGATTGCCCGGTCTCTGCCCCTGGGTGCCAGGCTCTACAGCCTTGAGATGGATGCGAGGAACGCTGCCATCGCTGAGAAAATCATCCGCCTGGCAGGGTTTGACGATGACACAGTGAGAGAACAGAAACATGGAAACACTGTATATCCACTATGTACTTTAGGCCTTTTGATAAAATCCCAACTGACCTGCTTACAGGCCATCATTATTACTTTTCACATGAATACGGGACATTTTTATTTCATGTGTTGAATATGGAAAGTATTATACCTTCGAGACATTCACACGGTATGTTCTTCAGGTGGAGCTCATTGTAAATCCATCTGATGAGGTGATCCCTCGGCTTCGGTCTGACTATGGTTTGGAGAGGCTGGATTTTGTCTTCATGGACCACTGGAAGAAATGCTACCTCCCTGATCTGCAGGTGACTAGAATAAGTCATTACAAAGGACATATGAGCTAAGAAGAAGAAGATAGCATGAGTTTTCAGAAGTCTGTTTCTTTAAAAAATATAATATGAATGTACTTTGGCAATAAACATGCACCTGAAATTGTACTTAAATTAATATATTACAGTTATGATCCTTCTCATTGTTACCTGGTGGAGTCCCTTAGTTAAGTGATACTGCCTCTGTGTGAGTTACAGATGCTGGAAGGCTCTGGTCTGCTGGGAAAAGGGTCTATGATCGTGGCCGATAACGTGCTGTTCCCCGGGGCTCCAAAGTTCCTCAGATACATTCGCAAGAGCGGCCTGTATGAGTGGAAGGTCCATCGGGCCACACTAGAGTACAGCAAAGGCATCCGGGACGGGATGGCAGAGCTGGTGTACCAGGGAATCAAGTAGATCATGCAGACTGGGATATCACACACTACTAGTCACACATAGATTTTTGTAGCAGCAAGGGATGAATTGATGATGTTATTCCCTGTTAAATAAGTTGTTAAACATAACTGTAAATTCTTACCTTAAAAAAGAAAGAATAATAAACTATCTAAAATTATTTGATTATAACTGCCAATTTTGAAAAAAAAGAGAAAATTCATTAAGTATGCAAATTAAGCCCTATGATGTCATTTTTGGTGGCTTTATAATAAATATCCTTCACATACACGTTGTATTGTGAAGAAATTGTTTGACTTCAAGTGGGAAATGTATAGCCTGCCTCCGCCGTCTTACATACTTGCGCTCAATTTTCATTTTCCTTCAAATGTACAAAAGTCTGGTTGGGCCAGGCTAGGAAATGTAACCATTACCTGGAAATATATATATTTGTTGTTTTTTTAGATATGAAATTCTGTAGGGCTGCAGCTAACGATTATTTTCATAGTCAATTAATCTGTTAATTTTTTGAGTAATCGGTCAGTTGTTTTGTCTATAAAATGTCAGAAAATGGTGAAAAATGTGGCTCAGTGTTTCCCTAACGCCCAAGATGGCGTCCTCAAATGTTTTGTTTTGTCCACAACTCAAAGATATTTAGTTCACTGTCATAGAGGAGAGAAGAAACTAGAACATATTCACTATCACTATCAATCCTGCGATTAATTTAAAAGTTGACCACTAATTGATTAATCGCTGCAGCTCTAAAATTACATAAATTCAATTATAGACATTGGCACCATCCTAATCATACATTTAAACACCAAATTCACAAACACCTTTCTCAGTACTGGACTTATCCATTCTACTACTACTTCCCTTACTACCATGTTACATTTGATGTTCAATGTTAATAACAAATGAAAATGTAGACAACAGGAAACATGGTTTCATAAAATGTATTTAATTTAATACAAAAAAGCAAGACTTTTGTTCATTTTAGTACAAAAAAATCAAAGCCTTGGTAAGCAATCCTTAAAGGAAAACATTTGAATGGACACTGAATTCATATTTAAAATGACATTCTTCAAAAGTAATGGCTGCTCTAACATAGTTAAAAAAAAATATCATAATGTATTTCAATAACAACTGATGCATTGTCCGAATATAATACTTTTTTGCACGTTTTTATGACGTTTTAACTGGTAGTATATCTGTAACAAAAGATCAGCAGCATACACAACACTAGGAAACAGAATCTTACTATGTGACAAAGTATCTGTCAGTCTCCTTTATAGGTAACAAATTATTAGCTGACTTAACTGTTGTTTCTGTTCAGTCAGCTGAGAAGTGGCACATGACTGAAGATATGACAAGGTCAAAGTGTAAATGAGGACCACTGGGCTGATGCCTACTCCCGCCACTCTGTGTGTGTGTGTGTGTGTCTGTGTGTGTGCGCGCATGCCAGGTAGCAACACACACAGTGATGTCCAACAATGTCACAGGCCTTCAAAGGCCAACTGCAACTTGAAATGACACACTTTGTGCTGGATGTATCCAAACTCCCTCTAATGAACATCATGATTCAAGCTGTGATTCACTTATATTCTTTTCCTGTTTACACAAATATAAAAACATATCTCTGTCACAGACTGAAGGGGCAGCAGTCGTGCTTTAAATGGGGAGTAAAAATCCAGTGCCAGACAGGTTGATGGAGACTAAAATTGACTTTTGTCTTAAATCATCCACTGGTCTTGGTCTGGTCCCTCTATGTCCGCCTGACAGAAGGAAACAGAGTCAGATTAAAGACTACAATTTCTCAGTTTGGGGAGAGGAAGGCAGCTAAAAAGGAAACAACACAACAAGATCAATATCAGCGTATTTAGTACCTATGCCTTCAGTCAAGGTTTTTAAAAGAATTCCTTCCACTACTTTACCTATCTGGAACTAGCCTACTCATGCGCACATACAGCGAGTTTGAACATATTTTGTTAAAAAAGCAATACAGCGGCTGCTGCAAAATATCGAGAATTGGTGTGGGAGAAAATTGCTGCTTGAATCAATGCATAAGCTCTAATACAGTGTATTAATTTCTTATTTAATCACAGGTATCCTAAAATATTATTGGTGAAAACTAGAATGGTATTACACCTACAATTTTATTAAGGTGCAACTGCTACTGCTACTACTATTACTACTACTACTACTACTACTAATCCCATTCTGAGGTTGCAGCACCATGTCATTACCAGAATCATGATTTATAATCATTTATTTCTTTTTAACATCTCTCACTGGTTTGTGTCCAGGGAACTCTACAAAAACGTTTAAACATGTTTCACAGCAAGTCACATTCTTCTGATGGCGCTTTGCTACAGTGGCTTTACTAATAAGCTGCAAAAAAGGACATGCCATGTTCGAGAAGTAGTCTGCCTAACACAGTTAAACCAACACTTTTTTAAATTCATGCAGAATGACAAAACTGCGCTTAAATGCGCCTACTACAGACTGAATGAATGAATGAGGAAATGAAAGAGCGCTGTGTCAGAGTGAGGAGGCTGAGCAAAACTCCAGGTTAATTGAAGAAAACCTGCTCCCGTACAGGTTAGGTTTACAGGCTCGGTTACCATAGTAACTGACTCTGAAACGGGCTGGAGTTACCCCTCTCTCTTAGGTTTGATAAACCTCCCTTTCTGAAACAGAAAACCCAGAGTTTACTTCATCTCAGGTTAACAAACTCAGAGTTTTCACTAAACCTGCTTTCTGTAAACGGATTCCCGCAGGTTGGCACAGTTTGGTTTTTGTTGGTGTTTGTGGAGCCTGGGCTGTCTACAGAGACCGCGTATTTTACAGTGTTTTCAAGGAACAGGAAGCTCACGGATAGTGAGGAGATGTTTGCGGTATGAAAAATATTGTAGCCTAAAAAACGACGCGCGTCATTGCTTGGAGCACCTTTAAAGCATCAGGCCATATGCAAACGGTACGCTCTAGTCGGCCTCAGTCATTTACTGTACTGCTGTATTGACTGCAGGGCAGAACAAATACTTTCTACAAATCAGAAATGCACCTCATTGATCTCGCCGTCATCAGGTGACTCGTTGTAGTCATTCATCTCATCCATATCCTGCATGTCTTCTTCATCTTCCGAGTCTTCCTCGCTGTCCTCCTCATCCTCGTCATCCTCTTCTTCTTCTTCCTCATATCCCGCCTGCGCCACATTAAAGCCAGATGACTTAAATGGAGGGAACCATGTTACCAGTGTATGTTTCATACTGTAGCATGGTGAAACTCAAAAGCAGTATTGTTGAAATGCATCTGTCGATTATATATTAATGGCAACACATTACCTCATAAATAGGTTTCCCAATCGGCATCAGGTTGTTGTCTTTCTCAGCAATGCTCTGCAGCTGAGATGGAGACATCCATATATCACAATGTGAGCGTGAAGAGAGTGAACAAGAAGCTGTGCTTCAGTAGAGGTGTTTACCCAGGTTTGGTGCTGCTGCTCCTGCTGGTGCAGCTCGGTCTCGTCCACACAAGGTCGGTCAAGATTGAACCACAGGGACTCCGTTATCCGGGGGAAGAGAGAGGGGAACAGCGTGGACATGTCTGTCGCACGGGGACAACAACAAACACGCTGTCAACCAGCAAGCCCATGTGTCGCCTGGGTTGTGGCATATGTGCCGCTTTTACACACAAAAACAAAACGTTAAAACTAGTCTATGCTTAAAACCCTTGTCTACCAGAAGATAAATTGAGTCATAAAGTATGTATCGGACAAAAACACAATTTAAAACGACACCGGAACGGTGGAGGGATCTCGTTACGGTCATTTAACGTAACACGTCTTCCAGTTTTATGACATAAAAACTCTAAAAGGTAGCTAATTGCAACCCCGCGAATCTTCTAGGTAAAAATGATGTCATATAAGCCATGCTATTTTACCCGTAATTAATAGCGAAATTATAAATAGTGTAAGTACCTGCCAACCTCTCGCTCCAGCTTTCAAAATTTTCAAAAACAAATTTAACCGGAAACCCCTGGTGTTCCCCTGTCAATGTTTCCGGAATCGTCTAGTCCAGTGTCATTTTACAATGGTTCCGCCTGGGTGGCGGCAGCAGTCGATCTAGGAAAGTGAAGCTAGAGCCAGTCTACGTCTATTAGAAATGATCTGGGGAAGCAACGATAGGTATATAAGTATGTAACAATTTTTTTTACAACTGCTCACAATCTTTACATATCACATGTTTATTGAAACCGCTCACACTCAAAGAGCAAAACTACACACCAGGTTCCGCCTTTCACTTAGTTTTCATGCATAAAACACTTTTTTTAAACAGAATGCACAAATTAACACAAAAAACAATCAAAGGTCAGATTACCTGTTTTGAAAAATGGATGCCAACAATGGACAGAGAACAAGGGGAGTAGGAGGGAGAGGCAGGGGACAACAAAGGAGGAAAAGTTTGTTGGAACTAGAGGAGGAGGAAGACAAAGAAGAGAAGGAAGGAGAGCCATCTCTGATGAAATTAAGGCCACACCATGTGATCAACCCCTGGTTGAGAGAAGCTGAGAGTAGTGTCCATAATTCCAACCTGTTTTTCTTGTATGCTACTGTATTCAACACCCTGCTACTGTTACAACAGTAATGTTTTTCAAAATAAATATTTTCTGTTTCAACATTGCATTGGTGTTTACAGTGTACTTTTTAGCCACTGCCAGCAGATTATTATCACTGTAGAACATTGTATGGAAATGTAGATATTAGCCAATAAAAGACAAAAATGTTTTAGATTTAAAGAAAGTACATGGCATATCCCAAAAAAGATGTTTGCCATTTGATGGAAATGCTTCATTATGAGATGTGTTGATGGAATTTTGAATGCTGTGTTTCATTTTGAAGGTGATATGAGGCATTTTGCATTTTGTGTGTGCAGTTTTGGGAATTGTGTGTAGAGTTTTGAAAAAAAGAGACATAGTTTTGAAAATGTGATAATAATTTGCATATGATACAAATATGTCCTGATGTATTTTGTTGCATAAATACTGATAAATATTTCAATTGATAGTGACATCTGAGAACCAGAGTAAATGTTATAAGGACATTTTCTTTCATGCTGTCTTTTTTTTTAAAGCTTCATCTAATTTACACTTGTACAAATTAACCACTTTAACATGCTTGTAATGTTTAATGTCGAATCAGGAGACCACCAACACAGATGCAGAAGAAACTTATCTTAAATGCTAGTTTATTAAATTCCCGGGTCACGCTGACTGTGTGTGTGTGTGTGTGTGTGTGTGTGTGTGTGTGTGTGTGTGTGTGAGAGAGAGAGAGAGAAATAGAGGAGGGTAGACCTTGAGATAAGACAAATCTTCCTCACAGCACTAAAATGTAATAAAACTCAGATTAGTGCATACACTCTACTCGTTCCTTCTCTCTTTCTCACACATACACACACACACCATACACACACCAGGCACACATGAGGCACTGATACACTGGCACATACTTTGGACTTTGGAAAC
Source organism: Etheostoma perlongum (assembly GCA_026937815.1). Lineage (NCBI taxonomy): Eukaryota > Metazoa > Chordata > Actinopteri > Perciformes > Percidae > Etheostoma > Etheostoma perlongum. The sequence continues at coordinate 18,418,255 of CM049373.1, forward strand.
ATATCATGCATAGGTGCGTCTTTTTTAAGTTTTGTTTGGTCTTGAGAAGTAAGTAAGAGGCGACTGTAGACACCAATTTATCGACTCATCCCTTCAAGAAGGAATCATCACAGAATCTAAAAGGTAACATTATTCTTGTCATAATTGCTTTCTTGAAAATCTTCTCATTGGTCTCTGAATGTGTTGCTATATTTAGTCGTTACAAATACATGCATTTAGCTTGCAGGGCGAGGGTTTCAATTTCTGTTCAATGAAGGAAGAATACTTAAATGATGTTTCCGTTTTTTACATTCACAGTGTCTTTAGTTGCTTTCCATTGTTTCATTCCAAACTGAATGAAGACTTGCTAGAGAGGGAAAACAAATAAATCAGCAGACGGTGTTAACTTTACAGTAACGAGTCAGATGCTGATTTTCTTTTTAAATATAGGTCTAGTTGTTATTTTTTATGTTACATAGCGGTTACTGAGTTATGTATCAGTGTGTATCATGTCATAAAATAAATTAAAGATGTTACAGTGGGCTCAATGGGTTAATGTCTATCAGATATAATGTTGTAGTGAGTTAACCTCATTTCCTCCAACACCAACAATTGCTGTAAAAACTATAGGCTTAGTTTGAAACATTTAACAAAGATGGCACTGGAAGTAGGCCTACTTATATAAAATAACTAAAATACATATTACAAAAAAGCAACATGTCTATATTAGAAACAATTTTCCTTTAAATAGGAATGGCAATGATTATTTGTGTAAAGACTGTCATCAGTTTGAGTTGTTGTTAACTTGAACTTTCTGCCAGATTTTTTGTTTAGTCTTGAGGTGTTTTACTTCAGACTGTATTTGTGTGTACATTTCTACTCATTGTTTGTATACATAACTTTCCATCCCTCAGCAATACACTTTCTACAACCCTCTGCTTATGTATTTGAGAAAAGACTTAAGTACTTGAGAAATGTCTCTCAAGGTCCAGGTTGTTTTGTTCAAAGAAGCCTTGAAGTATGGTAGGGATTGTGGTTAAAAAAAAAAAGAAAAAAAGAAAACAATCTTAAGAAACTTGTTTTAAGCAATTGTCTAAGGATGTTTGAAAGGTGGGGCCAAAAAGTGGTCTTTAAGCTGTTCATCAAGTTACACATTTTGTTTTTTTATTTATTTGGTAACACTTTACTTAAAGGTATCTACATAAGAGTGACACAACACTGTCATGAACACATGACACTGTCATGACACAGTCATCACACATGAACCCTAACTGGGCTGACTCAGCTGTTCAGAAGAGAGGTGAGAACCACAAATAGAATGATTAAATAAATATATTAAAAAATATAATGTGTGACCACCCCTTATGTGTCTGTGTGATAGTGTAACCTATTTGACCGGATTGGATCAAATCTTGAAAATGGGTTGTTCAAAAGGGAAAGAAGGAATCTGAAATCAGATTAGATCACGGAATCCAATCCTAGTTTTAATCTGGAGCATACCTTCAGTTTGTGTTGTTCAAAACTTGTCAGTAGGATTGGATGGACAGATGGATAACTTTGAACTCCTAAAAAAACAGGATTATCCTGATCCCAACAGGGGGTAGGATTTCAAGGTGGATTCCAGAAAAAAAATGTAGTAAAACTTTAAAATTGGTCAAATAATACATTTGTATCATTCAGTGTATACTTTAATTTATATTTTGCACTTGACTTGTGTAACCATTGTAACAGTGATAAAGTAGATAAAGTAGACATAGACTACCAATTAAGCTATTCAGTACAGTAAATTAAAAATAAAATTAAAATGATCTTGTCCCCATGAAACAATCCCCCAAACAGATTTCTATAACACACAAAATCAAATATTCCATTTTTATGTCATTCATCACTGTATTTTTATTTCAAAGAAACAATCATCAGAGATGAACCTATCAAAAATAATATCTGGTCTCTGTTCCTCAGATGAAGAAGAACCCTGAACATTCTTTGTTTTGTTAACTATTGGACTTTTAGCATTTTCTATTTTTTTCCAGACGCTTTCAAAATATCCATAATGTTTTTGTTAATGTTTATTTCTTTTTTATTTGTTGTGGCTCAGCTGAGGGATCATAACAGAAATTATGAATATAAGTGGATGTTTATGTTATTTTTGTGTTTTGTCTCAAAATAAGAAACACTTGAAGTGACCCCATGTTGGCTCTTCTACCTGTTCTTTACATATCTGGTAGCCCACATTGTGATGTGTTGTCCCATTTAGAGCACTGGTAATCCGTATTTGGTCATCTTAAAAACTGTTGCTTTGAAAAACCGGCATAAGAGTAAAATGGATAACCTGATCCTGAATAGCAAAAAATGTGGATCCGGATAATTTTGATCCAGATGAAATGTTTTCACTCATGCACACTTACATCACTGAGCATACTGACAACCCCACCCCACACCTTGATAATTTGGTCTCATTTTGTTTGATATTATAATTCAATTTAATAAAACTTTATTATAGTGTGTCTCTTATTGATTGTGGCCTGATATCACGTTATTACACGTTGTTAACACGAGCTCTAGGCAATGGTCAGGTGTGTGTGTGTGTGTGTGTGTGTGTGTGTGTGACTCAGATTAGAGGTTACAGGACATGCCTGTAAAACTGTTAAACCTCTGACTGGTATTGTATGTTGGCTGTCATCCCATTCTTTTTCCTACCTGTTGATAAACAGTATATTAATCCCTCCCTGCTGCAGAGCCATGTGGGTTGTCCTGGCCTTGCTGCTACCATTCTTCAGTGGTGCTCTGTCATTAGACAAACTCAACATGTGTATGGACGGCAAACACCACAAAGTAGACCCTGGCCCTGAGGGAGAGCTTTACCTTCAGGTGATGAACACAAATGTCCCCATGAAACATAAAACAAATAAATAGTGGGATGCTGGGAGATTCAAGTGGGTATAACGTTTTCTTCTCATCAAAACAATGTTTTCAGTTCAACAGCATAAAGTTACCCCTCTTTCCTTTTTCTTTTTCCAGTGTGTTCCCTGGCGTGACAATGCATGTTGTACTGCCAACACTAGCACAGAAGCCCACAACGATAACTCCTACTTGTACAACTTCAACTGGAATCACTGTGGTGTCATGAGCCAACAGTGCAAGAAACATTTCACCCAGGACACTTGCTTCTATGAGTGCTCACCACACTTGGGACCCTGGATACAAAAAGTGTGTGTTGTGCATTCAGTCCCTCTTGTATGTGTGTACTGAGAACACTAGATGGCAGCAAAGAAGTTGAAAGGGCTTGTCAGGACAGTTAAATCTACATATGTTATGTTGCCAATATTCTATATAATCACTGTATTACATTCTGTAATGAGAGACTTTGCAATGCGCCCTAGTTTAGTTTGTGGACACCTTTTTATAACTCACCTGATCCTTTTTTTAAAATTCCCCCAAGTACTTCATAAATCATAGCATTGCAACTGTTAGGGCACTCATAATTTCATTCTAGAAATACATCACCTGTGTTCTGAAATGATGGATCATATACTAATCAATTATATTTATGTAGGTGGATCAGACCTGGCGTAAGGAGCGCATCGTGGATGTGCCTCTGTGTAAGGAGGATTGCCACCAATGGTGGGACGACTGCAAGAATGATTTCACCTGCAAGACTGACTGGCACAAGGGATGGGACTGGAGCTCAGGCAAGTACACACACACACACACACACACACACACACACACACACACACACACACACACACACACACACACACACACACACACACAAACAGATCAGTGAAGCACAGACTTTCTTACATTTGTATGTGTAGCCCACAAAAAACAAATTCACACCTTTGCATGCACATTTACATCTTACATTTTCTCTCTCTCACTCCCTCCCCTACAGGGATTAACAAATGCCCTGAAGGTAGCAAGTGCAGAAAGTGGACTGAAATTTATCCCACACCCAAGTCAATGTGTGAAGAAATCTGGTCCAATTCCTACCTTTATACCACCTACTCAAAGACCTCAGGCCGCTGCATGCAGCTCTGGTTCACTGGGACAAATCCCAACAGGAAGGTAGCTGAGTACTACCTTAACAAAGCACAGCAACACCAAAGCTTTGCCTTGACAGCACTGCTTCTCCTGGCTTTTGCATCTTTCTCTGTCATGATGTCCTAAAATGATATACTTGACATATTTCATCTCAGAAGTACCAATAAAACTGCTTTAAAATGCTGTTTCTGTCACTTTCTTGTGTCCTTTTAGGTCAACGAGCTTCTTAACTGATTGTAAGAAGACTTCTTTGGTTTGCATCTGAGTAAACAGGCCCTCTACATAAAATAAGATTTACCAATCACTCCACAAAATCCCCAGTAACACTGATTATACAAACAATTTATAATATTATATCTTAGGGATTTTAATGTCCATGTATTCCAGTACAGCTGTAAATTAGATTTTTTCTCAAGTATGTGTAACTTTCAATTTAATGTAAGGTTGCGTCCATAAAATGCAATGTATACACACAAAAAACAAGATTATTGTTTCACAACCAAAATGGGTAAGTAGTCAAAATCAAGGCAGCATAGCAGTTTTGTGTAAAAAAGTAATGTGAAAAAGGATAGTAGATCCAAAATTCTATGTGGATAAAGAAAATAGAACAATAATAAATGTGTCTCGACAAGGTATGTTGGGACATGCCACATAATGTGTTACTGCACAAGTGTAGGAGGATATTTCTGTAGTGCAAACTATGGATGAGTTTAATAACCTCTTCATAACCTCAACGACCTGTGAGGAAATAGTAAAACTGACCGAGGATCTGCATTGAGGGAAAATATTTTTCTACACTGGGCCCCAGTGAACACTGTCACATGACCACTCTGGGCCAGCTGGTGGTTAGTGGGCTCCACTGCTTGGTAATTATGGAGTTTCAAGTCCTGTGTGTGTGTGTGTGTGTGTGTGTGTGTGTGTGTGTGTGAGTGTGTGTATGTGAGGGGCATGAGTTTACATATGTGTGCGTCTGTGCCACGTCTGAATGTGATGTATCAGGTCTTTGAATATGTCTTGTGATTGGTTAGCTGGTATGTGTACAATATGTGACCATAGAGGACCTTGGCTGATTAAAGATAAGTCTGAAAAATATATTTAGCAACTTTTGTGCACTCTGTACTTTTATAGGCAAGGTCTGAGATAATTAATCTTGTACATTTACAAAGACATAACAGATGCATTAACTTTATATTTGGAAAATGTGGTCTTATCTTCTGACAGTGATCAGACTAGAAAAGTGCTTCTCCACTTCATCTTTTTCTTGTGCTTTTATTTATTTATTCTGTATTATCTTTTTGTGTAGCGCTTTGTAAACCTTGTGTTTGTTAAAATCGTGCTATAGAAATAAAGTGGATTTGGATTGGATTTAATTTAACATTGCAAGGTCAGCTGTGAACCCCAGACCAGTCTTTCCTGTCTCTTTACTCTGCATGAACTGTATGACTTAAGCTCCTTTAAGAGAGGTGTGGCCTTGCATAGGGCTCATTTCTCATCTCATTGCAGAAGTTTGATAAATGCTGGAGCCATAATTGAGCCAATAGTTTTATTCAAACATGAACGTAACAATGCTCCAATATTTCAATGACCAGAACATACTGAAATAATAATAATAATAAATAAATAAAATAATAACAACAATCACCATCAATTTGTCATAATCCCTTCAAACTACACAGTTAATGACCTTACACATAATGTCCCCGCTCTAAGAACTGGAGACATATAAAGATGCTGACTGCACTCATGTAACAAGACTAATAGACACTACACACTACATGAACAGCAAAATGATGTTGAGGTAGGGTTATGTGATACGGTCTTAGAAGGGCAAACATATTGTGCATGTCTTTAATATTATATATAGTTTTATAGCTTTCTGTATCTTGGATGATGGACGTTAGCTGATGTGAGGTACCCATGCTAGTTAGCTTTATTTTGCTTTACACAATATTTAGCACATATATAGTATTTAAATATGTCATATATCAGGTTATGAACAAAACTTAACTTCTATGTGACATAATGTGCCGACTCACGACCCTTTGCTACATATTATCCCACTCTCCCATTGTTTAGCCACATACTTTTCAGTCTTTTACAGTCAACTCCCACACAAGAAGACACACACAGACATACACAGTGTGATGCCATGGTCAGAAATAGATTTGGGATTGCTGGTGTCCCTGTGGCTATTTATACACAACTTTTCTGAGGTCAATGACAACACACACACACACACACACACACACCACCAACTCTTACCTTCTCTCCTCACTTTAACTCTAACGCTCTCTTGCTCTGTGTGTGTGTGTGTGTGTGTGTGTGTGTGTGTGTGTGTGTGTGTCTTTGAAGAAGTAGGCCTACTTGCATCCTTTACTTACAGTTTTTTCCAATTGCTAAAAATGTGCTGCAAAAATATACAGAAAAAAAGAGGCAATAATTAGGCAGCTTCTTCCATTGTTGTTGTAAAAAATGTGCTTTCCATAGTGCTTACATCCTGATTGAAGTGGTAACAATTACTGTAACCATTGAGGTGTTTGGCCAGGTGGCACGTATATTGGCCAATAAGCTCATGTAGTGTTATTTTGAATGGCAGTGTTTTGAAATGCTAAACATGTGACTTTATGTTAGATTGTTTTTCTCATGCAGAGATCCGTGTTCAATGCATTTAAATAGTGCAATTTTGAATTGTAAAATGTGTGTAAAGCAGAAAATGTGTTTAGACTTTTGGAGACTTGAGAATAAGTTTTGGTCTCTGTGTGTCAGTTTAAATAATTGCATGCATGTCATTTTAGTGTGTACGTAAAAATTACGTAAAACTAGCAATACCACTTTACACTCAGTAACAAGTCAAAGTCCTGCATTTATAAAGTAGGCTATTTAAGTATTAAGAGAAAATGTACTTAAAGTATTAAAAATACTAGGAAATATTAAGTACTCAAAATAAGCAACATCCCCTTTCACAATTTATACAATACAATATATAATCATATACAGTATAATAATATGATCATATTATTGGATTATTATAGATGCATTAATGTGTATAAAGCATTTTTAATGTAGGTGGTGAAGGTGCCTCTACTTACAAACCTCCTTAGGCTTATGGACATTTGTGTCCTCTCAGGACATCAAGGGGATGCATGGTTAATTTATTTAGTGCTGGGTAATTAAATCTATAACAATGCATTATATTTTATTTGTTGATCATATCTTTGTAAAATCTAAATCTGCAAAGCAAGTAGTAGCCTAGACCCAAACTAAAGCTGGCAGATAAATGTGGTGGAGTAAAATGTCTTTCAGTGTAGTGGAGTAGAAGTATTAAGCTGCATAAAACTTAGAACTGCACAGTAGACACTTTTCACCACTGACTCTCTTCTTTATTAGTGAATTCCTTTACTTCTATTTCTCTCCATCCCTCCTTTCAATTCAGTCTTTTATTTGATTTGATTTGAATTATTTAACTGTATCAAGAATGCCTTACACATGAAAAGACATCAAATACAATTGAGGATTAAAACACAATAAAGTCCAGGACAAAGTTTTATTGTGGTCAACACATCAGGACAAGACACTTACATAGTGTGTTATACATATTGACATGACATAAAAACATTTTACTTAAATAAATAAAAATTAAAAGGTCATTTGCCTTTTTTCTATTCTGCAACCCACTCTAGTAATCAGGCCTTGACTGTCTTTTTAATTTGTGGATCTAACTTGTTCCACTGAACTGCCCCTATACAGGCAAAGGTTCCTTTCCCAAACACTGTCTTAAATCTATAAGGACACAGGTCAGATATGCTGCCACGCGTGTAAATATTGTGTGATATTGTGACATTGTGTGTGTCCTTTACCACAACCAAACAATATTTTATAGATCATGGTCAGTCCAATTTTTTTATGGTGTCAAATCACAACAGAAATGATCTCATGATACTTTAAAGAGTAAGATAAGATAGACTTTATTAATCCCACACTGGGGAATTTCAAAGGATCAAACATTATTCTTAATCGTCACATACACATACACACAGTACAATGTAGTGAAATTATATTACTGCACTTAACCCATCCTAGGTATTTCCATACAGCGTGTACGGGAGCTATACTTGGAGTTTAATGTCTTGCTCAAAAATCTACAGACATCAGAATGACACAAATAGACATTATATAGACACAGGAGAAAAAATATACAGAAAGTATTATAATAAATAGAAAACATATAATTAGTAATTAATAATAACAACAATACTAGTAATAATAATAATAATACAAACATATAGAGTAGGTCTAGACCACATTCTATAATTTACAGAGACCCGACAATTCCTCCAAGATCATCCATGTGGTGCATTTGCTCCTCTCTTTCTCTATTTATCCATCCCAGTCTCTTTATCCCTCCATCCCTCCTTTCCAGGAAGCTCTGTCAAGCTAGCTGAAGATACACAACAGGAAACAAACTGTGGGTGACTCTGCCCATGAAATAAAATGTCTCAGTGTAATTCTGTCAACAAGATCTTTTATTCTGACGATTCTAACAGGAAATGTTTGTATTGACAATATTTCGATGTGACGCGTGTCGTCCCCGCTGTTGCTCCCCAGTCTCCAGTGTGGATTTACATACCCTGATATCCGTGGGACTGGGAAGCGAAAGAGGACGGTGGCGATTCTTTCAGGAACTGGGGAATCAACCACAAACAGCGCAATTTAACAAAGTTACAACTTGTAGCCCGTTTGTCGGTTGTCTCGAGCCTTCTTACCTCGGTCGGAAGAAAAGTTTATGCTACTTTCTCTGCGCTTCTCTCACTGGATTATTTTCTAGACTGGAGGAAGGCTGGGAGGTTCTCGGAGAAGTCTGGAAGTAGTTTGAGTTGAACCCGGTTTGGAAGGGCTGTGGCCATGGCTGGGGGTGGTGGTGTTTGTCCGTTGGGGCCCGCACCGCCGATGTGGTATCACCGGGACCTGAGTCGAGCGGCGGCCGAGGAGCTGCTCGCTCGGGCCGGGAGAGACGGCAGCTTCCTGGTGCGGGACAGTGAGAGTGTCAACGGGGCTTACGCTTTGTGTGTACTGTAAGTAACTTAATCGCAGAAAATAGAAGCTTGTATGAACTGTTAACTTGTGTGTGCGGCCTCGTTTGGATTTGTTTACCATGAAAGTGTTGTAGCCTTGCCAACGTTTTTAGTTAAAATGATATTTTAAGGTAGTATTTCAGCTAGCACATGTCTTGTATATTGTTTTTTGTGTGTGTTAAAGTCACTATAGTCTGTTATACTGCCAAGCTACCCACGCTTTTCTAAGTACACAAACTTTCCTGCATCGTTAGATCGAATTGTAACGTTAGTTGGCGCCTGCGTTAAACAAAGTTTCAGCTAAACACTATATACTTTCTCCTGGAAGTCAGTGAATGGCAGAGAGAGACTGTCTGTCTGCCCAGCAGTAAAACTCCAGCATGGCACACAACTTTAGGGCTGTCCCTGTCTGTCTTGTGTCTGATGTGGTTGTCTGCAGGGTCGTTTTTACAGGGCACTGGCACTGAAACGGAATGGTGGTGGAGGCATCTACAGGGCTTCATCAGTGGTAAAACCTGGCTGGTGTTTTAATGTAATGCTCATATAAGATCAGAGAAGTTGGGAAGGAGCTGGATTAGCTGAGTAGTTACACATACTATCTTCTTGCATAGTATAATATCATAAAATGACAATAACCTGTATGTCAGGGCTTTTCTATTTAGGGAGAAAAGGGCCTTGTCTTCTCTCTCTAAACGATGTGATGAAACACCCACCCTCATTTACACAAGGGGGATATTGCCACCAATAACCCCCATGTTAAGCAAGCAACATAAACAACCTCACCACCTGCTGACTTGAGTAAAAGAACGTGTATCCATACTGAGTACACCCCATAGTAGATGACCAAGCTTCAATACACAGACCACCAATGCCGCCAGCATTGTGTACACTCGACAGTGACTCAGGCAAGACCCTGGAAAAGGGATGTTAAACTTCCAAATGGCCACAATGTCTCACAAGCCCCCCAGCTCCCACACATGTGACATGGTAGGCCTACTCTGACATTGACTCAACCTACATACTCTATCTGATAGTTTACCCCATGCTGAGTAACTGTTTAAAGGCTTTGTGTTAACACCAGGGTGGTAAATATAGTTCATTTTTAATAATGTTTAAATATCTACCAGCTACTGACAAATAATTAAATTCACCACACTCAATAGAAATTCATTATTTTGTTAGAAAGGCTTGTTCTCATGTAAACAAATTCTACTCCTTTTGTCATATAAGAACCCAGGAACATATTTTGGCTCCTGGGTTAATAAAATAAATACTGGTGACAAACATTTATGGATGCACTAAGTCAGTAGGTCACTCTATGATCAACAACATTCCTCACATCCATGCATCATCCGTTTCCGGATATATTCCCGCCTTCACCTCTCCCTTCCTCTCCCCTCTCCCCTTTCACCTTTCACATCATAAACTTTGTTTAATCTTAGAAAGTTTCCTCTATGATAACTTAAGTTTGTTATAGAGACCGGATTTAGTCAAACTTTGCTGACAAACAATGTTACTTCTTTTTACCAAGGTGTTTTGCCTCCACATAAATTTATTAAAGAAGTAACAGTAGCTTGACATGGCAAAAGTATTGCCCCATCTAATCAGTGTTGTTCGATCAATATGACCAAAACAAGCTGTCTGTCTGGTATTTTTGAGAATAGGAATGACTCAATATTTCGCAACAACTTCTGAAGATGTAGAGGAAAAGATGCAAGCATTTGACTATTATTCTTGTCAACGTGTGCTAATATTACTGAATATAAAAAAGGAAATGAAATCTGAATCAGATGTGTTAAAAAAAGTCCTCACTGCTGAATGGCACACATATTTTAGTCATGGCCTTAGTTTGTTGGGCTAGGATGATAAATGATATTTTCTGCTTTCGGTCTGTTTTGCTGGAAACAGATATGATGTCGTTGCCATCAGCGGTACCGTATAAACAGAAAATATTTAGGTGAATCATTGGTAAAATATATATATATATATATATATTTACGTGTATGTATATATGTGTGTGTATATATATATATATATATATATATATATATATATATATATATATATATATATGTATGTGTGTGTATATATGTATATATATATATATATATATATATATATGTATGTGTGTGTATATATGTATGCACGTGTATATTTATATATATGTGTGTGTGTGTGTGTGTATGTGTATATATCACACATACTATCTTCTTACATAGTATAATATCATAAAATGACAATAACCTGTATGTCAGGGCTTTTCTATTTAGAGAGAGAAGGACCTTGTCTTCTCTCTCTAATGGTGCTTTTCCATTGCGTGGTATCTACTCTACTCGCCTCGACTCTACTCGCATTTTTTGGTTTTCCATTACGAAAAAAAAGTCCCTGGGACCTGCTACCAGGTACTTTTTTTCGTACTACCTCAGTCGAGGTTCTAAGCGAGCTGATGCGATACTAAAAGGTGACGTGGAAACCTGCAGGCTACTGGTTGGTCGGATCGCTGCGTTGTTTGCAGACAAGAGTGCGGAGTGTGTGTCCGGAACAAACGGGACATTTAAAAAAAAAAATCTAGCCAGACACCGACAGATTATCTACTCTCTGCACTATTCTCACTTTAACTGTTCAATATTAAGGGCTATATATTAGGGGATTTATGTTGTTTCCAATATTGCACACTGTTACTTTAAAAAAACAAGACAATATATCAAAGAAAAGGTTTTATTTAGCTATTCAAGTAGCGCATCAAACCCTCCCGTCCATCCCGGTCTTCTTCCCCTGCACCCTGTGACAGTGCCCCCCCCGGCTCTGCTGTCCCAGATGCATCCCAGTCATTGTCATAAGCCATGACTCTCATAAAGATTATACGAAGCCCAGCAGGTTTTAGGCAATGTTCTACAATTCTGTGAAACATGCTAATTTTAACTGCTTTTAAACAGGTGACCTCTTTTAGGTCCCTGCATAAGAAACATGTACATGACTAAATGTTTCTTTTTAGCTGAATATTGCTACTAGACATGGCTTTTGTTATGCTTTTCCTCATGACTTACCTTACACAGACATGTGAACTTCCCTTTTAAGAGATTTGGCGAGATCAGTGTTTTTAGGAAGTGTTTCCACTCTGCTGTTGTCTGAGAATAGACTGGTGGAAAGAGTGTTTGTGCTTGTGACTTTACAGAAGCTACTCCTGGGCCAGTTTGTGTTTTGGCCTTTGCTTTTCACTTCCTTAGTAAACATTTCATTTTGCAGAATTTGAGTTTTGTGTGTCTGCATGCAGACTTTTTTTAGGAAGTGACCACTTTTACCTGCTTACTGAGTGTGTTTAATATTTGGGTTTGGTATTTATGTTCTACAGATGGTGCAGACAAAGTAAGCCTATCTTATAATTGTGTAGTAGGCTGTGTTCGATTGTTGTCATTCACTGCCACAGTGTGATTACATTTTGAAATATTTGAAAAAACAGCTTTCTAGCTAGAGAATTTCTCTAATGGTTCCAGCTGCAGTGCCACATTTTTAGATTCTGACAAGAGAGATGCCGACTATCAGGTGAGGCCATGTGTTTAATTTAATCATGTGTGTATGCATCAGTGTGACAACTTACTACAAAGATATTGAACTGTTTCCTATTTTTTGTGTCTGGAAGATATTTATTCTTAGTGCAGCGCGTCTAAACATGTCAGGGTTCAGGCATGGCCCTCTGTGTTTCTGTGTGTGTTTGAAACCTAGATGTTTCTGAGAAAACATTCCTCACCAGAAAGGTGAGTGGGTAAACATATTGCCTTGTGGAGTTAGTGGGTTTGGGAATTTTTTTAATGTATACCTTTTCTTTAAATAGCCAGTTTGCAGGTTTGTGTATATATATTTATAACATCTTGTATTTGTACAGTCCTTCATTGCATTGTTTTATGATCACATATTAAATGTGATGAAGATTTACGATAGTGTAGAAATGGGTTGCAATACAGATGGGAAGCCTCTCTCCTTTGTGATTGATTTAATATAAATAAGGGTTATGTTATTTTTAGCCAGTCAATAGAGTATGTTGAAACACATACAGTTTACAATGAGTAGACTAAACTGCTAAACTGACCTGCTGCACTTGAGGTTGAGGTTGGATGAGACAGAAGAAGAGGAGGGGGCACTCTAAAGCCAACAGGACAGAGGGAGTCAGTGGGGCAGTCATTACAAGACAGACGGTTGTTACACTCACACTCACACTCACTCACTCACACTGAATGCTTTGGGTGTCTATCCCATAGATTTCTCAGTCTCCCTCCCCCTGTTATAACTTTGCTGCTACTGAAACAATAGTATTTACTCCACAGACCTGCAGAGAATCTCATCAGCAGCAAACAGGAAGACACACACACACACACGCACACACGCACACACACACACTCCCCCACTACTGTAGACTGCAGTGACTCCTGTGTACGGAATCTGTGCCACCAGACCTAAAATGCATTGTGTATATAATATGACAGAATTAAATGTGGATATGGTTTCAGAGTTCACATAGACAAAAGGAACAGTTCATCCAACTGTCTGAGTTTACTGCTTGGCCTTGAAAGGCAGGAGTAAGTATTTATCAACTTTATACTGTTTAGTGTGACCAACTGCTAAAGTCATGACATATGGAGCTATTATTGGCAACAATTTGATAAATGTATATAAATCAATTTAACAAGTAAATTTAGTTCTCAGTGTCCTGGTGGGGATTTATTTGTCTAAGTCTCATATTATTTCACTCTGACAATGTTGGTTCAAATCTGTGCCAGGAACTTTGTTGCATGTCTTCCCCCCTCTCCTCTGTGTGCTGTCCGATAAAAGCAAGAATACCTAAAAAACAAAACCCACAAAAATGAATGTATTTATTGGTATCTAAGCCACTATAGCAGAAATTGGTGATAAGCAGCCTGTAAAAACAGAATTGCCCTCAATAAGGAAATACTTCAAAGGTTACAACACAGAGAGAGTAAATTGAAAATGTGTCATAATTTATTTCCAGATGCACTGGAAATAGTTTTAAATTGACAGCCTGACACTACCCAAAATGTTGATTTGATTTTCCTATGCTGCCAACCCATTGTACTACTGGTGATATTGAGAACTCATGTAATCGCCAGACGCATGTTGAGCCCTAGTTAGTACTGTATGTGATACCAGGTTTGATGATCTGTGGGACCCATTAAGACAAAAACAAATGCAGGTTTATTCCATGTCGCTATGTCCTTCTAAGAAGGGTATGAATAACATCACTAAATAAAAAGCTAACTTAAATGTGACCCTTATGCTCAAGTCTTCGCTTCTTATAAAGTTACTCCAGTAGCATATTTTAATCCAGTCCATGTTTTAGTTGTGTGTTTAGCTGTGGGACACTGACCTGGAAAGACCGGAAAAACAGCTGAGGGGTCAGAGCAGGATGAATTCCCAACATGGATTTATCCTTCCCTCAGTTTATACAGTGTATATACACATAGTGTAAGTAATAAGAACAGTATGACCAGCACTAAAAGCATTACTTAGGTGTTTTGCGTAAGCTGCTGGGCTTACACCCACACATCTAAACAGATGCATAACCATAACACAGGCATCAGTATACACACCAACAGACATAAGCCACACCATTTGCTTGGCAAATTGAACATTTTGTGTCCGGTCCACTGAGCAGACATAAAGTGCGGACATGAAAATCATTCAATTCCAGCTTGTGGCTGCAGGCGTGTAGTCACAGCTGTGCCATCACAATGACAGAGCATTGATCTGCAATTGGTTGAGGAAAAAAAAGCTTGTGTTCAAGTTGGGTTTAACCAAAAATGCAATTCAGCCTCTGAAGTTTGATACATAGTTTTTGAATAAAAGAAACAGTACAAATTATGTGAGTGATTGAAGAAAAGACTAGATCTTTTTTTTTTATCTGTATCATATCTCACAATTTGTTTTTTGTTCTTTAGTTTATACTATCACTGTTACTTTACAATGTATTAACACTTACTTCAACTCTGTTCCACTCTACTGTATTATGCTACTGTAAGGATAAAGCCCGCTCACAACTCTGACAGACAGCAACAGGTTGAAGCTCTCCACAGCGTCTAAACCCCTCCCCCCCCACTCTCATACATGTACACGTCCCAATCCACTGAGGTTAGGTATAAGAGAACAGTAGTAGTAATGTGCATGCTGTGAAATTGTGTTTTTTTGTTGTAGAATTTTTGTTGTTTTCTCCTTTTCTTCTTTCTCTTCTCTCTCTTCTCCCATTGTCTGTTTTTCACTCCATTTGCTCCAACCTTCTGACCTTCCTTTCTTCTTCTTTGGTGTCTCTATTTGCTGTAGGTTTCAGAAGCATGTCCACACATACAGAATACTCCCAGATGAGGACGGATTTCTGGCTGTACAGGTAGAGAGAAAACACACACACACCGCTGAGGTCAAGTGTGTGTGTGCACCAAAAATGTATTTGCTTCAGTAGCAGCTGGCAGGCAGAGATGTTTTTGTTGGCTCTAAGCTCTCTCTCTCTCTCACACGCACACATACACATACACATATACTTTAACAGCAGCCTCTTTGTGCTTGGTGTCCAACAGCTGTGAAGTCTCCACCATCCACACACACGCTCTCTCTCTCTCTCTCTCACTCACGCAGACACACAGACACACACACACATGGTGCTTTAGACTATCTGTGTGGCCACATAACATACATCTGCAATGTTTACCAAAACAAAACAGAAGTTCTCCCTGGTTTGAATTATATTTAGACCGCTGGGTCATATTTGCTAACACAACATTACATGTGGAACAATAGGGGCCACCAGGGATTTTAATAACATGACTACTTCTAGCCAAATTGTTTTGGTGTTATTGTTATGTGCATAACTTTCCCTGTCTCTTGGTGTATCTCTCCTTGAATATTCTCCTCCCGCTTCCTTTCAGACATCTCAGGGCGTGCAGCCTAAGCGATTTAAGACGTTACCAGAGTTGGTGCTGTTGTACCTGCAGCCCAGCCAGGGTCTGGTCACCACCCTTCTCTATGCTGTGGACAGAGAGGAAATGGCTGTCAGCGATGATAGGGACTATTCAGGTATCCCTACAGCCCATACAAGCATACTATGGGCCCTATCTTGCACCCAGCGCAGCAAAAAGACAGATGCAAGGGTTTTTTGCTAGTTTAAGACCGACGCAGTTGTCAATTTTCCGTTCAGCGCCCATGCCGTTTAAATAGCAAATGCACCTGCGCCCATCTTTGCGCCCATGGACGTGCTGGGTGTGTCCAGGTTAATTCTTGGCGTATTTCCAATCTTGAGGCAGTAGGATGTGATCGCGCCGTTGACCAACAAAAACTGGTCTAAAGTTAATAGGGCAGCATTTCATTGTTATTTTAACAGCAAATTAGTTAAATGCGCCTAGGCTTATGCACAGCGCACCCACACTATGCTTGGTACACACACACGGAAGTGCATCGGCACACAAACATGCAAAAGATTACAAATAACAATATGACGGTGCAAATCTGCCATCATAATAGCAATGCGCCAAGGTACAAACACGCCTGGCTTTAAAAGGGAATGGGAGATGACACTGATTGGTTTGTTACATGTTACACTCAAAGCACACATATGAATTAATGAAGACACTAGGTACAACCCTTTTGAACCATGTGCACAGACCCTTTTTCCGCCGTCAAACTAGCAGAAATGGATCCGGAGACGCTCTAAAAGCACTTGCGCCAAGCGCTTTACGGCATGCACTTAGATCATTAAAATAGCCCTCTGTGAATGTCTTTCTTTTGTCACATGTTAACGCTCCTAATCTGTGATTGGTAGATGGGGAAGATGAGAAGCCACCCCTCCCCCCTCGCTCTGCCTCCACCTCCACTCCCCCTGGAGCAGACACACCCCCAGAGAGGTACAAAGTCACCTCCAAAGATTTTTATTGTGTCCAGTTTACAATAATACTATGTAACCCAGGGATTTTTAACCAACATGTTAACCATGTAGTATTCACACACAACCATTTTTTTAAAACACACACACACACGAGCACACGACCGCAACACACAGAGAGGAAGGATGTTGCTTTGCTTTGAAAGCGATTTATATCAGCTCTGCTCATAAAAATAGTATCAGAAGTATCGGTGATTATATGAACAAACAAACACATACAGAACTGTCTACTGTCACTGATTCTGCCACATGGCATGCACACATCATGCCGTTAATATGGTTACATATTAATAATAAACTTATAAAACACTCACACGTGTTCATTAGCAGACAGACACACACACACACACACATATATTAATAATCTCCGCTCTGCCTGTGTGCATGCTCAGATCTGTGTATTACTGAACAAAGATTAGACTCAGACTATTGTGAAGTTAGTTAGGTGGCTGAACTCATTATTCATATATTTCTGGATGCAACTAACTAACTACAGGTAACATTTCCCCAAAGAGATGAAAGAAGGACCAAAAATGAATATGTTGCAGTAAAGATTATCACAGTTTGAACTGTAGATGAAATCAATGAAGCTACATCCTGCTTTCTGTCACAGTGACCCTCACTTGTACTCAGTTGTCATGGAAATCCACTGTGATACTTTCCACATATGAGTAATTAAATTATCCTAAATGAGTGCAAAATACATCATGGTCTGAAACAGTAAAGGAATAAGACATCATCTTTTAATTTACACTCAACATTTTAACAGTCTGCTGGTTTACAGACTTTGCATGTTAAAGATAGGGCTTGGTACAGGAAAATGTATTTAGCTTACACGGAAGCCACAGTCTGGACCAAATCAAAGGATCGTAATCACAAAAGTTTTACTTGCAGATGCTACACCAAAAGGAGGGTTTTATTTAGCTGTACTAAAATTATTTTTTAAATAAATCTCACAGGAGGTATTATACAGTATTTCTGTAAAACCAAAGAAGGAACCATGTGCGTCTTTCTGTCTTAGAGGAAGTAGAGAATGCAATATATCTGCAATATTGATACTCACTGTTTTAAGTAGTTAGTTTTAGTAGTAGTTTAGCTGAATATTTAACGATATATAACAGTAATAGAAAAAAAGTAGCATAAAAGTAATAGAAACACAGCAGTCAAATTATGTGCATGTGGTGAAGATGGTTATACATAACTCATTGGACTGTATCTTAATTTGTTTTAGTGCTCCAGCAGCTAATGGCCTGAGCACAATCTCCCATGAGTACCTGAAGGGCAGCTATGCTCTGGACCTAGAGGCAGTCAAACAGGGAGCCTGCGCCTTGCCTCACCTCAACAAGACACTAGTGGCCTCTTGCAAACGCCTTAATGGGTAAGGACACCCCAGCACATCTGTAGACACACATATTCCACAGACACATAATCTCTTGCCCAAGCATATTCTTTACAAAGTTCTTTTATATATGTGCTTGTCACAATGCTTTTGGTCACAATGGCACATGTTGCACATTAAAACAAACACAAATGTAAACACAAAATAAACTTGATGACAATGTAACTGAATCACATGATTATTAGTCATCTGTAATTCATTATGCAACCATACGATGCAGACAAATATAGTAAACATCTGATGTCTTATAGATGGATCTATATGTAGTAAGTTGTGAATCTCTCTGTCTGTTTCCCCAAATAGGGAGGTAGATAAGGTTCTGTCTGGTCTGGAGATCCTGTCTAAAGTATTTGATCAGCAGAGTGCTTTTATGGTCTCCAAGATGATCCAACAGGTACGCATCTGTGTCCCTTTGTATGTTTACGTGTCTTAAGTTAGAATGGAAGCAAGTGGAGGCATTCCGAGAATATAAATTTTTTCACAGATGATGGAATATGTGACATAATGTCCTTAAGTAACAAGACAGTACTTCTGTTTAAGCCTTGCTAACTAGTAAAGCTTGTACATAGAGCAGCCAATCAGAATAGGTGACATAGAGACAAGTTCATGAAAAATGGCTATTTAATTGCTTTAACACATAGTGGGACCTATACATACTTACACCCATTCTTCTTTTCAAACCGCACAGCTTATATGGGTTATAATTGTTATTGTTTTTTCCTCCATCAGTCGGTGAACCATGGTGGAGACCAAGAGTTGGAGAACCTTGTGACCAAGCTGGCAATTCTCAAAGACCTGCTGTCCTCCATAGAGAAGAAGGTACACACACACGCACACACGCACACACACACACACACACACACACACACACACACACAGGGTGTGCTACAGACACCTCAGTGGAACCGAGCCACCAGGACACATAGGTGTGAGATTGAGAGGTGTGAAATAAAAACATACACTTTACAACTCAGCCATTTGTATTAAAAAGTATTTGCATAATGTGTAATACTAACAAAGTCAAATCAGAAGGTGTGCCATGTAGGTCATAACAGAAAAGTAATTAAAGCTAAATTCTTTTTGGTTGTTTTTTCATCATGCCCAACAAGACAGTGTTCCTCACCAATTACCCTTTTTGCTGTTATCCCTGATTTGAAAGTCCTGTTTGACTTGCTCTGCCTTTTTAATAAGTGACACCACTTTTACTCAGACTTCATTTGTAAGAAGGGGCTTTAGCTGCCTGGGAAGGAAATGGCCTCAATGCAATCAGGCTGCATGTCTTAACTCATGTGATGTCACTGGCTCCACCTTCTCTGCTCCTGTTAGATCATATTTAGGAAATGGGAAACTGTTTGAAACACTGAAGCTGAAAACAATACTGTGTGTGTGTGTTGTGTGTGTGTGTGTGTCCTCTCATTTCTTTTTCCCTCTTTAATTTTTTTCTTGTTCTTTCTTTTAATTGTGGTTGCTCTTCCCTTTCTTTAATTGTGGTTGCTCTTCCCTTTCTTTTTTTCACCTCAGGCTCTGAAAGCTCTCCAGGACATGAGTTTGGCTTCACCATGCACCCTTCCTCCTCTCTCCATGCGTCACAGCAAAGCCATCCCTGTGCAGGCCTTCGAGGTACAGCTACAAACACACACACACACACACACACACACACACCACCTACGCACTCATAAAGACACACATTGTATTCGTGGCAGTCTCTCTGCAGGGTGATAGGAGTTCCGTATTATGGCAGTTCCAGTTTCTAGCTTTGGACCTTGTATTGGAAGTGCATCAACCAAAAACTGAAACTATTTTTACACCGTTTAAATAATCAGGGAAGGGTAATGTGAGAAATACCTGTAATTGTAGCAATTATATAACTATATAAGACACTCAATGATCTCAAATCCAAATTGCCCCTATGGGACATTAAGCTTTCATCAAGCAATCTTTCATATTGCCTGTTTTATGACAGAAAAAGGAAGTCCGGCAATGGATACTTTTATTATTATGTGTTGATTATAGACTGGAGGCAAACCTGAGATCTGTTGTAGATTGCTGAAATGCCTGCAGATTTTATTTATGAAATGCTACTATCAAGGGTTCGTTTCACAGAGTACAGGCTGAGCCTGAATTACAGTAAAACAGTATGTGAAGTCATATATTCCTCAACACACTGCCAGAACTTTGTCGGCAGAATGTGAGCCAACAGAAATGTTTGTAATGCACTTCCAGCGGCATCCGCAGTGGCTTTGTCATACTATAGGGTATTTGTCACTTGTGGTATCATACTCCCATTCACAACGATTATGCATGTAAATGTGTATCACTAAAATGTTGTCTATTGCTCATAAGAATATATTATGTAATATAATTATATATTATATAATTATTTTGAAAGTGTGCCAACAACATAACTTAAAGAGAAAAACAATGAAAAAGTCAGAATAACACGAAAGAGTCATAGTAGGGGTGAAGAGGTCAAATGAAATAACCAAATAATTATCAGTAGGAATAGGTGGGGGAAAGGGGGAGTCAGAGAAGAAAGAAGAGGTACATGATTTAAAATACTAGCTGTCAGCCAAGTGTGCATTCTCTGTGGTGACCTCCTTCCAGCAGCTTCCTGTTGCACAGGAACAGAAGTGTTGTTATGATTTGGAGATAGGTTTAAGATGTGGCACCTGATTCCCCACTAACACACAAACAGACTCCATCAAGGTTTTACACAGTAATTTTACAATTACAATTTTACAATTTCTGTCTATAAATGAACAGTATGTGAGTAACAGAAATTTGCAAACTGTTAACTAAAACTACAATTGAGAGACTCAGGACATTGTGTGTGATCATCAAAATTCCTGCATTTAATTTTTAGTTTCCCAATCTTGCTATATAGATATAACACTCTATTAATGCCATAGAAGCAGCAAGCTTGTTTTGTATGTGATAACAGTAGAGGGACAGAGTGGAGACAAGTCCACTACTTTCATTTTGGAGACCCCTGGTGGTGAGAGGATTTTAAAGTTCTGTGGACACATACACTTTTATAAATGCACTACAAGCACCTCCAGTGTCTGTGAGTTTGTGTATTTTTTAATCCTCTTCCCCTGATACACTTCAGGTTAAGCTGGATGTTTACCTGGCAGAGCTGACAAAGATAGGAAAGAGCCAGAAGTACACTCTGTCGGTGGACGTGGAGGGAGGACGACTGGTAGTGATGAAGAAGGTGAAGGACAGCCAAGAGGACTGGACCACCTTCACACATGACAAAAGTGAGAATTACACAAATACTCTATTTACAATGACCCCAGTATTTTCTGAACTGTGAGATGAGTGATCAGTGTTTCCCCCAGGAAATGATTCAGCAGAAATCTGTTTAACAGAGTATGTTACCGAGGTAACTTTAGTTTGTAGACAGCCTAAACAGTAGCCACATTCATTAAATGCGTGACATTCTCTGTGTGAAATCCTCTACACGCACCTCTACACTTTTACCTGATGATTAATGTTTTATGTCATAAAAGTATATTCATTATATTCATTAGTTTATGGTGGTATTGGAGGTGGTTTGAATTTTGATAGAGGTGACCATCTTCTGCTACAAAACACTGTGGGAAACCCTGAGTAATGTGTCGCTTTTAGCTGCATCCCACCACGGAAACTGTTTAAATGTCTCTGGACTCCAGGGCAAGAGATGAAGTGTATTTTTATATCCAAGCCAGTAATAACATAATATTCTTGAGGGTATCTGTTTGAGATGCAGTTGAGGTAAAGACATGTAAAAGTATATGAGGATTTATTGGCTTTTCATTGTTCTCCTTCCTTTAATTTAACTGTCTTTAACAGACTCAATCAATTGCTTGACCTTGCTTTTTTCGACATTTCTCTCTCTTTCTTTCTCTCTCTGTCCCTTCCTATCTCTGACCTTCTGTCTACCGTCTGTCTATCTCTCTCAGTCCGTCAGCTGATCAAGTCTCAGCGGGTGCAGAATAAACTGGGCATTGTTTTTGAGAAGGAGAAGGACAAGAGCCAGCGGAAAGACTTCATTTTTACTAGTGCCAAGGTCTACACACACACACACACACACACACACACACACACACACACACACACACACACACGCACACTCAACCATTCACACTTACAGACACATTCATATTCAAACTGACAAGGAAATACTCTCACATATTTCTTTTATTTGTATATTCATAATCAGATGAAGGACACTTAACAAATCCAAGATGTGTGGCAGGAACCCACACACAAATCTCATCTATGAATTCAGTTTCCACTGACACCCCTCCTCAACTCTGCATTGATATTTCTCTTTTTTTAAGAAAAAAACCTCTATATATATGCGCCCGCTTTACCAACTGAGATATCCGGGCGCCGTAGATTTTTCTCTTTTAATGAAGAAAATATGATGGAAAATACCAAGTGCTCTGCCCACAGTGCTGTAAATGAGAGAGCTGCTAAGTAATGAACTCATGTACATTTCAAATTTTTAAAGGAAACTACAATTTGTGGACGCCTACGGATTGTTAATCTCCTTGTAAGTGTTGCTACTTAAAAACAAGGTGCCCTTTTGAGGCAACTTCCACTCACAGGTGTGTGTGTGTGTGTGTGTGTGTGTGTGTGTGTGTGTGTGTTTGTGCGTGTGTGCGCGTGCGTGCGTGCGTGTGTGCGTGTGTGTTGGTGTGTTTCAGAAGCGGGAGGCATTTTGCCAGCTGCTGCAGCTGATGAAAAACAAACATTCCAACCAAGACGAGCCAGACATGATTTCCATCTTCATAGGCAGCTGGAATATGGGTTAGACACACACACACACACATACACATTTTTTATTTTTTGACGTGTTCAGATTCATTATTCTTTTCAACATAACATACATAAATAGCACACACTGACTTAGGTATATATGTTCATATGTTGCATTGAAAAAAATAAAATGTATGCATTTCCAGAACATGACATTAGTATTTTTGAAGAGAATGTAACATTTTGGTCTGTATCGGTAGGCTCAGTGCCTGCGCCAAAGTCTCAGGCCTCATGGGTGTTGTGTCGTGGCCTCGGGAAAACTCTAGACGAGATGACGGTCACCATCCCTCATGACCTTTATGTGTTTGGAAGCCAAGAAAACTCTGTGTGTGATCGCGAGTGGGTGGAGTCACTACGTGCCGTGTTGAAAGAACAGACAGAACTGGATTATAAACCGGTGAGAAAACAAATATCTTAGTAAACGTCACATTCTCTGATTACAGTAGTGTATTTGTGCCTGCTCATACCTAACTAATTTAAGTCACGAGGGGGGTTTGAAGAAAGAGTGGAGATGTCACGTTTAAGAAGGTTGAGGCAAAACTGAAGCTGAAACAAACAATGACTA
Organism: Etheostoma perlongum; assembly: GCA_026937815.1. Classification (NCBI taxonomy): domain Eukaryota; kingdom Metazoa; phylum Chordata; class Actinopteri; order Perciformes; family Percidae; genus Etheostoma; species Etheostoma perlongum. The sequence goes on from CM049373.1 coordinate 18,442,062, forward strand.
TAGGTTTCTCACTGTCTGTTGTTGTCATTGGTTGTAGATTGCAGTGCAAACTCTGTGGAACATAAAAATTGCTGTGTTAGTGAAACCTGAACACGAGAACCGGATCAGCCACGTGGGAATGTCCAGTGTCAAGACAGGCATCGCCAACACACTGGGTAACAGCAGAACTCAGTGTTCCTTCACATGCTTTACTTCATGCTCAAAATCTAGAGGAAACTATGAACAATGGAATAACTGCACAATTAAACACTGACTTTTCTGTTAACAAAGGGGCAATTAAAGGAGTTACTACAACTCTTGTGGTCACATAAATGACTGAATGACTCGAATTAGGAAGAAAACGTCTGGTATCAGTATGATTAAAATGCCCTGACCTTCATTTATTTCAATTTATTTATTTATCTCAAACTATCAACAATGTTGCAAGACAAAACAAAAAATGAAAGCCACAAAATGAAACACAAACAATCAGAATTTAACAAAAACAAATATAAAAGGATTAGTTTGAGAAGGAGCATTTAGCTGATTTGGTCCTGCCCCTATTTTACAAAATCATATTATTACAAAGTAAGTAGATATGCAAGTACAGCATTTAAACTCTGTAAACTTTAAAAGTAAGAGACTTAAACTGTATTTCTTTATCCTAAACTAAATATTTTCATGGCAGTGTGCCTTGACATTTTAGTGTGATTTAATTTTCACAACTGGATTGAAATTATTCTATGTTCTTGGTTTTTATTTTCAATAAAGCAATGCTTGTTATACTGTCAATTACTGTCAATTTTATATTTAGTTTGTAAGTGTATTTTGACGTTTGTGTTAGGCAACAAAGGAGCTGTAGGTGTGTCCTTTATGTTCAATGGGACATCTTTCGGCTTTGTGAACTGTCACTTGACATCAGGGAATGAGAAGATTGCCAGGTACCTACCACAGTTCAACACACACATTATTTATGGCTTTATGGCTTGTATTCCAGGGTCTTGTACCTTCTAACCCTTATATTGCAATTAAACTTTGTGGTGGATATACTGTGACACATATGACCTTTGACGCCTACAGGAGGAACCAAAACTACCTAGATATCCTCCGCCTGCTGTCACTAGGAGACAAACAACTGAGCTCTTTTGACATCTCACTGCGCTTTACACACCTCTTCTGGCTGGGAGACCTCAACTACAGGCTGGACATGGACATACAGGTAAGGCAGAACACAAACACAGGCGCGCTCACACAGAATGATGAAATGCATCAGATCTCGGTGAGACCTCATTTTGTGGTGCTGTCTCTTGTGTGTCTATGTGCAGGAGATTTTGAACTACATTAACAGGAAGGAGTTTGATCCGCTGTTGAAGGTGGACCAGCTCAACCTGGAGAGGGAGAAGAATAAAGTATTTCTTCGCTTTGGTTAGTATGCCTGCGTTTCTTCCAGACTTCTGTCTTATGCTACTGTTTACCTCCTCTCCCTGTGCGTAATGGAATAGATATTGGAAGAAGTAGAAGAAGAAGGCAACATACTTTATTAAGTTAAGGGAGACTTAAATTCAGCCTTTCAGTGAGGAACTGTGAGAGCTTTCTCTTGCGCTCACTACATATGAGATTAACTTTAAATGCAACCTGCTGACTGGGAAGCTCTCATCAGCCACTGTGTCACACATACTGTAAATGTGTCAACACAAGCAGTAATTAGCAGTCTGTGATGAATGTATGTTCATGTTTTAATACAACCAAACAGTCAGCTCTTGCAAAATGCATAGTAAGAGAGAGAGGCTTTCTTTTGTCTCTGCCATCCATTTGTTTTAGAATTATAAGAACATCTCAAACGTGTTAATGGGATTTTTATTGATGTTCTGAAATACAAACTAAACTTTGCACCTTTCCACTCACCTTATATGAGTTCTAAACCGTGAATGTGTGTCTGCTTGCTTGCAGCGGAGGAAGAGATCTCATTCCCACCCACCTACCGTTATGAACGTGGTTCAAGGGACACATATGTCTGGCAGAAGCAGAAGGCCACAGGGGTATGTTTACTGAGGGCGTTTTCACACCAATAGTTTGTTTGCTTTGGTCCGAATCAGTTAATGAGTTTGTAAACTTAGAGCAGTTTCCCCTTGGTTCGGTTTCATTTCACACGTGGAAAAATCCAAGTGTACCCAAATGGGTCATTACCAGTGATGGGAATAACTGCGTTATAACATAATCTAAAGGATTACTCTTCCCATCTTAATAACGCTGTTCCAGTTACTGTCGAAAAATGCGGCGCGCTACTAGAAGCTGTTTTTTTCATCAGACCAACTTGATCTCTGAGCCGAGAGGCAAAGACTTTTTTTCTTACTTGGTTAGTGGGCCGTGCATGAGGCAAGCGCATAAATGCTGACGATTGGCGGAGGTTGAGTAAAATTTCATGGTAAGCCAATCAGAGGTAGAGTTGGGTGGATGTTCATAAGCATACAGTCGGACACAACGAAGAACACAAGCGAGTCAGTCAATGCGAGAAAGGTATGGCGTTATGAAATCAAGGGGGGGTAACTTTTTCCTGCTAGAGATTTACCACCGTGGTCAGAAAACACAAGTATTAAGTGTCCATTTCATTATAATATTCAGATTTATCATAAATATCCTAACATGCGCATGTACTTTATGTTCCGTTAAAGAGGGGTGGAGGTGGGGTCACATTTGAGCATTTAAAAATTTACTTGAAAGTAACGCATTAGTTACTTTCTGAAGTAACTAGTACATATTGTAATTTGTAACTGAGTATCTAATTTAGTTACTTTTTGGAAGAAGTAACTAGTAACTGTAATTAATTACTTTTTAAAAGTAACTTACCCAACACTGGTCATTGCAAATCACGCATTACAATCAACGTTCACCCCCCTTGTTGGTCCAATGTGTCTGTGGCATAAGGAAGAAAATAAATACAGGAAGAAGGTCCTGTGTTCTGGACTAGTGAATGATAATCTCATGCTCATTTCATTTAAATCAGACATTGTCACAGAGAGTTCGCTCTGCTCGGCCGTTGACTGTCTCCAACTTTAGAGAAGGCTGGTTTCACTATGGAAATGCGAGTGACAATGAGCTTGACTCCAGTCTGTTACCGTCTGTACCAAGACCAACTCATCACGAAGTTCTCGGCTTGTTTGGTCCGCTTTTGGTAGACATTTGATTGTGATTGCTGCGTTCTCACCTGCCCAAACAAACTGCACCAAGGGCGAAAACAAACTAACACAATTCAACCAAACTACATGAAGCGGATGTGAAAGTTCCCTATCTCAAACAACATCACAGATATACTTCCTTCCAGCTATTTCTGTCAACTGATAACTCTGCTGTGTCTTCTGCTTTTCTGTCGGTCCCAGATGAGGACTAATGTTCCGTCCTGGTGTGACAGGATCCTGTGGAAGTCATACCCAGAAACACACATTGTCTGCAACTCCTATGGTGAGACGATTAGCAGAAAATCATCCAACACACATTTGTTGCAATTCAGTGTAACAGAGGCTCGCTTTAAGCAATTATAGCAATTGGGTAAAATGAGTAATTTCACCCAAACATCATAAACTTCTATATATGGATTTACAGAAATTCATATGATATATCTTGAAGGAGACTTAAACATATGCTCTTTTGATTGCCAGGCTGTACAGATGATATCGTGACCAGTGATCATTCTCCGGTGTTTGGTACCTTCGAGGTTGGGGTGACATCTCAGTTTGTCTCGAAGAAAGGTACTAGTAGATATAGTTAATTTCTCACGAAAATAATTGAAAATTGAATTTTCTTTGTTAATTTCCTCTTCTTGCCGATTGCTCTCCTTCCTGGTCTGACTATGTCTCTCTTTTTTGCGATTCTTGCTCTTTTAAGGCTGCGGATAGACTACATGATTTGGCCATAATGGCTGATTTTCTTAATAGGGTGGACTTTGTGAACATTTTAGAAACTTAATGATGGTTTGTTTGTTTTTTTTCAAATCTGGACAGATTATGATGTACTCCTGTAGTCTGTTAAATGACTCGAAGCCAAATAGAAGCCAAAAATAGGACAGAGGGAAAATAATACAGAACCCTGTTACTTATTGTCTATGTTCAAGTAGCATCACAACTAATGTTTTAAAGTTAATGTAATGTATTAAGTTAAGTGCAAAATGTTTCATCTCTTCACATTCACGATCTGGGATATTTTTTTAGGTTCAATTTTTCTGTGTTTTTCTTTCATTAAGCAAAATGTCACATTTACAAGTAAATTTATAATTTGATTCTTGTCCCTTGTAAATGCTATTATTCTTCACCTACTCAGATCTTCTTTGTCTACCCCACCCCCGTGCTGTGTAGGTCTGCCAAAGTCTTCAGAGCAGGCCTACATTGAGTTTGAGAGCATTGAAGCCATAGTGAAGACAGCGAGCAGAACCAAGTTCTTCATAGAATTCTACTCCACTTGTCTGGAAGGTGAGAAGAACTCCTTCACACATACAGAACTCCAGCAGGAGATACAGCACAGACAGGGTTTCTGTAAGACCGAGTGGATGTAGTAAAAAATGTATATGCTTTTTCTCTTGGTATCTTTCTCCTTCCCTCCCTAACTCAGGCAGTCAGTAAACCTTTATACTCAAATCCATTTTTGACCTGTGCTGCATCCCCGCCTCCTTCCCACCATGTACTTTGGAATGAAATGGAATAGAAACATCTACCTTCTCTCCTTCCCACCTCTCCTTCCCACTGTGTTCCCTTTGTCCTCTCTCCCATCCACTTTGCCCTGCATTTCTCTCTCTCTCTGTCTCTCATCTGCAGAGTTTAAGAAGAGTTATGAGAACGACAGTCAGAGCAGTGACAACGTCAACTTCCTGCGCGTGGGCTGGTCCAACAAGCAGCTAACAACGCTCAAACCTCTTCTCTCAGAGATCGAGTACCTGCAGGACCAACATCTGCTGCTGACTGTGAAATCACTGGATGGATACGAGTCCTACGGTATAAAGAGTGTTTGTGGTGTGGCCGTGGAATTCTTTGATGTTGTTTTAGTCTGTCAAGCAAACAATGTGTGTGCTGTTCCCTACCAGGAGAGTGTGTGTTGGCTCTGAAGTCTATGATTGGCAGCACAGCGCAGCAGTTCCACACCTACCTGTCCCACCGTGGCGAGGAAACAGGAAATATCAGGGGGTCCATGAGGGTCAGAGTCCCCTCCGAAAGGATGGGAACCAGGGAGAGACTCTACGGTAATGCTCTGTATATGTAACTGTGTGGTGATAGTCTGGTGTGCTGTGCAGACACACAGGGAACTTAACAAAGAGAGTTACACAGATGCAAATGATGCAGTTTGATGTCTGACTTGTGTTTAATTCTACAGCTATTTTTATTGTTTTTCAGAGTGGATCAGTGTGGACAAGGATGAGACAGGTGGACCTAAAGGGAAATCCACTTTGGTATCCAGAGTGGGACATGAATACGTCAAGTCAGTACACTCCACTCTTTTTATTTTGATAGTAAAAGCAAAAAGTTGAATGTTTTATTAAAATTTGCACACATCCTTCATAGGAGCTTCTTCTACACACCACATTTGTTTGCTCTGTAATGTAGATATTTACATTTCATTGGATGTCCTCATAATCAAAGATAAAATGGGAAAAAATGCTATTGTTGACCAATTTAGAGATTGATGTTTTGCTTGAGTACCAATAACAGTATTTCAGTTATTCCTTTTCTTTCTCCTTTTATACAGTTTAATTAAAATTTATAATTTAAAACTATTTTTCATGTTGGGCATTTGCCTGATGAAGAATGGTTGAAGTGTTACATTTTGGGAGCTTAAATCTAGGTACTCTCCACTTTTACGTTTTGTTGAATCAGATATCTTGCACCTTTCACCAGGGATGTGCACACAAACACCTTTCTGTATGCTCTGTTTTGTCCCACCTGCTGATGTTGTTGTTATGATGCAGGCCATCTGTGGTTCGTAAACAGCTCGGAGAGCTGGGAAAAGTCAGTGAAGAGGGAGAAAGGAGCAGCAAAGAGGAAACTGCTGCAAGGTACTGACACATTTATGTAGTTTATACCCACTGACCAGTAAATGCACATATTCAAGTTAACCGCACAAAAGATACAACCTTAGACAATTTTTGTTTTGGAAAGATCAACAAAGCATTGAAAACAATGAAACAAAAAGTTAGGCCATCAAGCTCCTGTTCTGTTTGTGTGTGTGTGTGTGTGTGAAGGCCTAAACAAGATGCATCCGACGGTGATCCATCCATCTGCAAGAACAGCTACAATAATCCCGCCTACTACATCCTGGAGGGCGTTCCCAACCAGTCAGCAGCTTCTCTTTCACCTGAGCTACTCCCATGTCCTACCTCTGCAAACCCCCAGGTAGCTAAAGCCCCTCCTCCCTCAACTGGAGCTCGAACCAAACCCCCCTTTGTGGCCTCAGGGCCCTCTCACCCACGCAGACCCATGACGGTGCACCCGGTCCGCACTATTAACGAGGAGGGCTCCTCAGAGGAAGATGGAGGCCCTTGTGGAACAGGAGCACAGGGGGTTGGTGTCGGAACAACAGTTGGAAGCACACTGAATCGACCCCCTCCTGACTTTCCCCCTCCTCCTCTCCCTAAGGGAGCCCTGGAGATGGTTGCAGAAGCCCCGTTCTCCAAACCTCGCCCTCTTTACCCAGACCTAGCCGAGGTCAGGATACCAGCAGCCAGTCCTGCTGCCCCGCTGGCCCTCGCAGAGGGTTTTAGGCGAGGAGGAGGAGTCGGAGCAGGGGCGTTGGACGACCAGTCGTGCTCTGTGCTCCAGATGGCAAAGACACTGAGTGAGAGTGAGTTTCCTGGGCAGCCTCCACGCGCTCCGTCTGCACCGCCACCTCTTAGAGGGCAGCCGATGGGTTTAGGTCTGGACGCCTGCCGTACCTTCCCACCCAGAAATGCCATCACAGAGAGTATTGCAGAGGACATGCCTGAGGAGGTGAGCAGGATATTTATATTTGTTTAAATTCTCATTCAGTGGCTCTTTCAAGGTTTTTTTAATTTATTTATATATATATATAATGCAATTATTAATGATTTGACAGCTGCAACCAGTGTAGCTGTGACTTGTTTGGGTTGTTATGGGTAGTTTCTTTCTTGGTTTGTGTGGTATAGTTTTCCCTCAAACGCAGAAGCTCTATAACTTGGCTGTTACCCAGCTACATAGCTATTTCTTAGCATTTTACGTATGTTCATACAGCCATCTTTCAAAATTTTACCAAACCATCTTGATCCCTTTTTCATCAAAGTTTTGGCGCTTCCTTTTTGGTGTGAAGAAAAATAGAGCCCATCCCAAGGTAGCATTTTATTTTTGTCTGGTGACAATTTTGGCCTGCATTCTGTTGGAGGTGTGACAAGCTTCAAGTTCCTTCATCGGTTTTTAGCTGATTCTGTGTTTCTTTTCTCCTGCACAGGCACTTTGGGGCAGCAGTAGCTCATCTTTGTCTGTTGGGGAATCTTCAGTGGGGGAGTGGTTGCAGAGACTGGGACTGGAGAGGTATGAGCAGGGTCTTCTGCACAACGGCTGGGACGACCTGGAGTTCCTCAGGTGCATACACTCACACTCAGAAATGTTGACAGTCACGGTTTAGTGGGTGGAAATAAAAGCTGTTGCTTCAGACCATTACAGCAAAATCTCCAATTTATGTACAGAACGTTGACTGGTTTGAATTAAAAATAGATCTATACTGTTCTTATTTTAAGTAAACCATTACTGTTCATTAATAATTAATTAGTAAGAATTGTTTTTCCAGTGACATTACTGAGGAAGACCTGGAGGAGGCGGGAGTGCTCGACCCCGCCCACAAGCAAATCCTGCTGGAGAGCCTCAGGCAGCAGCAGCAGCAGCAGAAATAAACCATTTCAACTGGTCTATGACTGGTCCAGAACTGGGTCCCAAGAGACCAGATTTCAACTGAACTGAACTGAGCTGGAATGTGCCAATTAATGCCAGACTGTGCCTTCTGAGAGAAATTGCACTCCATTTGTACTTTAAAAAAACACTTGTAGAACCACCATGGTTTTTCACATGTAATGTACAGTATGTGCGTTGTTGTTGAGGTGGCCTTATTTAATTAGAATCATTTCAGTCCTTTAAGCGTCACTACATAACCCTTGGCTTGAAACCTAGTGAGAAGACGCAGGATGAGATGATAATAATCTGGACAGATAGAATTGAAGATATAGAGCAGCTGATGCCTTGATGTTGTACCATCACTTCTGACTTGCAGCTTCAAACTAGCGTTAAAGCTTGTTTGTCTTTCTTTGTCCTGAGAAACTTTAACTGAGGAGTGACAATGTTTAAGTCTCTTCAGCTATAGGGAATGCAGACTTTCAAGTTTAAAACAACATGAGAAGAGGGCTTCTAGGGGGGGGGAACCAGAGCCTTGAAAACACACAGTCTGTGTTTTGCAGTATAGACTCTTTTAATGTGTTCCACTGTGAGTATCTGTTTTTCCCCCACCTATGGTCACAGTTGGGGAAACTATGTGGGAATTTTTCAAAAGCACTCAAGGGTAATGTCAGCCCACAGCTTGGGCAGAGGAACGTCCTCGCTTCTGTGACGGAGGCGGACAGGAAATGGGGACAGGAGAGACGCTAGCCCTGACTCATGTCAGACTGAAGCCAGTTCAACTTGCATTTTCTCAAATTTGTACTTTTGTGATCATGTTTGGCCCACTGTTGTTTAAATGGTGGCATTTCTTGTCTCAGTGTCTCTGCATGTGTTTATGTTTTTATGTTTTATTTTTTATGATAAAGGGAATATGGAGCAAAACATAGCGTAACATTTAAAGGACTGTGTTAGCCATCAGCACCCCCTGGTGTGTGAGCTGTTTACACTCAACACTGACATTTCAGAATTTTTTTTTTGTAGATTATGTTATAAGAAGTTGAGACATTTTTTTTCTTCAAAAATGTTTAAGTATCCTTAAATACTGACAAATGACCCATGCAGCATACATATTCTGTAATTGGTTAATTGGCCATAAACAAATCAAGTAGATAAGGTTATACAGTACATGAGGTAATAAATGCCATACCAAAGGAAACTATTACTCTGAAATTTTACCCAGCACATTTCTCATGTTCCTAATTGTATTGTTTCTGAGGCCATGTAATTTCAATTTACATAAAACAGCAAATCTTATTTTAGTATCATATATGACCCAGGTTTGATGGGCTTTATGTCACATCTTTCACTCATTTCATTTTAAATTGTGTAAATGGAGTGTTCAGGGAATTGATTAACTTGGATAAATAGATTTACTGACGATTATTATACACAAGATTTACTAAGCCATCATATTGTCATTTGTACATTTTGTCAAAAAACTATTTTTGTGTAATACAAGCTAGAGATTTTGACTTTTTTTTTTTAGACATATTTTGTACAGGTGGGGGAAGATGTCGCCTCTAATGATACACTAAAAACACAAAAGTAATGTTTCTGCAGGACAGGTTTGAGGGCTGTTGTGGATCTCTGATGTAACCAGCAGGTGGTACTGCTACTTCAAAAACCTCATCAGCAGATGCTAACTGTGGAAACCTTGGGAAAATAAGACGCAACCAAGTCATGTTCATTGAAAGCATTTGGTTTGTTTACATATTGTTCTTGAATAGTTAAATATCAGAGAGTTAACTTACCTGCTAGTGTTGAAAATGTCTTTATTTGTTCTTAATTTAATTCCTGCCTTCTGTTCTGCTCGTGAGATAACCGATAAACCAGTTTATAATTGTTTTAGGAGAAGCTGACGTAATTTTCGCTTGTGACCCAAAACACATCCTTGAATTCTGTTTTTTGCATACAACCTTTGACTTGGCAACCTGCTTGTGTTATGTGTTGTACACTTTGTCCAATTTTCTAACGGCTAAACAACCGTAATGCAGAGAGTGTGGATCTAGCGTTCAGACATGTTAAATGTGAGGTCTTTGTAAGCCTTATTGGCTTCTTGGTATCCTCTATCTGTGTGTGTGTGTGTGTGTGTGTGTGTGTGTGTGTGTGTGTGTGTGTGTGTGTGTGTGTGTGTGTGTGTGCGTGTGTGTGTGTCTGTCTTGCCATTGTTTTCTCTGACATACTCAATTTTATCTTGTTCCTTTATGTAGTCACCTTTTTGGTTATGTTAAGTTAATGTAAGTTTGCCCATGTCATTTAAAAAAAAAATTAAAATCTAATATCTTTCCTTATTTACTCATCCTCTTCTTTTTGTTGTTGTTTGCAGGCTGAGAGGATGAAAACAGTTATGGTCCTTGAGCTGTAGACCTGCCTCACTAAAGAAAAGGGAAAAAGTGTACGGTAAAATGAAAATAAGTCATTTCAGTTTTTATTGAACCATGATTTCAAGAGCACGTACCTCTAGTGTTTATGAAAACAGCTTTGTTAGTTTCTGAGGTCTGCACATAACACACAACACTCATTACTCTGTTACACACAAGAAACCAGATTATTAAACGCATCACGTAGTGCTTTCATAATGTAGATTTATTAGAATATTCAGAGTAGTGCTATAACTTCTCATTCACTAGAGCTTCTGTCGATTCATAGTTTTCATGGACTTGTTGTTCTGTGAGACAGGTGCTCCCCAATGAAATAAATCTGTAAAGCAACATGGAAATAATAAACAAAAGCCTACCTAATATTTATATTACTAATTACGGAATTTACAGTCACAAAATTTCATGGAGCAGTCCAAAGAAATGTGTGGGTTTCCTCACTGACATAATAAAGAATATTAATAAATACACGTTTTTTTTCCCTTTTTCAAGTAGATTTCTGGAGTAAACCAAGTCAGCTCTGAAATCAGCCTTGTTACAGTGAATTGCTACAAAATGAAATAGAGATGTTACACAAGCAACTTCGCAAGGTGAGAGAAAGTACAAACAGCTGCTTTTTTGCCTTTTTGCAAAAAAAGATGGAGATCAACAGAAACAAAATGAGGGTATTAATGGACACAGTATAAAACTCCAGTAACTCTCTACATCTCTCTATATTGCCAACATTTGACCAGCTTGCATTTCAACTCTCAGAAAGATGGTCCCATATTTTTTGGTTGTGGGAGAGTTAATGAAATCAACTGATGAACGATTCAGAGTAGTTGATGAGTTGTTAGTCCGCTAGAGTTCATACCACAGACTGAAGCAACAAACTCATCAGTCCCGCAGGAGAATCATCAAAAAACTCTTCAGTCAGTGACAAAAGTGAAAACCCAGTTGTTGTAGACTGTACGATGATACCCACAGTACAAGTCTCTTATAATTAGATTGACGTAGTTGTAGGTGACTCTGCTTTGTGTAGAACTACATCTTTTCACCTCTCTCTACCCAAAGAACGGAGCAAGAAACTGCAGGAGTCTCAAGACCTCTGCCCCTCTATGCTGAATTTTAACAAAGTACCCACTGTTTGAAAGTGAAAGGCATATTGGGACAGAGAGAGTGAAGGGATAGGACTATAAAGCCTGGGCGAAGGGGGGGAGGGGTTGGTCGGTGTGGGTCACATTGAGGTTGAGAATGGGGGAGTCAGGACTTGTTACAGTAAAGAAGGAAAAGGGATGAACTGGGGAGGTGTCTGGTCTTGGCCCGGCTGCTCTAATTGGATTTTGGGGTGCTCTGCTGTGCTCGGAAAGAGTTTTTTTTTTGGGGGGGGCTCTGTTCCATTCTGGTGATAGTATGTGTGTCAGGGGAGCTTAGAAGAAGTTGTGCTTGAGGGTAAAAGTCTGTTTTGTTTCCCCAGCAGAGACTGGAGCGTGATGTTTGGATTTCTGCTTTAAACTTGTACCTGATCGCCATGCTCATCAGAGCTGCCGCTATGGCTGCCCAAGAGTCTGCTGCGATGCAGCGACTGTGGGAATGTGAGTTTATAGGTGGCAAGAAAGACTGAAAAGACCAAGTGAAAAAGACATGTGTATGCATGTGTTTATCAGTCAAAGCAGTTCTGATTGGGCTACATACCATCATCCTTTAGATGCTCTGAAGTTCAAGGGCCTGTACATGAAGAGTGTTGCATCAATAAATAGTGTGTCTTGTCTTAGTTTTATCTGAGGAAATATGATTTCTCGTCAATCTATGTGAACACATCTGAGAGTGAAAGTGAAGAGGCATTGCAGGAAGGAGACTGACCATGTCCAGAGTTTTGCAAGTGCAGTTGCATAATTTTTAGGGTGAGAGATGGTGTCCAAACCTTTGACTTTATTATCTTCGAATAAGTTTGACACAAGACACTTTTTTTTTAGAGAATAACTGAAGGCCTCGCTGAACTACAGCAGACTACACCAGCAAATTCAGTGTTAAAATGGGTATGTCCTGACTCTCAACAAAAGCTGGAAATTCCTCACTGTTCCAGGAGACCGCATAATGTTTGTCTCTCATTTCCTCTTCATCTGTGCTTCAGAACAGGTTTGTCTTGATGGTGGGGTTGGGTTTTCTGTGGAAGGAGGACAGGACTCCAGCAAAGGGCCCGGTCATACTGTCCGCCGGCTGCCAGGCCTTCAGAATCTCCTGAGTCTGGGTAGCAGGCTGGGCAACGGCTGGGTTGGACGGCCCCAGACTGGACCAGCTGGGTGGCTTCAGCCCCTGGAGAACCGGAGAGCTGGAGGTGTTAATGTAGCCACTATTTACAGGAGCCGGGCTGGGGCTCAGGCTGGCGGGGCTGCCCAAGTTTCCATTGGCCGAGCCTGGCAGGGAGGCCGTGCTGTCAGGTGTGGGGCTGCAGGTGGATTCTTTGGACTCATCATCATCGGATGAAGATCTCAGCTCTCCTCCCTTCTTCCCTCCAGAGCTGCTGCTGGAGCTGCTGCCTGTGGTGCCACCAGAGCTGTTGGCTTTGGCGTTGGCTGCACGCTCCTGCTTGCGAAACTTTGCACGTCTGTTCTGAAACCATACCTGTTAACGCAGACATTTAGATAGATAGATAGATAGATAGATAGATAGATAGATAGATAGATAGATAGATAGATAACATGATCAGACCATGTCAGACCTTTGCTGAAGTTGTGTATAATGTGTTCTACCTAAAACTTTCTTCAGATAGGCCATAAAAACGCAAAAGAACAGACGCTTGTTCCTCTCACCTGTACCCTGGCCTCGGTCAGGTCTATCTTCAGCGCCAGCTCCTCTCGGGTGTAGATGTCCGGATAGTGTGTCTCGGCAAAGACCCGCTCCAGCTCCTTCAGCTGGGAGCTGGTGAAGGTGGTCCTGATGCGCCGCTGCTTCCTCTTCTCGTTCAGGCCGGAGGGGTCCGAGAAAAACTTGTAAGGGACTGTGAGGGCAACATTTATATCCGTTTAGTGATCGGAAAAACAACATTTGAAATGGTCTGACTGGCACTTTAAGAGCGCAGAGGCCGTAGATCATAGTAACGCAGAGTGGCCCTGCGTAAATGAAATGGGTAAATAACTCATCGGATTTTTAAAATACAACTTTTTAACGGCTTTATGAAGAAATATTTCATAATCAACCGTTTTTGTCAGTCAACAACCGTAGGCTGTGTAGGCCTACAGTAGCCTAGTTACTGGTTGAAAGCGGACTAGTTTATTGATAATTTATTGCATTGTGTTTATTAGATTGTATAATAGGCGGAAGGCCAAATTTATAACAAAACACAAAGCTGGTTCAAATACGTTTACATTTGTATTCTGATTAGCTTAAAAAAGGTGTTTAATACAGTGATGAAGCAGAAGAATTTAGCCTCAAATTAGTTAGGCCTGTATGCGTTTTATTTAGGCTATCGAATTTATAAAATGAATAAAAAAAATACAATAAAAAAACATATTTGATCCAGCTGCATGAACAGAATTTTACTTTGCAACTACAATTTATTTTGGAGTTAGGTCTCGGCTTAATGTCACAACCGGTCACAACACATAAAGCGAGCATTTCAGTTTATAAGCCTGTCAAAAAATGGATATTGGGTTTAAATCGTAAAATTGACACAATGATGGTTGCATGGAAATTAATAATTGCACAGCACATCCAAACAATTTGACTTAGGGGCCTATGGCCAACAGGTGTGCGTGTGTCATTTGACAAGGTTTTCGATTTTTTTTTTTTAAATGCTGTATTATTATTATTATTATTATTATTAGGTCTAGCAAAGTCTTCTGATTCGTTGATTGACGCGTGCATTTAGGCTAAGCCTATACTGTCAAAATTAGTATAGCTTTATCTTTAAAAATATCTGCGCTTTTCAAAGTCATCGTTATAGTAGCATACCATTAATAGGCTATGTAAATTATAACATTTATTTAGCATGCACCTGTCTCTCTCCATAAATACGTTTTGCAGTGCAAGAAGTCTATAGTGAGATAAAATCCATTTAAACCATTTAGGCCTTAAACTGTATGTTAGATCATCAATAAAGAAAAAAATGACAGTAGACAATTAGATTACCCCCCCCCGTTTTTTATGTGATAGAAGCGATTATTCGCCGTTCAAACAACAGAAAAAGACGACCAAATGTAGCCTACTGCTTATTTTCTCGCTTAATAATTATAAGCATAATGAACAACATCCCATAACCTTTCTTTGTATCCCTGCAGAGCTTCAGAACCTGTCGGCCTACCTGAGGAGTAAGGTGTGGGCTGGTGCTCTCGCAGGGCTCCCAGGGTGCAGCTGGCCGTGCTGAGCGGAGTGCAGCCCGGGTTGGAGAAGGGTCCGCTCCGGATCGGGTTGTACTGGAAGGAGCTGGCCTGGCTGCAGGAGCTGAAGTCCGCGTAGGCCGACGCTTCCATGGCCGCCATGCAGGAGTCATAGGAGTTCAGGTAGGAGTAATCCATTTTATACATGGAGATGAGCCGGTGCAAACACCGGTTTGCAAACTAAAAACGACGAGCGGAACTCTGAGCAGAGAGGTTTGGGTGGGTCTTTAGCCGCCTTTTATTTTAGCAGATTGAGTGATATTGTTCAAACCAGTTGGAGTTGGTCTGTCTCTCCAGTATCTCTCGGTTCGTCTCTTCAAAACTCCTGTCAGCTTTGTGGTGTATATCTCACTGTCACAGGGCTGTTGTTCGTGTTTCTTGGTAAATAATCCAGATGTTTTCGCTTTTCTCTCTACAGCTCTTCACTCTCCTTTTTCACTTTCTCCTGCTCCTGCTTTTCTCTGGTCAGTTTCCCTCCCTATACTGCAGTTCCCTCCGCTCTCGCGCTCCGTTTGACAGCGCGCTGCTGCTCGCGCAGTGTTTATAATAAACTTGGCAGAGCGCGAGACAATAGCGAGGCGGTGGTCTAGTTTCCATGACAATGCCTCCAGTGAGTGAGAGTGGACACGGACTGCCCCCCTCCCACCGCCCACTGCACCGCCCACGCGCTCCAGAGCATCGCGAGCTCGCAGGTGTCAGCAGAGTTTAATCCTCAGTCTAAAAACCAACGGCTTCTTCGTCTAAAACAAAATAAAAACGTTATAATGTGTAATAATGTTACAATGCTTCCTTTATCGGACGTTTCTAATTCTGGTGAGCCAAGTTATCTCAGCGATATGACCAAAAACAAGACTCAATCTCTTTCAATTACCATTTCTTTTAGATATAAAGCTAAAAACTGCTTTTATAATGCGTTTAATAAGCTCACAAACTCTCCAAGTAAAAATAAGGACAATTTTCAGCCAAGACAGGCTATGCTTATCGTCTTCCCCTACACTAGGCCTATTTCCCTTTTTTTCTACAATAGTGAAGACATAAATAATATTTATTTTGAAAAGCCATTCTGGAAGAAGGCTGCACTGACTTTTGGGATTTCAACTCCAGAATATAAATGTAGTCTATGTTTTTGGTCTATGACTGTTTGGTCAGGCTATGTCTACTAAGCCTGAAAATATTAAAAAATATAAAGGAGCAATATTCGCTCGGTTTGGCACTGAAATTTGTCCGATGGGCCATTTGGACTCATCTACAAGAAAACACACTTAGAATAGAGATTGCCTACTTTCGCTGTTCTGTCTGATTATTTTACTATTTAACATAGGCGTAGCCTAACAATTAGTTCATGCCAAAACAGTAGGCTATAACTAATAACCTATAGCATATTAACATGTAACTAAAATGCATCATATGAGCAGAACAGGGTGAGCCCCAAATAATGCTCCGTAGACGGTCAATATAGAGTTTTACTGCCCCTCAAACGGCTCGTGGAAACAACTGCAGCTCTGGCACAGAAGTCTTTATGTGGGGGGAAACGTCCAGATGTGACGGTGATTGGTGAGATTAAAAGCTTGATTTGATTCCGATCACTTTTACGGAAATGTCACCAGAGTGAGCGTCGCTTTGATGTATAGGACTAAAGAGGGAATTGGCTGCGGAGACGACTGAGCATCCACGACAGGCTAACCATAAACGCATTGACGCTTCATAAATTGGTTTAAGTTTATTGTTCGGTGTCATACAATGTGATAAGTCATATCCCACACGGCCCCCATCTCTCTCTCACACACTCTTTCTCACACACACACACACACACACACACACACACACACACAAAGAAGAGAAACCTGTAGGCGCGCGCTCCATGCAGTTTCCAAATGTGCTATTTAAAAACATGACGGCTGGATTTCAGGCTCTGTTCAGAAAATGAACAGGCGTTTTATAAGTGGATACATTTCACTAATATAACCCACAAACTAAAATTCCGTTTCACTAGAAATTAATTAAGTTTGGCTTGTGTACGCGCGCTCAATGGTGCGCACTCTTATCTCTGTTTGACTGCATGATGATGCTCCTTAATGTCATTAACCCACCAAACACGCGCGCTTGCGTGCATTTGCCGCCCTGTGCACTTAAACCACAAATAAGTATAAATAATAAGATTTGTTAAAGCGTTTATTGTGTGGTTGGTGAGAGCTGGTGGATGTTTGGGGCGGGCGGCACGCGGTGCTCCTGTTGATACAGTTGTTCGTCTTTTGCTGATGTTGGCTTGCAGTTCTGCATCACTCATGTCTGTCACTGTGCGCGAGTCCGAGGCTCACGGAGCTCTCCGAGCACCCTTACGGGAATGGCATGCCTATATGTCTGTGGGGTTCGGCTATATCAAAGTATTGATGCTTTAGACCCAGAACTATGGCTAATGGGTTTATAGGCTACTGTAAGTAAGTAGACTACCTTAGAATAGGTCTCGGTAAATACACTACCACAGACTCGATTCACTTTTGGTTGTGGTGTGTATGTGACATGGCTAGTGTCCAGTCACTATAGTTACTAAGTGTTCAGTTACATGGACTAATAAGACACCATGGCGTTAGTAGCTTAGTGAACAAAAGTTTTCTCATAGCCTACTGAAACGCCAACATACAGTAGCCCATTGTTCTGTATTTTTCCTGATCTATAGCCTATTTATATAAAGCCACATAAAATAAATATAGGCTACATTTTTATAAGCCTGGTGATTGTTTGGCTCGCACATTAACCAGTCAGCTCCCAGGCCACGCCGTCTGTTGTGTGTCCTCGTCCCGTCTGGTGGGTTCAGAGGTGAGTTTACCGAGAAACTTAAACTGTTTCAAAAGTTAAACTCTCCAGGCCGTTTCTGCCTCTCAAAAAAGAGCAGCCAGGAGCGACCCTAGCTCTCCCGCTTTTATGAATATAAACTTTAATCCCTTCAAAGAGGGGACCGGTCTCTTCCAGGCCACTAATCCGCCCTATAGTGCTCCAGCGCAGGGGGAGACTTCTCCTCTGCGGAGGCTTTAACTTTGGACTTTTACATTCATGGGCGATTTGACGGAAACAGTAACGGGGATCTTTGGCATTCATGACGTCTGAGTCAACAGAGGGGGACACAATGGTCCCCTAGAGGTTCCTGAGGGCCCCTGAGAGAGGAACCCCGACTATAGGGATTATAGGCCCATGGAGGACTGTGTCATGAGGGGGAAATCTTATGGACACACTTAACATAGGCTGTCCGTTTCTAATCAGAGTTATGATTGATTTAACATCAAAGGGACAATTCACTTCTTTTCAGTGATCTGTGTGTGTCCTTGATTTAAAAGCTAGAGCAACATTATTACATTTTAAAACATTAGGTTATAATGGCTATAACCGATTAGGTATTATAGATTATAGATAGATATTAAGCAATTAACTACAAGTTCCTATATGGGAATAATAAAGGAAAACAACCCAGATTTAGTAATTCAACTTTTTAGTGATCACTACTTATTTTTTCATGTTTGTTAAAAACCATATTAATTACTTAATCACATTAGTTGTTCGTAATAACCAGCTTAAGTATGCAGTGCACAGATCATATTAAGAGGAGATAACTATGTTAAGGTTCTGTATGGGAGGGGCGGGGTCATTTGAACTGGTCTGCGCTGAAACGATACAAAGGCTCATGGGAAAAAATATATGTTCTGAACGGTTTCTGTCGTAGTTAAAGTGTGTTTTAAAAATGTTTTGTTCATGTTTTGGGTGTTGCACCATGACCAAGACCCAGGTGGGGACTGATAACGGGTTTCCATGCAAATTTCTAGTAAATTCAACTAATTCGGAATAGCGAGGCCTACCATATCACGAAGAATAATTTAGAATATAAGTATAGGCTATTATTATAAAACGTTATATAATCGGATGTAGGCCCATCTGTGTCTGTCGGTATAATTCCCTTGATTAATGAATTTAAGCTCTCAACCGTCAATCTTCCTTATTTAATTTTCTGATGAATTATAAATAACTATGCCTATTAACCAGGGTGTAAAGCCTGACCTAAACATTTTTGGTGGGGGACTTCGTGATTTAAAGTGTATCCCATTATTCTGACAAAATAAAATAAATAAAAAGTAGACCCTTATATTAATCGTCCTGTCTGTCCTAGCTTATTTCAAACAATTCAATTCAATTCAATTTCAAAACACGAAAGGGGCGTGATCTGTAGAGAAATCCTAATTAAATTCCTACCCCCCCTGCTCCCATCTTTTCTGCCACTGTAATTATTGATGATGGTCTTCCACCCTAAAGACATCGAGCTGCATGCAGATTGGCTTTAACGACGCCAGCAGTCGGATAACTTGTGTTTGTCGGGGTGGTGTGGGTGTAGAGACTGGTCTCTATGATCGATGTCTGATGGTCCTGATGGAGAGATGAAGAGGTGTATGGATAGAGGCAGGGCATCAGAGATGAGTGAAAGATGGGACAGCGACGACACTGGGTTAAAGAAAAGCCACGCGGGAGGCCCCAGCCCGGTGACACGCGGTGGTGGTCTGAAAACCAAGTGAAGCTGTCAGTCTCAGAGAGAGCCTGCCAGCTCCATCCATCATGAAAGCTCAAAGAAGAACATGTCCCGTATGCCGAAAGCCGTTTTCCTGCTTTAGAATGAGGCAGCTATTGATCCTCATCTGGATAGGCCTAGGCCTACTCTTTCTCGAGCTTTGTAAAACTTGCCGTTAAATGCGCACGTTAGCTCCTGTAATAGGCTATATTTATATTTTATTAAGAGTTAATTTAAGTCAGTGCCACTGATTGATCAGGTACAAATAGAGTCAAGCTGATTTTACATTGCATAAGTGAGCATAAGTACAGCTGCTGCAATAAAATGCAACCAGGGGGACAAAAAAGAAAGAAAGAATTGGGCATGTAGACCTCATGTTGAAAATTGAAATATATATTTTTAAATGTATTTAATGTAGAATATCCTTTTAACTATTTTTGATGATATTACCTTGATAACTTAATTATTAACCGTTCTAATAGGTCAGATTGATTTAATAGGCCAATTCAAATTAGTTGCCTATAGGTTTCATCCATTCTTGAATTTAGCTGTTGTGCTAATTGAATTATTCGATCTATAGATAATGATGATATGATGTGGATAGCATGCACAGTGAAGTCTGTTTTTGTTGCACGGTATCACGTTATAAATGAGTTCCTTAATGCTAATCTAATTGCCACCTGTGCGTATTTTGCGCACAAGCAAAATATTCTCCCTCCCCCCTTTCTCTATAACACACACGTACGCACACGCACGCACGCAAAAACACACACACACGGTCTCAATAGGTATTCCTTTCATCGTCGTTATAACAGATAGTCTTGATATTTGTAAAAACTTTGTAAAGAAACCATATTAATAATTAATAGGACCCATAGCCTACTTTTTCATTTGCTACAACTTCTTTCAAGGCTAGTGTTATCTACACAGCTGAGCAGCCTGCTCTCCACCTGCGGTGTCACTAAAATGTGTCGTGTCATCGCCCCTCTTAAGATCCTCTTCGCTCGGCAGTGAATTTGATTGCGCATAAAATAAAATCAAAAATCACAGATCCGGCCGTTAACATCGGCCTGCGTTTTAACAGCAGCGAAGGCTGGCGGTGCATTTGATTTGCCCGGTGATGGATGAGAGACGGTGCAGGAGAGAGGAGGGGGGTGGGCCGGGGGTCCCGTCGGTGCGCCTGTCCCCGCATTTCAATCCCCAATTACCGGAATGTACCGTGACGCTTCGGCTCAAGACGACGGCGTGCATCTAACCGGGTTAGAGCAACAGCACCCGGTGTAGTAACATTCAACGCTTCACTCAGGTAGTGTTGATACGTGGGACCCTAGTCTATTCTACATGAGGAAATAATATTAAACATTCATATACATTTAAGGTACAAATGTATTTTTTAAAGCCCTTAATAAAATGATTTTTCAATCGAGGCTTTGATGACCTTCATGTGGTCAGCTGTAATCTGTGCCAAAGTGCATCACCTAAGAAGTAAAATGCGTTGTAATGCATCATGATAATGAAATAGCACAGAGGCAAACATCCCCAAATCATCACAACATATAGATTACAATTGCACTTTTATGCTTATAGGACATGCACAATCTCATCATATTGCACCGATCTGTCATGTTAAAATATTATCATTGCGAC
The DNA here is from genome assembly GCA_026937815.1 of Etheostoma perlongum. NCBI lineage: Eukaryota > Metazoa > Chordata > Actinopteri > Perciformes > Percidae > Etheostoma > Etheostoma perlongum. The sequence continues at coordinate 18,462,895 of CM049373.1, forward strand.
GTGCCTGCTAGAGGAAACCACTGGGCTCACTGAAGAGCATCATATTGGATCTAATGACGTGAATGAAGTTTAGTCAACAATCAACAAATATTATGAGATTGGATCAACAATTTGAAGTGCAACACAGTCCAATAAGACCGAAAATATTTGTCCAGCACAATGGTTCATCAGGCTGAAATTTCGTCAATTGCCACAAAATGTGGCCATTCATTTTAACCCATCAAATTACACTCACACTAATTTAAGTCCACTCTAATATCAATAAAACATACATTTATCAGCCGGAATATGACGCAGAGCAGCTGCGGTTATTCACATGCTGCGTACATCTCTCCACTGCGGCACCAGACCTGTATTATCCTAATGGATAACGGCATGTTACTTAAAAAAGAAGCTTTTTAGGATAAAAACCAGGTCCCGGGAGACCACAGTACACACACATATACACACACCACAGCTGGAGCAGCGAGGGATGGCCGCGCGCAGGAGAGCTTCTCCAAACAGGCTAATTAGATCTCGAGCTCTGGCCCCGCGCTCTGAAAGCAGCCCAGCGGCGGGGTTCGCGGAGCTGTGGAAAGTTAATTGAATTAAATTCCCTCTAAACTAATTAGGCTGCAATCTGCCACGCGAGCTGTCCCTGAGCAAGGTTCGAATTAGGCGGAATGGATTCTTTCCTTTTCTTTAAAAGAAAGGAAGGCAGACTGGTGTGTTTTTGGTGGGGTCCTTTATTTGTCTTTTATGCTAATTCTCCCAGGGGACTGTCACGTGATTGCCTTGCGGTAACCGGACGGCATCCGGTCGGTGTGTGCAACCCCTGTCCGGTCCATCCCCGAACCACAACAAATACACCCTAAGCGTATAGGTAAACACAAGAGCCAATATTAGCCTATAATTGAGAAAACATGTAAAACCTAAATAAAAAGCTCTGTTACCGGTGCTGTTTTACAGCTGTATGAACGAGGAGCATCTTTAAAGCTGAGAGGTCTGAGGTAATGGAAGTGAAATCGATCGCTTTCCTGGGGGAGCACAATGAGAACGAGAGGGAGGGAGAGATGAGAGGAGTGTGGAGGGACACGGATGAAAATCCCCCGTTAAGAGCAGGGACAGATATGATAATGGGAGAGCCTCCAGTAGTCGTTCATCATTCACCACCTCCACCTGGCTGCTGCAGCTCTCTGAGCCCACCACTGCACTGCAACTGTACTGACATTTAACACGCATAAACAACTTTACCCATCAGAACAGAGATTAGTATTCATAAGCAGTAGAGCACATTCACTCAGCATTATCTATTTGTGCAGTGTGCATGTAACATTCAAATTGGAAACCATATAACAACAGTTAGATTCACAATAAATTCCCATGCTGGGGTCTTATCTGAATCAACACAGTACCGTCTTAAATCTGGACGGACTGATGTAAACAGAGCTGTCTGACTCTGAAGAGTTACTCAATAAAGCCTCTACTTCTGACCAACTGGACAAATGTGCAAATGCTGCAGGGCCCCAGACCCCCAAGGTTGTTTAAATGTTTTTGGTCTTTTTTTGGTATTATTTTGGGCATTTTTGGGTATGCATTTACTAGTCCATATACGGTCAGTATAGAGATGAGAGGGGGAATGACATGCAGTCCGGACAAAGAACCAGGGACGTTGTGGTTCTTCGTCTGCATCTTGAACCCCAGGCCCAGAACTCGCATGGTGCCCAATGTTTTTTGTAATTTGGTTAATTCAAGTTTGTGGGTAGAATTTGCACCAGTAAAGTGCAAAATTAACTACAGCCATATGTTATTACTTAATCTTGTGGCTGTTTGGGCCCTGGTCTTTGAGAAAGTAAGGTAACAATAAATGCTGGTCTTCAATTTAATACAGATGTTACTGTACTAATGAAAAGTGTCTAATTTCTCTCATCTTTCTGGACTCCCATTTCCCTCATCCTCCCATGTTTGACCTTTTACTCGCTCATTGTTTTGTTTTCCTCTCTTGCCTTGAGCTCTCTTCCATTTGTATAAGCAGCAGAAGGTGGAGGAGACACACCAGGACAGAGAGAGACGGAGACAGACAGACAGATGGATAGCAGAGGAAGAGGGAAGGACTGAGAGAAAAAGGTGGAGGAGAGTGGGAAGCTGAGCATGGGGCGGAGGGAGAATGGGTGGGGGGGAGTGAGCAAAATGTAGCGAGATAGAGTGAGAGGGAGGTTAGGACGATGGAGGGCCAGGTTTCTGTTTCTCCATAATCTAATCAGAGAAATGGCAGCAGTCAGAAATAGCCTGACGGACAGACTAAGAGCCTCTTCTCTCTCCCCTCCTCCTCTCATTCTTGTCTTCCTCCGCAGGGAGGGTAAATGGATACACACACACGCCAGCTTGACTTCCTAAAACCATAAAGTGTAGATGTGTTTTGAGGGTTATAAGCGATTGCAAAAAAGCCTTGAGGTATCATAGCAAAACCTGATCTACTGTCCAGATGCAGCCACTTCAAGATTCCCACTTGTGAAAATGTCTGCTGTGCTGTTGCTCTTAAGACCATCTCCACAACATGAAGAATGAAAGAATTTGAGTAGGCCTATATGACAATTTGTTTACGGTGCAAACTACAATTATACAACCACAGAGTAAGTTTAGAATCATAAGTTGTTGGTAGACAAATAAAATAAATCTGTACTTCATTTCCCATCTTTTCAGTCACCTGGAAGTAGGCCCACAACAAATGATCATACAACGTTTTGAGGACCAAACAATGGGCTTTAATGCCCAAAATATAATGCACTGTTCTGCTGAGGTAAGCTGATGACATGGGTCTATAGGTAAAAGCCTCCATCCTTTATTGATTTCCATTATTTAAACTATACCAATCATTAAGGAGATGGTTAATCAAGCAGGATTTAAGTTACATTTTTTTGTTTTTATTTTAGCTTTTGAGACAATTGAGATGTTACTAAAAAAAGTGTTATTGGAAGAAAATATTGGAAGAAAATTGGTTGATTATTTTCATTATTTTCAAGTTGCAGGAGCCCAACTTCATCTTCAAATACAAATTTACCATTATATGAAAACAAAGTAAAGAAGCTGGAAAATTGACGATTAATCAATCATTAAAATAGTTGGCAATGAATTTTCTGGTGAACAATTGGCTGACCAATCACGTCAGCCCTACAGAAAATAAATGACTGGTGTTATGCTGTAAATCAACAGGGAATGACAGCCGTGATTCTGTAGATGTCAGTAAAACAAGCTACACGTGTGTTTGTTGTTGGGGGGTCCAGATGGAGCACAGTAAGAGTAAATGTGTCTTTTTTTCTGCATGCTAATTCCTCTCTATAGGAAAAGCATTCCTGCAGGGGTGTGTGTGTGTGTGTGTGTGTGTGTGAGAGAGAGAGTGAGAGAAATGTCTTCTACATTTCTGTAGCATTAACCACGCATTCCCTCCCAGCGCCCGACACAGACCCCCACACACACAGCAGAATTCCAAGGAAATTCCTCTGTCATGTTGTTTCACAAGGTGGACAAGCTTTATTGTTGCAGAATTCCCACCCAGGCACTGGTCTCTCTCACACACACACACACACACACACACACACACACACACACACACACACACACACACACACACACACACACACACACACCCATCCATCCATCCATCAGGAGTGTCAGTGCAACACAAACAGAACAAAAAACAGAGGAATTCCCATTTTGTTGTGATGACTTTATTTACGCGGTGGAGGTTGGGATACATGAATGAAAAATGTCGCTCAATTACATTTTGGCGTCTTGTCAACATGCTGTTGAAACATTTATGAAACAACACTTTGAATATTATTTCTTTATGACTCTTAATGTCAGATAGCCTTGCCTGCGTAGACACACTGTGACAGACGAGACTTCTTTATATCAACATGCATCAACAAAAACAATTCACAAGGCAGTTATATTACCCATCATTCAAATGGGCTGCTTTACATTTCTGCTTAGTATTTCTCCACAAATCCATTCTTTGCTAAAATAAAAGGAATAAGCCGATTGTGTTAACAAACATTTATCAGTGATGCTCTGCTGGTGAGTAAAATGTGCATTAACGTGAACAACGATCTGAGGCAATGTCAAACTATCTTTGGTCATGAATACTTCCCTTTTCTTTACAGCAAATGAACAAACTGGATGTTTTTCATCCAACTTTGACAAAACCTTTTAATTTCGAAATCAAGTTACTTTTTAAGTATTAAAAAGGTTTGTTTGCTACCCGTTAATGTTCTATCAATATCCATTTAGATATTTTTTTTTTGTCCCGTCTCTGCCAAAGCATGCAATGACAAAACTGCCATTCATCCTACCAATGTGAGATGTTCATTGCCATTACATCATTTTTATATACATGTTTATATCTCTCTCTAAAAAATATTATTTATTTTGGCTGTTTTCAGTGATCTACACTACAAAGTGGACATTAAATTATTACTATGTCACAGCTACTTTGATGCAAAGCTTTTGTTTTGACTAATGAGATGGTTTCATTCCACTGATGAGATGTTTTATGTTCATGAAGCTGCACAGGCACGCTGAAGCCTCTATGCTACATTTACAACCTGCAACATATTTACATTTATTTATTAGTTTTATATCTAATGAGTGTGTGCACAGCTCTTGCTATCAGCACCCAGCTGGTACGAACGTCTGTTCTAACAAACTCTAATGGTCAAGTAAGTTGACTTTATAGCTTACAGCAAACATTGTTTGCAGATATTGTACTGCAATATTGCTGAAAAGTTGGCATGTAATTACTGCATGTGTATACTGAAACAGAGAGGCAGTGATGCGTTTATCAGAGGTACTTTTATTTGTAACATTCATCAGGAAGCATCTATCCTGCTGACACTACGGTGATGATGATGATGATGATGAGGATATGTGTGTGTGGAAAGTGTACATGTGTGCATAAATATCTGGATATATCCTCTATGTTTCTTTCTTAGTGTTCAGGGCTGAGCGGTGGACGTATGTCCAGTGTTCTAGATTTGCTGTCCTCTCCTACCACCTCAAGGCGCAGACTGGGCGTGCTCTGCTCCTGCAGGTCCTCTGGTTGGACGGACAGACGCAGGGTGCAACCTTTAGGCAGTAGCTCCTGCTCGGACGCTGCCGCTAACTGGTTGACAACCCGCCGCTCAACCTGAGGAATTAGTGACAGGGTTAGTGGTGAAGCGGAGTTTGGAAAATTGTATCAGTATTCTGACTGGTTTGCTTAGTGTGATGTCTCCTATTTGTGAGTTTTCCTATTTTGCATTTTGAGATCTGAACTTTGAGCCAGTCATTGTTCTCTGCTGATAGGAGGCTTTTCTTTGATTGATCTGCTGATCGTTTAGTCTTTAAAATGTCAGAAAAAAGTGAAAAAAATGACCATCACATTTTCTTAAAGCTCAAGGTGAGGGTCATCAAGTTACATAACATTTGACTTAGCAATGTCATTGCTAAGATCGAGGGATGAACTCTGCCAATCACACACATGATCAGACATGCTTTACACTAAACTATAGTTTGAACAATATATCTGAACCACTAATCTGGAAGTGAAAATCAAGGCAAACATTAAATTAATTAAACAAACTTATGTGTCTGGAAACATCACTCCCTGCTTGCTCTACTGGTCCGCTGCAAAGCTCGTCTAGCAGAGTTGCTGTGTCCCCAGATCTCAGTAATGAAACTGGTGAGTAAAATGTCATAACAGATAAGAATGATACTACAAGGGCGCCCAGATAGCTCAGTTGGTAGAGCGGGCGCCCATATATAGAGGTTTAACTCCTCAATGCAGCAGGCCCAGATTCGACTCCAACTTGGGGCCCTTTGCTGCATGTCATTCCCCTTCTTTCTCCCCTTTCATGTCTTCAGCTGTCCTGTCAATTAAATTATATATAAAAAATAAGAATGATACTACAAAACAAGATTCAAACCACCTGGTTTGGCAGTCTGTGTATTACAGCACCTGCATACCTCATGTTTGATTGAGCGTGCTCCGTAATGCATGTTATACCCCCCTGCCAACAGTTCCAGAACCGGGCGCTCCCACTGAAGAGTGATGTCATGGCGCTGCTTTGCCTAATGACAGAGAAAAGAAGAGGTTAATTGGGTGTGCCGATGTTTAAAAAGAACAAGCTTCAGTAGATACAATATCATAAACAGTCAAATCAGAAAGAGAGGCTGGTGAATGCTGGAGAAGGAGACAAATGCAGAGGCAGAGAGGAAAAACTGTCGAGCAGCATGTCTGCCAGTGCTAATCAACAGGCCCTTAATGCGTTTTAATCAAACACCAGTCAATACTAGCGATCAGAACTGGTCATTTGCTACCGATGTTAACACTCCATTCAATAAATACGACGCCATGTTTTACTCCAGAGATATAAACACTAATATTACATCACAAATACAGTAATAAAGGCAATAATGATAGCACTCAACATTTAATGTATTTAAATGAATGTGAGTGACAAACAAATGGCTCATGAGGATTCTGTAATTATGAGAGTTATGCTGTGAGCACCGCTGCCACACACAGACACACACACACACACACATACACCAACATTTAAAAGAAAAATGCACAAAGTGAGTGTCTTGAGTCAGGTTCCTATCGGTTGCCTGCAGGCTTCCAGGACACCAGCTGTAATATTAATAATTTAATATTGATGAAGGCTTCACATGTTAAACACTGTAATCACATTGTAGTGAGTAGTAGTGGAAGGTAATATTGATCTGCGTGTGTTCCTGCACAGCTCAGCAGCTGCAGGACAAAGTGGGTAGGGCTTTCCTGCCCCACTGGAGGACACCCATGTTATAAATGTAGGGTGCTGGGGCGCCTGGGTTGCTCACCTGTATGTTTTTTCCACCAAGGCAGTTCTGGTGCTGGTTCGGAGTCAGTGCCAAATATTGAACCGGTTCTTTGTTTTTCCACACAAATAAACCTGGCTCTGGGCCAAGAAAACGGGTTCCAACTCAGCACCAACTTAGCGCTGGTCTAGAGATAAGAACCGGTTACGTCAGGTGCTGGGAGCGGGTCCCAATAGGCTTTTTGTCGGGAAAATTGGGACTGCCCCGGTCAATCCAGGACATCTTTTCACCCTAACGGTGTTTTGCTTGGCGCTACTGATGTTGCCATCGCAAGCTAGCAAAAGATTATAATAAAAGTTAAATCATGCAAGATAATTATCCTTCTTCTTGAACGTATCCTCTGTCCATAGCGGTCACAAATAGCTGTCAAGGCACGTCTTTGAATTCCAGTGGGAATTTGTAAAGCCAGGACCAAAAGTATCGTTATGTAGTCCTCCATTAGTTATTGTTGATTGTCATGATGCGTTGCTATGACAACGGAGGTACTTGCAGTCACGTTGTGACGTAGCCCTACTCTGGCTCTCAGGCTGTGGAAAATCGAGCTGGTTCTTAGATAATTGGCGAGTAGAACCAGCCCCGTAATGGCAATAGCACCAGCCCAGAACCAGCACCTGGTTAGCCTTGGTGGAAAAGACATACTGGTGGAGCACGGTCCTATATACAGAGGCTCAGTTCTTGACCTGCAACCCTTTGCTGCATTTTGCTCCTTTGTCATTCACCCTCTCTCTTCCCTTTCATGTCTAAGCTGTCCTTTCACAAATACAGGCCTAAAATGCCAAAAGATATATCTTATAAAATAAATGTAGGGTGCTTTGAAGACGCACAGTGTTACATACCTTCTTAGCCCAGAAGTTAAGCTCTTTGCTGACCAGCTGGAGCAGCTCTGAGTGACAGAACGGCAGGAAGTATACAATTTCATTGATCCGACCCAGAAACTCGTCCCTCCGGTAATGAGCCTGGGGAGGAACCGAAGAATTAACAACAGTACACTGCTGTAGAGAAGCAGATAGTTCAACTTTAACATTTCTTTGTAAATACACCGAAACAAGCTGTGTTTAATCTGTGTGTGTTTTTGTGAGACTTAGTTACCTTCAGGATCGGTCGAATCACAGATTCTTTAAACTGTCGGGAGATTTTGATGTCATCACTTTTCTGAATCCTCTGGGGAACAACATCAACATTCATTTCACTACAAATTTAGATGATCTGACAAACAAAATGATTTGACCACACTTCATTCACATCATTTCATCATGCTGATTTTAAACCACAGCAACAGATGAAAATGTCAAATGTAATGTAATGTTAAAATGGGTTTTAATGGGTACAAAGATGGGGACTAAAAAAATCTCGATGTACAATTCATTTCGCAGCTGTAGGGTATGATGTACGAAAGAAATGCAAGTCAGCGTGATGTCTGCTGTGCATCATCGTATTTGTGTCTGCACTTTTACATGCATACAGTTTGTGTTAGTGGTTTTCTCTCACCGAGGTTGTCGGCCAGCTTTCTGCGGCTTAGCACCTCAGCTTCCTCACGAAGCTGCAGTGCATGCTGGGCGATTTCATCACTTGCAATGTTAGATGTCATGATAAAGATGGCGTCTTTACATTCGATGGTCTTCCCCTTACCGTCTGTGAGGCGACCCTTAGAGAGGAACAGCGAGAACAATAGAGTTCATTCCATTAAAGGTACATTTGCAAATGTTTTATCAAACAGAAACACAGGCTGAATGTAACGTCACAAAGGTATAATATCTGCAATTATCTCTGTGTGTTTGTGTACACACCTCATCAAAGAGCTGCAGCATGATAGTAAGAACATCAGGGTGGGCCTTGTCTACTTCATCAAACAGGACAACAGCGTTGGGACACGCCTTCAACAGCTTTGTCAGCTGACCCCCTTCCTCGTGTCCCACGTATCCTGGCGGGGAGCCAATGAACTTTGCCACCTGTAACATGAGGGAGAGAGGGTCCACAAAATAAGATTAACAATGTAACACACAAAAGTATTTTGCCAGGCTAACAATTGACCTATAATGCCAAAATCCACAGAAAGTTACCACTGGATAAATGTAGTGAGGTGGAAGGATTCAATGTGGTTCCTGAACGTTGCAACGTAAGCCTACTGGAACTCTGATTCACTGATTAAATGTATTCATCACCAAAGCTTCACAAAGAAGGCAAAATAGGGCAAAAAAAACCCCATTAATTTTGGTTTATGAGTCCATAATAAGTACATAAACAGAATTAATCCAATGTGTCACTGCCATGCATCTGCAGGAGCCAGATGCAGGGGAAATTCCATTATTCGAAACAATCAAACACTTTGGCTACTTCCTGACTTCCCATTAATGTACAGTATTTGGAAAAGGTAAGATGTATCTTACCTCGTGTTTTTCCTGGAACTCGGACATGTCCATACGGATAAAACCCTGCAATCACACGGTGGGTTAACCTCAAGCTTGCTGCTATCAGTGTGTATCTTTGTGTTGAACATGTGCTACCAAGAGTCACCATGGAAACCAACACAAATTGAATATCATCAAGGCGTGAAGAGCCACTAAATTAAATGTCTGTTTTCCACCTATTGACTGAATCACTAGTGTGTGTGTGTGTGTGTGTGTGTGTGTGTGTGTGTGTGTGTGTCTACATAAAATACCTTTTTAATGTCCTTGTGCATGTAGCGAGCCACCTGTTTGGCCAACTCTGTCTTTCCTGTGACACCCGCCATCAACCGGTCAGACAGAACAGAGACACTGGTTAATTATTTATGTATATATATATACATATATATATAAAAAAATCCTTGCTTTTTTTGGAATACATTAGTATGCAGTGATTTCAGGAAACAAGCTTACTTATTTCCGACAGAAAGACAATCTCTCTTCTTCTCTAAGTGCTGGCCTAAATCCCAGTTCCTCCCTCTACAAAGCTTTCAATCATCTCCTGCTCTCTAGAAGCACACATTATGTTTGTCGCTAAAATATTCTGCATATAAATGCTCATATATGATATTGATGTCTTGTGTTTGGTATGCGTATGGGTATGATGATTGTGTGTGTGTGTATGTGTGTGTGTCTGAAAGGCTGTGTCTTGTTGCTGTGTTTAATATTGATGTCTCATGGCCACAGTCGCTGAAGGCAACAGAGAATATGAACACTGTCTCTCCTTCATCTATCTCTCTGGTCTGTCATCTCACCATCTCCATCTTTTTTAGCCATCTATCTGGCCCTTAATATCCCTCTGTCTCACTCTTTTCTTGACTCCAACACACATACATGCACACTTTTTCATCTTGCTGCCATTTGAGAACATTTAAGCTTTTCTCTAAATTGGAGATTTGGAAGTTTTCTGCTTTAATATTAAATATCTGTTGATATCGAGTTGATCCGAAACTTATATTTTTCAAAACAATACAGCTCCAGTAGTACACACTAAAGAAGGCCAGCTTTAAAAAGACTAAAACCAATTCACTTTTGATATTTTTGGCAACTCAATAAAAAACAAAACTGAATCACAGCCCTCCTTTAACTGTTTCCTACACTGTTATGTTTATTTGTGTGCCATCTTTGCCTTTATTTGATAATATAGTGTGAGATGCATGGACAGAGGAGTGTCAGTGCGGATCTGTTGTAGCAGAAAAGTCCAGACAGAATTTAGACAGTCTCAATTCATCGCAACCCTCCCCAGTGGATATCTTTAATTGAAATCGCTGTAGTGTCGGTCTGAGATTTGTTCACTCTCACCACTGTGTGACAGAAAGCCGTTCCTCCAGTGTTTTAAAGTGCAATCAGAGCTCAATGGGCTGCAATAAACAAAGGATTAAAAATGGGTGGGGCTTTATAAAACCAATAGAGCTCAACAGTCCCGCCTACAGCAGGTTCCAGAAGTATAAATACAATGCTCCATTGACAACGGGAGTATAAGCCATAAAATCGTAACCGTTGATGGTAGACCAGTAAAACCAGCTACGACATGACTAAGCGATTGTATATGCTCATATAGATGCCAAATGTTCATGGGGCACCAACCTTTTTGTTAGAGATGAATGTCTTTAATTCGTAATGTCTTGGATAAGTACTTCATCACCCACAATCCTGAACAATCCCACAATCCCATAGTGGTGCCTCTAATTGGTGGAATTCATGCTGGTGAAGAGGGGGAGCTGTCGCTACCTGATCTGTGCGCATGCGCAAGATGATAATCTTGTTTAATGAGGATTTACGACACTGCACAAATCAGAATCTGTTCCAAGCTTCTGCCATTAGCCTCCACAGGGAACCTGACGTTAGTATAGCTAGCAAACAGCTAATTCAGCTAACCGCTAGCTGACAGCTTGATTCAGTCTAAAATAACGGTAATTCAAACTGAACACTAAGAAAAACAGGCTATATCTGACGTAACAGCTGTTATATATTTTAAGGTTTTATTTTGAGTGTCTTTTAAAGTTATTACATGCTGTCTCAGCTAGCGGTTAGTTGAATTAGCTGCTAGCTGAACAAACTTTAGTTACTTTATTCAGTGGTGCGCAGTGGTTTATGGGATGAGTAGTTCCTTTGCTCGATAATGAAAATATGTACACAGTCTTGTACCTTTGACTTTTTGGGGATTTTCTGTTTGTTTTTTTCACTCAAAATTATATGTTGTATGTTTGAGTCACGTTGTAGCTGGTTAGCCTAAGGCATGGTCTAATAATCTTTATATACAGATTTTTCCAGACATCAATGGGAGAAATGAATGGGAAATTTACTTCCGGAAGCCAAGGTCTCTCGGGAGAGGGTCGGGACTGTATACTGATCAATTAAAACAATTGCTTGATCGGTCCTGAATCACACATCCCAGCTCTAAACCTTTATCCATAAGGATTGTATTGATTTAAGTTGACTTGACATGCTGTACACCAACTGTTAATCAACAAACATCTTTGTACTTTATGTGTCAAGTATTACTGTGTGATAATATGCACATGGACACCAGATATTAGCCTGGTTCAAGACCTCAGAATCAACGCCCACATCTCAAATTGTGATCCCCAGAGGTTGTGCAGCAGTGACAACAGTAATCACACAAGATTATTTGAATACAACATATAATAATAACTAGTAAAAACATAAGTAAATAGCTGTATTTAAGTGTGGTTGGGTGGTCAAGCTGATATTACCTTCTTCTATTTGAGTTCAGCAGTGAGATGGCTGAAGGTGTTTCTATCTGTTGGTTTTGACTAGTGGGCATTTAATGCGGGGACCAGAAGGCAAGGTCTGAAACTCTGTGCTGTCAGACAGTATGGAGTCTTCTTTTTAACAACTGTTTGTTATAGAAATCAGACAGACTTGACCTTGATCCCCTTTGTTAATGCATTTTTCTGTTTTAGATTTGAGAGAAGAATACCAACAGATTAAAAAAAAGTAAAAATCGACTCAATAAGAGATCTAGGACCAGGATCAGGGACCTGTCAACTTCAAACTTAGCCAGCATCCTCAGACAGAAAAGGCACTGCTGGCTTTTTTTTTTTTTTACACAACATATTGGTGTTACATGTGGTAGTTTAGTACCTGTCCCGTCGTTGTTTATTATCTTTAATGCACCTGCAGTTGTGGCACTCACAATTTTGTTGTATGAGTCTCTGTGCAATGACAATAAAGGTTTATCTTATCTTTTATTGGTAGTTTCCCCAGTTGGAAATTGATTGATTAACTTTATTATCCCTTAAGGAAAAATGTTTTAAAAACAAGCAAGTTGATCAGAGCCTTTGTGGACGAGTTAAATCAGGCGACACTACCAATCTGTTCCTGAGTCAGACAGATCTTTGAAGAAAGTATTATCTCAGTTTGTTGTCATTATTTATGATAGTTCTTTAATTCAATAGACAGATGTAAAAAATGCTAAATTTAGTATATTGTAGCAGTATATTTGGACACCTTGGAGACACACTCATTCACTGAATACTTGGTAGAGTTTCTCCAGTTTGTGTTTACATTTTACAGTGTAACATCATCGCTTTGTCTTTTTGTGTATTTTGTTCCTTTTGAAATCAGCAGACTGGCAGGAGGAAAATACACTGCATGCATTCAACAAACTTCTGAAACCTAACACACTCAAGTGTTCTGTTTATTTTGGCAGCTCCTTTCGAGACACTGAAGAGGTTTTTTCTTGAGTGTAAAAAGATGAGTGATTTACCAATTCCCGATGAGCCGAGGAAGAGGAATACGAGAGGATGTTCTTCGTCATACCAACCATTCTCCTTTCTCCTGATGGCTACAGAGTGCAGAAACAGATAGAGGGAGAAAGAAAAGGAGAACTATTATTTTAGTCATCTGCATTTGTTGACTTTGCTTTTGCACTAAGTATTCTGAGTTTCACCAGACTGAACCGAGTTGACCTGAGGGTGACGGGTATCCCAGAAACTATGATAAAAGAGCGAGAGAGCAGGGATGAGAAAAGGGTCAAGACATTTGGTGGAGAGGAAAAAAAAGACAGAAGAGAGAAAACAGAAAAAGAGAGCAAGATGAGAGACCTCCAGAAAGCTACCCACGCTGCCTCTCTTCCCCCTCAGTCAGTGGGGCCATTAGCCAGCAGTAATTGTGTTAGCCTCCCTGGCGCAGCCATGGCGAAATCAGTTTAGCATGGATTGCAGCCTCACACACACACAGACACACACACACACAGACACACATGCATGCTTAAAGAGGAGTGCCTACCCAACCCTGCAATCACCCCAGCAACTACACTCACACACATACACAAAGACAAGATGATGAGGTGGATTGGAGGGGAGTAAAGAGTGTATTTGGCCCGTGGTTTCAGCCACTCAACGAAGAAGCAGACACTAGCACAAACTCATCCAAATCTGAAGCTGTTGAGAGGCCGGGGCCAAAACCAGATCCATAGACGAGCAGGTTTTTGCCAAATGGGATCAAAGCAAGTTGGTGGCACAATAGCTTATTGGTTGCCTTGAGCAAAAAGGCATTGGGTTTGAATCCACTGGCAGGCTGGAGCCCTAATATGTGAGGTTCCCGGCTGTTTTCCAGTGTTCTGTATCCAAAATACCTACATTTTAGACTAATTGGACACACTAAATTGCAAGGTATGAATGTGATTGTCTGTCTTTGTGTTAGTCTTGGGATAGACTGGCAATCTGTTCACAGTGTCACAGTGTACCCCACCTTTAGGAGCTGAGTCTCTAGCCCCCATATCAATTTGTGGATCTATCCTGATTGTGTCATTCAGGGAATTCATTTAAATCTTTATAAAGCTGACACAAAAATGACCACCGTCATCCATATGGGGTGTGGGAGTCCGCAGGGTCTTGTGTAACAATACATTTGTAGCTTTTCTTCATTTTTAGATAATGCATCTCATCTTGTTGCTTGAGGTAAATCAGAGTTAGTATCTTAACATTTTCACACATAAACCTGTATCAGCTTCACTGCAGACACAACATAAATGCTTCGTGTTTTTTTGTCTTTGGAGATTTCAAATAGTCAACAGAATGATGCCATCAGACCCTCCTATCAAACCAATGTTAATTTTAAATGAAAAAATAAACGCTAGGGGCTCCCGGATAGCTCATTTGGTAGAGCGGGCGCCCATATATAGAGGCAGCGGCTGCGGGTTTGACTCCGACCTGCCGCCCTTTGCTGCATGTCATTCCCCCTCTCTCTCTCCCCTTTCATGTCTTCTGCTATCAAAATAAAGGCTGCAAATGTGCCCCCCCCAAAAAAAAACATCTTAATAAATAAACACTAGGGGCTAGAAAAAAATTATGAATATAGTATGGTTATTTTAAAAATATAAGTTTGCAGTAGTTTATTACAGTTCAGTTATTTGTGTTCAGTGTTGGCCTGAGTGTTCCTCAGGCCAACTTTTCTTTGCAGAATAGCCTCAAAACATGCAACCATGCACACTAGAAAAAGAAGGATGCAAGGATGTTAAGAATCAAGGAGGGAGTCTGCCTGTGGCTTCTACTTACAAACATTACCTCTGGATTCTACATTAAAACAGTTAACACATCCAGTAGGTCCTGCATATTTTTCATATCATGAATCCTGCTCTGTTTGAATCTGACAAGTGAGATCACAACCTTGTAAAAGCCTTGACTTAAAAACACTGGTGAAGTTTGGCAGGCTGGTCAATTAATTTTATTTATTCTTCTCAACTTGTTGCCTTTAAAATTCTGGCCAATTGTCCCCAAAAATGCACAGGTCCTCAGCATAAATAACTCCAGTTAGCAACACTTATTATTTTATTATTATTTTATTATTTTATTATTATTGAGTGCAGCCAGAATTTGATAAGTGACAGGAGAACACTTTAGCAAAGTTGCTCAAAAGAACACAAAGGAACCAAAACAGTCAAAGAGGGTTCAACAACAGCTACAGTAGGCATCCTGTCAAGGCATCTTTTACAAAGACAATGAGACCTTTCATGCTCACTTATTGTGATCCAAGAGGCTCTGTGTGTGATACAGTGAAGCTGAAATACTTCACGACAGCCAGCAGATCTAAGTGTTAAACCAGCTACTAATAGCTGATAATCATAGAGAACAGATGCTCGGCAGGAAAAAAGGAGAGGCAGATTGAGGGAGGTAAAGAGATGACATGGTAGAGAGGGAAGTAGCAGGAGGAGGGAAGATAAGGGGAGGAAAGAGGAGTAGGGATGTAGAAGGAGATAAAGAGGGAAAAGAGAGGAGTGATGGAGATAAGGAGACAGAGAAACCAACGAGTGTGTCAGAGATGGACACAGAGATGAATAGTGACAAGAGGGGCTCCAAAGCTCCGTCTTCTTTATCAATGGCTGTGTGAATGACAGTGTAACCTTCTGTGTGTTTTAGCTGATTGAGACCGACTTTGACAGAAGGGCACATTGACATTTCTCAGAGGACCCTGACGACAACAAGGAAAGAAAAGAGACACAAAACAAAAAAGCTCTCTCTCTCTCTCTCTCACTCACACACACACACACACACACACACACACACACACACACAGCAGTGTGTTGGGCAGGTCTGGTTGTCTCTAACATGATTACAGAGGGATGATTCTCCTCAATAACTCTTAGCCCTGAGAGCTAAACCTGGATCAATCTAACCTCCTTCCTGTGTGTGTGTGTTTTGTTTGTGTGTGAGAGTGAATGTATCTTGCTGCAGGCCAGCTGTTTGTCACAAGGAGTTCAGGGGGAAACTGCCGTTTTGGAGACATAACAAAACACCAAATGGTCTGCATCAATCAATGGTGATAGATGTGAAATTGATAATCAACAATTTAAGTAATTTATCAATAATCCAAACCAAAATTTGGCTATTTCCTGCTTCTCAAATTTAAGGATTTGCTTTTTCTCCGATTTCTATAATTGTAAAATGAACATTTTCTCACTCAAATAACTCATGATATACAGTAAAATATATTGTTGCATGTGCAGCTATCTTCTCTTTTTATCTGTCCATCCCTTTCTCATTGGTTGAATCCTTATCTCCAGTATATCCGTTCTGCTCTTTCCTGGGCCATCTCCTCATCTCTAAATCCTTACTTCCCCTCTCACAGTTTGGCTAATTCCTGCTTGGCTCATCTGTGATCAAACTTACAAAACAGCACACATCACAGCAAGTATAAATGCACAGTAGATAACGTGTGTTTTTGTAAATATCTTTCTCTTGCTCGCTTTCAGAGTGTGTGTGTGTGTGTGTGTGGGGGGGCGTAATATATTCACTGTAATACTTCTCAGAAATCAATAAGCTGTTCCTTTATCAATGTGGCGACGTCTTCTATGGCTTTCAGGACAATTTGCCATGATAACAACAATCATCTATCACCTTGCCAAAAAAACTACAAATCCCACGATTCCCTTTTCCTTGAATGACTCCCAGCAGAACCTACTATATGCAGACACTTAACGCAACTATTGCTCAAATAGCATCACTGTTTGTATTTTGTTTTGTGAACATCTATAGTTTGTATTTTCATTGTTTCCTTATATTTATGTATAGTTTTTTTATGAAGTCAATCCAACTTGTTCTCCTCTTGGTTATCAACTCTGTAGTATTTGCTCTCACGGAAACATCACAGATTATAATATCCACTTCTAGCTTTGGGAGTGAGTTGATTATTTTCACAAATCTGCCCAAGATCATAAAAATAACACACATCCTCTTCCTTCGCTGCAGAACCCTTTCTGAACACACACACACACACACACACACACAATCTCTCTCTCTCTCATCTGTGGATCAATACATGGCCTCCATGGATGCCTGGTGTAATATCAGCTCTTTACTGTCTGCTGTGTTATTGTGCTCTAACTCATCCTCCCTCCTCTTCTCTATGCATTACACTCACTCTCTTTGTCTTTCTGTCATTTGCTACAAGCTTTCTGGTTTTCAGACACTTCTCTGCTATCTCCTCCTATCAGCGTTCCTCTCCTTTTTGTCTCCCCTTTCCTCCATTTGTTTTATCCCCGTCTCATGTGTTTTTCTCTTCCTGTCTTCATCCCTTTGCCTGTCCATCCCTGATTCGTGTGTTTCGAGGAAGGGAGAGCTAGACGGCATATCATGAAAGAGTGATGATGGAAAGATGCAGAAGGTGGAGGCCACAAAATGGAAGTAGGAACGGACAGAAAGGTAAAGGAGAAACAGTGGATGTGATGAAGATCAAGAGGGTAAAGAGAGAGAGAGAGAGATGGAGGGATATACTGGAGAGAAAAAGGAAGAGAGACAGAGAGGGGGAGGTGGGGGTCTGTAGTATGTCTCCTCTCTCTGTAATCGTGTTAACTGGCGGCTCCAAGCCTGGCCTCTTCAGCTGTCACACACACAAACACACGCACATGCACACAGCACCTGTGTATGCCTGACAGACAGCTCATTCATCACAATTAACCAATTACAGCCTCCGCCGGTCTGTCTGAACCCGCCTACTGCGGGAGGGAAGGGAGGACAGCAAGAGAGAGGAAAAGGAGGGACAAAACAGAAACATGAAAAGAAAAAAAAAACAATGTGGAAACAAGGCTGTGGCTTGGAACCATGTATTTATGTGCACTTGTTGTATTTTTGTGATGGATGTCATTGTGTTTAGCTGCATATATCATGTTTTGTGTGAGTGTGTGTGTGTGTGTGTTTACCTGAGGCCACAGTATTGATGGCCCCCTCCTGTCCGATGATATGCTCCTTCAGCCTCCTCTCCAGGGGGAACCGCCGCCTCTCCTCCGCCTCCCGCCGAGCCTGCGCCTCCTGGAACTAGATGGAGGTAAAGAAGACAAACATACAGAAATCATATGAGACAGTCAATGAATCAAGGAAGTGAAAGAAGACTTATAAGAAAGTCAACTATCCAGGGGAAAACCATGAGGACATTGCAGAGTTCGCAATCCCCTAATCACTCCTCTTTCTTAATCATGTTTTCTTCTTTCCCACCCTCGCTTCGGCGCTCATCCCCACAACAAAGACACTGAAACAAGAAAAAAGTGAGTGGCCAAATACGCCGTAACAATAAAGCTGTTTCTCCCCCTTTTTCCTATTAAAGGGTTGTGTTGTTTTTCAGTCTCTTTACTACTCCCTTCACTCCTTCCCTCCTTTCTCTGACACACATTTTCTGCTGATTTGATCTCTTTTTCCACCTATCTTATCTTCCTCTACCCAATTTTTTTCTTTCCCTTCATTTTTACATATACCACCCCCTCAGTTTCTTTCTTTCTTTCTTGTAGCCACCCCATGACTCATTCATCCTTCCCTCTTTGTCTTCTCAGACTCCAGGTTTTCACCCTGCAGAGGAGGCAGGCTCTTTATTCTCTCTCTCCATCTTGCTTAGATCTGGTCTGCTGTCAAACTGGTAGATAACTACGGGTAACTCAAGCTTTATTTAAGAAAACAGCTGACCCCACCTCTACTAATATACACCTGCGAAATACCAAGAGAGTCCCTGCAGTCAGCTGATTCTATAGCATCGTTCAGTTAAAGCTTAACCAAGCCTCAAGATCACCATCAGTTCCATTGAAATCACATTTTAACAATTGCAAAAATACCAACTATCCAAGAAAATATTATACGAAGAACAGATTTTGTTTTTTTGATTAAATCTTCTTATAAAATTATATTATTATATTAAGAATATTATACAATAACCTGACAGTATTCTAAGTGTATTGGTAAAAAAATGTTTTGCCTTTTATTTGAGAGTGAGAAAGAGGTATGACATGCTCATGATGTAATGCCCTTACATGTGCACAAAGTGCCAAATTAAATCTCCATGTTAGTTCATCTGACCAAAGAGAGTATTTGGAGGTATGAAAAAATATATTGTTTATTGATATAGTTTAGGCCAGATATTTTGATATTACTATTAGTGACAATATTTCGGAGACGACTGTTGGTGCTTTCAGAAAATATTTATACGATATTTTAAGACAGCTTCACGTTTGTGTGTTGAATTCCAGGTGATATCTAGTTCTATATAATATCTATAGAAACAATATAATCCTACTTTACTCTTCATGTTTTAACCCCAGTTAACCTCAACCAGCATTCACAACTCAAATACTCAATATCACCTGTCACTCAGTCAGCAGACCTCCCGAGGAGTGTGTGTCTGTGTGCATGAAGGCAAGTAAATGACACAGATGTCTGCTGAGTCAATAGTCCTTCAGTCATTCAGACACAGGCCACAGGAAACGACTATAGCAGTAAAAACATTGATGTGAATGGAAACTAATATTAATATTATAATTGCTTGCATATATTCTGCACAGTTTGGACGGAACAACAAAATGAGAGTTTGTGCCTGTATGAGTGTGTCATACCTTGCCCTCAAACTCCTGCAGTATTGTGCTCACTTCTCCCTCCTTAGCATACGCCCGTGCTGTGTGTCCCAAACCATTGGTCCGCAGGGGGTTGGCACCTGTATGCAAGTATGCAACACACACACACACACACACACACAAACACACACACAAACAAGCACACAGAAAAAAATCCAATTATTTGTAGCACCTCTTAGAATCTTGGAAACAGAACAAACACATTTTATCCTATTTTGTGCTTTTTTGCTACACATACCCTCAACAGGAGGGTCAAAATGTCGATAGAGTGAGGGTTAGGGGTGAGAGGTGACTTGGGTTCAGAGGTCACTGAGACTAACGGCAGTGAAGCAGGAAGACGATGCAATCACCCTGTAGGGGGTTTCATATCTGCAACGCGTGCCAATAACACATGCTTTGACCCCAACACCCTGGACTATTATAAGATCTATACACACACTGCAGGTTGTTGCAGGTTGGGGACCATTGAGGCACACAAGCACACACTTCACACAGCAGGAGGGGTCAAACGGAAGAAACATTTTGTTAGATGGATCTTTAAGGGGTTGGAGTACAAATGAGGGAGAACCATAATGTCATAAGTGTGTGTATGAAGTGTGCCAGGACTTGTCAGTAAAGGTGGTTAGCAGTGCCTTCTGCCCTGACCTGTGCCACCAAACTCAACCCAGAGTCACCAACACAACACGTGCCTCCACATGAACAAGGGAATGTTTCCATTGTATAAACACTCAGGTGTTTTTTCAGAACTAGTATGTAGTATAAAAATGTCAAACACAACTCCTGTATAATACAGGCAACAAACACTTTATGCTCTGAATTCATAAAAGGTGAGTATTATTTCAGTAGGTTCAGTGCTTTGTCCAAAGTGATGAACATGATGCATCACTCCTTATTTGTGGATTTCTCTGGACTTGGTCAGACCTTATTGGCACCATTAGAAATTCAAATGGGTTTTGTAACAATCTTTGTTGATCCGGTCTGAGGCCTTAATATAATTTAAGGATCTTTTCACACCAGAAAGTCCAAACCAAGGTTTCCGTTTTTTTGTTGCATGGCATCCGGTTAGTTTTGGTTTCACATTGCAATTATGGGAGCGAGCTAAAGAACTATACAAGACATACATACGCCCTCTCACCATCACCTACTTGCAGTTGATTGGTTTGCAGACATTGCTCTCCTGTCCGTCCTCTCTCATCCTCTCGGAAATAATTGTCAGAATTTTTGTCAGTTTTTCTAACTGACTCTTTAGAAAGTCATTGGACCAAATGTCATTTAAACATTTAGTTTCCTTCTCTGCTCGTGTGCTACTACATCTCAATTAGCTTTTTTGCGTTGTTTTTCCTTCTTCCGGTTATGCCAGAACTTCTGGTCACACTAGAACTGGACATCCCTCCAAAATTGATGAAAAGACCAGAAGACAACTGCTCAGGGAGGCTTCCAAGAGACATACAGCAACATTAAAGGAGCTGCAGGAATTTCTGGCAAGTACTGGCTGTGTCCTACATGAGACAACAATCTCCCGTATTCTTCATATGAATGGGCTTTGCGGTAGGGTGGCAAGACGGAAGCCTTTTCTTACAAAGAAAAACAACCAAGCCCAACTGAAGTTTGCAAAAACAAACATCAAGTCTCCCAAAAGCATGTGGGAAAATGTGTTCTGGTCTGATGAAACCAAGGTTGAACTTTTTGACCATAATTCCAAAAGATATGTTTGGCGCAAAAGAACACCATACCCACAGTGAAGCATCAAGCTTTGGGGCTATTTTTCTTCAGCTGGAACTGGGGCCTTAGGGTGAAGGGAATTATGAACAGTTCCAAATACCAGGCAATTTTGGCACAAAACCTTCTGGCTTCCATTAGAAAGATAAAGATGAAGAGTATATTAAGGTCTCCACTTTTCAGCTGATGAGTAGATATTTTTACAAAATCTGAAAATTATGCACAAAACCCCATTAGTGACCAATGTAGTGAATGTACAGGATGTTGAATGGTGCATTGAAAACCAGATAACTTGTCTGCAGTTTCTTAAATGAAGACACCTTCATATTTTCTGAACGTTTGACTGAAAAATAAAAGTCTTGGAGGTGGCCAACTATCTCATCCACTTTCACCGTTCACTTTTCAGCATGACAACCCAAAGCACACATCCAAATCCACAAAAGCATGGCTTCACCAAAAGAAGATGAAGGTTTTAGAAATGCCCAGCCAGAGCCCAGACCTAAATCCAATTGAACATCTGTGAGGTGATCTTAAGAGGGCTGTGCACAGGAGATGTCATCGCAATATGACAGATTTGGAGCACTTTTGCAAAGAAAAATGGACAAATATTGCCACGTCAAGATATGCAATGCTAATAGACTCCTACCCGAGTGCTGTAATAAAATCAAAGGTGCTTCAACAAAGTATTAGTATAAGGGTGTGCACATTTATGCAACCAGGCTATTGTAAGTTTTTATTTTTGCCCCCTCAAAGATTTGAGTTTGTTTTTCAATTAAATTGTTCACATTAAAAGGTGGAAAAGGTTCTGACATGATTTATCTTGGTCTCATTTTTTTAAAAACCTGCCATTTTAAAAGGGGTGTGTAGACTTTTCATATCCACTGTAAGATGATTAAAATAAATCACTGACAGATTGTGACAATACCAATATAAAGATATATTAAAAGTGGGTCTTTTGAGAGTATAATAAGGTCTCCATTGTTCCTTTTCAGCTAATGAGAGCAGATATTTGTACAAAATCAGAAAATTATGCACAAAACCCCATTAGTGACCACTGTAGTGAATGTACAGGATGTTGAATGGTGCATTGAAAACCAGATAACTTGTCTGGCAATTTTCTGAGTGAGATACAGAATGTGTGTAATTATTACTGGTGCTGGTTGTTCCTATTGCTCTGAGCTCTGACCTGCAGAGACTAATAATCACTGTGATGATTATCGATAAACCCCTAAATTTTGTGACCTCCTAACAAAGCTATTGATCCCTACAACAATAACCCCACCCCAAAACATGAGGGAGGAAAGCAATAAAGTATTCACATCCACACACACACATACACACACACAACATAATAAATAGCATCATTTAGGGCTTTAATATCAGGCCAACCCTCTGGGCCATAGCACTTTATAACATGATCAACATTAACGACACTCACAGCAGACACACACACACCAGCTGAACATTTACACACACACACACACACACATACATACACACACACACACACACACACACACACACACACAGAGGATCCCTTCATTAGGAGTGCTTTAGTTATGCCTATTAGGAGTCCCCTCCTCTTTCCTATTTCCTCCTCCCTCTCTTTCACTGCAGCTGGTGGGAAAGAGCCCCCGCTGGTCTTTGTGCGTGTGTCCTTGTATCTGTATTGTGTGTGCCTGTGAGCATGTGTGTCTCTTCTGGGCTCCTACCACCTATGGAGCCGTCCATTACAGAGTGCCTGTGGCCACGGGCCTGATGTGGAGCCTGGGGAGAAGCTAGAGAGCCTCCGCAGGTAGGGTGAGGGACTGTGGGGCGAGGAGAGGCCCGAGGGTGGGCCTGGAGACTGTGATGGATGGAGATGTGAGTCGAGGGCCAGCTAAGGCCAAAAGAGCAAAACCCACGGCTGGTAGCGTAACATGGACGCACACAAACACAAGGGAAATAACAACGCATAGGATACACACAACTCTATCCACGCACATTGTGCACATACATGAAGGGAAGATGTCGGACAATCAGTAGACACACACACATACACACCTCCAAATCCACACAAATGTCCTGAAGCTGTGGCAGTTTATGAGATTTTTTGTGACGATGTAAAAAGAGATGGATTGGCTACAAAGAGGAAATAGATTAAAGAAAAATACGGTACAAACAACACAAGCTTTGTCAAAAATAATCAAATGCATTAAAAACTTCTATGAAAGTCTTTAATTACGTGCCTATTTACACAGAATCACACATGTACATGGACAGCAATGTGTTGGTGTTTGAGAGTGTGTGATGTCATGATTGTTATTGGCCGTGATGGTGGCGCCAAACCGGCAACGACCCAGTCGGGCGAGCGAACACCCACTCTGTCTTTAATCAGATTGACTTAAAACATATGTTTCTTCTTTGTGAAATTTCTTACTGTTTTAATTCAAAAATGCATCTGCAGAACATTTGATCGAGTTAGACAAAGTGATTTGTTTAAGAGTACAGAGTGCTTACTGACGCATGGGTGAGACGGGAGAGACAGGCAGACAGAGATTTGGATGCACCATCCATCATAAACATAAACAAGACATTAATACTAGACCTGAGTGTGTGTGTGTGTGTGTGTGTGTGTGTGTGTGTGTGTGTGGGAATGGTGATGGGGTGTTTGATCCAAAAAATGAAAAAATAATATTTAGATTAAAAACGTATCAGGCTAAAAAGCAACAACTACAAATGTCCCCCCATGTTAAGATTCAAAAAGATATCTAAAGGATAAAAGCATGCATGAATATATGAATATTTTAAATTAAAGAAATGGAGACTGGAGTGCAAAAGCACACACATTCACTCACAAAGACATATACATATATATATACACACACACACACACACACTCACAAAAGACACATGCATCCTGTGATTGTGGAGTTACCCCTAGGGCATGTTCCGTGGAAAGGTCACAGTTCAACTAGGCCTAGCTTGTTTAAGAGCTGCACGCCAGAAGACTGAGGGGGATATTCTGCCCTCAGGCTCTATGAGAAAGAGAGAGAGAGTGTGTGTGTGTGTGTCGGTGGAGCTGAGTCAACGACAGGTGCGAGTGTAATGGAGGTGAATGGAGAGGGGGTATGAACAAGTGATCAATTTCAAATGAGCTTTGTAATACTGTTTATATTACTCGGGGGTGGAAGCGTTAAGATGATGATACATGGAAAGCTTTTTAAAGCTGATGGAGACAATACTGCCTTTAGCTCCAAGGGCAAAATGAGAAAAATTTAGTTTGGATAGCAAAGATTAAGGGGAAAGGAGCCTAGCATGTCTCGTGATAAAACGGGTACGCTTGAATTAGTCATTTGTTTCCCTAAATTAATAAATCGCACCCTAGAATAAGTCTTTATTGGACTATAATTAACAATAGAAACAATCTTATCCTATACAAGCAGGGTTTAGAAAACACAAAACTTGTGTATATCCATGTGTCTCTGTATGCAAAATCAAAATCATTCTATATTAACCCAAGTGGTCATTGTGTCAGAGGAATACTAATAGAGAAGTGTTTTTGCCAGATATTCAAAATACTACAAAATCTGTTCAGGAAGAAATGCTTAGAAGCTGGTTTTACTTCTACATGTAACTGTTACAATTAGTGATTGGAAATGTAAAAGGGTCTCTATATGGCACCAAAAAAACTAACATGTTCTTGGCCTATGGCCTTGCAGTAACAAACATACATACATACTGAAAACATAACCACCTTGGTATAAAACCAGCAAAGTAACGGTCAATTAATTGTCAATTATTGAGCATTATCCAGCCTAACAACAGATAAATATATTCTGTTAAACCACTGGGACGTTTCCCTACCAGTGGACAATTTAATTGAGTTCTGTTAGTTTGTTTTAGCTGAGACTGACAGAGTTCAGGTGACAGTTGCATTTTTTGCAGTTTTCCCTCATAAGGGCCAGACTTGGTTCATCCAAGCAGTGGGGGCAAAGATGCTCCATCCTCTTCCTCTCTTTGTTTGAGGATAGAGTACCTCAATACTATACAACCAAATGAGAAATATGAATGTTAACCATAGCAAATGCAAGAACAATAATTCCTTCAGTTCCAATAAGGCCTTCGGCGCTTCGGCGCTCGGGACCTAATGATCCTACTTTCATACCTCAGCTAAATATTTAGGTGGGAAAAAGAGGTGATTTTTGGTCTTATTGTTAGAGAATACACTCATACCACTATGATACAAAACTGTAGACTATGTTTAAGTATCTTGACCCTCAGAGGTCCCTCATGGACCCTAAAGTGGGATTAGGGATGGTTGGGTGGGCTGTAACATACCAGCCTCCAGCAGCATGCGGACAGTGCGTGGATCATCAGCCAGTGTGGCGTAGTGAAGTGCGGTGCAACCACGGAAGCCAGCCCTGCTGCTGAGCCTGCTGCTGAATTCATCCTCTCTGGACACGAGAACTGTAGGGAGGGACAGAGAGCAATACATGGATAGATGAGAATGATTAGAACAAAAGACTGCTTTTTCTTTTGCAAAACACACCCTAGTTGGCATAACAAAGACAGATTTTACTAAATTTCCGATTTGAGAATGAGTTTAGGCTCAAAATGGATTTGACAAAACACACTAGTTCCCCAAAGATGGAAATAGTGTAGGCACAACTCCAATATGAGATGCAACCAGTGAACTTTGTGGAGCTGAGAAGATGAGTATGATGAATTAACGAACATCTTAAACTGGACATGTTTGAGCCTTTAATAACTTTCTTTAATCTATTCACAGTCAATGGTGAGGCTCCAGAAAGTGTGACGATGATAACACTGCAGACTACAAAATTGTCTTTCCTGTTTCTAGAGTTGTTCATTTTCACAGATTTAAGCTCAACCGCTTGACATGATAGGAATAATGTGAGTTGTGTTTTAGGGTCTCTTTTGCTCGGCTCCTTATTAATAATAGAGATAGTCTATCATTCTCTCCTTACTTCTCTTTTTCATAAGTAGACTCATCTTGTGCCACTCCTCCATCATCCATTTTTATTTTTTCCGCCTCCTTCCTCTCCTCCTCGGTATGCATCAATTCATTTCATCACTTGCACCCACTTTCTCTATCCAAATAACTTTGTCTCATCCGTTTCCTGACTTCCTCGCCTCTCCCTCCCTTATCATCCCACCCATTTCCTTCAATCCCTCCCTCCCTCTATAAATCTTTTTCCTTCTCCTCCATTTTTAACCTCTCCTTCCTTCCCTTCATCCATCGTTTCTTCTTACATACCTCCTTCCATTATCCCCCCTTACTTCACTGCCTTCCTCCTTTGATTTTTACTTCCTTCATCAGTCTTTCCCTTCCTCCATCCATCCCACTCTTTTTCTCCATCTCTCCGACAGTTTCTTTCTGCAGTGTGTGTGTGTGTGTGTGTGAGAGAGAGAGGGAGAGACAGGGCGGGATAATCATAGCTAACCCAATAAAGCGTCGCACAGGCCCCCCTAGCCCATCCATCAGCTTGCGTCTGGGAAACGCTTCCCCGCGCTACGCCGGCCCCACGTGGACCTAAACCTGACAGCCATATAAATGTCTGCAATATACATATCCCATATAAATATGTCTGCAGAACCCAAACACACAGACGGGGGGGGGGGTATATTGTCTTTGTGTGTGTGCAGCTCAGAAGACATACAAATAAAACACACGCTACTTGTCACAGAACATAGAGCATAAATAATACGGAAGAAATTAAACATGTACATAAATGCAAATCTTTATGCAACTATAATATCTGGTTTACCATTTTGGATTCATATATTTAATATAGCAACAACACGCAAACACACAGTAGCAAAGTGGTTTGTTTTTTCTCATTCACCTTCCAGTGAGTGGATGCCTTTCTCCCGTGAGGTGTCATAAACGTTGTTGAAGTGATCTCCGCTGTTTGGGTCGGCACCAGCTTCTAACAGAACCTTCACCACACTGGAAAACACAGACACACATTTAAATATGTGTAATAATCCTGCCTAGAATTTGCATTCTATAAATGCACAAGTGCACACAAACCAAGCCTTTCCACAGTAATAAGTCTGTTTTTACAGCCAACACTGCTTAAAGATGTAATCACTATGAATAAAAATCACACAATATGTACATTTACATTTGTTATATCAACATATATCATGATATAGCATTTTTTTCTGCGGATTTAATTAAGAAATGGTTTATAGATGAAGTTTCAGAAAGTATCTCGTTTTTGGTTAATCCAGTGGATTAAAAACAAAAGTTCTTCATCACATTTATGCAAAAATATTTTAAATCCAATATTGTGATAAAGCAGCTTTCTCATTTAAAACAGTGCCTGCCCACAATGGCCTCATACAACCAAAGATATCAAGCTATCTCACAGTGTCTTGTCAAATTGCCAAATCTAATTAAGCCATACTATTTTCTAAAAACACAGGCAAGCATGTGTCACAGCACCTAAATATGTAGTCAGGTTACAGGAAGTAGACTGGTAGACTTCATGTCATCAAACATAACCTTGACCCTTAAACAAAGTTTCTACCATCCTCAAAGCTTGAAAAACAGCCTGATGTATGCAGATATAAATATCTAATTCCTCAATTAACCACGACCCTTTCACCTGATTTACTTCCATCTCTAGTCTGTCCCATTATGGTGGATACACTTCAATTGCTGCATCTCCTCCTTCTCTCCTTCACTACTCATTGGTCTGCTTTGTAACATGTACATATGTGTACATTGAAGGGGCAAGGGTCGGGCCTGTTTCCGGCACTGGTGGGGGGACACAACTGTGTTTGTGTGTAGCCCTTCATTGGAGCGTACTGCCTTATAGAACAAACACGAGTACCTCGGCAACACCACTGACTGTGACCCAACGGACATTCCAGGTACCGTCTCTCTGTCTACAGAACACACTCGCTTTACATTTACCACCATGAACGTGTGCAATGGCTCTGACATTGAGACACAGACATGCACATGAATGCACCCAAAATCTAGTCAGCTTGTCTGTGCCCACTGTGAGCGAGAACGAGGGGCGATGGCCGAAACATGAACCCTGCCAATACGCTGCCGGCTGCCATTAAACCTGTGACTATGTAATGCAGCCTGGGAGGGAGTGATGGATCATTTGCAGCTAAATGGTTATGGCAGGAGGCCTGGTTTAAATGAAGCAAAAATGATTATTCATAGGAGAATGAGGTGGACTCCTTTTTTAAAGCAACTAGACTTGACCACGTAACAGGCTACAGGTCCACTTTAGGAAGACCCGTGCTCTTAATGAGTATTGACAAAAGATATGAAATAAGAATAAAACTGAAATAACTGATAACGCCCCAGTCAAGTTAAAGTCAAGGAGTGAAACTAAAGTAATAGTAACATACAGTAAATACTTGGTTTTAAAGAAATATCTGAAACAGGACAAAAAAATATTTAAAAAAAAGACTAAAGATTTCACCACAGACAAACACTGACATATTTGAAGCATGTATCAATACATGGAATTAGGGATGCAACAAACATTTTTATTTTCACTGAAGATGAATCTGCTAATTTATTCTGAGATTAATTTCTAAAAAAATTGTGAATGAGGCCCATTGCAGTTTTGCAGAGCTTGGGGTGTTGGATTCAAATCGCTTGTTTCATCTGACCATCGGTCTAAACTATTAGATAGGATAAAGAAAAGCTTCTAGATACTGGAATCCACAAATATCTTGCATGTTTGCTTAAAAATGACAAAACGGTCAAAGAATAATCAAAATAGTCAGTAACTAATTTATCAAATAATCCTTGGGGCCCCAGTACAGGCTCAAAAATCATAGTCAAGTGTACCATCCAAACAAATGACTGAGTCTATCAGTAAAAATCTCCTCCTCATCTCCTTTAAAATCATTCAAATCTTTGCAGACTTTGGTATGTGCCATCACTACAGAACATCCATGTTCCTGTGGGAGAGCGAGGCTGAGAACAGCCTGGCCAGGTCTTTGTGTCTGACCTTGCTGAGGGGGTATAAAGGACTATCGGGGGGTCCCCTTTGTTACTGTATCACTGTGGCCGGGGGCGCGGCAGGGGGGCCGTGACCCACAGAGGGCTCTCCTCTCACCCTTGCAAGCACTTCTACAAACACATGGAAGCATCCTCCGAGGCACAAACAGACGCACACAAACTCAAACTGTGGCTGGTCACACGAGGCTGGGCAGGACTGTGTGAAGAAATTAGATGGTCTGAAAAGGGTTAATGGCATCAGAGAGGTAAACACGAAAGGGCTAAAGAGAGAAAAACTGCAGAGAGGAGGAGGAGTGGATGAAAGGAGGAAAGTGTAGCTAAAAAGATGAAAGAAGGAGATTTAATTATACAGGAAAGTGCTAAAACTAATGAGCTTTTGAAAACAGTTGATAGTTTTACTAATCAACTGCTGATCAAGTGGCTAACTTTATTTGGGACATTTAGGGGAAGAGTTGCCACACTAATTTGAGGCCAAACTAAAGGCATGCAGAGGTTAATTAGGTTTAAGTCCCATTTTAAAAGGTGTGGCCCCTACAGGCTCCCTAATACAATCTTATACAGTACGGAACCAATGTGATCTGTAAATTACATCATCATTTTACTTTCATAGCTAAACTGAGACTAAATGTGCGTCATTTAAAGGAGGGAGTTAGCTGCTGACTTTACACCATCGTCTTGCACTTTTTTGCCAGTGTTGTGTCCATTACCTCCGTGGCTGTAAAACATTTTTTCCTCAAGTCATCTCTTTCCCTCCACCCATGCTTTTACATTTTATTTTTTCCAAGTTTATCCTTCATTTCTTTGCCAAATTACATTCATGTAATAAAAAAGAGCATCACCTCTGGAAATGAGGAGGAGACAGCATCTGGCTTGAGAAGCCTTCAACAGATGCTTAAAACTTGGACCAGTTAAAGGATGTTCTCCCTGCTATACCACCATCCAGCGCTTCGATCAAAAGCTTGAAATAATGACCACTATTCACTTAACAAGCCGGTGCTGGGGTTGGTAGATTAAACCCTTCAGGTCGGGCTGAGGTTTGCCAGCAGGTGACTGGTGTTACTGCTGGGGGCTGGTGTTAGTTTCCCATCATGCCCTGGAGGGAAGACAGGAAATGGCCATATCCGTCTGTCCTATGCCATAATAGACACCCGAGATGAACTGACCATCCATGTCTCGGACCACCTGGCCCAGACGCTGGACCTCACTTGACCTTATCTCACCTGGTGCACACCTGGGGTCAGATAGATGGCACGAAGAGAGGTTCACTGCACTTCATCAATTCAATAACCTGATTGGTCAAAATGTAATTTATTTCCAAGTATTTTCTTTATACATGTACTGTATTTACTTCCAAGGGATCTCTCCTCTGTTGCTCTTTCTGAAGTTTTGTTTTTCCTTCTTCCCTCGAGGGTCAGATGGACAGTGGGTGTCATATGTTGTACAGGTTGTAAAGCACCCTGAGGCAAATTTTTGATATTGGGCTAAATAAAGAAAATGGACTTGACCTTGCCATGCTGACTTAAATGGTTCCAATTGCTCAGAGCTCGGTGTGTTTTTTGCCATCACCATCAATGAAAGACATTTAGTGCATTTAAGGTGCCCATCATGGGTGCATGGTCATCATGTAGTCCAAACAACATAAAGTGCATTTCTTTGTCCAGAAGTCCAATGTGTGAAATGTAGCTAACAGTACAACATCTTGTACAATATAGCTAGAATTTTTCAAAGACCGATCCCATTTGAAGTATTTCAGAACCCTAATTATTAAATTGGACCCACTTAAGCCCTGTCTATATTCCTCCATGGTGAAGTTCATGTCCAACTTTCAAAAGTTCTTACTGGCTTTATTATTTCATGATTGCTATGTAGCTGGAAATTAAAAAAGGAAAAAGCGATCCCTCATTTCCAGCACAGTATTCTTTTGAAAATTACTAGTGTACGCATAAAAAAAAAAAAAATATTACATGAAAAGTCATTTATGTGGTTTTAATGTGACACAGGGTACAATACCCTTGGAGTTTCTTGTTTATTTTATCAGTGCCCACTTGAGGGAAACGTGTTTTAGTGTACTAAGAAGAGTATATGTAAGAAACAAATATATGATAACTGATTCCGTCACTAAACCAGGATGCTTGCCATCACAATCATGTTGTATTGTGACCAAATTATGGAATATTTTACAGAGAGCTCTCTGGTGATTTCACTATTCAATCAAGCTAATCCCAGTCCCAAAACCATAACCCTCCCATCAATCAAGCCCAATCCCAGTCCCCTAAACTCCACATCCATCCTCTTTCCCAACGAGCCACTCATCCTCCTCGTTCCATCATCCTGCCGCTTTCCCTCGTTTCGTCCCCCTCCCCCCTCCCTCACTCCATCCCATCAAGTCACTCAGCCGACAGGTCGGAACGGTCAACAGGCGTTACACTCGGCTGAGCGCTCATTGTGCACGTGAATGCGGCGAGGGAGGGATGGAGGGAGAGAAAGAGAGATAGAGATGAGTATTGTGTGTTAAAGAGTGCAAATAGTGGGCCAGGCCCTGCGCCTTCCTGATTTAGCCCCACATCAAAGCTAAGCAAACACACGCCCCCAGATGTCTCACCCTTAAGTCTTACACACACCCCTCTACTCCACCCCTGATTTCCCCACAACAGGCGCACCTCGACCCCTGAACACTAAAAAGGCTGCCTGGTGGACGTTACACCTAGAAACAGTCAGACGACTCCACAGCTTCCTCTGAAATAGCACTGTGGTGAAATCTTCTGTCTTTTGAAAAACAGTTATCACTTCTGGTGAATATAAGTAAAATATAAATACAGTGTGTGTGTGTGTGTGTGTGTGTGTGTGTGGGAGGGGGTTATTGAACAACAATAAGAGCCATGCTGACATTCTAGCTACAGGCTAGACCTTGTTCATGAGTAATGTTCCCTGTGTTTTCACTTAACGGCTACAAATAAAGTTGTGTGTGACTGAGTAATAGGCAGTTGGCCTGTAAGATATTTGGTATAAACTCCCCTTCTCTGTCTGTGTGTGTAATTTTGTGCGTGCAACCACACATGCATCCTCACTTGCGTGCGTTCGGATATGAGCGTGTGTGTGTGAGACATGTGTGACTGATGTGTGTGAACCGATGTTCTGTCTTCCCTGCAGCAGTGACGGCTCACTGGGGGGTTGGAAGACGGGATTAAACACAGAGGAGTGTCACTGCTTCGCTGAGTTATAGCACTCATAACACACACACAAACACAAGGCAGTGTCACACACACACACAAAAGCAGTGCATACAGACAACCAAATTTGTATCAAAAAACACATGAGATACATCAATGTTGCACACCACAAAAAAAAATAAATAAATCACTCAGCACACATCATGTACATATGTAGACATACTGAAGCTTAAACATCACCATAAACTGAAATAATCAAAGCATATGATCATATTTGTGCCGGAGGATGAGTTACAGACCAGACTGTGAGTAGAAGAGTATGCAACTATCAATTATCAACAATTATTGATTGAGTATTGTCTATAAAATCATCATCGTGATTATGTCTTAGTGCCCAATGTGACGTCTAGAAATCACTTATTTTTTTTAAAGAATTTAAAAGAGGTCTCATTTACAATCATGTGGAAGAAGCAAATTATCACATTTTTCTTGATAAATGACAAACTATTAACTGAAAAATTGTCAATAAAATTTTCATAAAGAAAGCGCTTCATCACTTCACTTCAACAACTTTATAGAAATATTTTATTAGAACACATTACTATAAAATATAGAAAATAAATTATCGAAAGTTTGAAATTAACACAAATGATACACTTTAGCAGAAACATTACATTACACACAGTAAGAAAATCAAACTTTAACTTGGCCCACATTTGCAACATTAATTCAAACTATCTTACCTACTTGAGGAGGGAGCACCTGTAACCCTAAGATCTATAGTGAGCAATAAGTAAGAATTTTAAGCCATTTTCATATTCAAATTTTACCTTATGCTTCTCACAGTCACAGGAGGCCCTTAAACAAAAAGTGACGACACAGGGGAAAAAAAGCACTGTAAATTGGATTTGGCCCGGTCTTAACCTCGGCCCCTCTCTGTGCTGTGTGTGTGTTCTGGGGGCCAGGAGGCTAATTTAATTTGTTGGACAGAGAGATGGGGGAACGGGTAAAGGCCGTCTGTCGGTCTGAAAGTCACACTTTGCACTACTGAAGACCTACTATAGCAACTAGAGCAGGGACATGGATGACATATGCTCACATACTAACTCATGCAGACAGATGCGTGCTACCAAGACACTACATTACTGTTACATATGCTCCCCAGGGAGGGTATCGCAGAACTGTAAAACACATCATTCATTCAGTGGGTTCAGTTGGATAAAAACACACACAGACCTGTGCTGTCGGTTGATGGCAGCCACCATGAGCGCGGTCCAACCAAGGCGGTGGCGGTGGTTAGGGTCGACCCCCTCTTTAACCAGCCTGATGTTGAGAAAAAGAAAAGTGGTAATAATTTAAGATCAACATATAGTAGAGGGTGTCTGAATGTGTCCATATGGTCTTGGTATAAATACACACATACGGAGATATAATGATGCTAGAATAAACTGTGTGTTCGACACACCACCATGAAACCAGCACATGATATCTTAGTCTTTATCTGAAGCCGCACACACTTGTTCATTGACCAGTTAATGTGTCTGTGTGTGTAAGCCAGGTGTGTGTTGAGTTTTTTTGCTCGAGGGTATGACACCAGGTACTAGAGTGGCACGGTCCGTGTGTGCGTGTGTGTGTGTGTGTGTGTGTGTGTGTGTGTGTGTGAGAGATCCGTCTGTCGTCTCATGTGCTCAGCAGACAGACAGTGTGTGTGTTTACAGTCAACATCGTGGCCTCTGGCTCCGTTTTCACTGCCTGGTCTGCATGCAGCATCAGGGTTTGGGCAGAGAGAAAGGCTCACCACTTCAGCTACATCTGAGCTTGTCAGGGTGCAGTACGGATTCAGTCAAACTGAGAAGCTCTTAGTACTTTAATTTTACCAGAAGGCAAAGTTAAAGAAGGGGGAAGTCAGAGCTCATGTATTTCACAAATACATAAGCTGTGCACTGTGCTCCATGAGAAGGGTTTCAGTCAAGCAAGTCAAACATCTAAATGAGGCGGCTCACAGAGCTGTCATCTCTACACACAGAGGTGACACTATGCTTATACTACCATTTAAGCCATGTTTGGTTATATGCTGTAGGGCTGCACAGTACCAGGAAAATATATAATTGCAATCTGATTCATGACATTGGAGGGAATAATCATTTTTTTTATCATTCTCATTTTCATTGAAAAATATTGAAAAATTAAACAAACAAAAGACTTTTCTTTTGCCTGTAGGATATAATTTGTAGGCCAGGATGTGTCTGCAGTAGAGCTGTAATCGGGCCTTATAAGTTGGGCCCGACATGGCCCGAGCCCGGCAAGTACATTTTGATTGACAGCTTTTTAAAAGCCTGAACCCGTTTACAGTCCAACATTATTCAAATGTGCGCACGCACACAGCCCTTTTGCCTTTTGTCAAGAATGAGTAATTTATACATTTCTTAACATCTTTTTTCATGACTAACGTTTGTTGCCGGTGCAACAATCGTCAGAGGAGTGCAAGCCCAAGTCCGGCCCGAGCCGGGACCCATTTTCAGACTTAATTTCTATTTGGGAAAAGATCTTCAGAATCAGAAATACTTCAGCTCTAGTCTGCAGCACCACAATACTTAATTTAGAATGGTTTGACACATATTTTGCCATTAAAAATATAGCACCCCCCTGCGGTTTGGATAATGCACTAGTTCATAGCGTGATTTTAATAACATTACGATTAATTGTGCAGCCCTAATTTGCTGTACAGGTGTTTGACTGATGTATCTGGCAAACCTGCCCTCTAATGAAACTTGGATATTGTCCAGCCAAAGTTGCCATACCAATATGGCAAAGAAAGACAACAGAGCATAAAGAATATGGGTAAATCCTGAAATTAAACAAATATACCAACCTAAGAAAATCTTTAAGATGGGTTTTAATGTGAGCTATAGGATCACAGAGGCAAAATGCTGTTTCATAAGCTAGGCTGCAATTAAAATGACATGAGGATGTTAACTATTTTTGCAAATTACATTTTCAAATCTGAAAATACTGAATACGAGCACAATATATGAACTAACAGCAGCTTCATGCTTCAATGCCTACATTTTCAGCATCTTTATCAGCCTACTTAAACCCTTCTCAGTGCAACCTGCTTTTTATGATCAAGCCTAGGTCACATGAACTTTATACGCACCTTTCAATGTTAAACTGTTATTTCAAAATTACATTGTGATTTACCACAGTTGTACCACATCTGCTTTTATCAAATCTGTGTGAAAACAAGAACACCATCCACTCCACTGTCTCTCAGCAGACACCCCCCCAACACTCTACCACTTCTATAAACTAAACCAAAGCACTTAACACATCTGTGATCTGATGACTGTCTCACTGCACTCTCACCTACACCATCTGCCACATGCGAACACAGGTAACCCAAGCCAGCAAATGGGAGACATACATGGATAAACCCATGCACTCATATACACTGACAAATACCAACAACACCCTATACACACACGAGCAGTGATTTAACACACATTAACACATTGCACAGAGGTGAGCAGCATGACTGAAAACAGGGAAGCCAACCATTTACCAATGTAAGGCACCATGTGTTTTACTGTATGTAACCAAAAGGCACTAATATATTATTTTCAGGCATTGTGTCCCAAGCAAAACTTCTACACCAAATTTTAGAATCATGACTAGTTTGTACACTTGTATCTGTTTTCATAGTACTCAACATTTGTAATGCAATATTATCCATACACACACACACACACACACACACACACACACACACGCGGTCCACTCCTTCCACCTGGTGACTATTGGTGGTACAACAACTACAAGTGATATAACTGTTTTCATAACTGCAGATGGTCCTAGCTGTTCTAGAAACTGTAATTTATTCAAGGCTATGAGACCTGAACAACATTAAAGAGCAAAAGATGATGGATAATTTATTGCTAACAGGCAGCATGCTGGCCCAACGGTTAGTACTGTGGCCTCACAGGAAGAAGGTACCCGGTTCAAACCCTGGTTGTCCCAGTCCTTTCTGTGTAGAGCTTCCGTGGGTTTTCCCCACCACTAAAAATATGTTCCCCTCCCTCTCTACTAAGCTACACATTGGTCGTGTTAGAAGGTTTGAGTGTCTATGATAAAGCGCTATAAAAATGTAATGAATTATTATTATTATGTTGACAGTGACATTATACTGCAAAGATCACTGGGGATGGAACAAGTTATGGTGTCCTTTATTCAAGTAAATAGTTAAATGTAGTGCAGACTGAGATAGATAACATTAATTTATCACACTAGTAGCCTCAATACCTTGATATGTATATAATATTAAACATTAGTGGCAGGGGATTTGGTTTCTGACTTAAAATTTAAATTTAGCACAGCCACATAAATTGCATAATTTAACAATTACATATTACAAAACAATATCTAATAAGTCATGGCATTAGTGATGTTACATCAATATCACAAATCTCTATTGATTCCCAACTCATTTTACCTAAAAAAATAGAGATAACCGGAATTGCTGTATCTATCTAAATTTGAGCTAACAAGAACAAATCCACCCAGGTAGTTTCTCTGTTCCTTTTAAACCATGAATACTATGGCTCCACCTCAGCCATCAGTTTCAACTAATATTCATCTAGCCTAATGGATGTGTCCACAAATTGAGCTTTGTCCAAAGCATCCTAAATTACAGATTCAGCACAAAACCATTTGTTATTATTTTTATCCTCACACAGTCCACTGCCATCACGACATATTAAAGGATATAAGTAGTATAAGTATTTGCTGTTCTCTAGCATGATGACTAGACTATTGACATGCAATAAATGGCCATGTCACATAAATTTAACATCTACAACACCGTTACTATACTTAGTAGCCTCCTTGAATCATGTGGAGAGTGTGTATGTTACCTGGCCACATCCTCAGAGTTATTGGTCCTTGCTGCCTCCAGCAGTGCATCACCTTGTTATTGCAATAACAGAAACAGAATTACATTACACAAGAAGAATAAACTCAAGTACACATTAGCAAATTAGGGATATGACTGTATTGTTTTTTCAACTATGAAAGTGTTTGTGTATTTTGTGCAAAGGTTGCTGGCCCTCAACATTATCCATTTACAATAATATGTAAAGTGCCTGATTACTAATATACAAAAATGTATACCAAGTCAGACAACACAATGACTGATGGCTGACAACGTCTACCTTTGTTATCAGAATCTTTCTTCAGGCATAACGCCACGGCTGCAGCAGACAGCACACCAGCAGAAGCCACTCCTGCCCGGCTGGCTGCTCCACCTGTCCTCCGGCCATCATCTCCGTCCCGCTGGCCGCTCTCCTCCCAGTACTGATTATTGTTCCGCCCTCTGCTGGCCAAAGCCGCCCATGAGCCGCGGCGGTTCTCCAGGTTGGACAGCCATCTAGGGGCGAGATGGTGGTACTGCACCAACTGTTTCACACTGGTACCAGCGGTCTCCTCGGCTAAAATCCCTTTTCTAGAGACCCGAGAGGTGGACACGATGGGGTTGCGGTGCATCTCTGCCGGTGTCTCGCGGATGCCCTGGCATGCGGCACCGCTTGCGCTGGTCTGGAGCACGCGGCTGCACGGTGACAGGCTGCGCGACCTTCGGGCAATTAGCCTGGTGGGAACGGATGATAACATGGCGATGAACTCACCAAAAACACAGCAGGTGATGAAACCTTAAGGCTCGCAGTAATTCCAGAGGGAAACGGATATCCTACGGGCCGGAGACACTGCGTTGATTCCGATGTAACAGCCGTTATACCTCAATTTCCAGGCCGCTTCTTACAACCATGGGGACAACAACAACCGCTTCGATCACTTCATCGTAGCGTGGATGTCACCAGAACGGGCGATGCATTTTGGGAAATGTTGTTTTAACTAGAAACTTCTGTGTCATGTGCTTAATGGCGAGATTTGTATCTGTTACATACTTCCGTGTTCGCTTAAACCAAGTTGAAATAGAGACGTTTTAGTTATATTTACGTATATAATCGTCAACGTCAAACTTCTTTGAGGTGCACAAGAATAATAATGTTGTTAATAATGTTGCCTAGCGCTAACAAACTACTTTTGAACTTATAGCATAGACTGTATATTAACGGTCTATGAGTAATACCGCGTGATTTACAGGATAACTGTGCATTCTAATCAGTAAGCTACAATATAAAACTGCTGCTGAATATTACGCTGTTTGGAAAATATATATATTGGGATGATGCCACAGTTGGTCTTCGGTTTCACATCCTTTCATACCTGAGAATAGAACAAGGAACTCACAGTGGCACACATTTTGATGAAAGAAGCAGATCGTTTGTCGTGGACTTGTCCTTTGATGGTTCATCATGGCCGCCAGATGGCACCAAAGCACAGTGCTGTTGTAGCCTACACAGGCTATTGCAGGCAAATGTCATCATCTTCACCCATTCTTCAGTTTCAGACAGTTTAGTAAGAGAATGGCTGGATAAATTAGTTATCC
This sequence comes from Etheostoma perlongum, assembly GCA_026937815.1. NCBI lineage: Eukaryota > Metazoa > Chordata > Actinopteri > Perciformes > Percidae > Etheostoma > Etheostoma perlongum. Next base: position 18,501,965 of record CM049373.1, read on the forward strand.
TCATCTGATGAAGCAAATGACAACAATTCTAGATAGGTTACCACTAAAGATATATTGTATTCCAGTAAAAAAGTAATAATGTTGAAAATGCCCTTTACTTGTGAATGAAATACAATCCAAGCGAAACCATTCAGACATATACAAGTGAGGACTTCAATTTGTTAGATGGGTATGTTGAGTGCTGAGCCAATAGCACTGCACTTGCATTGCTGGCAAAAAGGCTTAACGTATATTTGTAAAGCAATTTTTTTTAAACTCACTATTGATCTCAACAACAATGGGATTATGTGATGGCTGATATTTGTGTCTTGAGAAAGTCAGCTGCCCAGCTGCACGGACCAGAATGGGAAAAACACAGGGGAAACTAATTTTGCTAACAATGGCTGGGTTCTACTAAATTCCCCTGGAGACATTTTTAATCAACCTGTAAAAATAAACTAGTCAAAAAATCAACCAACGTTAATTGTATTGAAATAACATCACAAAAGAACTGTATTGACAACTCATTTGAAAACAAGATGGGCTTCTTCGTATTTAAGATTTGACTGACATTTTACTTGATGAGCACCACCAGTCTTTATTTTTTTCCCCATCATAAATCTGGCAATTGTGCACTTTGCTTTGTGAATAAATATTACTTACGCAAATCATAGAGCACTCTTGTTTATTTTTTTGTTTCCCCCAAATAAATCACATTCACATTTTGACTTGTCAAATCATCGGTATAATTAATAGCATTAACCATGGCTCTGTTCTAAGAATTGCATTGTAATGCAGAAATTAGTAATGTTTTTGATTATACAGAGAAGTCAAAATGTCTGCTGTGAAAAACACTTTTACTGAAGTTTCACTCCATATTTTTCCCATGGTCATATGGTACCCTCCAGCAGTGCCCCCCCCCAGTTTAGGAACCACTGTTCTAAAATAAGTGAATAGTTGTGGGATATTTTATGTTTTAAAAAGGACATTGTAATGCTCTATTCCTCCTGGTGATAAAAGTATCCTCTCACTCACCTGTCTAAGGTTGTCAGAGGTCAGGGTCAGCAAAGGAAAAGTTGGTGCTACAGGGTTTTTATTCACCCTGTTTATTCAAAAGACAGTTTCAATAAAGAAAAAGCTGTATGGCACATGTGCAAAGAAAGAGAGTAACAAGTCCATGTCACACGTAATGGCAAGGTTAGTCTGTGATGTGTGTAGCACTTTGTGTACACCACAGTATGAATGTTATGGTTGACATGTCAACCATCACAAAATGTCATCATTTCAGCGCATTTAAAAAAAGAAATGGCATTGCCTAGGCCTACACTTGTTTCATATCTACACAAACATACATGTGTGATTCTTAGAAGAAAATGTCAGGTACACTTTAAAATATTGGGCCTCAAGATGTCGTGAGAACACCCACAGATCAAATTGAGTGAAGGAGGTCGATAATGACAAAGTTGAAAGGAGGGGGAGCGAAGGAACCGAACGACACGAGAGACTGACCGAAAAATATATAGATACAGACAAGCATGTATGGTTGGCCCTATATAACAGAACCACAGTGACACTTACGGACGTAGCTGCAGGGAATTTAAATATAGGGCTATGTTGTTCTCAGTATGCGAGTTTATAACTTGTTGTAACTGACAATTCCAGTAATGAACAGTTTATAAGGAAGCATGACCGAAAGACCGGTGAAGACTTCCTAATACTTTAACTATAGACTGTAAAAAAAAAAAAATAACAGTCTATGACTTTAACACGTCAGCCAACAAGAGCCAGGCGCGCCCCCGCTGCTGCAACTAGTTTGCAAAGAGGTTCGCGAGTATGGCATTATAGCGCGGGCTGCGTTCAAATACTGTCGGGAATGTGGATCTCAATACAAATAGAGTAACCATACAGGAGCTGCTTGCATGTTTAAACCGTAGAAAACAATATAGGCTTATACATAGTTGCTTATTATCCCTAACAAAAAAGTCCAGGAACCCTGCAGGAAATCCCATGCAGGATTACCGTAAGAAAGAAAGAATTCTGAATCCCACAGGATTATGGCCAAAATATCCTGTAGATTTTCCTATAGGACCAGTCATTGAATTCGTGCAGGTCCTTCACAATTTTCGTGCAGGAAATGTAATGCAGGATTTCAGCAAGGAATGTACATGTATGCATGTATGTACATGTATGCCTATCTATAATATTCATAAATGTGTGCTGGAAAATAGAGTTTGGGTGGCCAGTCAGTGTTTTTCACAAAGTGCTATTGACCTGCAATTCCAGGGTCAACAGGTAGGCCATTTTTGACAATGAAAAATGTACCAGCTTGTGAGCCTGTTCTTGAACTTTCACTACAGATCTGCTTCCAAAGTGTGTGCTATCCACCTAGCTAGCTAGCTGTTGGCAGGTTTATCTTTCTTCAAACTCTAACGGTAAGCTCTAGCCTAATGTTACCATAAGTAGCTACAGGAAGAATTGTGTTTGAAAACAGCTGTAGGCCTATTTAACGTTAATTGGATGGATTTCATACACAATATCTTGTTCCAGTTAACAAAATAGGCTTAGTAAATTTAGCTTATCTGGATTAGGTTAGAGTCCCAAAATGTTGTCGATTAAAGTAAACCATGCAGTTGGTCTTGGTTTACTTTAATTGTTGTATTCACATTCTGTGGTTTTACATAAATGGTAACTGGTGTGTTATATTGCAAACATGTTAACAATGTTTTGATTTATAAGTTAATTAGCACCGTTTATAAGCTAAAATTAAATATCGCTCCATACACCTTTTGGTGGAACTCAAAACAAAACCGCCAGGACCAATGTGACGCAGTTTTCGGCTGTTGTGTGTTTCTTAAATAGGTTAACTTTATTCAGGCCTACGCCATTTAAAATACGCATAACAGGCTAATGTATCGCAAGTTTTAATTCAGATAGGCCCTGGCAGCATAGCGTTTTAAAGCAGGATGTCTGAAATCGTTACCGAAAGCGTTAACTAGCAAAAGAAAACAACAAATAAATTCCTTAAAAATCACCTTGCTTTATTTCTAATCTAAAAACGCTAAAAGAAACAAAATGTCTAAAAGGCAGAGGTTGAGAGTTTTACGAGAAGCACCTAAAGGCAGCACAGGGAGGCGTTTCCATCGTAGCCGTGCCTGCGTCGCCTGCCTGCCTACACAGCTCAGCCTGACTTCGCCTCTCCCCCCTCCACCTCCTCTTCCTCTAATTTCTCGCCGCATCTCCTCCACCACCTGCGACGCAACGATGGAGAGCCGCTGCAAATGATTATAAACTCACGAAAGACCACAATTGATAGAGAGAAAGAGAAAGACCCACAGAGGGGAAGCCAGATAACGTTAAAGAGGGAGATAGACGAGCGGAACCAGAAACATATGGCTTGTCTGAAGAGCGGCTGTTTCTGAGGACTGCTGAACCCGGGCTGAAACTTATTCAACCACCGTGATCAACTAAAAGGCACATTTGATTCACCCATCTCGTTGTTTGACACTTCCTTTCCTTATTATTGTGTGCTGTCACCTGTTAGGCTGTGGTTCTGTTTGATTATAGTTTGTGCGGGGTATATTGCGGTTGTTTCACCTCCCTGAACGCGCGCACACATACACGCACACTGATAATCACAAGACGCGGCGCAGCCTACAAAAGCTTCTTGCAAAGAGGAAATTTAATTAGACAAGTTATTTCCACAGAAGAGTAGGTCAAGCGTGGCTGCTATCTGCTTCCCTTCATTTCCCCTGTTCATCGTGTCTCCTCTGGGCCCAACAGGAGTCTCGTAGACCCCTCTCTTCTCCCACCTCCCCCACCCTGCGGTAACAAGCCATGTCTGGACAGACTGTGACCATCCCGGACGACCGGGCGTTCGCTAGCTTCAAGGTGGAGTGTCTGTGCGAGGAAGGCTGGAGTATGAGCCACAATAAGGGGGGCATCACGGTGTGGACCCAGGGTCTGGAGGAGGAGGGGAAGCCCATCCACAAAATGAAGGTGAGACTGTTAACCTCCGCAGGTATGAAACAGAAGATAGGGGAATCCCCTAGGATATGTTAAAATACAACAAAGCATGCATTTGATTTGTAGCCTAGATACTCACTTTATATGGGAGGGGAAAAGAAGACTGATGTATAATCCCATTGGCAGGGAGGTGCTTTTTCTAAATTCCCATATGATTGAAACTGCTGACATGCTTTAACTGCTGCTTTTTGCTGCATGCTAGTTGCAGAGGCTTCTCCAACCCACTAACAGCATATCGCTTTTCAAACAAATGTATTTAGATGACACAGCATTGACACAGCATACTATATGTTGTCCCTTTTGTAAGCACACAAACAATGGGTTTTGTTAATAGTCCCAGCATGATGCTAACTGTGGAACTGTATAGCCTGCAGTGTGTAACTTTCATTTTTACATCCCGTGTTCGATTTACTTATCTTTTTAAGTGTGAACAGTGGTGGGGTTGTTGAATTTATGCCTGATACACACTAAAAGAAATCCCCAGGACAAAGCGAAGTGAGGGCCTCTGGAGGTATGTTTAATTCTCTGGAGATATCATTATCCTCTGCCAGTGAAACTATTTAAGTCTCTCTTCCCAAAAGCATATAAGGTAGTGTTGAGTATATTATGTTAGGTTACTTAGTTGACTTCTATGGAGTTGGTTTTGAATACAGTTTGTCATTTTGACACAGCACAGGGAAGTAAACAAAAGCTGAAATACAGACAAAAGAACTGATTATGGCTGAAAAGGATATTCAACTAACTACATTATTTTGGGCTCTGATAACTGATGGTTAATTGTCATTATTTGTAGGTATATATTAACTAAAGTATTAACCAGTCTCGGAACTGCCTGCAGTTGGACATTACTACAGTAACACAAGGTGCAGTAGGTAAGGAGCAAATGTAGTAGTTCCTGATCAGTGTTTAAGTAAGGTAAATAACGTGACCGACATGTACTTGATAAGCAAACTTTGTTATCTAGTCAAATAGCAGTCGTGGCAGTTTGACTCAAATGTGAGTGTTTGTCTTGGGAGTCGATGTGGAGGCGTCATCAGGAGAGGGATGCCACTTTAAGCCATGAAAAAAAAACTGCTGCTTACCATCTAACACATTATATTTGACTACATTCATTGATAATGCTTTGTTAGTGTTGTGGGGACAAAAAACTAATTCAGTATATTTGTGTCAAAAACATACATGAACAAGAATAAATAATTTAAGAATTAGTATGCACACGCATGTTAAGATACAAGGTGACAGTTTAATACAACTTCCAGCTCCTTTTCTAATTGTAGTTAAGAACGTCATTAGGATCATCAGTTATTTGAAGAAATGAAGTGAGAAATGAAGTATGTCATGATGTAGTTGGTTGGCTCAGGTGATCTGTCTCACCTTTTTAACTGGTAGATGCTTCCCTTTTTAATGGATAAAATGTATGAATACCTACTGACAGTACATTAATGCTAAGGTCATATAAAAACTTACATAGCCTAACTGGTGAAAGCTCTTCATCCAAACAATGTGGACGGTGTGACTTATTCTGCATCCAACCAAATCTAGCAGCAATTGGGCAGTTTTTGGTAGGTTGCTTCCACGTTTTCAACCTTTTACAGTACTTAAAGATCTGATTACTGAAATTACTTGCGTGCGTGTACTTTTCTGCTGGTGTATCCGGGTCTGAGGAGCGTAAGCCACCAGGTGTTTACTTTGTTAAATAAAGGTGTGTGTGTGTGTGTGTGTGTGTGTGTGTGTGTGTGTGTGTGTGTGTGTGTGTGTGTGTGTGTGTGTGTGTGTGTGTGTGTGTGTGTGTGTGTGTGTGTGTGTGTGTGTGTGTGTGTGTGTGTGTGTGTGTGTGTGTGTGTGTGTGTGTGTGTGTGTGTGTGCCCGCCCGCCCGCCCAGGGGCCACAACAGTAGAGGGATATTCCCAGTCTATCTAATTGTATCCTATACCCTTGTACCTGTATGTGTGTAGAGGGTAAGGACAGGTGTGTTTCCTCAGGACAGCTCTGCAAACAGACAAATTTGGCGTTTCAGTGGGGTTATTGTCTGCTTATCTTTATGTAAATACGACAGTTACAGGAGCTTTATTTTGCATTGTACATCATTCTTTATCCCTTATTTTCCACTTAGTCTTACACACAGTCAATCTGTAACTCATTTAATCCAAACTCTGATATGGCACAAGTTTATTTATCCCTTTTCACAAAATGATTACATTAATTGTAGTTGTGTGTGAATACAGAAGTTGGTGTGTGTGTGACTCATGCTTATAGATAGAGGTGTGTGTGTGTGTGTGTAGGGGCATTAGAGATGCCACGGATACAGCTTTTCTATTTATAGACAAAATAAAAACGTGCATCTCTGCTGATGCACCTTGAATGATTAATGTGACTGTCAATAATCTTCTCTTCCTGTTTCCCTCTTCACTATAGTAACAATAGCACTAAAGAAAAACATGATATATCCAAATCAAAGAGAGAGGGAAAACGTTTGCAATCATAATCATTAGGGATCTACTGTAATTATCATCAGCGCCGTTATCGTCATAATCATTGCCACAGCCATATGCATCAATAATACATTTTATATCACAGCTGTATTTATCATCATCAACATCGTATATTTTTTGTCAGCACATGACTCCACACACACTGCACAATGTGTGGGTGACTGTTAGTGTGTGGTTTTCGTTTACTTTAGTAGTTTGACAAACTGTCAGACTGCGTCTCGGCCATGCGCACACCTGGGTTTACTCGCTCCCCCCCCCGCTGACACACAGAGAAGCCTGGCTCTGAATTACACACACACTCCTCCACTTTTTTCACAATTGTCTTCCTCAATCATGTATCAGCACCCAGAGGAGCAAACTATGAGAGTTGACTGGCTGGAGGAGCCACGCGAAGGAAGGAAGACAGTGGCAAGGAGAGAAGTCGGGTGAGACAGGGAATATGGGAGCGAATGAGTAGTGGGTGGAGTGAGTTTGATGTAGGCCTGCACGATTAATCGTTATAAAATCACAATCTCGATTCACCCTGTTCACAATTACATTTTTAAACAACTTAGATTTAATATATACTATGTGTGTATATTATATATTTAATTTTACGAGCCAAATGGATTACAAACGCTCCCATCTCGCCGCTGAGTGAGACGGAGTGATCTTGTTGCCCAGCCCATGGTAGGGCTCCTCGACAAACGGCAGAAGCTCCGTGAAGCGAGGCCAGAGTGAGGCCCGTGAAGTATGGCGGCTCCTGAGCATAGATGCATTACGCTGCCAGCGCCCGCTCATGGTCCTTTGAGCGGGGGCTGGCAGCGTTATGCCTCTCAGCTCTGCCGCCTTTCTGATGATCTTCAACAGATCCGCTAAAAGAACCCTAGCGGTGGTGGTTGGAGCCGACTGGGACCGGGAAGGGCGCTCAAGCGGTGCCCCTAGCCATTTGGGAGACAAGGGGAGCTGCAGTGAAAGGGCGTCGATTGCCGTCTTGAGGCCCAATCCTCCCAGGGGAGAGGCGGTAAAGCTGATAACGGAGGCGCTGTCCGAGAGAACCAAGCCATCAGACTTGGGCTCATCGAATATGCCGTCCTCCAGCGGTTCCAGGTTGTCGCCGGATTCCCGTCTGTCTGCCCAGCTGCCATCCCCTTCCCCGCTAGCCTGGCAAACCAGAAAAGCTTCTGAGGTTCCAGAGCCTGGCAGACTCTTTAGTCTGTTGGCTGTTTAGGTTTTTGTCTTGGTACACGTCAATCACATTCTACACTCACTGCGGCGTCTTCTGTTTACATACAGTATCTGTGCTCATCATCACAATGTGCACAATGTACATTGTTTGTACTGGTGTTATTGTGAAAACATTGTGAAAACATATTTCTAAAATTGTATGATGTTTTTGTTAATCCCCCGACAAATAACCCCTATTAGAAAAAGGACTAAAACTAATAAAATCTTAACTAAAACTAAGCATTTTCAAAAAATAAAAACTAAACTAGCAAACCTTTAAAAACTAATTAAAATTAACTGAATTTGAAAACAGAAAGTCAAAACGAAATAAAAAAAACTAATGAAAAATGCAAACTATAATAACCTTGGCTTGGTACTGCCAATTTGTTTTGTTTTGTCATGGTCAAAAAAAATCGTGGCATCGTGATATCAATTGTAAGAAAAAAAAATTTTGATTCGTATTTTTCCCCGAATTGTGCAGGCCTAGTTTGATGTGCAGGGGTCAGAGTTAATTGGGTGTTGTGAGTGCAGTGGGCGCAGTGTGGACTCAGACCAGGCATGAAGAAAAGACTCACCAAACCACATGCACACATATTGTTTGTGTCCCTGCTTGTCTGGCTTTTTGTCTCCCTCCACCTCTGCTTTATCTCTCTGAACTCTCTTTCACCCGCCTCTCTCTCCTTGCTTCATCTGTTGACTTCACTGAATTAGTGTGTAATAGAATTATTCACATGTGTACTTAGCTGGATGTATGTCTTCATTCTGCACTGGATGTCTTTTGCTCCCTATACAGATCTCTTATGTCTCCTTTTCATTTAGTTTTCCTTCTTCTTCCTACTCCTGTTTCAGTTTGCCTGTGGATACAATACATCCATTATTCTCCCTGGTCTTTTCTGACCTACAAGTCCTCTGTTTACGCACACCAAAATGAGACCTTACTGATACTGGTGTACTGTCATTATTTACTTATGGTTGCCTTCTGTAGAAATGACAGATTTGCAGTACTTGTTCTTTCTGCTGAGGTATATCAACAAACTTCGCTTTGGCACAGATAGTGTACACTTTTATTTTCAAAAGATTCCGTAATAAGCAGAGCGGTCAGCAGTAATCATCATGCATTCTCTGTATTGGCTTTGTTGTTTTCCTGTAATGTCAATCTGCAGCCATACCCCCATTCTGCCCCTCACAAACACTCACAAAATCATTTCTGGGTAATAACAGAATATTTGTAAAAGTGTTAACTGTTGTCTTTAATAGAGTGGCATTGCATTAGTTTAGGCACAGCAGTATCATATTACTTTACAAACAGTAATCACATTTGAACAGTCAATGAGCTCATATGAGCTTTGTATTTAGATTATTTCTAATACTCTGCCCACCTCATGTATTAAATTGCAAAGGACAAACAACTAGAAACACGTCCCAATGTAATGTAGTCCAGTACAATACCACCTTTTAACTTGGACCTCAGTATAATAACATAATTGAATTTACACATTTCTGACAATATCAACTGAAACATTCAAGGCGTCATAAAAATAGACTATGGCAGAAACTGTATGTACAGGTGTATATTGTAGTCTGGATCAACAGAAGTACGTTTCCAGGATAAAGCATGACATCTGGCGCGTGACTCGCATGTCACACCGCATGTCCCTCATCTTCCGCTCTCTGAATGTTGCTGTTTTCAAAATCCCTTCACCTTGGGAAACAACAACAAACTTCGAGCTAGCATATTACAAGCTGAAATAGGCAAGTTTTGTAGACAATTTGGATCGTCCAGTAAGGCAGGCCTGCTTGTGTCTTTTGGGAAATGATTGTAAAGACTTACAAAGAATATAAGAATTTACTATAACTGGGATGTTTTGGGACCAATTGGTGAATATTGATATGGACAAAGTATGCATGGTGATACAGTGTTAAATCATGTTTAACCATGTATATAGCTAATTTAAATATCCGCGTTAGGGGTGCAAGATATATCAACTCAATATCATTATCGCAATATATCGAAAGTGTCGCAATAAGTATGCAATATTTTGTGGAGCGATGCGTCCCGTCCGTTAGCTATGTGGCTTAGTTGTGTTTGATTGAGAGCTCGCTTGAAATGCTATAATGATCATTTCATTGGCCAGTTGCCGTGCCACTTGCACCTGTTAGTCCACGTGAGTGCACGGGTCCATTACGTGACAAACCCTATGGAGCATACCATGTGTGTGCATATTTTGACAGAGTAACAGTGTAAGTGAAGAAATAGACAACAAAATGGAACGATTCAGAGAAGAGAAAGGAAAAACATATCCTATTCTGTAGACACCTTGTGTTGTAAGAAAACTTGTTTAATTTGTTATGAATATATTTTGATGCATTTCCCCTTAACTTTTGTAATTTTAAATATGTTTAAAATATCAAAATGAATATCGATATGGCAATATTCATGAACGATATTGCAATATCACATTTTGTCAATATCGTGCAACCCTATCTCACGTTACTGTATTGTGTGAACAGTTAACTTAATTCAATATTGCATGTAGCGTTTTCTTTTATGTTGTGCCAATGTTCCCACAAAACAGGCTGCTTCCCGAGACCATTTTGCAGAGCCACCATCGCTGCGTCCGGAGTTTAGTGCCGCCCACAACGATTGTGATTGGATAAAAGAAATGCAAACAACCCACAGCGTTTTTTTTCTCCTATTCTAGAGTATGTGTGGTGTAACCAGATCTCACCCCACAGCGCTGTGGAGATAGGTCTGGCAATTGAAGACTGACGTGGGCACTGAGTGTACGCTGTAAATATAATGTGTATATATGTGTTGATCACATGTAGCTTTAGCTGTCAGTTAAATTGAGTAGAAGTATAAAGATGCATACAATGGAAATACTGAAGTAAAGTAAGTAGTCTAGCAGGACCTTTTCTGATTCCTGTTCATCTTATGAGTATTAGTATCTGACCAGTGTACCTCCTAAACAGAACCATAACATTGCTCCTATGATGTCCTTGATTAAAATAATGAAGAGGTTAGACCAGATCATCCCCTGCGCCACATTCATATGTTGAATATGGTAATTTGTTTTTAGTCTACATTTCCTTGTTCTTGGTGAGAGGTCTGTGAAGGGGGGAATGGCATTCCAATTGAGCACTTTCAATTTCTTTTGTTACAAAGTCTGGCAGGCTAGGCTATAAAAATGGAATTGATTAAAACCACAGCAAAAAAGAGTGCATACGGGGATATTGTTGTACATGTCCAAATTTGGATTTAGAGGTAGTAAAATAATATTTCTTAAACAAGTAGGTTGGAAGCCAAAATGGGATGTTGAGAGTTATAATATCTGGCCCCAGGACATTTAATTTCACTTAATTTGGGTCTTTCTGAAATGGTGACTTGGAATGGTGTGTCTGTTGGTATCGTTAATAAACAAATGTCAGCATGCTGACATGCCAAACTAAGATTGTAAACATGGTCAACTTTACACCCGCTTAACTGCACCATGTCAGTATTGCCGGAGCATGTTAGCATACTGATGTTAGCACTGTTATGCCTAAATACAGACTCACAGAGCTGCTAGCATGGCTCTAGACACTTAGTCATGTTTTTATGAGTTTTATTTTTTTAATTTATTTTTTTATTAAGCATTTGTTGATTAAAATCTGAACGAACACTTCAGATAACACATTTTTAGTGCATATTTTGTGCTGTTACACCCAAGGGAGCTGTACAGCCAAATGTAGAGTAAAGTTGGTGATCATTCTCTTAAATAAAGCCCTCTGGGAACAATGGAAAGATGGTGTTGCCAATTGAGTTTCAACCCTTCTGGACTGATTTCTAATGGGAGTTAAAATCAGCTGGGACAGACAACCACCCTTGGTCCATTTCTCATTTATTCTTCTTCTCTCACTCTTTCTTTGAGTCTCTCATTCTCCAATGCCCTGTCCTTCTTCTTTGTTGTTGTTGTTGTTGTTAAGATATATTCCCCTTGGCAATTGTAACTGTAGTTACAGCTTTACTCGAGGGCTGCAGGCCTCTTTTTACATGGGGTGTATGTACATTGCCATCTACTCCTGTGAAGCTGACCCAGGCAGTGTTTCATTAATACCCTATATCAACAAGTATGGCTGTATAAACAATGATGTCCTCCTAGAGTTATAGAAATGTATACTGTGTGTGCTTGGTCTTTAAAAATGCAACTGCTACAGACCATTTGACAGACTGTGTGTGTGTGTGTTGTTTGTGTGTGTTGTGTGTGTGCGGGCACACACAATTGTGTTTTCCATTTTAGGTCCAGTAATGACTCATCTGTGGTCAATAGCCTGTCTCTTCATTCTCTCCAAACTTTCTATTTCTCTCTCTCTCTCTCTCTCTCTCTCTCTCTCTCTCTCTCTCTCTCTCTCTCTCTCTCTCTCTCTCTCTCTCTCTCTCTCTCTCTCTCTCTCTCTCTCTCTCTCTCTCTCTCTCTCTCTCTCTCTCTCTCTCTCTCTCTCTCTCTCACACACACACTGTCTCTTTCTCTGCTTTCTGATACTTTCTGACCAACTGATGTTGAATTGTTTACACGTCAGTAGCCTGTTGTGTGTGTGTGTTTCTTTCAAACTCATGAGTGTGTGCAGGATCCCTCAACACTTGTATTAACACACATCCTCTTATTTTATTTGTTGTGTTTGCACATCAGATTAAGTATGGATGTTGAATTTTGTTTGAATTTTTTTTGGTTTAGTTTGTTTCACACTCACCTTTGTCTGCATGAAAAGCAACAAACTTTGCAGTTCCCCTAAACAACACCACAGTACTTTACTGTGAATTTATTTCATCTAATGGATTCTCCTACTTCATAGCTTGCATTGGATAGAGCTGTGAAAGGTTTTGCAAAATCAGTGCAATAGCAGGAGCTATGTGTGGTAATCTAAATAAATCTGGTTTAGTCTATTATCCAGTTAAGTTAGCTGTGTACGTTTTCTTAATTGCCTAAAAATGAACACTCTGTCTCTCTTGCTGTCTCTCTTTATCACAGTGTCGGATGGTGTGTAAGGACGTGTCGGCCGAGACCATGTACGACGTTCTCCATGACATTGAATACAGAAAGAAATGGGACACAAACGTCATTGAGACCTTTGATATTGGGAAACTTACCGTCAATGCGGATGTTGGTTACTACTCATGTATGTTACACACTGTGTAAACAAGCGTTCATTTGTCACTAATATGGTTTGGGGTTGTAAAGGGAAACAGATACACATACATAGTGCACATTAATCTACAGGACAATGTTTTGTTGATCAGATTTATATTGTGTGTTAACAGGGAAGTGTCCAAGTCCTCTTCGGAACCGCGATGTCATCACTCTTCGCTCCTGGCTGGCAATGGGGAAAGATTACATCATCATGAACTACTCCGTCAAACATGCCGTGAGTTCACACACACGCGCACACACACACAGACACACACATACATACACACATATAGGGCTTATATATGCTCAGCTGGGGCCCTGCAGATTCCCCCTTGATATAACTGTGCACATGCTCAAAGGTGCATTGTAAAACAAATGGCCTGTTTTTGAAATGAGTGCACATTTGTTGAGCCGACATGAACGTTCATCCAAGCTTAACAACCCCCAAGCTTAAGGGGGTTGTTCTGTAGGAAATGAAATGTGTGTGTGTGTGTGTGTGTGTGTGTGTGTGTGTGTGTGTGTGTGTGTGTGTGTGTGTTTTAAAACAACCACTGCATCCAGAAACTAAAGCAAGTTTGGCATCTTTTCAAGAGAGATCAACCCCATACCTCCAGCCCTTGTTGCTTTTACCTTGGAAAAGCGATGGCACTTCTTCAGTTTAAGTGTTGGGTAGTTAATTCCAGTTAAATACATTGTTCATTAACACATTAAGTTCAGCTTCCAGTCGTGCTCATTAGGAACCTGAGTAATTTGAAGGCCAAAGTTCCAGTAAAACAAACTGATTAGAGAATGCTGAGACCTACGTGAGTGAGTTTAGGTTTGGAATAAGGCCCAAAACGTCAGCCTTTACTTTGGATGTATTTCTCGTTCAACAGGAAGAAGAGGACAAAAGGCTTCATGTGTAAAAGCCTGGACTTCTCTCTAGGGCTGCAACAACTGATCAGTTTCATATGCGATTAATCTGTCTGGTTTATAAAATTTCAGAAAATATAAAAAAAAAAAATGCCTTTTCCCAACAGCTTATTTTGTCTGAACCAAAATATATTCAGTTTACTATAACATAAGACAAGGAAAAGCAAAACATCCTCTCAGTTGAGGAGCTGGAACCAGATAATGTTTGGTAGAACAATTGCTGAACTCAACTAGTTAGTTTACTAAGGAGGTTTTTAACTTGTACCTCCTGCAATCTGTCTTCCTGTCTTGTTTCTTTTTGTTATGTCTGTGTTGCGTTTCTGTCTGTCCCTCGATCTCTCTTTTCCTCTGTTTCTGTTTCTCAATTTCACCTCACCAATATGTTTACAAAAGGATAAGACGTTTCATGTGACACTTAGCTGTTGACTTCCTCCTCCTCTTCCGCATTCCTGCATTAATACGTTTAAGTGTGTGTGTGCTTATGCGTGCATGTGTGTGTGTTTTTAGCCTAGGTCACTCTGTTGGAGCCATTACAACACTTTTTTTTTGTTTATATACCATGTTGGTTATGTTAATTAATCTGCAGTTTTATGTGTGAGCACTGGGTGGAGCATTGCCTGGGCAAAAAAAGGCATAAAGGTAATCAGCCACAGATACACAGGTGTGTGGAAAAATGGGGAAAGCATACAGCTTTTCTCTGTGTCAGTCGTGTCATGTTTAAAAAAAATGTGATTTAATTTTTTTTTTTATTATCAAGAATGCCTTACACATGAAAAGACATCAAATACAACCGAGGATAAAAACACAAAGTCCAGGACTTATTTCCATCGTGGTCCTCAACACATCAGGACAAGAAAAGACACTTAGTTTGAATTGTTTGACAAGGAAAAGGAATGGAACTAAACCTGAAATAAAATAAAATTAAATGGACTAATGCTTGTGCGACAGTGAGGAGGCCATTAAGGAAAATAAATGGTTAACAGCACTGAAATGCACAAATTGTGGACTTTTATTATTGGCACGCAGAACACACATCCAAACAAGTTCTCCCCTATTCCCATGAGTTCACTGTACTAAAATGGCCCCCACAGTCACCAGATCTCAACCTAATAGAGCATCTTTGGGATGTGGTGGAACGGGGAGCTTTGTGCCCTGGATGTGCATCCCACAAATCTCCATCAACTGCAAGATGCTATCCTCTCAATATGGGCCAACATTTCTAAAGAATGCTTACAGCACCTTGTTGAATCAATGCCACGTAGAATTAAGGCAGTTCCAAGGCGAAAGGGGGTCAAACACAGTATTAGTATGGTGTTCCTAATAATCCTTTAGGTGTGTGTGTGTGTGTATGTATATGTATATGTGTGTGTGTATATATATATATATATATATATATATATATATAGAGGTGCAGGCAGCATAAAAATGAGTCGTATAGCAAGGGTAATGATAAAGCAGTTATGTGAAGGTCTTCTCTGATAAAGGTTCTTTGGCTGACTGCAGCTTTATGTGCTTTTTAAGTGGTCCGCAGTGTGCCTGTCCCAATTAGCACAGGCTAACCAGTGCTGTACTTTATCATCATAAATAATAATCTTGACATAGTCAGAGGAGCCAACAGTGGAATAGTGGGCCTTTGCTGCTTCTATTCACAGAGTAGTGTGGACTGGATTTGCATCAGAAAGATGACTGTGAAACAGAACATCAGAGTGACTGGCAGCAGAAAAACACGACACAGAAAAGCACACCAGAATCCTAGTGCTTACTCTGCACAATGTATGTTTTTTTTAGTGCCGCATGTGTGAGCCTTTTACATAATAAATTAATTAAATCTGGAGCTACCAAAAATTATTTAAGATTTCACGGGGTTCCTTGTCCGGTTGGTACATGCACTGAAGAAGGATGCTATTTTCAATAAGAAGCTGCGTACATATGTGTTGTCTCTACAGAAATACCCTCCTAAAAAGGACAAGGTGCGAGCTGTTTCCATTCAGACTGGTTACATGATCCAGGACCAGGGACCAACCAACCACTGTATTCTGACTTACATGGCCCACGTAGATCCACGAGGTAACTCTCTCTCACGCACACACACACACACAAAGGCAGTCAACATAAACACACACAAGGACCAACATATACAGAAATGCATAAATAGAAGTACACAAACAAGACTGAAGCACACACACAGACAGGTGCTTAATGCAGGCTCAAAGTTATAATGAATCATTCATTCCCCTGCCTTTATGTCAAAAGGAGTCGCCATAGTAACCATATGAAGGACAGAGTATTTCACTGCTGCCTTGCGCTATCCCTCCTCTCTCTTCTCTCTTTTTCAATTCACTGATCCAGTTCTCCCTTTAATTCACTTTACTGTCACACTCTTGCATGCAAGTGCTTATTGTGTAAATGTCTTTAATCACCGATTTGTAATGTGTTGCAGTGAGTAGCAAGTTACAAAGCTCCACTTTGATCCTGGATGACATGACATGTAATAGATCAAACTTTAATTTATTCCTTTGTTCACTCTGTTTCTCTTTGCAGGTTCGTTACCCAAGTGGGTTGTCAACAAATCTTCCCACTTCCTTGCTCCTCATGTAAGTCATTTGCAGATTAACAGAGATTCTTTATTATTGGCATATCTAATACTGGCAGTGCATTTAAAGTGCTCATATTATGCTCATTTCCAGGTTCATAATTGTATTTAGAAGTAATCAGAATAGGTTTACATGGTTTAATTTTTAAAAAACACCATTTGTTTTGTACTGCACATTGCTGCAGCTCCTCTTTTTACCCTGTGTGTTCTCTGTTAGAGTGAGGTATCTGTACCATTTTTGTTCGGAGTCATACATGCACCGTAGCTAGGTAAACACTGCTAGCTAATCAGAAGCAGAGTATAAGTTGTTGATAATCAACACCGAACTATGAAAATATATGGATATGTTGTCATACTTGTGTGTTCTTAATCTTTTTCTTTTTAGGCAATGAAGAAGATAAACAAAGCCTGTTTGAAGTATCCAGAGTGGAAGCAGAGACACAACCCTGGCTTCAAGCCCTGGCTCTACCCTGAACAGACTACATTACCCAGCATCCCGCTCTCTGAGCTCAGCATTCAGCATGCTGAGAGCCTGGAGAATATTGATGAGAGCTCCCTGGCTGAGACCCAGGAGAGAGAAGATGGCGACTAACACACACACTCACACATACAGTCATGTATTCATTCACACACACAAACAGTAATGCAGGGTGACATGCATGCCTGATACACATCCATAATTACCCTTATGTTTATGTGATTATATATGTTAGTATGTGTCTATGCACATGCAGTTGCATATGCAGGCATACTGACAGGCACATGTGTGTAAGCATTCATGCACACAGACAAACTCATACTTGACCAAATCCATCTCATACTCACATACATAATGTATAAACACATTAGATGCACTCACAGATATTTTTTACAACTCACATTCATTGTAATCAGAAAAGTGGCTGTTAATGTGATTATCTTTTTTTTTTTCTTTCATGCCCTTTCAAGGGATATCAAAGTTTTCCAATCGGGACCTATGCAGATTACTGAAAATATATTTTGCTAGAATAATTTACTGTTGAAATTTTATCCGAGTAACCTGACAGTGAACACCCATCTCTCATTCAAAATATTGATAAAAATGGATTTCAAAATTATTCTTTTATGCGCCTTTTTATGAATACAATCAATCTAGTTGGAAACCACCTCAGTGCAACCCCTAATAGTCACGTATACAGCAAGTACATAACTGTCATACATAACCGCCCTATTCATTTATACTACATTTGTTCACTCAGACATGTATAAATACTGTGTCTTTGCCCATGTTTTTTTTTCTATCACTCATTATGTGTCTGTCACATTTTGTAAGCACATGATTAATATGCAGGTGTGCAGAAGGCAGCTGGAACCCCCCCAACCTGCAACCCTCTTATACACACAAACACATACAGATTTTACACACTTACTGTCTTGTCCTCTAATTGAGAAATGTATGAATGTATGTAGAGTTTAAAAATTAAATGCATATTCCTACAAAGGTTTTCAAATTTCACCTGTGAGCTGAGTCATTGTCTGAGTGTATTTTACGTGTGAGTGCCTTTTCCTCAGGTTGGTGTCCGATGCCTCAGGTGTGCATGATGCTGAAATAGGCCTAGATGGTTGATATTAAAATATGTTTATGATTGAACTGCTATTATTAGACATTATTTCAGTGACACACACACACACACCAAACCATTGATTTTAAAACTGCAGTGCCATGATTAGAACAGGGAAGCACCATGAAATATAACCTTAGCATAAACAGCTTTTAACTGACTGGAAAGTGTCCATGCCTGCATGTTTGTTTGCATGCACCCATTTATGTTTGCACAGTGGCCTATATCAAAATTAAGAATCCCCCAATTGATTGGCATTGCAACTGTGATCGACTCAGCACCAAAGGGAGATGTAAAGAGATGACAGCTTACCTGTCACAAAAGAAGTGACTTATTGTCTGCCCTCCCTTTCCTATGTAGGATGTAGACTAAGAGCACGTACATTGTAAATATACACTCACCGGCCACTTTATTAGGTACACCTGTCCAACTGCTCGTTAACACTTAATTTCTAAGCAGCCAATCACATGGCGGCAACTCAGTGCATTTAGGCATGTAGACATGGTCAAGACAATCTCCTGCAGTTCAAACCGAGCATCAGTATGGGGAAGAAAGGTGATTTGAGTGACTTTGAACGTGGCATGATTGTTGGTGCCAGAAGGGCTGGTCTGAGTATTTCAGAAACTGCTAATCTATTGGGATTTTCACGCACAACCATCTCTAGGGTTTACAGAGAATGGTCCGAAAAAGAAAAAACATCCAGTGAGCGGCAGTTCTGTGGGCGGAAATGCCTTGTTGATGCCAGAGGTCAGAGGAGAATGGCCAGACTGGTTCGAGCTGATAGAAGGGCAACAGTGACTCAAATTACCACCCGTTACAACCAAGGTGGGCAGAAGAGCATCTCTGAACGCACAGTACGTCGAACTTTGAGGCAGATGGGCTACAGCAGCAGAAGACCACACCGGGTGCCACTCCTTTCAGCTAAGAACAGGAAACTGAGGCTACAATTTGCACAAGCTCATTGAAATTGGACAATAGAAGATTGGAAAAACGTTGCCTGGTCTGATGAGTCTCGATTTCTGCTGCGACATTCGGATGGTAGGGTCAGAATTTGGCGTCTACAACATGAAAGCATGGATCCATCCTGCCTTGTATCAACGGTTCAGGCTGGTGGTGGTGGTGTCATGGTGTGGGGAATATTTTCTTGGCACTCTTTGGGCCCCTTGGTACCAATTGACCATCGTTGCAACGCCACAGCCTACCTGAGTATTGTTGCTGACCATGTCCATCCCTTTATGACCACAATGTACCCAACTTCTGATGGCTACTTTCAGCAGGATAATGCGCCATGTCATAAAGCTGGAATCATCTCAGGCTGGTTTCTTGAACATGACAATGAGTTCGCTGTACTCAAATGGCCTCCACAGTCACCAGATCTCAATCCAATAGAGCATCTTTGGGATGTGGTGGAACGGGAGATGCGCATCATGGATGTGCAGCCGACAAATCTGCGGCAACTGTGTGATGCCATCGTGTCAATATGGACCAAATTCCCTGAGGAATGCTTCCAGCACCTTGTTGAATCTATGCCACGAAGAATTGAGGCAGTTTTGAAGGCAAAAGGGGGTCCAACCCGTTACTAGCATGGGGTACCTAATAAAGTGGCCGGTGAGTGTATAACGGCTACAATTTCTGTTTCCCTGTGGTGGGTTAATTTGAATACATGACACTTGTCTTGCAAAACCTGCACTCACACACAGTTACATGGCTTAAAGTATGGCTAAAGATGGCATTAAGCATATTGGCTACATACAGTGAGGAAAATAAGTATTTGAACACTGCTATTTTTGCAAGTTCTCCCACTTAGAAATCATGGAGGGGTCTGAAATTGTCATCGTAGGTGCATGTCCACTGTGAGAGACATAATCTAAAAACAAAAAAAAAAATCCAGAAATCACAATGTATGATTTTTTAAACTATTTATTTGTATGATACAGCTGCAAATAAGTATTTGAACACCTGTCTATCAGCTACAATTCTGACCCTGAAAGACCTGTTAGTCTGCCTTCAAAATGTCCACCACTTCATTTACTATCCTAAATTAGATGCACCTGTTTGAGGTCGTTAGCTGCATAAAGACACCTGTCCACCCCATACAATCAGTAAGAATCCAACTACTAACATGGCCAAGACCTTAGAGCTGTCCAAAGACACTAAAGACAAAATTGTACACCTCCACAACCCGGAAGCCGGAAAGGGCTACGGGGAAAATGCCAAGCAGCTTGGTGAAAAAAAGGTCCACTGTTGGAGCAATCATTAGAAAATGGAAGAAGCTAAACATGACTGTCAATCTCCCTCGGACTGGGGCTCCATGCAAGATCTCACCTCGTGGGGTCTCAATGATTCTAAGAAAGGTGAGAAATCAGCCCAGAACTACACAGGAGGAGCTGGTCAATGACCTGAAAAGAGCTGGGACCACCGTTTCCAAGGTTACTGTTGGTAATA
This sequence comes from Etheostoma perlongum, assembly GCA_026937815.1. Lineage (NCBI taxonomy): Eukaryota > Metazoa > Chordata > Actinopteri > Perciformes > Percidae > Etheostoma > Etheostoma perlongum. The sequence goes on from CM049373.1 coordinate 18,522,384, forward strand.
CACTAAGACGTCATGGTTTGAAATCATGCATGGCACGGAAGGTTCCCCTGCTTAAACCAGCACATGTCAAGGCCCGTCTTAAGTTTGCCAATGACCATTTGGATGATCCAGAGGAGTCATGGGAGAAAGTCATGTGGTCAGATGAGACCAAAATAGAACTTTTTGGTCATAATTCCACTAACCGTGTTTGGAGGAAGAAGAAGGATGAGTACCATGGGGGTGGTATCATCATGCTTTGGGGGTGTTTTTCTGCACATGGGACAGGGCGACTGCACTGTATTAAGGAGAGGATGACCGGGGCCATGTATTGCGAGATTTTGGGGAACAACCTCCTTCCCTCAGTTAGAGCATTGAAGATGGGTCGAGGCTGGGTCTTCCAACATGACAGTGACCCGAAGCACACAGCCAGGAGAACCAAGGAGGGGCTCTGTAAGAAGCATATCAAGGTTCTGGCGTGGCCTAGCCGGTCTCCAGACCTAAACCCAATAGAGAACCTTTGGAGGGAGCTCAAACTCTGTGTTTCTCAGCGACAGCCCAGAAACCTGACTGATCTAGAGAAGATCTGTGTGGAGGAGTGGGCCAAAATCCCTTCTGCAGTGTGTGCAAACCTGGTGAAAAACTACAGGATTTGACCTTTGACGTTTGACCTCTGGAATTGCAAACAAAGGCTACTGTACTAAATATTAACATTGATTTTCTCAGGTGTTCAAATACTTATTTGCAGCTGTATCATACAAATAGTTAAAAAATCATACATTGTGATTTCTGGATATTTTTTTTTAGATTATGTCTCTCACAGTGGCCATACACCTACGATGACAATTTCAGATCCCTCCATGATTTCTAAGTGGGAGAACTTGCAAAATAGCAGGGTGTTCAAATACTTATTTTCCTCACTGTACGTATAAGATGAGAACATTATTTGAAAGTCCATGAAACTATCTTGTGTCTGTGAGTCATGGAATATATTTATTGCATGTCATCCTCTCTTCCCTTTTACATCATCTGCCTGTGCATATGCACCACATAATAAATTATGAATGATGAAGGAAAGAGTATGCGAGAGATGCAGAATAGGCATGAGGTGTGTCCAGCTCTGGTGTTCTTTCCCACAGCTGCATTGAATGTTTATCCCTCTACCCTTGTATATGTAACCACCCATCCGTCCATCCATCCATCTATCCATGCATCCTCAGTCTTAAAGAGGTCTTTCACTCAACCATCATTATAATGTGCATGTGTGTGTCAGAGAAAAAGGGCTGCATGTGCACAAGTGTGTAAACGGCATGTCCCAGTGGCATCCCTGTAAAGTCTTCCACCCGCCTCCACAGCAGCAGGAGACGTATAAGCAGCACAATGGCCGGTATCCCTCTGTGTGTGTGTTTTTGCATATGTGTCACACTGCCACCCCCACAGTAACCAAGCCCACCAGGACTGGAAGCCTGCTGATGACTCATCACCACCCCACCTCTTCCTCCTCCTCATCTCCAGCTCCCTCTCCCTCCACCTCTTCTATTCTCCCCAAACTCTTTTCCTCAATTCCCCCCTCTGTTTTCTATGTCTTCTCCCCAACTGTTTATAATCTCATTTATTCTTTTGATCCACTTCGTATCTAGGCCTCTCTTTTCCTTTTATCCTCTTCAGGTCTTTCCTCTCCTCATATTACCCTCTTCTCGATCTTTTCTCTTCATCTGCCTCTTCTCTCATGTTCTCTTTTCTATTATCTTAATCTAAAGCATTTGTTCTCCTCCATTTATTCCCAGCATGTCTCCTCTACAGTCCCTACCTTGTTCATCTATGTATTTGCTTTCCCTTTTTTGTTGTTGCACTTTTCACCTCACTCTCATTCATCTTCAACTTTTACTCTCTGTTGTCTCCTTGCCACTACTCACCTTCTATCACCTGTTTCTTCCATCTGTCACCTTTCATCTCCTCTACTTATCCCTGCTCTCCTTTAGTCAAGCTAATCTTTCTTGCACAGTCCCCTAATTTTTTACCCCAGGTTGGAAGTAAAATGAGTATCATACTGCCAAGTCGCTAACCTGTCACAGAGTCAGTGTATTGTTCATCTAGGCTCCTAAAGACTAAAATATTTTATCATTTTTCTCACGTCTTTGGACTGACTGCCACATGAAGAAAAACATTGAATCACATATGTGACACATACAGAAACACAAAGTTCAATAGGCACATTTCCCCTTCAGCTCTCTGTTTGACAGAGCAAATGCCAAATAAGGCCTTTTTTATATATTATTTATACTTTTTTATTATTATATTTATTTACGTAAACTTACAAGTAGGATCAATTTAATTCAGAAATGTTTTATGTTTGGATGGTACATTATGGTGTGCGACTGTGAAGTTATGGGTTCAAATTTGGTCTAGCTTATGACATTTATGGCATGCCAGCATCCCTTGCTCTGAGTTGCTTTCATCTTGCTGACTCCCTTCACTCAGGCTAAAATACAATTAAAGGAATCCTCTAATAATTTAAGTTCTGTTTACATGCAACATTCTCTTTCTACTATAAATACATAAAAACACAACCTAATACAGGGGGAAACGGCACCATTTATTAGTTTTTGTGTGTGTGTGTGTTTTTTTATAACATGATGCTTTTTGAAATTCTCTCCTGCTACAAGGCTCAATATCTAGATGGTGAGTGGTTGCCCTCTTCTGGTTTCTATGGGAACTTACAAATAACAAATCAGCAGCCTGTCTGAAAGCTACATCACCACCACCTCCATATAAATATCTATTTAAAATGATGTTTTTTCAGGGTCACAGTGCTGGCTAGAATACCTGTTTATACCTGTTGGGCTCATGAACTGGACTGGAATCTATGCAATTAAAAAGCCACCTCTCATGTGGCTTATATGCTACAGTAACTATTTGTTGTTCATCAACCATCATTAATGATGTAAATCATTAATGGGGAATTCACCCAACAAAACATTTTTACATTAATTTTTTGACTTTTATATCAAATTAATACCTAACACTATGTTGCTCTCTAAAGAAAATTATAGTGTATTGTACATAGGCTACTGTGTTTTGTCATGTAGTGTGTGTCTCATAGTCAATATTGGTGTTCTGTGTTATTATTGAATATAAAAGTCCTTTAATATTGTGTAATAAAGATAATTATAATCTGCAATAGGTATATGCTATTTACAAATACAGCCCTGTGTGAGCTGTAATTCTTGTTTAAATGGGATAATAGAAAAGGACATGTGCATTGCATGGATAAAAAAACTGGGCTGTCCAGGCTTTTTAGTGGTCACATGACGGCCGTGCGGAAGTTTTTGCAATAATTCTGTCTCACAGCCAAAGAGTCGCCGGAAAAACACCTTTCCTAGCCTTAAAAATAAAACACTACATCTTGAAAGTCAGCGTCTTTAATTTATTTTGAAACGTCTAACCGGAAATGGCTTACTTTCTCCCCTTTAGCTTAACACTGGTTGTCGGTAAATTGCTGCTACTGTTTTTACCGTGAAAAAATGTTATCGGCAATTTGGCGTCGCAGTTGTGACCGGTCATTTCACCTCAAAAACAAAACGCCAGTATATTTCAGTGGAGTGTAAAAATTGCAAAGACTTGAAAAGGTAAGTAAATGACAATAACTTAAAACTCATTTTAAGAGAAACTTTCCCAAAACAGCGAATGAGAATATGCACATTCATTTAATAGCATAAAACCCCACACAGTAAATGTGTTGTCTAGCTAACTTCAGGTTACTCGTGCACTGACCATGGCTTAACGGCTACGGTGACAATAACGTTAACTAACGCTAGCTAGCTAAGCTGAAGAAAGTCACCAACATCTTTGTTAAAAGACTGTCAACTGCCAAGTCCAGTTCTGCTTTTAGCAACTTACGAATAAGTCTCGAACTTCAATTGGTTAACATTTACTTAGCTCTGTTTAGTTGTTTTTCTCAGCTGCCACAGGCTGTTCTATTGTTTCTATGGTAAAAGCGGAGAGGAAATGGGACTGCCTACGTCGGGGTTGATTGTTCCCAGTGGAATGCTTTGTTTTAAGATGGTTGCATCGAAGGGTTGACTATTAAATCGTGGTATTGACCAGGCTAATATGCTCGCCTGTTGAAATAAAGTTGATCATATATCTTTATTTTTCCATCACATCATGATTTGTGAATCTGTTAACAGGTGGACTTGACAGGTGGTCATCCAGGCCTAGCATTTTTTTATTTAGAGCAAGGATTTTAACACTTTCTAAAGTAGGACAATAGACTCTATAGGGTAGGACCATAGATCCCATACCACAGCTACAGTAGATTGCAAAAACCCACTTAGCTGCTCAAAGTTGTTTTTAGATGCTTATGTCTGCCTTTTTGCGGTGTAGGGCAAGGCTCCTGTATGTTTTAGATGTGATAAGATGTGATCAACAGTGAAACTGTTTGAATATGCTATCAGGTAACTTATTAGGTTAGGATGGAAACTATGATAGCATTTCCTTTTCAGTGCTAATGTAATCTGTGGTAAGTAACGCTTCAGTCGCAGGGAAGACTTTTTTTGCATGTTGTCTAAAAAGCCTTAGAGTACATTTTTCATGACTGACTGGCCTGCTCAATAGACCATTAATGGTGAATACAATTATTTGTGGACCTCCTAAACCACAATAATGATTTCTGTTGCGGATACAGATGTTATTCTGGAAATGTGTAATTAAATGCATTTAAAGCATGGATCAAATTACCTGTGTATCTTTAAAAAAAAACAACTGCAAAATCATAACTTCAAAGGGCATCTTAAAAGATGACACACATGTTTTTTTTTTTTTTTTGGGAGACTGGAAAAAGTAGTTATAAAAACAGCGTCATGGCCCTACTGACCTTGTTTTGTCCTGCAGTAAAAAACTGATAATGATCGAGTCTGTGACTCTGTTTTTGGCAAGTGCACACTGAGAGCCACTTAATGTAGTGTTACAGGATGTTGTTTATCCGCTGTGCTTTTATGCTGCATTGCTTACAGAGAATGAGCTGAACAGCGGGCCGGGTTTAACTTTAGCAGTCCGCTGCCCTGGATTGTGGGGAAAAACATGTATAAGTTTTAAATTGGTAACATAGACGTAATGAGTGGCACATAACGTTGAGTAACATGGCATTTTATTTTGTTTTTGAGTTTTTACTTGTCCAGTGGGGCAAGTAAATTTTTCTTCTGATTGCCCTACAAAAAATCCACTTGTCTCGGACAAGTGGACAAGCCTTAGAGCACCCATAACATGCTCATTTTCAGGTTCATAATTGTATTTAGAGGTTGTACCAGAATAACTTTACATGGTTTAATTTTCAACAAACACCATATTTTTGTTGTACCTTACATTGCTGCAGATCCTCTTTTCACCCTGTGTGTTTGGGTCTCTGTTTTAGCTACAGAGTGAGACATCTCACTTGTTTTAGCTACAGAGTGAGAGGTCTCACTTCTATACTATTTTTGTTGGGAGTCGCGCATGCTCAGTAGCTAGGTAAGATCTCCAACTTTGGTCAGTACAAGGCAGGATTAGCTGGGAGACTTCTTCTAAATGAGGGCTAACGTGTGGAATACCTGCAGAACACGGACATGGAAGTACTTCTTTTGTAGATTATTGTAAACTAGTGTGTGTTGTAGCAGTGTTTTGCCATTGAGAATGAGCTAGCATGCTAGCGCTAGCATGCTACGGGTTAGCCACCTTGTCTCGGCTAGTTATGTAGAAAGCCGTGCAGGTTTTGACCAGCTCACCCGGAGACTGAAGGCTGAGGACGTTCAGAAACCTGTATCTCACTCAAAACAGCATGAATATTTTTCTTTCCAAGTTTGTGTGTGGAAACACTAGAGACACAAAATAACACCCCAAATCCCAGAAAAAGTTTTTTTTTTTTTCAAAACATTTTCCAAACAATATATATTGCAATATTTTGAGCCATCAATACAGGATAAAGTCAGTAATTACCATTCCATGATATTAATAATTTCACTAATAAACAAGCTTCATTACAAGTGACATATAGGTCAACTAATATTATATTTCAAAATTGAAACATTTCTGTAAACAGAAAAGCCAAACACATTTTTAAATAAAACAGCAGCTTTACACCAACCCCTGATTGGTTTATAAAAATATAACTGAAAATAAATAAAAAATTGTATGAAAACAAGTTATAAGCATGTTCACAATCTTTTGTTTTTAAGTCAACTTTTCTTAGCCAAAGTGCCAGAGTAAAACAGTGTTGGTCATCATTAGAATCATGGCTAAACAAATTAAATCAATAAAATTAAATAAAACTTCAATAAATGTTGTATTAAATCTCCTAAACAGAGTATTACTTAGCAGTATGTATCCTGTATGCTTTGCTCACTCAAGATTTTTAGTCTATCAACCTTTGCAGGCTTGAGACAGGTTCGTTGGCAAGTGATGATGTTGCCACTAGTACTGAAAAGTCTCTCTGATGGCTAGCTTGTCGCAGGAATACTTTCCCGCCCTTGTGTCCAGCACGGGCCTCAACTACGTCCGCATTTACTGTACAGCGGACTCGTTGTTCGTCATTGTGGTTTTCCTTAAGCGTGCGGGACAATCCTCCCCTTGGCGTAGATGCCTTCTCCCACCAGCCCTGGCCCAAAAAAAATATGTTTTTTTTCTCCGGTTCCTCCGATTCCTCGCCTCGTGGAGGGCATCCAGGAGGAGAATCGGTCAATGGCTCTGGTGGCACTGGAGCGCACAAGCGCGTCCTGGTTCCCGACCCTCGTTCAGCTGCTGGTGGCTCCCCCCTAGCAAATTCCGTAGCAGGGAGACGCACCGTCGCAGCTGAACGGCGCAATCTGTCATCCCCCGGTGATAACCCGGAGGCTGTGGGGCTGGTTGCTGAGCGGGAACGCTTACATAGATTAGGCCCCCTGCCGTGGTGCACACCCTCCAGGGCTCCAGAGGGTGCTGGTCTGCCTTCCAGCGCTGGCGCACAGAGAGGGACGCGGATCCCACATCGGGTCCCCTGCCTCTCGTGTTGACGTACAGTACAGTACGTACAGTCAAAGCATACGCAGCAGCCCTCCCATCCTGCCAGGAGGGCTGGGTGAGAGGAAAGTTTTTGCCTATCCCCTGGTGGAGCGTTTTTCTGAAGGGGGTTAGGCGTCTGTTCGCCTCCTCACCCCCCAAGGGGACTATAGCTCTGGTGCTCCGGGCTCTGGGGAAGCCCCTTTGAGCCTCTGGCACAGGCTTCTCTCAGAATGCTGTCGCTAAAACGGCGCCTCTCTTTACGCTAGAGGACATTGTTCCGATGCATTTCTTTACTGGCAGGACTGAGTCACTATTCACTTTTAATTAAAAGTTGGTTGAAAACAGCAGTGTTTCTGGTAGGTATATGAGTCATGTTCCATGTGCATGCACATGCATGTGTTTTTTAAGTAATCATTATAAGGTCAACACCTTGATAAATCTGTGGAAAACATCTCTATTGCGGCTACCCAACTACTACAAGTAAACATTCATTGAAGTAAATAAAAATTTTACCGGAATTCCGATTTCAGAAATCTGGCGTTCACAGCAGCAACAGAGCAAGCTGTCTAGCAAAGTTAGCATTTGGCTGTTGAACATGGTGATTGAATTTTGGACTTAAATTTTTCAGGTGGCCAGAAACATGACTCAAAATCCATGTCTGCGCTATGTGAAAACCTGATTGTTTAGCTGGAGTTTTTTTATGAATAACAATTTTTATTTTAATTTGAACACAACACACAAAACATACAATTTGCAACATGAACATATCCCCCCCTGCCCCCCCCTTTGTCATCACCACCCACTCAGACATAAACCAAGAAAATATTACACAGCAACCACAACATTTAAAACCACACAACAAAACAATAACAAATAGACAATAAACCATAAACCAAATGAACAAATGCACACATAACACCACAAGCCCATCCTACACACCTCTCCACAGCAAAAAATCCTTTTAGAAGCCCTCCAGACAGCTCAAATACTCTTCCCATTTTCTAGTGTAGACATCCAATCTGGCAAACGGTTTGTATGACATCTTTTCAAATACCGCCACCCTAGCCATCTCACAGGCCCACTCCTGGATTGACGGCACCCCTTCATTCCTCCGTCCTCTTAAAAGAATGTGTTGGCTATCATTAGTTAGCTAGTTTGGAGCCAACTTCTTATGTGCTTATCCATCTTGGGATTGATCCATCTCCTAGAACAAATAATCTTGGGTTGGATGGAACCTGGGTCCCTGCAATCCGACAAAGGTTATCGTGTATCTCGGTCTAAAGTTTAGTTGGAGTTTTATGAATGTAGCTTGTGATATATATATTTTGAATTTTGGATAGTAATGATAAATTGTGTATGTTTCCCCCCCCACATAATGTCAGTATAATGCAACTTAAATGTGGTGCAAGGTTCTGAAGTAATAGTCCCTATTCTGTCTCAATGTTTTTGTCAATTCAGTATCAGTAGACCGGTCACTGTGGCAGTCAAAGCACTGTTTAAAAACAAGAGTTTTATACACGCTGAAAGTTAAAAACGCATCTCATCGCAAATCTAACATTGGGTTTTGTGTATCTATTGTGTTTATAAGAAATGATAATGTTCCTTCTACTTTTTCAACAGTACATGTCTGTACTGCGTCTTATCCCGCACACATCCGTCAGTACACTGTTGATGTGCACTGACCACTTACTGCCGTAGTGCCCACTTTCGATGGTTAGTTAGTATTGTCCCAAAAAGAACACTTAATGTTAAAACACTTACCGGAAATGATGAGCGGTTGGCTCGGCTGGCTGTCTCTCAAAATCTGACAAAAATCTATTAAACTGACCTTTGTCAATTTATAAAAAAATTCAGTAACTGTATGGCCTATTTCTCGCTTAAAATGTTTTCAGAAACTCGTTTTGGTGAACTATTTTTTTGTAAAATTGGAGATTGTATCCTGAACGAGCTGCCATTAAGCTCGGTTGTGAAATCCGGAAGAAGCCAGACCACGTGACGCAAGTCCAATCAGCCCTCCCCTTTCAGCTTTGTAGTCATGATGGCACAGGTTTAGTATGCGTTGTGTCCATCGTTCCACACTTCCACACACGTTTACAACTTTTGGACCGTTTTCAGAGGGTCATCCGGGTACTTTCAGTGCAGCGACTTTTTGCGTTATCAACACTATATACTTAAAACTAAATGTCCGAAGTGTGCAAGTAGGCGGTTTGAAATTGTTACTTGTTTTGGAGTATTTCCTAAAACACCACAGTAGAGGGTTAGTGTAGAGGAGACAGCTGAACATTAATTTCAATGTATCCTAGACAAACTAAAGTAGGTTGCATATGCTATCCCGTCATCACCATTCAGCACACTTTGCAAATTAAAACAGTGTTATTAAGTTAATAAGACTAAATTGTCTAGAATATCCGCATGAAGTATAAGTCTGAATTCCATGCCAAAATATTAGTCTTGATCATTGTGTGTGTGTGTGTGTGTCATTTTCCCCCGCAGAAAGCTGCTACCAGCCAGGCTAAAGCTAATATAGTTAGCCTAAAGAAACAAGGGGTTCGTCTGTCCCAACTAGCGTTACAGTTTGGAGCTGCGACACTGGAAACGTAACACTAATCTACTACAGAAGTCTGTGTCTGATCTAACGTCGTTTACAATGATTTAATTGTTCTTGGATACACAGTGTGTTGCTAGTGCGAGTGACATGCAAGTCTGATCAATATATCAAACTAACGAGCTGGCCCCGCTAGTCGACCCCAACCTGAAATTTAGAGGAAGCAACATGCCGTCACTGTCATTCACGTTAGCCTGGATTGATAGTATTATATGAATACAATGGTGTCATGCTAATCAACCAGAGTATTTCTACCTAATTACCCTCTCCAACACCACTTCAGAAGAGTAACGTTAGTCACAGCTTACTTGCTTTGGTGTCTGTTAAGCATTAAAGTTCAGCAAAGAATGGTTCCCATTAGAAAAGATCCTTTTTCATTTTCTTCTTCTATGTAGATGCCCTCCCCTACAAAATCACCGCAGTAGATTTATTATTTTCCAAATAGAGCTATTTATGTCATCTTTTAAAAATTATTTTTTCTTTTTTCATATCGCAATATATATTGCAGGGGAAAAAAATATCGCAATGTCAGATTTTTCTAATATTGTGCAGGCCTAATTTACACCATAATGTTTTCTGTCATTTAGGAAGTCAGTATTTGTTTAAGTAAATTTAGGCTAATATTACGCGACTATACCCAATTATTGTTACTACATGTTATTGTACGTGCACATCGTAGCTCTCTTCAGTTATATCAGAATTTAAAAAAGAGAAAGCAAAGAGAGCAGGAGTCAAGGCTGGTCATGTGTTTTTGGTGTCAGTAATGTGCTAAAATATTTACTGATATCTTGTTGTGTGAGGTGAGACCCAGAACACAGAGATACAACGACAGGATAACGGAAAAGTGGTTTTAATGGTTGTAGTGGCAAGTCCAAATAAACAGGTGGCAGGTCGGAGGGATGGCGGAAAGCAGCTTGGGGGAATCTGTGCCGAGAGGCAGAAAAGACACGGTAAACACGAGAACATAAAACAAACACGAGAGTAAATGCTGGCGTGATCAAGATAACGGAAACTGAGAGCCAAGTTACCACAAATGAGTAAGTAACGATCTGGCGCCGACGTGGTGGGTAGCCCGGGCTTAAGAACGTCAGGAGGTGATGAGATGATTGGTAACAGCCGAGCAGATGATGGAACAGGTGATGGTAACCACGCCCCCTAGGCAGGTACGCCCTCACAGCCAGCCAGATAGACACAGCAAAACAGGAAAAGTAGGCCAACGGTAGGGGGGAGGACAGCAGACCACAACATATCTTGTGGCTGTTAGACCATTTACATTTTGTTTTACTGTCTTAGAAATCACTTAACGTGAACTCAGACCAATATATAATGTACTTCAATTAGGGCTGCACGATTATGGCCAAAATGATAATTACGATTATTTTGATCAATATTGTGATCACGATTATTCTCACAATTATTTGTTGATTTTAACCAAAACAAATTTTATTGTCACATAGGCTCAGAGAGACGGCTGATCATTTTGAACGGGTCCAGCACGGGTCGAACGGTGGACACGTGGTGTGTATGAAATGTCTGTATCGTCACTGCGCTGCATTTTTATGAACTATGATATTCTGGCCATGGGTCACATCTCTGGCCCAGATCCAGCAGCTCCGTCTCACACACTGTTTTACTGAAGTTAGTTGCATTCAATAACTTCTTTTGTTCTTTGCCGTGGCCGCCGCAATAGCAGTTACCCGCGGAAACACTGGTACAATACAGGTTTGCCCCTCATATTTAACAATATACAGCTGTGTTAATAACAATTAAAACTGTAGACAAATGTCAGAAGTGTGGGAAGAAATGGGTCATGTAACGCAAAATGAAACCATAGCCATATAACAACATTGCAGCGGATGCGAGGACATTATGTGCACCGGTGCGTCCTAGAGGAAAGATATTACTCGCGCCCTACAGCCTGTGAGCTAACAGTCGCTAACTAGCACCACCACCGACTAGCACCGCACTGTTGCTAACATCGACCAGCACTGATCAGTGTAAACAGAAAAAATTGAACATTCTGGATATTTGTTTGTGTGTCAAATTGAAAGGGGATATGATGCCTGAAACACTATTTCACCCCCTTTACACACAGTGTTATTAGGTAAACACTTTACGTTGTAGAGAGTGTGTCTAGATTCAGCCAGTGGGCCTCCACCGTGCGTTTCCCTCCTGCGTGCGCGTGTGCCTAGGCAACAGAATGCCCCATTGTAAAGGCAGAACAGAGATCCTGTTATTGGCAGCTTTCTGAGTGGGAGAGAGGGAGTGCAGAGAATGATGGAGAGATGAACAGAGTGGAGAGATGGATGAATTGAAATGTGCAAAGAGAAAATGTTGATTTGAAACGGCAGAAAATTAAATAAAAGCCCAGGAAAAAGGAAGTCAGCAGTTGAACAGATACGCTGACTATATAGTTTACAAAGCACCTAAAGTTTTCTGTAGTTTTCTGAGTTCAGGTGAAAACTCTTTGTGGATTTCAGCAGTTAAAGGAATACGTTGACATTTTAGAAAAAAATGCTTGTTTGCCGTATTACCGACCAGCCAGATGAAAAGATCAATATCAATTTTATCTCTTTGCATTTGGTACAGAGAGAGGTCAAGGTCTAGTGAAGCACCATCACAGAAAGTCTATCAAGAGTGAAAATAGTCTTTGCAACATCTCCAAAAATGTTGTACATTATGTAGCAAACTAATAAGTAGTACATTAAAGAGTAAGGCGGGTGTTGTTCAGAGTTGGGACAGCTGGCACTGTAAAACTGGTCATTCTGAGATGCATAAAAGATGCTGGATTTTTATTTTTGTTTAAAAACATATCACCAAAGTCCTCATATGAAAGAATAACAGTGCTAATCAATTTTTGCAACACAACTGAAGCGTGGTGTTGCGACGTCATACATCCATGGTTAATGCTCCATGCCCCTGACTTGCAGCTGATTGGACGAACGTGTCATGTGGGTCTGGCTGCTCGAGAATTTCAAACCACTGTCATGGCGGCTCGGACCGAATACAATGTCATATTTTACAAAACTAGTTCACTGAAACTTGTTTCTGACACATTTTAAGCAAGAAAAAGGCCATACAGTTGCTGAATCTGTCTTCATTTCAGATCAACAAAGGTCAGTTTCAAAGATTGTCGTCTACTTCTACTGGATAGTTGCGTCGCGTTCAACTGATTCATTTGCATAAAGATGGTCATCAGCCCGCTTTCTGACGCGCAGCATTTTTTTTAAAATGCAGCGCCGTCTTCCCGGGATGCTTTGCGTGCACGTTGAAGTCGCTTGACGTCACCCATAGGAATAGAGTGGAGTGTGGTGCGACAGAAGCATTGCATGGACAAATGGATCTCCACCATAAGACTATAGACATGCTAGCAATTCTGTCAGGTGTGTCTTGTGTTCTTGAAGGCGCAGACCTCTCGAGTCGTCTCTCCGTCAGCTCTGCTGAATATTTTACAAATGTTAGTTCTGCTTTATGTGGTTGATGTTGGATGGGATGTGGCTATGAGTCCCATGCCGGAAATCAACTTGTCCGTCTTATTCCGACTCTGCTAACCTGCCGAATCTACCAGCCTGGGCTAGCTAGCTAGCCAGCCAGCTGGCCGGTCAATTTAAAACATGTAAACATCAGAGTAAACACTAAGGGAAAGATGAAGAAGATGAGTTCAAGCTAGCAAGACCGTCTCTGGTGCCATGTCATGACTAGGAGCTAGGGCTGCACAATTAATAGAATTTTAATCTCGATCACGATTTTGACTTCCTACGATCAAATTTGCGTGATCGAGTGATTTTTTTAAATTTATTTTTTTTATTCGTCATTTCATAGAAAGCTCCGTTTTTTTTGCATAGCGCATCTACCGCTCCGTAAACCCCTGTCTGCTCATGTACCAGTCAGTTGTTCCCTGCATCACGCAACAGTGACAGAAAGTGACAGAGGACAGAGTAACTGAGGAAAATTCAACAGATAGCAGTCGTTTATACGTCGGTCTCAAGGTTTACCAGTTTACCAGTAAACGCAACATTTTGTCCCGTCTGTGTGTTAACAGCAGTACGGTGCTAGTCAGTGGTGGTGCTAGTTAGCGTCTGTTAGCTCACAGGCTGTAGGGCGCGAGTAATATTTTTCCTCTAGGACGCACCGCTGCACATAATGTCCTCGCATCCGCTGCAATGTTGTTATATGGATATGGTTTAATTTTGCGTTAAATGACCCATTTCTTCTGTAAAGCTATGCTAGTGTTTGGATCTCTCCTCTTACTCTCTCTCCTCTTACTCTCTCTCTCCTCTTTCTCTCTGCGCAGCCCCGCCACACAGCGCTGGTCCACACTTCTGACATTTGTCTACAGTTTTAATTGTTATTAACACAGCTGTATATTGTTAAATATGAGGGGCAAACCTGTATTTGTACCAGTGTTTCCGCCGGTAACTGCTATCGCGGCCGCCACGACGAAGAACACAGAAGAAGTTATTGAATGCAACTAACTTCAGTTGGTAGAGTAACCGCGTGTGAGACCGAGCCTGCTGGATCTGGGCCAGAGATGTGACCCATGGCCAGAATATCATAGTTGATAAAAATGCAGCGCAGTGACGATACAGATATTTCATACACACCACGTGTGTATCCGCCGTTCGACCTGTGCTGGACCCGTTCATAATGAGTCAGCCGTCTCTCTGAGCCTATGTGACAATAAAATTTGTTTTGGTTAAAATCAACAAATAATCGTGAGAATAATCGTGATCACAATATTGATCAAAATAAACGTGATTATCATTTTGGCCATAATCGTGCAGCCCTACTAGGAGTCACTCATGTGGATAGGGAAATCAGTTTCCAGTGGCATGTCGGGAGCTGTGGTATCCTTTTGCACTTGGCTGGATCCTGGAGAGCCAGTGCCATTCAACTGGGTGACTCTTTTTCTGTGTGCTGATCTGACGGCCATATTCTGCTTTATGATGTTTCATACACATGTTGAAGGAGTTAACGGGATAATATTTAATTGTTTTACCTCGCACAATTTCATATGACAAATAAAATTAAATTTATTGGATCAACAGAAGGATGTGGGCCAGGAAAGTGGGTCCTTTTTGGGAGGTGTACAATAAAAGTTACAATGCCTTATTTATACACATGATGGATGAATAGCAAAAATTTCACCATGTTAATAGTTTAATAAATGTCCACATAGCATGCCCCATGAAGCTATTCATCCAGTTTTCACTACATACCGTAGTTTAGTTTTGATCAAACCAGAATAATTGTAAGGGCACTATAATAAAAATAATTCAGCACAAAGGCCCTTTAAATACAACAGATTCAATGTGTAAAGTCAGCGTTGTCTTGAAAGGTGTTTTGTTTCCATTTTGATAAAGGCTATGATAAAGGCTAGATGTTTCGTACTGATGCTGACTGTGAAAACTCAGAGGTGGAGTCAACATGACTTACTATCACAATGCTACCTTCTACTATTGTCCATTACCCACACTGGGCTACCTTGAGGTGAATAATATCTCATTAACTTACCTAAACCAGTGTGTCTTAAATTGTTTTTTACTCACATCTGCCACATGATGTAGGAATGTTTTGTCTATTTCTCCTGATCATGGCTATTACCATGGCATCTCTTTTAACTGTTATGTTACATTACATTAACTACACTTACGTACCCTCCAGATAAATCCACTGAGCTTGGTTTATGGGTTCTTTGCAGGATTGCTTGTTTGATTGCCTGCCTGTTTATCACCTTAAAAACATAATAGGTTAGACTCAGACATTACCTGACATGCTTTTATCTTGTCACGCGTTTATTATTGCAACAGCCTCTTCACCTGCATAATTACAAAAAACTTTGATTTATCTAAAAACAATTATTTATTTACATAGCGCATTTAAGTCAAGGGGTTACCGACTGTAGAACTCAGCTGCTTTGCTGAAAACCAGAAATAAGAGGTAGAACTGTGTGTTATTAAGTGTGGACGTGGCCTAACTTCCTAAGACAGTAACAACACCAAGAGGCACAAGTGTTGAATGCTAATATAGAGTGTGATTAAAAACAGTTCTGTTTTAAACAACACAGTTCCACCTCTCACGCTCTATATTAGCAACACTTGTGCCTCTTTAGTTGTTCCTTAAACACACACACACACACACACACACACACGCACACACACAGACAGACAGACAGCAAGGCTGAATAAGGGCCTTACTCAAGTGCTGAGGTGAAAAATTGTGTCTGGTCAAAGATGCTGATAGCTTTCAATTTGAAAGATTTCTCTATTTATGGTTTCATATGTAATAACCACCTCTTTGTCCCAGCCAAATTGAATGCACCCCACCCTTTTTTGCTATTTCCAGGTTTGTCATTTTGTGCGATCCATTAGCCCATTCTTTCCCAGTCTACTGCCAAGAACAGGACTGGATATCATTTTGTAAATTCCTGTGCTTGTTAAGGGTCTTACCTCACAAATATATACTATCATGTCTCTTACTGAATTATCACTTAATAAGATCCAAGAAGACTGGGTTGAAGAGCTTGAAATAGTTATAACTGATGAAATATAGAATAATGCCTTGGGTAGGTTAAATGTGGTGGCCTAAAGTTTAGAGAAGAGAGCTTGTGATCGGTAGGTGGTCGGTTTAATCCCCCAGACCAACAAGATAAAATAAAATCATTACCACCTTGAGCCCTTAACCCCAACCGTTCCAGTGGAGCTGCTCAGTGGCCAGCAGATCAGACTGTGGTTGTAATGGGCAGCTTCCAGGTATGAATGTGTAACTGAGTGAATGTGATCAGGGCGTTCCTGCAAAAGAGATTCTGCCTCTCAGTGAACCTTCCCTGAATAAATAAAGGTCGAATTTTAAAATAAAGGGTCAACATCATGTGCTCGCCTTGGTTTAATTCAATTGAAGGTTCTTCATTGTGCACTAAGGCCAGGCTGTCCATGATCTACCCTAATGTAAATGACTTATGTGATCGTTGTCACACAGAAAAGGCAGAGCTGTCCCACATGTTTTGGTCCTGTAAAAAGCTGAACACTTTTTGGATTACGGTATTCCAGAACTTGTCTGGGGCATTTGATAGAGATAGCCGGCGTAGAGCTGAAATGGCTATTTTTGGTGTTCCAAGGGAAAGTATCGAAATGACAAGTAGACTAAAAGATGCGTTTGCCTTTGCAACTCTTCTTGCGTTGAGAAGGATTTTGTTAGAGTGGACATCGGAACATTCACCCAAAGCCTTAGGTTGGATGAACGACCTGATGCTATTTCTAAAGTTAGAAAGATTAAATATTCAAGTAGAGGGTTGATCAGCAAATTCCATTAGAGATGGGATACTTTGATGTTTTATTTTGAAAGGCTCAAGACTCTTCACGGAAAGGAACTGCATCCTAAATAACTAACTCTGCTCCATTGTTTGAGCTCTCAGCATACTGGAGGATAATGATAAGAGTTTATGGTAAATTAGCTTATATATACCTGTGCATCCACAGACATTTTTTATTTTTTATATATATTTTTATATTGTTACTTTATTTTAATATATTTTATGTGAATTTATTTACTTTATCGCCTACTTTTATTTATTTTGTCTTGTATACCATGTTTTCCTGACTATAGGTCGCTCTGGAGTATAAGGCTGATTCTCATTTCTCTATCTTGACACGCTGGTGTCGGATCGGTACTCAGTATCGGCCGATATGTATCGGAATCAGTATCGGAAGCAAAAAATGGTATTGGACCATCTCTAGTCCCAGTACTTATTTTGATCGAGGGGTAGGGCTAAGATGAAAAAGTAGATACTAGTGATGGTCACCACAAAGAGCGCCATCTAGTGAGCTCAGAAAATAATGACAGTGGTTCGCGAAGCTTCATTTGACCATGAATAGTAGATACGGCTTAGTTTTAAGCCAAGCCGTGAGCTTACTTGAAAGTAAGGGGTACCCAGGTTACACTGCGCAGCCAGTAACAATGGCGACCAGATTGACCCATAAATGTATTTTGTTCTCAATTGAAACGTTTTTAAAAATCACTAGCGTGCTACGCTAGCGCTAACGGTGACGTTACATTGCTGATTTGCACAACAGTCCCGCATTTCTCTGCTTTGAATGGAATCCATGCAAGTCTACAGTTTTAACTAAACTCCATTAGCAACGAATTTCGTTTGATATCAGTGCTTAATACTTGCTTTGGAGACATCGATACGTGCTTTACATTTACCGTTACGCCGGAGGACACCCAGCAGCTGATCCACTTTCTTAAATAAATATATGCTGCAAAGCGACTATGGGCGTGAGTCATGCATTCTTGTTGTATCCATTCATTATTGTATTGGTACTGTATTATTGTAATCATTTTAATGTGTGTGACATGTAAGTTATGATTCTAATAGTAGATAATGGTTCTGTAATATAATATATTTTTAATAATTGTTTTGCCTGTTATGTTTACTTTATTCAATAAAGACATATTTTTGTTAACAAGGAAAGTGTTTCTGAACATCAATGTCATTCAACATTCAACTCAGTGATAACTGAAACAGATACACAACACACCATGCAGTGTGTATATGTGTATATATGCAAACAGACCTAAGTAGTAGCTTACACAGATAAGAACATCTGCATCTTCACCACCACCATTTTGTGTGTGTGTGTGTGTGTGTGTGTGTGTGTGTGTGTGTGTGTGTGTGTGTGTGTGTTTTGTGTGTGTGTGTGTGTGTGTGTGTGTGTGTGTGTGTGTGTGTGTGTGTGTGTGTGTGTGTGTGTGTGTGTGTGTGTGTGTGTGTGTGTGTGTGTGTGTTGTGTGGGGTTGTGTGTGTGTGTGTGTGTGTGCTTTTTTGGTCTTTTAGTTTATCAGTAACCCTCCAATGACGGCTAAATACCAGTAACACTGTAATTCATCGTGTGTCTGAGAGAACAGTTCCTCAATTTAAAAAAATAGGAACTGCGTTTGATTATAGAGCAAGAATCTCCCTGTGGTCTGTGGTGTCCGCCCTGTTAGAGGAAACTTTTAACAGGAAATGAAATGGCGTCATTTCAACATACTCACACATTGGTGTTAGTTATTTCTTGAAGTCAGGTTTACTCTGTGCTTGCTCATTTCATCTTTTGAATTTAAAGTTTAACCATCAAATTAATGCAAATGAAATGTTGCATTCATAATAACATTGGTTGTTTTACAAGACATCATGTATTAAAAATTATCAGCATGTCTCCTGTCGAATTTAGACAGTGTAGGTTTATGTAAAAGGTATGCTTTTAGCAGATGCTAAGCGTAAACTAGGTAAATATTGCCTGTGCAGATGTGCCTTTATTTTTAATAAGAGTATAGAGTACCTACCTTTCCTGGAATATTGGAATGTTTTCTGATATGCTGCCTTCATGTAGAAAAAATAGTTAAATATTATAATATCTGTCTGGGAAACCAGCAGTCGCTGTGGTCAAAAGTATGAGGCAGAGAGATAAAATGTGGTGAATGCAGTAGGTGTTTGATTAATGGGTCTGACAGCAACAACATAGCATTTAGAGGTATGGTCCAAAGTTATTGTCAGTATTCATTTTTGCTGATGTCTTTTGTCATAGCTTTTAAACATCACAGTCCTTACTGAGTTATTTCTTACAGTCAGGCAGGTTTGCATCATGTGAATGCAGGCAGCAAGCATTGCCTACTGTTTGCTAATCATGTCCTGGCATTGTGACTCATCTGCATGTGGAAAAAAAGAAATCCTCCTTCTTGGACATTTCCTGACATTATTCATATCCTAAGACATACTTTATTAGAAAGCCAAACCTAGCGTGGTTGATACATTAAGAGGGTGCTAATAGAAAGAGATACCTTGTGGGAAGCTGATCCTGAATCCACTTATGCAGCAATTCAAGTGTGTGTTCGAGAGTTGTAGGGAGAATTGAGTGAGACCATGTGAACGTGCTGTGTGTGCCAATACCTTTTTGTGTCAATTCCTCCCAGAGTGTTCTGTGATAGTGCTACAGTCAGTACTGGCTGTGTGTTGGGTGCTTAAAAGGAATCATCTTTAGGCTCTTTAAGTAGTTCTTAAGATTTATGCTTACTGGTATACAGCACTGAGATATGTTTTACATGTTAGACTTTAGACTTTATTGTCCCCAAGGGGAAATTCTTATTTACAACACTGTACATTATGGACAGCACGCTTACAGAAAAACGAAAGTACAAACATAACAGAATGACATTAATGACAAAATAACAGACAGATAACACAGAGAAAGTAGTCCTGATTTTATCTGGGTGTTTTGTTTAGGGCTGCAGGCACCAGACCTTTGCCATAGCGAGCTCTCATGCACCTCAAGGATCTGTACTAACGTCCAGAGGATGAGAGAATAGTGAAATGGTGGTTGAGTGGGTGTGTGTTGTCCTGTGCTATTGTGGTTGTGATGCGTGTGATGGCAACTCTTATGTGTCCGACCAGCGGCCCTTTTGCTGCATGTCATTCCCCCTCTCTCTTCCCTTTCATGTCTTTATCGGTCCAGTGAAAATAAAGACCTAAAAATTATCTTAAAAAACAAACAAAACAAATAACGGTGCTTATAAAAATGACTAACCCAATAGGGGATCTTACTGTCGAGGGATTAACACAATTTCCTCTTTCAACAAGGCGATGGTCACCATCAACAACAATTTCTCACACTTTGACACTACACTCAATAAATACTGTAGTATTTAGTCTGCAACTCTTGGATGTATACTATTGTCATCCTCATTATTTGTCTTTCAGGAAGCCAAATTATGATGTGTACAGTATTTATGCATTAACACATTGGCTAATGCCTCTCAAAATAGTGTAGTATGCAACAAGTATTTTCATGTTCTGGTTGATAATTAGACTAGTGTGACACACAATGATTTATATTTAGGAACTAAAACAAAGTTTTCAGTTTAAATCAGGAAAAGAAATCTATGTTTAGCGCTGATGTGGGCTTTTCTTTAATTGTTCCTCTTAAAACAATGACCAGTTATACCGGTTATTTCCTTGAATGGATGCAGTGCTTTTTGCTATACTGCTGACATTTTTTTCTCTCCCACAGGTTGCGTAAGCCATGATCTGAGGTGTCTGCATTTTCTCTGTGGACGTAGACGTGCCCTCCCACATGCTGCACTCACATACATCAATCATGTCCCAGACTGATTCCTGTTTGACTGTGTGTGACTGGTTATGTGTTCTTCGTCTGGAGCAGTATTCAGAGGCATTTCGGAGTGAAGGGCTGGCAACGTTACGACAGTGTCGCAACCTCACACCTGATCAACTGGAGCGGATGGGCATCACCCTGCCGGGTCACCAGAGACGCATCCTGGCTAGCCTGAACAAAACACATGCTAACAGTGACACACAATCTGACACACACTCTCACCTTCTACAGTCTGAGAGAGATCAGAGATTGGAGGAAATGGGACATGCCAAGGTGTTGCAGAGAGAGAGACCTGTGCTTATTCCAGTGGAAGAAAAACCTGTCCCTAAGGAAAGGGAGAAAAGAGACGGAGAGACATTTAGACCTACGCCCAGGGAAAGAGAGAAACCTGTTCCCAGGGAGAGACATGTGGCCATGATGAAAGAGGAAAGTGGAGAAGGGGGGGAGAAGAAGCCAGTTCCTGGACAAAGAAAAACAGCAGACAGGGGAGGGAAAGAAGAAGAGAGGGATGGAGAGAAGGAGAGGCCTGTGCCTAAAGAAAGAACTAGGTTTCGCTCTAGTGCTCCAGTGGACTGTGACCTCAGCCCAACTTCAGACACCTCTTTACCCCCTGTCCCTCCACGAAGCACCCCCAACTGCCCTCCACAGCGCTTCACCTCTCCCCTGAGCCCTTCACCTCCTGCTCGAACCCCTGCCTCCCCCAAACTGGATAGACATGCGGTACCAGCTGTACATAGCAGATCTATGACCCATAGCCCCACACATGCACCTCTCCACCCTCGTAACGTCCCATCTGTCCGAACCCGGCCTCAGACTTTAGCCATTCAGCTACCTTCCCAACTGTTGGGTAGTGATGGAGGTAGAAACATCTCACCTGTTTCCCCCACTGCTTCCCAAAGCGATGACATAAATGCTCCACCTCTCCCTCCAAAAGCAGGGGCGGTACCTAAAGGCCCTCTACCAATCCCACACCGGTTTCCTGCACAGTCTCCCATAACAAACAGGTAAGACTATTATTTTTGATGGATCTTTATGCAGCTTTTAATGCAGTTTGCTTTTTTTATTGTTTAAGAAAACGGTTAAATTGCCTTACTGAGTTTATTACAGATACAACCCTTGCACCATGTGACATGTATGACATGTATGAATGGAGGTAAGGGCTGTGACCATCCCTGTCCTTTTTGTGGATCTAAAACTACTCTTCTTTTTATCTGACATTGCCTGTGTTTTCCATTTATGAAATAATATGATTTTAGAGTTTCCCACTGTGTACTGTATGTGTATTAACTTTGAGTGGAAGACTATGTAAAGAGTGAGATTTAGTAATATGTTGTTACTCTGAGTGTGTGAGGGGGCTGTATTGAAGGCAGAATTACAGAATAATTTAAATGTCAGTGATATAATTTAGAAAGGCAAAAAAATCTCACTGCTTGGTTTTGCTGCCTCCTATTGGACACAATGGAAAACTGCATCTCTTTGCTTTTAAACGCTTCCTGAAATTCAAATTGTACACTTCCTAAGCCTAAAACTGAAAGACAGAAGCACATTGACTGACTGGACCTATAGCTCAATGGCCTTTTAAATACAGAAACACGTGAACATGACTATGTGTGTACGTGTGTGTGTCTTTTTGCACAGATAGTATTGTTTTTGCTTGTTTGCTTCTTTGTACACGTGTCTGCAAAATTGTGGGTCTGTAAAAGACACTTAGTGTTTTAAGAGTTTTATGAAACAATCCGGCGATCACCATCATCTGATTGTTTTGTGGTTCATATCCTATCATCTGATGGCTTAACCTCAGTGAGTTGACTCTGACAGCAGTTGCGAGCGCTCAGAAAACAAAGTGACACCAAGCAGGGTTCACTTCACAATGTTCTAAAGGTTTAACAAGACACACAAGGATCTTAACATTTTCTATCAATCACTTTGATGATGTGAGAGTAGATAGATAAGGAAGAGGCACCAGAAGAGGATTGATTTAAGGTAGGTTCACGCAGATAAATCTTCAGGAAGGAAAACAGTGTAACAATTTATTATACGAATTTATCATATCAATTAAAACCATTGCAAGAGGCTTTGTTCAGAGTTTGTACAGAAAGGAAGGCAACATACATACAACAAAGAGGCTGCACGTTTTCCCTTTAACGGCAGATTATCATCATTCTACTTGTTTCACTGATGAGTTGGTCACAGTCGTTTATCACATGTCAGTGTACTTCCTGGTAATAGCATGCCAAATTAGGAACTCTGTCTAGTCACCAGTAAGGGAAAAGAAACTCGAACCTTGCCTCATGGAGTACTTCTATTATGAGCAACATATGCATATTCTCTCTTTGTGGGAAACACGGTGCAGAGAAAGGAAGGACGTTACAATGGAGAACAACATAGAGCGGTTTAAAACTCTCGTGCTTATTAGCCTCTGTCAGTGACACAGGGAAAAAGAGAGAGGGAGAAATAAAGATAGAGAAGTAAAAGTGATTTGTTACCAGGAAATACCTTTTTTGTAGCCTTAAATTGCACACATTCACACTTTTTAGTTTCCTTATTCGTATGCTTTGTTGCATCCTCCCATCTTCTGGTTGACTGGTCATTTCCTCCTCCTTTATTTTCCTCTGCGATGTGTGTGGGTTTTAAGATGGTTTAATCGTCATAGAAGAGGACTCCCTTTGAACATTTTGGGTCAGGTAATATTGATACTAATCATTTCTCTAAATGTGTCTTGTCAGTCGGTAGTTGTTTTTAGCAAAGTGCTGTTGGAATGTTATGTTATCAACAGTTTGTTTTACCTTGACCAGAGTAAAGTAGTTTTGTTTTAATGATCCTGTGTGAGACCAGATATCCTGCCCTGTCCTGGGGTTGTGCACGAACTGACACTGGTATTGGTGTATTACCTTTGTCTGTAAGGTTTTAGAAGAATTAATTAAGAATTAAGAATTAAACAGCTGTGTGTGTGTGTGTGTGTGTGTGTGTGTGTGTGTGTGTGTGTGTGTGTGTGTGTGTGTGTATTTAAGATAAAGATGGGGAAGTTCTACAAACTCTATAAACTCATTAGCACAAGTTAGCTAGAAAGTTCTCATCTGTCAACACCAACCAACACCTAAAGGGTCCATTAGCTATTATTATTATTATTATTATTGTTGTTGTTATTATTGTTATCCGCTGATCTAAGAATAAAGTGTAAAAATTTGCCCGGAATAAGTTCACATGAACTCAGTATGCGAGGAGAAAAGGAGAAATGAGTGGCCATTGTTTCTCCAGCCTGTAGTCATCTCTTAACTAGCAGCGGGCAGGTTAAATATAGCATCTAGCTAAAACCCCTCTCTCAGCACTCTTCCTCTGAGGAAAAAGAAGGAACCGTGTCAATAGGTCAGTTTCCTGTCATTGTGTCATTTTTTGGTTTATTATTAAACTAAAAACGCATAAATAGACTATATATTTAGAGTCTCAAGTTTAATGTTTAATACTTCATTAATTAGTCTCTTGTGCTTTAACCAAAGTGCATGAAAATGCAATTTGTCCACGGGGGTCTGTGGTCTGCCTTCTAATAACTGACTGTATACTTATTCTCTAAATGTAGGTATTTTGACAGCTATTGCCACCATGGTTTTACCACCTTTTTAAAGGGGCACTTAAAAACATAACAGCTTATTTCTGTTAGAAAGAGAATTTGACTGATCCATTTTTGATTTTTTGACTTGAGCCAAAATAGCTCACTGTGACAACTACAGTAGGTTGTCTCTAAAATTCCATTTAACTGATGGTCCAGTAATGTTGTTTCAGGCAACCTTTCCCCGTTTTGACGTAAAATAAACCAGTAAGTTTTTTCTTGTAGTATTTCACTCCCGCATAGTTACTGAACTTCTAAACCAAAGATTTTTTTGGAAACTAAGTGACATGTCCGGTGACATGTTTGGTCTTTAGCTGTTAACTGTACTGTGTGACTAATATCTCTTATGTTGTTGCAAGGGAAAAAGAGAAGGACATTTACAAAGGAGAGAGAAATAAAGAGGAACTTTCACAATATTGGATGGATAGAAGCCAGGCCTGTGTCCCCACTCTTGACTTTCCTATTAGCATGGAAATAGTGCATATACAGTAGGTTTTAATGACTAACCCTACAACAAACAAAAAGAGTATTATTAAATGCCGCAATACAGAATGTAAGAGATATTTTAGGATAACCAAATAAAACAGTAAGTGTGTATTGTAAGTGACAATTTTGCACACATAGGAGCATATTTTATGAGTCATGATATTACCACAATATTCAGCAAACTTGAAATGCTGCTAATAGTGCTAAAATATAGAAAATTACTTCAAATCAGAATTGTCTTGGATTTAATCAAAACTAAAAAACCATCAATTGTATTTTGCAGCTTTGTTTTATTCTGCAAAAGCCACATTCAAATCGGGATTCACGGCCAATGTCATAACCCCTTAGCCAGTGTTATGGATTTTATTGAACCTACATTTCTGAATGTACAGTAGAGATAGATAATGTTTTAATGGTGCTGACATACATTGTAAACATCAACTGTATTTTTCATTTGTGTCTTAAATTACACTAAAAACACCATAAACAAAAGCAGATCTTCAGATCTTCATAAGGTAAAATTCATTATTTCAATTTTAGTCCATCCATCCATCTTCATCCGCTTATCCGGTATCGGGTCGCGGGGGCAGCAGCTCCAGCAGGGGACCCCAAACTTCCCTTTCCCGAGCCTCATCAGCCAGTTCCGACTGGGGGATCCCGAGGCGTTCCCAGGCCAGGTTGGAGATATAATCTCTCCTCCTAGTCCTGGGTCTTCCCCGAGGCCTCCTCCCAGCTGGACGTGCCTGGAACACCTCCCTAGGGAGGCGCCCAGGAGGCATCCTTACCAGATGTCCAAACCACCTCAACTCAATTTCAATTTTAGTGTGCTGCATTTTTGGTTAATCTTTCATCCGGCAGGGGAAACAAATAGATTCGCAAACCAAATAGCTTCCCGTTAGAAAGCTTTTAAAGCGTTTGTGCGTAACTTTGTGATATTAATGAACGTCTGTTACATTCAAGCCTTTGCCAAATGAGTTTTTATAAAGCTAATTAAGACAATCCGCTCCTAAAAACTCTCTCTGTATTTCTCAGTATGACCATGTTCAGAAGATTGTGTCGTCCAGTGACCATCCTGCGCAGAAACTTAAGTGAAGATAATCATCTCTTTTGAAGAGTCTTCATCATTTTTTAATCCTCCGCCCACCTGTGCCCTTGACAAGAATAAAACGGCTAATTAAAGATAGGAGTGCTGTGCTATGTTCACTATACCCTATAAATAGTGATTAATCATGGTAATGACGGTAATAGAATCTGTTGGCAGTATTGTTAACATTGGAATGTTGTTTCTGAGTGTTTACCTCGGAGCCAGAGGCATGTCATGTTTACATGGAGATAGGATCTTACAGAGTGAGGCAGGTTCAGACTTGCTGCTTAAACCTGAAATGAAATTAAATGAGGAAACAGTGAGACAGTAACAAGGAGAGCAGAGGGATGCCAGTTTGCCACAGTTCTGGGAACAATTCTGGTTCCAGTAGTTAATAGTCTGGACTGAAACGGGTTACCAGAGGGATTCATTTTTAGAGAGTTGTAACTTCCGACCATCATCTCTGCATAACTCTGTTGACGGCAACTTTGTTTGTAGTTGGTGCCTCGAGTAAAATCTCCAATGTTGTTATCTTTGTAGTTTTTATTACGGAATGAGAAAAAGACCATACATTAAGAGGATGTCAAAGGGAAGGCTTTCTTCTCTAAAGAAGATGTGACTCAGTCGCCTACGTGGGAATTTAAGCCAATCTTCAGTTACTGTGGTGTCCGAGGACCCTTCTCATGCTCTCCAAACCTCTGTTGACCTGTCCTGTACCCCTTTATCTCCCAGCCCTTCTTCCACCAAGACGGTTGCTGATGAGATGCAGAAAGACCAAACTCCACAGGTCCCACCTCGCATCAGGACACCCCAAACTCTAGAAGACACACATCAGTCACCTCAACCTGACGCTCAGCCGGCTCTGCCTGCAAGGAGGGTCACCCAACCTCCCTATGAGTCCAGTAAGTAGTATAATCAGAATATAATACTTAAAAAAAAAACATATTTTTTATTGCTTAATTTTATAGGGATAGTTAAGAGATTGCACGGAATAAGGTGGGGAACAACACGCCACAAAGGTCCCCAGCCAGATTCTAACCAGTGTTCATGGTTCACTGTGTGAATTATGAATTATATTGAACCTACATATCTGTATATATACAGTAGAGGAAGGGGATATCATGACTTTCATCACTTCCTGTTGAAATTATGCTGAAATATTGTTTAACTAAAATCAAAATCTGCACGTTATTTCTCTCAACATCAGTCTATGTGCTTACAAATATTATCTTTTTGCTTTGAGTATCAGTATTTCTTATTAAAAGTAAAGAGATCATTTAGACCCATGGCTGTAGCCTCACAGTGAAAGTAGAATTTTTTTCTGTCACTGTAAATGTCATGTAAATGAAATTTATAATTTATATAAAAGAGAGCTTTGAAAATGCTAAAATTTGCTAAAATTAAATTCTGAACCCATTAAAACCACAACTTTCTCTTTACACCCCTGCCGTATTCATTGTGAATTGATGAAATCTATACTTGATGTCTCAGAATTGTTGTCCATGCTATCAAGGACCTCTGTATTTGTTCAACCGTTTGCAAAAGTGCACAGATTCCAGTGCTTTATAGAAACCACCTCTGTAGTGTCTCTGTGTGCTAAAAAATGGCTATTTCAACTTAATATTGTTTAACCTATTATGTATGCCAAGGGAACATGACTGTCCTAAATATGTGTTAAGTAGTCGCTCAACCTGAAAAGCTAGTTCTTAAGAGAGAGTCTTAATACACTTACAAATCTAGTATTTGCCTAGTTACACTCTCTGCTGACCTACCCAGACCATTTAGTTTCTCTTCATTTAGTTTACAAACATCCACAGGAAACTTGAGTAACCGGTGCTCTTGTTTACTTTTAACCCTATCTGAATTTCCCTATTGTTGCTCTATCAGTATTTTACATCATTTCCAGGAATGACTTATTGTAACCCTCAGAGAAATAATGTGTTAAATTTATCTGTGGTTATGTGCGCAAAGTAAAGTTACCTTGAAAATGTTCAATATTCATTCTTTGGATCTATTTTTTCTGTACCTCCGACCTGACATGACATGACTTCTTCAGTCCAGTTTTGATTATTTCCCAGCTGAAAATGGGAAAACAACAATCCCCAGGATATTCAAAATCCAATACGTAATATATACTTTGTGTTTTACATATACAGTTTATCTTGTACAGTAATGCTGTGATGCATTATAGTTACTTGAGTGCTGTCCAAATTCTATTGAGTACAGTACAGAATGTTGCTGTTAACATTACAATTTTTGAAAAACAGAATTTTATACAGTATGTATAATATTTTTTTTTCTTTTCTTGATAGGACATCATATTGTTTATGTTCTTTTTGTAAATAATGTCAGTGCCTTAAGGTTTTCCTGCAAACCAAATTTAAACTGGAACTTTATTGTTCTAATCTTCTAGGGCTGGATTCACTTGATTATAATTCAGATGACTACGAGGATCCAGACTTGTTTTTCCCCAGTGTTCATCAAATGAACACACAAGATAGGGTAAGTGAGAATGTTTCCATCCTTTACACTCTTCTTCCTCTTCTGCTCCTGCACCTTTTGAATTATGCCTGTCTTCTCATTTAGGAGATGTCCCTGCAAGTGCCCACTTCTTTGTACAGCGATGACGAGCACTTGGATGAGGATGAGTGAGTCATGCATTAAAACAAACAAAGTAACACAAACCCAGAAACTCACAATTATGCTGTACAATAGAAATATAGCCAACAAGCAACGGCAGAGACAGATTTGACCTTTATCACCAGTACATCACTGATCATGGTAAATATACATAGCTTCTATGTGAGGTTGAGGTTTTGAATTCTGACCAGTTAACCTTTATTTACCCACCGGAATTGTTCTCAGTAAATCGAGGCAGGCTCGATCACATTAGACAATAATACTACTGTCTGGTGGAATGTACACTTTTTTGACAGTCTATTTCATCCACAAATTAATAGATGTCTATGCACGAGAGCAAACTACTCTCTCAATATTTGCATTTACACACATTACAAAAGTTAAGCTTTAGAGCAAAAATAATCTATTTACAGCTTAATTGTAGTCAGCAGTCCTCTTGTTTTATAATTGTCAACGCAGTCACCAGTTGGATAAAAACGCACAGAAGTGTATTCTTGGTGCCTTGCAGAAACCTTTAGCCAATGACCTTGGTTCCCGTGGTGACACAAAATATACGTTTGTGTTGTTTGGTCATGGCTGATAAGTCTGATTAATGGGTAGTGGCACTTTGAAATGTGTCCCATATTACAATAACTGGTATGTTTATTTAGAAAGATTATACAATGTTATTAGACAAGCATCCATTTCAGGTTTATTTCTGTTAATGTCATTTACTGAGTGTTTTGTATGCTTACCTCTGTGCATCCAAAGTCCTAGCTCATGGCAGGACGAAGGCATTGACAGTCCGCAAGGAAGTTTCTACCTGCCAAACACCGGCAGACTGGTTTCAGCCACTAAAGACGACAGTTCTCAGCTTGCCACTGTCATCAAGATGGGCTGGCTGGACAAGAATCCACCTCAGGGGTATGAATGACGACACATACACACACAAGCTAAGGTAGAGGGCATGTCCATGACAGCGCTATCTCAATCACACTTGAAACATGATATCAAAAATATTAAGGTATTGTTTCACTGTTAGCGCTGTTTTTATACCTGAACAAATACAACTAATCGTTTTTATGCTAATCGTTGTATAGTTGATTTTATATGCTTTATAATGGAGTATTAATAATTGCAAGAAACAGTAATACAACTTTTTGCTGAAGCATTTCAAATTACTATCCAGTTTAACTATGCAAAACTTCTATCCTAGTTCCTCTTCTACTACAGTAAAAGGAGTTGGTACTTTACCTTATTGACTACATGTTTGTGTGTTCTCGTACACAGGGCCCTTTATTATCAGAGACGATGGGTAAAGCTGGATGTGGACTACCTGAGATACTTTGACAATGACAAGGTGACAACAAACATGTACAGTAACCTTATCACATGATTACAGTAGTCACTCTTACTGGAAATCTCTCAAAAGGGAGATGAACAGCACGCAAGCACTTCTAAAGTGTTCAATCCAAACCCAAGGCCGACCCATGTTACGTCACTTTCGCCATAACCAAGCGTCAATCTCCAGTGCATTTCATTGAGTGGCCACCAGTCTGTTACCTTACTTCTAGATGCCTTTTTTTAAAATTTGAAGTAGCCTTGATGGAGCCACAGACCACATTGCATATGGCTTTGTGGTTTCCAGATGTTCTTGTTGGAATTGGTTCTTTAAAATGAAATGGTACAGATAAACTTTTAGGCTTGCATTGTTAAACACTTCACTTAAATTATGTACATGAATTTCTCTGAATTTATATTGAATTGTAATTCTGCTTCCTTTTAATTCAAATTTGAATTGTAATTCTAGATCCTGTTTTTGACATAAATTCAAATTAATTCAAATTTAAGAATTGAATTGGAATTTAGGAGTCAATCTCAATTCAGTTTTAAGTTGCGCATAAGCCTGGTAGCCATGTAAGGCTGCCTCCAAAAGGGAGTCATGGTGCGTTCAATTTGTACTTTGATGTTTTAAGTTGGAAATGTGCCCCCATAAGTCGGGTATCCCACTTGGGAAGTCGGAGTGCCTCACAGTACCCCGAGCAGACTGACATCAAAACCCAACATGGCTGCTCCATGCACGGGAGGGAAAGATGTAGTAATATACAGTTTATTTATTATTTGTGTATCATTAAACCAGTTTTAAACACAGTACTGTCCAACTTTTATCTGTGGACCTGTTGCTATGTTGTTTGTATGCACAAAAAACTGCCTAATGCGTTGTTATCAACTGGTATCCCTAACAATGGCTAACCTGGATAGAGCTAACCCCACAGTGAAATCCAACCTGTTTTAATGGAACGCGGTCAACTTGGGTGTGTTTAATCATAATCAGGTTTAAATTTCATCAAGCACAGACTGTAGGCTTCATTCAGCCCACCTCAGCTTTCTCCACCCTCTACCTCTTTGCCTATTTTTGGATTGCCAATGTCAGGCACTGCCAAGATGGCAACAGCTGGAGCCACTGGGAAGCCACCCACTTTGAGCTTAATTTTGGCTCTTCAGAAACCTGAGGGTGACGTAATACTACATCCATATTTTATACAGGCCATGGTCAAAACCAATTGTCAGTACCACAGCTCCTGGGGAGCTGAAAGGACAGCAGCCTGCCAAACTGTCACCTTGCTGACTGACAGCAGAAATCTTCGGACCAATTCGTTTTCAACTGGACTCCATGTATACGTATTGCATGTATTGATTTCCTCTCCCCACCCTACCCCCTGTAGAGAGTAGGGGAAGTATGCCTAAAACGTTAGTGAAACCTTAAAGCTCATAGCAAAACTGAGGGCCATGATGAATCATTAGCGATAAGTTTCAACATATAAGTGCACTGGGAGATTTCTATGATATCAACAGCTGCCTGTGCATGAAACACTTTACAAAGCACATCAGATAAGCAAAGAAAGTGCTGTGGTAACGTGCTTTACATATAGCTGTCGTTTGTCTCGCAGTCAGTGTGGATTGATGTATTTTGATGAGAAGAAAGTGTATCTATTCTGTGAGACTGTCAAGAGGCCTTCAAAAAGCGCTTTTTGTTAGGATTGCACATTTAACTACACTGGTGCATCAAGACTGCCTTTCCCACACACACACAAACACACACACACACACACACACAAACACACACACACACTTCCTGCATGCATGCAGTATGTTAGATATGTATCGGTTTACCAGAGTAGTTGACTCTGTGTGTGTGGTGTGTTGTAGGAGGTGTATTCTAAGGGGATCATCTCTACTGCCTTCATCACTAATGTGACCAGTGTGGGGGAGCTGAAGTTTGAGGTCGTCACAAACAACCGAACATTTATCTTCAGGGCTGAAAGTGAAGGTCTGTCTGTCTGTCTATAGACATTAAGAATAATGTTATCACTGTTGTAAGATGTCATGTGCAGTTGGCTCGTGCATGCATATTTTACTAAACATGTTTATTCATACATGTGTTTGCACAACCAGGCGAGAGAAACGACTGGGTGACTGTACTGAAGGACTGCAACAGGGGGCGCCATTGGCGCAGCACCATGAACCCCGGCTCACCGTTGACTCCAGATTATCAAGGCTATCTGGAGCTCAGAGGGTTACGCTCCAAACTTTATACTGTTGTCGCCTCAGATAAAGTCTTCCTCTACAAAACCATGGAGGTAAGGGCCCTCTGCGTGTGACTGCAGAGATGAGCAGAGGGTTCAAATCACATAGTAGTAGTCCACTGCAGTCTTTATTTTGCTAAATAGTATTCAAGTAATCTGCTAAATCCCTAATTGACACAATTCCAGTTTTGCAAAAAGCAACCTATGAAATGATGACAGGGTCACATACTCTTATTTCTGTTTAGCTTTCCCTTCACACAATATTCCAGTTTTATCCAAGTTTAATAACTATAGATAACTTTATCAATCTAAAATTAACTTACATCATTGTCTAACTTTAAAGTTACATTTGTAGATAAACTACAAGAATGGAGATATATTCAGATTTATTCAGATTCACATAAAAAGCGTAAGGTAAATGTAAAATAGCAATTTCAAATAAAAAAAGTTGAGAAATGTTTTTTTTTCTTCCAGGACTATCGTATAGGAGTGGGTATCACATCCATTGAGATGAATGTAGGAAATGTTAAAGACACAGATCGCCGTGGCTTTGATCTCACCACACCTTACCGCATATTCAGGTACTGCATCTATACAAATGCAACACAAACTTTCTGGCTCTGTCATGTGTATACAGTCACTTTTGACCTGGATGTTGCTTTGTCTATGTGTCTTCTGTAAGTATCTTGTGCATACACATAATCGTATGTACTTTTACATACTCTGTCTGATTATTACTTCTTTCATCTCAATAATGTATTTATGTTTTCCCCATAAGGATTCAAGTGCAAAGTTAATTATTCATCCTTGTTTGTCAAAAGGCTGAGTTGGTCTTTGTGCTTGGATACTACAGGGAAATTGGATAATGTTATTTTACAGAGAGCTCCCACCGTCCAGCTATCCTCAGAGTCCTCAGCTGGACATCTTTGGAGAATGTGAAAAGCTCTCTCTCTCTCTCTCTCTCTCTCTCTCTATCTATCTATCTATCTATCTATCTATCTCTCTCTCTCTCTCTCTCTCTCTCTCTCTCTCTCTCTCTCTCTCTCTCTCTCTCTCTCTCTCTCTCTCTCTCTGTGGTATTTTGGCTGACAGTGTACAGCCTGCAGTGCAAGGGCTCAACTTGACAGGATGGAGAAATCTGAAAAGGCTTGTGTATTTGTATAAGATTTGGACTGTGAGTCAGTGAGTGACTCTGTCTAAGCAAGCATTTTTGCAACTCTGGTCATTTAAGAAGTGTGTGTTTTAAGAACAGAAACCAATGTGATATACAGATGGGAAGAGGAAGGATTTATGCATCAAGCCCCAAATCTAAATTTGTGTATGTGTTTGTAAAGTTTCCAATCTTTGACTCAAGTATATTTAGCAAAACAAGAGCAGAGTATAAGAGCGCCCAGTGGGCTCATCAGCATAAGGATACAGTCACTCACACACACACACACGCGCACACAACCTTTCTCATTTCTATCACTTGGGGGTTATCAACACCCTCATGTCGGCAGTAACACTTGGCTTTGTGTTTGTCTCTCTTCGCAGTTTTATCGCAGAGTCAGAGCAACTGCGAATGCAGTGGGTGGACGCCATGCGGGATGCAATAGATGAGGCGTTGTCAAATAGCGAGGTGGCTGAGCGGATCTGGGCGGAGCCTAGCAACAGCCTCTGTGCCGACTGTGATGCTCCTAAGCCGGAATGGGCTGCCATCAACTTGTGTGTGGTGGTCTGCAAACGATGTGCAGGTGTGTGTGTGTCTTTGTTTTTGTGTGTGTGTGTGTGTGTGAGTGTATTTTTGTATGTATTTTTGTATTCACTTGTTGTGTGCACACACTGGTGTGTGCATCTCTGTTTGTACATTTCTCAATGTGAATAATTTCTTTTTAACAAAGTTTTGACATTGTTGTCAGTATGTTTTTGAGTATCTTCCTTTTCAAAATGTGGTTAGAATTATGGAGGAGTGCATTGATTAATATATTTTTTCTGTACAGTATGTTGCAATGACCTGGTTTAAAAACTGTTATTAGGGTGGTTGCAGTAGAATTTCACAGTACTGTTAAACGGTATGTATGTGCTTTGTCATGAAAATGTGTGTGTGTGTGTGTTTCCCAGGAGAGCACAGAGGACTGGGTCCAAGCATCTCAAAGGTTCGCAGTTTGAAGATGGACAAGAACATCTGGACAGAGGAGCTCATACAGGTACACACACACACACACACACATACAGGTTTGCATTTATACAGAATAAAAGATCATACAATCTGCAATCTAATCCAACTACAATCTATCTCTATAAGATATATGTAAAACACATGGCCAATTCACATATAGCTGCTTAAACCCAGATGGAGCTACAGATTCATTTATACTGAGGTAGCAGTTTATTAGGTACAGTTGTACAATGTAATACA
This sequence comes from Etheostoma perlongum, assembly GCA_026937815.1. Taxonomy (NCBI): domain Eukaryota; kingdom Metazoa; phylum Chordata; class Actinopteri; order Perciformes; family Percidae; genus Etheostoma; species Etheostoma perlongum. The sequence goes on from CM049373.1 coordinate 18,556,910, forward strand.
GTGTAATAATGGCCCTTCAGTTAACCCTTGGGAAGTTGAGAATATCAAGTCGTGTCAGGGTTTGGATTTAATTTTGGTAATTTCTGAGGCAGTAGTAAGTGGTGGTGCTGCATTATATTGAAGTGTAGTCGATTGGTCCAATTTAATGCAATGAAAATAATGTACAAGCATACTTACTGAACTGCACAGTGTATATTGTGAGATGACAGTGCTTGACCTCTACACACGTGCCTACTACCCTTTTTTATGTGGAAATACTACTCCTAAACCCCACCTGTGATGCAGGTTTTCCTGTTGCTGGGCAACAAGCGGGTAAACAGTTTTTGGGCAGCTAACATCCCACCAAGTGAAGCTTTGACATCCTCTAGCTGCAGCGAGGAGCGACGACGCTTCATCACCAACAAATACCGCCAGGGCAAATACAGGAAGTACCACCCTCTGTACGGAAACCAAAGAGAGCTCAACAACGTAAGTTAAAATCACTGCTTTGAGTGTTTGCTTTTGTCTTGAATAGTACTCACTGTATTGCCTGTGTTTGTGGAGATCTAATATAGTGAGTCAACAGACCTTGAGAAAGAGAGTTGTATGTAGGGAGGATTACAGTAAGAGGCAGCTGAGAGGGTTGGTTTAGCAATCCACTATACTATATTGGACTTCATTCATTTATTCACTTTATGCGTTTATGCTCCCTTTCCCTCACAATATAGTGCCTCCAAGATTTTCCCAGCAGCTGTGTGCATGTGTCTCATAGAGGGTCACAGGCTTACGGTAGTTGTGACTGGATTATGCATGGTCATATACGCATACCAGACACTGTACATCTGCATGCTTACTTCTCAGACCATGACTAAGATTCCAAGAATAAAGAAGTAACCCAAATGTTCTTATACTGACCTGATGGATGGATAGATAGATAGATTGACTGACTGTCCTTTCCTGTGAAACCAGTAAAAAAGAACATAAAACATAAGTGAATCCCTGAGTGTAAATGCACTTTTAGAGTCTAATATTACACTAAAGGGAAACATTTATTCTTTTTTAAACAAACGGTAAAAGCACTCAGCAAACTCATGTTAAAAGTCTGTACTAGCAAGTATGTTGTTATCCATTTCTCCAGTCAGCGACAAAAAAGTAGCCAGTCTACAGTTAACCCATTCAGTGCTTGATGTTTTTCTCTTTCCCAGCTAGCTATTTCAGGCAAGCTACATGGACATGGACAACGGACTGATTTGAACTCACTGCTAGATTGCAAAAGCTGTCTGAATCTCTGATTAAGTCCTAAATTTAAAGAACAGTCTCCCAGTTACAATAATCTTACAGTAATAATTGTAATCCAGATTACTAAATTAGATTAATTAGAGTGATAATTCATGTGTTCTTCTGTGAACTCCTGGCTTGCTTCTGAGTCATCAGTGTTCGCAAACATATACACTCATGTTAGTGGTGTAAGATAATCTGCAGTGTGGCCTCTATGTAGGCAAGACATTACAATCAAGTCAGGAATTCCAGTACATGTAGACAACAACTCTCAGGATGGACTTCAGTGTATCTGGCCTTGTCACAAAGAGGCATACTTGTGCCCTGTCAACATGACAAAGTTGTTAAAAAGTCAAAAGTAGGACACTTGGGAACAGTTTATGAACGGCTAGCGACGGGGGGGTAAATGTGAAGTAAATGTCTTTGTGTTGCTGGGTCACTCATTAGCTACTTAACCCACTTACCACAAACAACGTGGACTGCTCACAGTCACAGTTAGCGCCTGACTGTGAATTCTGTTTTTCCTCCATCAAGCTATAAGCTTGTCTGTGACTGTTTATGTGAGTCACTTTGTTTATGATGTGCAGAAAGAGATAAAGGAAGTTGTCTTATTGTGACACACACACACACCCACCAATTGCTGCTTGTTTTGTTTTTGTGTTGGCGTTTTTGTTCAGCTGCTTCGTTCTTCATTCAGTCCTCCTCCATTATGTTTATATCTTTTTTCTTGTTTTTGAAGTTGTCTCTTGAGAATGTGATCAGTTTTCTGAATTTTTTTAAAATCCAGAACTTCCCATCATGTCAAACAGATGCTGCTCTACCGGTCCTTTAAAAATACTTGAAGTTCCTCACCTCTGCGTTGCTCCTCTTTCCACTTGGGTGTGTCTTAAAGAATAATAGACTCTGCATTTATGTGAAAATGCATTGAAACAAAACTGTCAGGAGTGTTGGCAGGCTGCTCAGTAAAGGAACATCTGAGTGTGTGACTGAATATTGGTGCCAATGGTCAGAGTTTTGTGTGTGAAGGAGACAGAGAAACAGACATGTGTGTACTGTGTGAATTGTGGAGTATCTCTGGCTCACATTCAGGTTTGTGTAACTAGTTCTGGCTTTATATCCCAACTTTTCTGTTTCCTTTCTTCTGTGGTTTTCCTATTCTTTTTTTTCTGAATGTGACATCATTACTCACTGCTTTAGCTGGAATGTGCTGTAACTCCACCTCTAACTCGCTCCCCCTCCTCATTGTTTGGCTACGACTGGAGAAGAAAGTTGATCTCTTCATTCTTGCCTCGTTTTCCTATTTGTCAGTTGCTAGTATACCCTTAACTGTCTGCCAGACTAAAGAATCCCAAACAAGGTATTTGTTTTGCATTTGCAACTTTTTGTTTGTGTGTGTGTGTGTCTTTGTCTTTGTTGTCTGTGTCTGTGTCTGTGTCAACTGACATTCAAACAGGATCTGAAAACTTACAGGTAAGGTTGTGTTTGCTGCTGTGATGTAGGAGAGGGTAGTGAAAGTATTCAGCTTGTCTGCATCTGTGTGTATTATGTATCAGTAAAGAATGTGATTTTAAACCAGGGTAGGTTAGTGCTAGTATAGGAATGTGTGTTAATGGACTTTGGATATCTGACTGTATGTGATCTCAGTGCAATAAAACAACACATATTTGAATGTGTTTGTGGGACATAGTTCTGTCTTGAGACTGTGTTCTGTAGCTCTGTAAATGAGCACATTAGAGTTACTGTGCTTATGGTTTTCACTGGGAGTGGGCTGAGATACATTAACATGCATGTTATGAATGTGTGTGTAGGCATGATTCTCTGCCTTTTTTGCATTTTTGATGTGTTGCTCTCTCTGTCTGTGCTTGTGTGTATCCATGTGTTCTCTGTGTGCTCGGAGTAGATGATAGGCTTACCTCTGTCAATGGACATCATTGTCTTTCTCACTCTATTCCTTCCTGCTTTGAGTCCCCTCTCTCTTTGCCTCTCTCTTTTGCACTGGGGAACTGTCAATGCTTTCCACAATCTGTCATTCATTAATTCATATCCTCTTGCAAGAGCATAGGGTTTATGTTTTTATAAAGAATTAATCAAAATATGTTTACATAGAAAAACTCACAAATGTCCCAGCGAAACTCAACTTGTTTTTCTTTTTTGGGGGACATATAGTGTGTAATATGTTTGGAAAACCGCCTCCAACCGGTCTTCCTTCATGGTGTCTTATTATATTATACTAACAATTGTTTTTTGTTTTTTAAATGCTTAAAATGCTTTGTTATTTGTTTGTTGGTTTCCTTTATGTCTTTGTTAGACTGGAAAGAAGCCAATGAGCACTGGATGGAGCATAAAAGATGTTTGATAGAGAATTGCACAGTACTGCAGCAGAGTATGTGTGCATGTGTGCCAAGTTTAAGTTAGGGACAGTTATCACAAGTACTCACATTGTGCATCTTTGTTGCATTTGATAAAACAAAGCTATTTGTTTCTAAATATTGTAAAACCCATTCTCTGTTATGATCCTACATTAGATTACACATCCCATTTTTGTTATAAGCATAAGGGAGTATTAGTTAATATCTTCCCTCCTCGACAACCACAACCACTGACTGATCCCAGCCTTCTTGTGTTTGTTATGTCTATCTTGACTGTGTTCTGGTGACAATCAGCATCTTATTTTTACATATTATAGCATATAACAGACACCCTTTTACAGTGTTGGAAAGGCTTCCATAGAAGAAAAGCTCGATCTCTCTTACCCTTTCTTTCTGTCCATTCTTTGTATTTACTCATGGTTTTGTCTTATCTTTCTTCCCTTTCCCAACTGAGTATCCTCATTTCCTCATTCACACTGTAGGATTTTAAGTCATAAATCCTTTTCAATTGTACAGGCTTCTGTATAATTGAAAAGGGCAGAAGCCTGTACAATTGAAAAGGAGTTCTTTTCTTCTTCCTAAATTTGTGTCTATCTGTTTTTCATCTATGCCATATTCATCCTTTTCTTCCCCTTCTTCATCTATCCGGCTTTTCACCTCTGCCTCCCTCTTTCTGTATATTGTCCCTGGTGAGGTAATGATGGAACATATGTGGATAACTGCTCTTCCTCATCTGGATTTAATATGTGAATGTGCATACATACATATATAAATGTGTGTTTCTGGTTGGATGTTCAGTATGTGCTAAAATGGACAAAGTAGAATGTGCGTCTGTACAGAGATCTAAGCGTGTTATTTTGAGTTTAAGTAAGTACAATCCGTCTCTCATTAATTTACCCCACTAAATACTTTCATCTTCGTTTCACAATATTTTTTTTTTATCTCTTTCTTTTCCTCCAAGTCTGTCCCATATAACTGCAGAGGCCAGATGGAGTTCTGTAATTTTAGACACACCCAGCAAAAATCTCTGTCTCTTTTTCTTTCCCCCGCTCTCTCTGGAGAAATTGGGTAAGATTCTTGAATTCCCTTCTCTTCTCTCTGTCTCTCTCTCTCTCTCTGTGTGTTAACATTACTTCCGTGTTTCATAGGCAGCAGATGTTGAAGGGCGTGAGGTCTTGAAACACCCATTTCCATATTCTATTTTGTTCTGATTGGTGCACTTATCTTGGTCAGAAGACACATGGTTGGTTATTGATACAGTACAGCACACTGACCTACATACAACATGGCTTTTACATGTATGTTCGCATGGGACAGAAGGCTGGTTTTGTTCATTTTTACTGGAACACACTTACACACACAATTAATGGGCTTAGGAATGTGTCATCACAAAATGTCATACTGTACTTGTTTCCAGTAAGCTATTGTTTCTGATCATAATATGGCTCACCTTGTAACATGGTGGCTAATGTTAGCCTGCAGGCATTGATCTATAGTATTGTTTTTGTGGCGTCTGTCAGTAGTACAACTAAACAAGATGGTCCGGTTAGTGTGATGGTTAAAGTGGATAAAATAAGAGTCAACAAATGGGCAGCCTTGTTCTCTCAAATACCTAGTGACGTAGAGCTGACTAAACCCATGTTTTTGTCTCTAGCACATTTTCGCAAAATTTGATGTTATAGCCCAGTAAACAACATTAGTTCAGTCATTCTGAAATACAGTGAATTGTGTCTCTGGCAAAGGAAAAGAGAAACGGGTGGTGCCAAATCCAAGCAGAAAAGGTGAAGATATAAAATGTTGATCCCGGGGATCAGTACTCTTTCAGCACATGGTTTCCCATTATACCACTTTTCCAAGATGGTGCTGCAAACATACTGGCAGTCATGTACTTTTCATACTATTCTTTCTAGTTGTAGGTATTCAGACTCCTGTTCTCTCTTTCTGCAACAATACTGTATGATGTTATCCACCGTATTGAAGCAATCAGAAAGCTGGCCTTTTACATGTACCTGCCAAGATGAAGCAGATTTTTTTTCCAACTATAATTATGATTTTAAATACCATCTAATGGCTGATATTTAAGTCAGTGTTCTATTGAAATTATAAAATTTATGACTTAGATAAAATTATGGAAAGAAGACAAAAAGACAATGGTTAAAAAAATGTAATAACATTTTAACATTCACAACTGAAAAAAAAAAGTATTACAACAAGTTGTGGGTATTTCTATACCTATTTTCACACTGCTGTTTAATAATGTATTTAAAGCCTCACTAGAAGACCTTTCCTGCTTCGGAAGTGGAATTGTCCCATTATGTCTCATTCGAACTACAGATCCGCTACCCGATCTTGGAAACATTATTTTAAGTTACAAAAAGTTCTCTAGTGTTGCTTTAATAGGGATGGGACAAAATATTGATTTTGCAATATATCATTGTCTTTTGTGCGACATGATTATTGATATGCTGGTGCCAAATATCAATATTTAAATTATTTATATAAGGCGCTCCAAATAAATTTCCCTGCTCCCAGCATCACTGTTTCATGGCTCCTTGATGTGGTGCTCAACACTTGAATGAGGGAAACTTATCTAGCCGAAGAGGTTTTCTACGGAATAGGGTATTAAATTAAAGTTCAAAGTCTGGACTCATAGTTGCTTTATAGTTCTGTAATTTTAATTTACAGTCTGCAAAACTTGTGCTGCTGAATTGGGCTGTACAGTTTGGACTTGTAGTGAATGAAGAGAGAAAACCTGCACTTAACCTTTTTACATGCATTTTGTATTCATAGGTAGACCAATCTAGTGATGTATCATTATTGGATTGTCTAGCAATGTATTGATTATTTCAGAATTGTTGTATTATGATATTATAGACATTGTGAGCTGTGCATCGTATTGTAAGCTACTCTTTGATTCCAACTCCTTATTCAACTGTTCCTTGCCTTGATAATGTTAACAAAACCCCCCGGCCATTCTTTACATCTGCTTACAGCAGCTTAAGTGTATCTGTAAATGACACCTGTATTATTTTCTCCTAATGAATCTGCTGAAAACTTTGGCAGGCCATTGTGGCCCCTGGAATACGTAAAATAACACTGATTCCCAGGCCCTATATATCGTTTCACTCATATGATCCTTATGGTGAGACTGTTTTGAGTGTACTTTATATCCACATGGATGGGTTCCAACTCCGGATGGCTAATTACACCTTCAGATGTCTTCAACGGTATATGAGACAGAGAAAGGCAGTTTGCCTCTGTGACTGTTGTGTGTGGAGAAGATTCTTGTGCAATCTGAATTGTTAATTGGATTGTTTGTCTGTATGTGTGTGTAGAGGCTTAACACTGCTTAAATAAAAGGAGGGGTTATGTCTGTGTGTGACAGGGTGCTGTGGAATTTCTCAGTCAGATCCAAAACACCTTAGTGGTTTAAACAGAAGTGTGTTTGTGTGTTTGTGTGTGTGTGTGTGTGTGTGTGTGTGTGTGGGGGGTGTTGGGGGTGTTGGGGGTTGTGGTCTGAGTTGAGTTCCTCAGCTGTAAAAACACTGCATCCTCCTTTTCTCAGTCATTACACATTCCCTTTTCCACATTCCCCTCCTTCCTCTTTCTTTACATTTCGGTTTACAATATTTGGTCAAATGTCAGTCTAAAGACAACACAGTAGTTTTTATCCTTTTCAGGTACTGAATTCTGTATTTGTTCATCATCATCTTGTTTAAAATCAAATCTCCAAATGATGATGATAATCCACTTCTATGAATTTAAAAAATGTAATACCACTGAATTACAGGACAATTATTCAAATATACAGTAATCTACAAATAATTGAGCCCTCCCCCACAAAGAGCAGCACAAGTTTATCAGACCAGTTAGCTTTCCATCTGCTCTTAGATCAGTGTTCACTTCACTGGTGCTCCTCTGAAAGGAAGCAAAAGGTCAGAGATGGCAAAAGTACTCACTTCCCGTACTCGAGTAGAAGTACAGATAATTGTGTTAAAAAAATACTCTGATAAAAGTAGAAGAACTGATTTAACTTTTTTACTCAAGTAAAAGTAACAAAGTACAGGTTTGGAAATGTACTTAAAGTATAAAAGTAAAAGTAGCCTTGCAAATGACAACCATTTTTTTATACAAAGCTACCTGGACCAGACAGATGTTACTAGAGTGCACGCTGTGGAACTTTAGTGAACATGAAAAAAAGGCTCTTTATATGCCATTGACTACATTTTAAATAGATAAGCCTAAAACATCATATATATGATTTATTGTGACAGAGACTGGGACTCCAGGTTAATAAGATTCTAACTAAGTAGCAAGAATTCAATTGCGATTCTGTGAGAATTCACAGATCCAGTTTCTCTTTTTTAATCTTTCCTTAACATTTAAAGGAATCTACAATTACAACTAACATACTAACTATCTCAAACATCTCTCTCAGACAAGGCCGAGGATGATCGGGAATGTCTTGCGGCTTATCTGCCAAATCTCTGGGATCTCCGTTTTTTTCTTTTTCAATTATGTCTCCATCTGTATATGCTAAAGTTAGCCCCATCAAGCCGCAATGCTTTGCCACAAATGAATGCAGAATGCCGCAGAATCTGTTGAGTCTTATTAATGGTGCGTCAAGTGCAACGTACAGTATATTTCCATCCAGATTATCCTCTGGACAGCTAGTCCAGAGTTTTTTTCCGTGTGGCCCGTGCCCGCTCGCGGTGTGAGACGCGTGTCCGCGGTCTTCTCCGAAATGACGACCTCTTGTACAAAACTAAAGTAACGAGCCAATTTTTAAAATGTAAGGAGTAGAAAGTACCAATATTTGTGTTAAAATTTAAGGAGTAAAAGTAAAAAGTTGCCACAAAAAAATAAAGTAAAAATTTCAAAATAATCTACTTGAGTACAGTAACAAAGTATTTGTACTTTGTTACTTCCCATCTCTGCAAAAGGTTCATGTGGATAAAATGGCTCTAGGTTGCTTTGTTATTAAATGTGCATACAGTGTATTTAGAGTGGACTCAGCAATTGGACAGGACTTAAAACACTATGTTGGTAGTTTTATCATAACAAAACCCCCCCCAACACACACACACACAATCACATGCGCACAAACACACTTGAGTTTGACCTCAGCTGTTTCCTTCAAAGCAAGGCTGACAGATTAAATCACATGACATGATTAAAGCCATGTCAGCAGCTGCAGAAACATGTTACACAAGTCATCGGTTTATCAGTTTACTGTCATTCATACTCATTTTTGTCTTCCTCTGTCTCACTGTCACAGCAACCCCTGTTCCTACCCTGTTGCTTTTCCCCTGTTGCTTGGCCTCTAAACCAGAACAGTGTTTAATAGTATTGCAATAGTGCATCTTTATTTTATCTCACCAGTTTGTAGGTTAACTGTACTAGGCCAGTTAAGATTTTTTCCTTCTAATTTGACTTGTAAAAAATCTAATTTGACTTGTATTGTGATAATTTGGTCTGTTTTTTACCACAAACAATTGGTATCTTTATATATAGTATTTGACTTAAGACTGAAAGCAACATTCTATAGACTGCCCGCCGCTGTCGCACCAAATACATACTCTATGGGGAATTGTTTGGTCTTTGTAAATTATAGAGAGTGGTCTAGACCTACTCAATTTGTAAAGTGTTCTGAGATGAATTCTGTTATGATTTGACACTATTAATAAAATAAAATTCAATTGAAAGACTGTAGGCCATTGCAAAGCAACACTTTGTCTCCATCTGTTGTTTTTGTACATGAGGATTTAATCATGTTTTCATTTTATCTTCTTCTCTCATTCTCCTAGGCTCTTTGTATAAATGTGCAGTGCAGCGATGTGCTGGAGACGTTAAGCCTTATTTTCTGCGGTGCAGATGTAAATTGTCCAACTGGTATAGCAAGTTGTCCCTCTACTCTCTCCCTGGCCCAACGCACATTCACAACCTTTACAGGCTGAGCTAATTCGCCACAATCTCAACACAGGTACACTTCACATGTTCACAAAAAAATCTTCTTTGTTTTTAATTCATTAAAGTGTTAATCAATTATGTTGGACATGCTATCTGGATTGTCATCTGGGTTGGATCCATGCCCACTTTACATAAAGATCTCAAAAAGAAAAAAAGTTATGGTTGTTTTGTTGTCACAGTGTGATCAACTTGTTTAAGGCAAAATTCAGGATGAAAATAGCTCACCCCCATCGTACAAATTAAATTACAGTTTGTAAATGGTATTTGCTTTATATGTGCTGTAATCCACATATTGTCTGTATTGTCTGGCTATGTGACAATAATACTGTCAAATCTATTGTGTGGAGAATTTAATGTATATTGCTTATACTTATTTTTGCCACTATCAAACCAGCAACATTTGATTTACAGCAACAGTTTCACTCCTAAATTTTACATAACAACACGCATTCCTTTTATACCCAGGAGTGTTTGTGTAATGTTTTCCATTTAACTTTACCATGTGCACTTCTCCTATTTCAGATAGTACTCCCATAGATTACAGTCAGTGTGTTTTACACAAGAAGGTTTTACACAAGAAAACGATTATTATTATTATTAATAATTCTTTTGTTCTTCTGCAGAGCTACCTCGATCAGAGGTGGGCGGTTGCATGGAGGCGGTACATTACTCACCACCATCTTGTGTGTCTTACAATGGCTTCCTTTTCAAGACTGCATCCATGGCTCGGGCCATCACAGAGCGCAAGGCTAAAGAGGGTATTCACAGACACCATACAACACTGACACTTACCTACACTTCACCCCACAGTAATAAAGAACACTAATATGGAATACATTTTTTTTTACAGTTTTTATAAAGCCATTTTCTGAACAAATTCCTTCACAAATGCAGTAAACATACAAAACTACAGTGTCCAATGATGTCATTTGTTTTATTTATGATTCTGAATATTATGCTTGATAAATCCTTGTTTGTCCCTCCTTGTAGAGTTCAGTCGGCGCTGGTGCACGCTGAATGATGGCACCTTCAGCTACTATGAGAGTGACAAGAACTCGAACCCTAACGGATCTTTGAAGGCTTCAGAGATAGTCTGTTTGGCTGTAAACGCGCCTGAGAAACACGGGTATACAACACATAAATTGATTCATTTTCCCTTTATTTTATTGTCTGTATCAAATTGTTATTACTAAAAGAAACTTAAATAATATACATAGCTATAAACTGAATCTGTATGTAATCATTCACAGTTGGCTGTTGAGAAATGAGATAAACCAAATGCATGTCTGGCTTCCTTTTTTTTGACGCAAAATCTTTTTTGTTTCTTTTTTTTTTATATATGGCCCTCTGTCTTACTTCCTCCTAACCTCTCTTTCTAACCATCAGGTATGACAGCACATTTGAACTCTACTCAGAGTCAGAGCGTCTTTATCTGTTTGGCACCGATGACCCAGACAGCCACAAGGAATGGGTCAAGTGTATTGCCAAGGTAACCACTAAATACATATTGGGGTCTAGATACACAAGCACACGTCATTTTACTTTCTCCTAAGGTGGAGCCCTACAGAGGGAAGACGTAAAATAGTAATTGTTAGTTTTTTTAGTAAAATTGGAGAGCTCTAATAAGTCGAGGGTGTGCAGTGCAAACTATGCTGTCTAGTGGTCAGAACAGGGCTGGCTAATGCTGACTTGTTTCCTGTGTCACTTATTTTCCGTCAAAACTGCACTCTTTATATATTACAGCTGATATAATTATCAGCTGCATGATGATATGCAGCAACAGTTACTTTGATCTGCTGTGCTGAAACTGCTGGATGTAGAAAAGTATGTGTACTTAAAATTCTGTAGTTATTGTAAATTGTCTACTTGTGATGGTGGAAGCGGGGGTTATGCCCAAGGTTGTGCAGCAATTTGAAACGATATGGACTTTGCAGGATTGACTGAATACAGACAAATTGAATCTATTGGCTGTTTCTGTTTAACTGTGCATCACAAGAAACAAAAATGTCAAGATGGTAGATGAACAGCCCATCCATGGCTCATGTATGTCTAGTCAATAGCCACAAATGCAGTTTTTTTTAGAAATCTCATTGTCATTGAAGTATTGCACAGGAGCTTTAACCTTTTTAACAATTTAATTAGTTTAATTAGTTTTTTGCAAGGGGTTCAGTAATGCACAGACTAAAATGGTTAAATCATCATCAAAAGAGAAAGGAAATGATGATTAAGGTACAATGTATTACAAAACCATAATGTCTGTTTGTATTTGTAGAGCCTTATCCCAGCCACTGCAGAGCCACTACTGAGGTTGGCTTTTGAGCGGATTGGGCGGCTGAAGTGTAAAGACGGCTTGAACTTGCAAACATCCAAGGTTGGTTGGTTTGCTCTGGTGGGCTCTACACTTCACGCCTACCTGGAGGACAGCCAGGGGGAGGAAATTCACCTCCGCAAACTAAATGAACTCTGTGAGTGAGACGCATTTGGATAAATCCATGGATACACACACAAACTGCATTTTACTGCATAATCTGCACACACACACACACACACTAACATGGTGGGAGTGCTCAGAGTGATGATTGACCAACCAGAAATAAACATACAGTATCAGTATCTGAAATATTACGATATATTTGTTTTACAGCGATTCAACAAGACAATGAGGTGCTGGTTCTGGTGGAGAGGGGCAGGTGAGAGGGCAGATTGGTTGTTACAGTCATGATGCTTAAGGGAAAAATTAATGTTTGCTTCTGTGTTTGACTTCACCACCTGTCACACAATGTTAAGCCACTTTACAAAGTGTACGGTCTATGGTATAAGAATGTGTTTTTTTCTGTATTTATGTAATCTTTATTGTGAATTCTTCTTCTTTTCTACATTTTTTCCCCTTACTCTTGTCTTACCTTTCCCCTATGCCCCCCTCTCTTCTTACTCAGAACTCTATATATTGAAGGCGAGAGGAAGTTGGATTTTGCCGGCTGGTGTGGGGCCATCCAGGCGGCAGCAGGGAGTGGTGGAGACACACTGAGCCAGCAGCAGCTGACAGAGACAGACATACCTGTCATAGTACACAGCTGCATTGGCTACATCACACAGTGCGGTAAGATAATGCAGAGATGTCCACATATCCGGACACAAATGTGTTTTAAGAGTTACAGCATTTTGCCTGTCACACACTGTGTAGACGCAAAGTCATGCTCCTTATCTCTCTGCCACACATCACAGGTGTCTATATACCTGTACAGTCTACATTGCTGTAACTGATTGCAGCCTTATTTGCCATTACTGTGTGTGCACACACTGGAAACTTTCTGCCTGTGTCCTCATGTGACTATTGTAGCAGGAGTTTTGGCTCTATGAGAGACCAGTGGACAGCAAAACTACAAAACAACTTTGTTCCATCTCCATTAATCACTCCTTACTGCTTCGCTATCTTTTGTGTGTGTGTGTGTGTGTGTGTGTGTGTGTACCAGGTTTTACTACATTTGTGGGGACCAAAAACTGGAAATACAGTATACTTATGGGGTCCTGACAGCTTTGTGGGGACAAAATGCTGGTCCCCATAACGTTAAAGGGCTGTTTGAGGGTTAAGACTTGGTTTTAGAATCAGGGTTAGAATTAGGTTATGGTTAGGGTTAGGGTAAGGGTTAAGGTTAGGCATTTAGGTTTGATGGTTAAGGTTAGGGTAAGGGGCTAGGGAATGCATTATGTCAATGACTGGTCCCCATAAAGATAGTGAGACAAGACTGTGTGTGTGTGTGTGTGTGTGTATTTGTTTTTTGTGTTTTCATGCTTGTGTTTGCGTGAGTTGGAAAGGCAGTCTTGATGCATCAGTGTATCTAATGTGCAATCCTAACAGAAAGCACTTTTTGAAGCTTTGTGTGTGCAGGGAGAGGCTTATTTTTTGCTGTTATCCTTTACTTTCCTGTCAGGGACATTAACTCCTCTGGTCAGCTCTCTGGGAAATCAGGGTAGAATTGTCCCCATTCTCGCCTTCATGTGCTGGTCAAGATTTGCTGTAACCATCCTTTATGTTGGGATCAAGTTTTTCAAACCTTTTGACGAAATATACTGACTTCGTCTGGGTGTTTGGAGCCATATGAGGAACTGTAGGCCCTTGAACCTGGAATTTCTGGGATTTCAATCACGACACAGTGCTACCAAAAGCAGCTACTGTAACAGAAGAACAGGACCAGAAGTCCTTTTAATAGACATATCCTGCACTGAGTCATTTTAAAAGTTTTACACCCAGGGCACTTTCTTTTCTAATTAACACCAAAATACTTTGTACACACAGTGAAGAAAATTGGAAGCATGTTGCTGTTCTGGCCCCACCCTCACATACCACATTCTGTGACAGCATTGATTAGCATCAGGCTTTAAAGTTTTAACCTTTAAAGATCAATGCAGCAGCAGCAGTTTTGCCCTATTTCATGAAACAATCTATGAGATATCTATAACAATCTATAACACCCAAAATAGAAAAGCCACATATTCTGTCCTCATAACCGATCCCTAATGTTGCATCAGTATTGGATATTGATCTTCTTAGAACCCCATCTGCAAAGTAAGTGTAGTCTTGAGGTGGAAATCTTAATATATATAATCTAATTACACTTTATACAATTGCGTTTTTAAGTTCTTATGAGTTCAGTTGACTTTTCTGAATCTTTACTGGACCATATGATGCTTTTTCTTTTAAAGTTATATAAATATCAAGTTGGAGGAACAAAGTTTTCTTATCCAACAATAGTGTTACAGTATGAACATCGTCTGTGTTTGTAAAATTGTGTCTGTGTATGCAGTGGCTTGAATAAGTTTAAACACCCATGCTAAAGTTAATTAAGAAGAGGAATAAAAAACATATTTTGGAAATTGATCCTAGTGCCTAAATTTAGGAAAATCCAACTTTTTAAGGGAACCAATTTTTTTTGTGATTGAATAATGTATCGTAAATAAATAAATGTTCTTCCTTAAAATACAGGGGGCATAAGTATATACACCACTATGTTAATTTCCCATAGAGGCAGGCACATTTTCCTTTTTAAAGGCCAGTTATTTCATGGATTCAGGATTCTATGCATCCTGACAAAGTTCCCTTTGCCTTTGGAATTAAAATAGCCCCATATCATCACATACCGTTCACCATACCTAGAGATTGGCATGGTTTTATTTCAGTTAGACTGATAGCTGGTTTGATTTGCATTGAGAGATGAGCTTATGGAATGTTCCCCATGCCTATCGCTAAGCATGGTAAAGGGTATGTGATGATATGGGGTATTTTAATTCCGAAAGGCCAAGGGAACTTTGTCAGGATCCATAGTATCCTGATCCATGAAATAACTGGCATTTAAAAATAAAAATGTGCCTGCCTCTATGGGAAATTAACATAGTGGTGTATATACTTTATATAACTTTAGCGTGGGTGTGTAAACTTATTCAAGCCACTGTATGTGTTTGTTTTTTTCTAGGCTTGACCTCTGAGGGGATATATCGTAAGAGCGGTGTGAACTCCCGTGTGGCAGCGTTGTGCGAGAGATTTCGCCATGATGCTCGCAGTCTTTGTCTGAGGGAAGGAGAGCACCAGGTGGACGACGTCTCCAACACACTCAAACGCTTCTTCAGGGAGTTAGAAATGGGACTGTTCACTGCAGAAGATGCCTGCACCTGGCTTAGTACTGCTGGTAAGATTCACAGTATACTGTTGTATACTGCCCTGCAGTATAGTCAAGCTGTGATTTGAGGATGGGTCAGTTCATTCAAATCACAAACAAAACAACTATTTTTCCACTTACATCTAGTGGTATCCAGCTATGCTATAGTTTTGTATTTATTTTATGAGATTTGGAGATGCAGTGAAGCTTCTGATGCCACTTCAACACAATGGACTAGCAACTATTTTTGACTAAAAAAAGTCCCAATGGACCTAACATTGTATTAGTGTGGCAGGAGAAGTCTGAGTTACTGATATCTTGAACCCTTTAGGCAATAAATGATATCTTGAACCCTTTGGGCAATATAGGAAGGAAACAAATGTTGAAAAGAAAGTTTTCACATTGAAACTACGCTGAAAATATAATAGAAGCAGAATGATTTCAATTGCCAGATCAGTTAGCTGGAGATGATGCAGGTGTGTGTTAGGTATCATGTTGTAGCGCTTTTGATACAGAGCTCATACATAGGTCTGAAGTTGTTTGCCTGTCAGTTCACAATCAAATATGGTCTTTGTGTAATAGAACTACACTAAATCTTTATCAGGAGCATGTCACTTTTAACTCAGCTTTGAATCTTGTTTTAGGTTGCTGTCTGTTTTTTTTCTTGTTTCTCTCTTGCTGTATTTGTCTACATTTTCCATCTTATGCCTCCTGACAAACTCTGTGATCCTGCTTCTCTTTATATTGCCTCTGTATTCATCATTTTCTCTTTTTCTTCCCCTCTCACGGGCTCTTCTCCAGTCATTCAGGATGAAAGCAAGAAAATCTCCCAGTACCAGCTGTTGTTCAAGAAACTGCCTCGTGTAAACAAAGCTACACTACAAGCCCTAATCAACCACCTCTATTGGTGAGAAACACGTACACACACACACACACACACACACACACACACACACACACACACATACATTAAATCCACCTTGTATCATGTCTGTGTGCACACAGACATGATAGATATATGTGTTTTCCCTGCATGTGTTTCAGTGTGCAGCGTTTTTCTGAGCTGAATCAGATGAACCTCCATAACCTGGCTATAGTGTTCGGTCCCACACTCTTTCAGACCGACGGGAAGGACTTCTCTGCTGGTCGCGTCATAGAGGACCTCATACAGCACTACATACTTATCTTTGAGGTCAGACTCGCTGCTTACTGTTAGATCTAAAAGGTTGATATGTCAAAGAACGTGGCAGCTTACATTGACTGCAAGATTTATGCCAGAGATCCAAAGATTGGCATGATGCTGTAGTGTAGTGAAATCATTTGATGATTGATTTTGTTTATGTAAATGTGGTAATACTTGGTTGCAGGTGGATGAGCAGCAGCTAACGAAGCAGCTGGATGAGATCGATGTTATCCGCAAAGTGCGAGAGACACTCAACACAAAGTTTCCTGTGAGAGATACACACATACACACACAAAAAAACATGCTTATATGCATGCACATGTGTGCCGTAGCTGGCCATTTATGCAAGCTGTTATTTGTTATTCTAATGCTGTCGTCTGTGTGTGTGTGTGTGTGTGTGTGTGTGTGTGTTTGTGTGTTTGTGTGTGTGACACTTCAGAGAACTGAACCTGGGGGGCACTTCATCTGTACAGTGTACCTAGAGGAAAAGAAGGAAACAGCAGAGCAACATGTCAAGGTGACCTGGACTTCACCAAATGACACAATCCTACTTTACATTTTGCATGTTTGGCGCCCAGTTCTTGTCTCGCGTGATGTACAATGAGTGACGCAGGGGAAAACAACTGGCTGTATTAGTATTCAGCCACACATTTGCTGAGGAGAGTAAAACTCTGGAGTAACTGTGTCACTTTTTTCCTAAGATCCCTGGTTCTATGACAGCAGCAGAGCTAACCTGTGAGGTCCTGGATCGACGAAACATCCTGGCTAAAGACAAAGAGTACTGGAACTGCTGGGAGGTCAGCGACAAGGAGGAAATGCGTAAGAAAGATGGGAAGACAGAGGGAGAAGACAAAGTAGTTTACTAAAACCTAACTTTTATGTTTTATGTTTATGCATATAATGATTTTTCTTTTCTTCTTATCTTGTATACACATTGTGCATGTATTGAAAGGCTCCATTTGTATTGATTATGAAAGCAACATAGGTTTGTAAAATGAACATGAAACACAGTGATGCAAAGCTTGTGAAGTGCTCTCCATGCAACCCGCAGCATGACCTACTCAAAGTGACACACCATCTCTAGAGGCAAGAAGATCATTCCTAACAATGTGACTGTGTCGTGGTTTGTTTTGAGCCTGGTATGTGGGCCATCTGGTTTCCCATCAGGAAGTCTGTAGGTGGCTTAGCAAATGCCAGTAATGCTTAACTGATTTGGCAGATTTCCCATAACTAGCCAGAAAACCAACATGTTGATTACAGTAAGAGATGAAGGAATGATGCTAAGAAAAGGAATGATATTAAAAAGTGCACAAGTAGCGAGAAGAGCTATTGTCCTGTCTGTCCCTTGTTTTACTACTAAAATATCAAAATAAATTTTTGAGTTTTGGTATGTAAGTATATAAAGCACAAACTGCTTGCAAGAATGTAGAGCGACATCATTGTATGCCAAATCTGCATTCCATTGTTTGCTAAACCAGAAACACAAAAGCATTTTAATAGCTACTAGAAATTGTGTACACTCTCAATCATGGTGTCAGGTTTTGAGAATGTTTATGCAAACGTATTATTTGCGGATACTTTTCATTCATTCATCATTTTATATCACCCTATTTTGTGTGTCACTGTGCATCCCTCAGAACGTCCACTGCACTATCAGGAGAGAGTCTTACCCATCCTTCACTCCTTTGGCACAGACTCCCATCTGCTCATCAAGAAACACCCTGCTATGGAGATGATGATGGTCTACCTAGGTAAACACGCAAACCAACTGCCAATGAAAATGACTTTCTCTATATCACTGCATTGTTAGTCCCCTCGTCTTTCTCAATAATCTTTCATTTTGCCCTCCAGCCAGTAAAGTGGATGCATCTAAACACGGAATAATGAAATTCAGAGAAGAGCGAAGCATCTTGGGATTGGGCCGGTCTTCTGGAAGTTTCCACGACCGATATTTCATCCTCAATTCCAACTCTCTCAGAATGTACAAGGAAGTCAGAGTAAGATTGACAGATTTACGATCAACAAATTTGACTTTCTCATTTTCACATTCCTTCATAGGCTCTTCACTATGTTTTCTGTCTCTCTCTCTCTGTCAGAGTAACCGTCCAGAACGTGATTGGCCAGTGAAAAACCTAAAGGTCTATGTGGGTATTAAGAAGAAAATCCGTCCTCCTACATGGTGAGTGGATGCAGTGTGGCACTGATGCCACTTCCTGTCCTCTCATGACTACTGAGTAGCAATGCAACAGGTGACTGATCTGAGTGGGAGAGCTATAAATAAAAATAATCTTCAACAATCTTTTTTTTAAGAATATACACTTCTTGCTAAAAGATATATAAGCCTGATAACTTTTTATATTTTTTCTCATAAAGGGAATGCCTTCTGTTCATGACTTCTATAGCCTTAGCATTCAAGAGCACTACTATTACCACTGGTAGGACCTAGTATTAATAAGCTACTAAGCTAAATGCAATGTTTTTAACTGTAATTCAGATTAAAAAAATTAAGCCTTTAGCTGTTTGTCTATTTTTATCTGTGAATATACAGTATAAAACCACTGGTGATGAAGACGAGCTATACATATGTATATACTGAAATTAAGTATCTGTTGTGCAAATCAGTGCTAGAAATAGTCCAAAGAATATTTATCAATAGAATAAATTCATGAAATTTAGGAAATTGTATGTATTTTTAATGGACTTAAGTCTTTTTTATTTTATCATTTATTTGATTTACAGGTTAAAAGCCTTTTCTGTAACTCCGCTTACTCTCTATTTAAAGGATTAATCAAAGGCTAAAGTTAAATGATTCATTTTCCAATTTTGGATACATGAAGACTTTTAAACAGAGTGACCACTAGGGGACATACTAAGCACGAGAATAATAAGCACTGGAGCATTTTTTAATTGTACTGCTGTAAAACTGATTTCATATTTCTGTCTTTGTGTGTTTCAAGTTGGGGACTGACAGTTGTACATGAGAGTAAGAAACAAGAGAAGCCAGAGAGACAGCAGTGGTGAGTAGATGTCTAGTTCTGTATGTACAACATATAGACCTTTTTATATAAAATACACAGCTGTGGCCAGTCCTACTCATTGTTTTTAAGTTTCAACAATCAGATGTGGTTTATTCCAAGCTTTTAACTTTCATTTATCACCCTAGTGTCACTTAGTATTGCAAATAAAATAGAATGATTTTTTTTTCTTTGTAAATAAATGTAATACATAAAGCATAATACTATAATACAACACTACTACAGCTGTAATGGTATGCACCTTCAGTGCAAACTTATAAGATTGTTCTGACATATCTGCTGTCCTTATGTTTATCAGGCACTTTCATTTATTTCCCTTAGTGGCAGCAAGATCACATTTTTGATATGTATGTGTACATAACCAATTTTAGAAAAAGCTAGCGGTTTTTCTGGAGGCAGAGAAAACAGGTCAGATCCCTGCGTGAGAGTTTGGCATCCACCCAAGAGGGAAAAACACGTGTATACCTGTAACCCATGCCTATCTATTGTAATTTGTTTTTTTTTATATATATATATATATATATATATATATATAAAATATACATATACGTGTGTGTATTTTGTTCATGTTCAAAGTGGGCCTCTGCTCTGTCAACAGCAGTAGACATCAGCACTGTTGTAATGGGAGTGATGTTCTCGTCATGCTGGAGGCGGTATCGTCTCTTGGTTACGCTCCATCGCCATGCCACTTACAGCAACAACAAAAAACACACCTTAGAGGAAGATACCGAGAAAGGGAGGGAATGTGAGAGAAATATTAAGAAGTCAGGGGGAGAAAGTGGAAAGTAGACACGAAAAGCAATATGTCACGCTAAAGGGAATAAACTGTATACTAAGTGAGAAATGTTGCTGTTTATTGCAGGTGAAAGAAAACGTAGTGAGAGAAGAGCGGTTAGAGATAAGGCAGACAGTCAAATAGTTGAAAATTTAAAGGACGAGGATGTGCTCGTGTGGCTCTCTCTCCCTATCCTACTTACCCTCCTGCACTTAATGTTGCTTAGTTTTGTCCTGGTATTGCTTCCATCCCCTCAAAACACTTTTTCAACATCAATTTTATCAACATATTTTTGCAGTCACTGCATTTAAGCTTACTTACATTTTCAGAATATTATGTCAATTTCATTAGGTGTCTTACTGGAAACCTATGATGATAAATAAGCAGCTTTAATTCTTCTGCAGCTGATAATGTTTTTATATTAGTGGCCTAGGTAATGGCATAGAAAGTCAATGTATTGTAGAACATTACCTAATACGGCACTATAGGTATGCATGCTATAGTAGAGTGACTGTCCTATTTTTAATCCCAATAAGCACTAATGAGCTTTGTTGGCCCTAATGATACAAACTAGAGAGAAGGCACACGTACGTACGTACGTACACGTGTGCGTGCATGTGTCCTGTGCAGTTCTCAAGTCTGTATCAGTGTTTTGTCATGTCTCAGTGGAGAGCACTTGAATAATTGTTGTAGTCTGAATTTATGCTCATAATAATTGTATAAATAAAGCCTATTTATTCAGCACCACATTATGGCTGAGGACTCGGAGGGCTATGTGACGGCAACCCGAGTAGCACAGAATATGCACACACACAGATGTTACAGACACACAAATTTACTTCTCATGAACACAGGTACACACACATGCTGAGCACTGAAGGTCCTAATCACTGTCTCTCTTGTTGGGAGTTTAATTAGGAATTGCATACAGTGTTTATGTTTGTGACTCTAAAAGAGAGGATATGTCAATTTCAATTGATATCTTTTGCATAACTCTCTCTTCTGGTTCTTTAAAAAAAAACTAACACACAATCTCCTGATTCCTATCACACTGTCTCCCTCACTTTTTACTCCGCCATATATTTGCAGGTATCTCTGCTGTGAAACCCAGTCAGAAATGAGGGAGTGGCATGCTACTTTTCTCAGTATCCAGGTGCGAATTATCTCACACTTACACACACACACACACACACACACACACACACACACACAGACACACACAAACTTATATATATATATATATATATATATATATATATATATATATATATATATATATATATATATATATATATATATATATATATACACACATACACACACACATGTATGAACCTTTGATTTTTTTTTTTTTCCCCTACTGGAATTAGTGGTATTAGTAATAAAACTATTAGCACGATAGCACTATTGAATGGAGTTAACCTCACAGGACGGTATAAATGCCACGCAACATGCTTTAAAAATTTTCTTAAATCTGCTGATAGTTTTGTAAAATGTCTTCTTGCTCTCTCTCCATCCCTCCCTCTGTCCATGTCCACTCCTCCTTAAAGTATGATGGCAACGTGTGGCCTCAGGACGGACTCCAGCAGACACGAGTAAGCCGCGTGTTGCCAGATACGCGTCATGGTAATGTGTCACTGATTCCTCTGCGTGGCAGTGAGAATGAGATGCGGAACAGCGTGGCAGCTTTCAGCCAAGACTCGCTTGCTGTGAGTGAACCTACCAATCATTGGGACTAATCTAGGACAAACAAGGATGTCCAAAAAGCTACTGGCTAATCAGAGACTTTCATTCTGAACAGGTGGTTTAGACCCTCAACCTTGGTCCTCACTGAAGTAAACAAATTTGTAATGACCGTGTGCTAGTTGTGTAATAGATACTTTACATTTGGATGAGAGAAGTCCATTCAGAATTCTACTTAGTTTAAATATTTGAGATATATGATTGGGCATGACAAACCGCATCAGTCTTGTAAAAACACGCACATTCAGTGGTCTTTCAACATTTGTCTTTTTTTGTTTTTGTTTACTGCTGCCAAAAAGAGGACTGGAATTGGGGGTTAGACCTGTGAAGAATCAATAATCTCTGTTCTGTGATTCTTCTTTGATTTAATCATCATGACAGGATCTGGGTTCTTAAACTGGGTGTTTAGACCAAATATAGTGTTAAATAAAGTGTTTTCATGAGCCTGGATTCCAGGACAAGAGAATAAGTCACTAATTTGTGTCTGGGCCTGGAAATGTTTTAAGAATCCAGATGATGTGAGGAGGAGTAGACAGAAGCATCATCATATTGTCAGAGGTTTGGCCTGAGAACCTTTTAAAACAAATCATTTTGGTGAAGCTCTGCCAACACATTGCTTAAAAACACCAACAAAACAACAGAAACAGAAAATAACACATTTGAAGTAAACTATGGTAAACACCGTGTTTCACAGCACTGCTGCCATAGCTTACAGAGTTGTATAGTTGGCAAAAGTTTGACAAACAGTTGGTTTGTTGGACTACACTTCAAGCACACTGACATTAAACCAGACCTGTTCAACAACCTCAATATCACCCTCTCCATCTGTTTGCTTACTTTCATAGAAAAGTTGAGTGCAGCCATCCAAAATATCTACACTCTCTCTCAGTGGTATGGGACCAAATGTCCACAGTCTGATGATGCAGTTGTCTCCTCCTGCTGTTTCTATAGCCATCACAGGCCTCTCATTAGTTTGCTGCAGACTGCAGCAGCACATAAGAATTCAACTCAGTCTGCCGTTATTTTCATTCATTTCAATTCCAGGGGCGTTCTTGCCTTCAAAATATAGTCTATCGATTCTCATCTTTTCAGTGTATTGACTGGATAAAAAAATGCGTTGGTAGTGTGTGAGAGGAGGTGTGATTGCTTTGGTGATGGGGCAGCAACAGAAGCTGGATATATGCCTGATGTTTGTGTATGTGGGGGGCAAGGAGGTCTGTGTGTTATTTTCAATGTGAAATGAAAGACTAAATATGGAACACTGACTGTGTATGTGTGTGAGAAAGAGAGGATTGTTGACTGCTCTTGTTTATGACTCAAGGTGAATCCAACGATGACTGTTGTGACATTTGAATGTTGATATCACATCTCTCTTTTCTTTAACACTCTAAGAAGCCTTCTTCACATGTCTCTTGCTGTTTAGACATGCCATCACCACCTGCCTCCCTCTTCATCTCTTTAACCCTATATTTCTCGCCTCCTTTCAGTCCGTCACTGTCTTCACCTCCATCTATTTCTACACCTCCCAGTTTCTCGCTCTGTCTCTCCCTGTCATAACCCATTGTTGTTTATTTTTCAGCTCTTTAGAGATGTACGATAATAGTCGCTGCAAGCAAGGTAAGACAATTCAAGGTGGATAACATACAAATTCTAGATGTACCATTTTCAAAATTAAATAACTTTTGATTCATATGTCAGAAGAGTTTTCTGTAGTCTGTTAGCTCATTGGTCAATGTAAATGTAAGTCTTCAATGATAAAACCAGTGCTTGTAAATCTGAGTAAATTACAGTAGATGGGAACTTACTCTGTTAGTTATTTTCCCTTAAAGGTCCCATGGCATGAAAATTTCACTTTGAGTTTTTTTTTTTAACATTACGCTGTTAAGATGGTCCCCCAGTGGCTAGAAATGGTGATAGATTAAACCGAGCCCTAGGTATCCTGCTCTGCCTTTGAGAAAATGAAAGCTCAGATGGGCCGATCTGGAATCTTGCCCCTTAAGAGGTCAGAAGGAACAAGCAAGAGTTACCTCCCCTTTCTCTGCTTTGCCCGCCCAGTGAATTGATGAGAATGATTGAGCAGCCCCCTAGTATATAAGAGTGTTCTATCACATGATAACGTTTGAAGGTTGGGTGTCTGCTCTTTTGTCTGCTGCTTATTGAGTCCACATGTTTTCAGCAACTTCATATCTGGTTGCCATGGCTGCAAGACATATGTAGTCTAGATAAACAAGAAAAGATGGAAAAATTTTCAAAAGGCATCAAATGACATATCAGACATTGGTATAATATGTCACAAAAAGTTTGATTTTATTTCCATCATTTACACTTTAAAAATAACAGAAAACAAAAAAATGGCGTCTAAAAAAGTTTGGGGAAGGCTATATGAAGATAGCAAAGCATTTTCAGATGCCAATGCATGTTTGGAATGTAGTTAAGAAATGGCAGTCATCAGGAACAGTGGAAGTTAAAGCAAGTTCTGGAAGACCAGGAAAAATATCAGACAGAGCAGCTCGCAGGATTGTGAGAAAATTAAGTCCAAACCCACGTTTGACTGCACGATCCATCCAGAAAGACCTGGCAGACACTGGAGTGTCCATTCCACTATAAAGAGATACTCTTACAAATATGGTCTTCATGGAAGAGTCCTCAGAAGAAAACTTCTTCTACGTCCTCACCACAAAAATCAGCATTTGAAGTTTGCAAATGAACATATAGACAAGCCTGATGCATTGTGGAAACAAGTTCTGTGGACCAATGAGGTTAAAATAGAACTTTTTGGCCGGAATGAGCAAAGGTACAGTACGTTTGGAGAAGAAAGGGCACCGAATTTAATGAAAAGAACCTCTGTCCAACTGTTAAGCATGGGGGTGGATCAATAATGCTTTGGGGTTATATTGCAACCAGTGGCACAGGGAACATTTCACGAGTAGAAGGAAAGATGGACGCTAACTTGATGCCATCTGTGAAAAAGCTGAAGTTAAAGAGAGGATGGTTTCTACAAATGGATAAGGATCCTAAACACGCCTCAAAATCCACAGTGGATTACAACAAGAGACGTAAACTGAAGGTTTTGCCATGGCCTTCACAATCTCCAGACCTCAACATAATTGAAAATCTATGGATAGACCTTAAAAGAGCAGTGCGTGACAGACAGCCCAGAAATCTCAAAGAACTGGAAGACTTTTGTAAGGATGGATGGGCGAAGATACCTCAAACAAGAATTGAAAGATTCTTGGCTGGCTACAAGAAGCGTTTCCAAGCTGTGATACTTGCCAAAGGGGGCAGAACAAGATATTTGCAGGGTGCCCAAACTTTTGCAGACACCAACACACAACCTTTTTGTTTTCTGTTATTTTGAAAGTGTAAATGTTGGAAATACAATCTAACTTTTTGTGACAAATTATACGAATGCCTAATCTGTCATTTGATGATTTGGAGATTTTTCCATCTTTTCTTTTATTCTTTATGCACATTAATACACATTTTTGCCTGGGGTGCCCACACTTGAGCCCCACAAAATATAGTACATTGCACTGGTTGAAATGCCTAACTTTCTGAATTTCTGTTCTTAAAGGGCAGACAGTCTGACACCTCAGACGACGTCTAAACATTCCAGTGACGACATCATTCTGCGACAGGAAAGGCCAGGATGGGGGGGACACTTGTACTGTATGTGGATTATGGCCTTCAACTGCCATCTGCTCCTTTTGAAAATGACCTGGACTAAAAAATAAACAAAGAGGATTACATGTGAAATATAACCTATACTGGCTTTCCTGCCCAAAACAATTTTACTTGACCTGATGTACAGTAGAAGCAGCTGGGAGTGGTGGCATTTAAAATCAAAGAGTGACATTTCGATGGATTACAATCACTCGTCTGCGCCCAACGTTCCACTATTCCCATTGGTCAGTGGCATGTGACTCAAGGGCTGCATTGCTTTATGGGTCGTAAGCATGAAAGACATGCTAAGAGAATGTTTTTATGTTTTTAATGTGTTTTAGTGTAGACTTAGCCATGTTATTCTAAGCACTAGCATTGAGTGCTTAACAATTTTTTAAACAGAAGATTGAAGTTTATTGACTTGCAGCTGAATCAGATTTATAATTCTGTGATGTTTTCAGCTCTCTTTCTGTACTATTGCTCAAAAAATTGTTGGGATAATCCTGCGGTTAAATATACAATAATTACTATTGTAAGCAAAGCTGATGTCATAGGAGATGTTGACCTGATTCTGTGCAGTTTGTTCCACAAGGGCCAAGACTGAGAGGAAAAGCTGAGAAATGACAGGTGATGGATCCGTGTCTGTTACTCTGCAGGACATTTGTCTGCACTCTGCAAAACCTTGGTCAGAGTTGCAAATATGTGCTCCATTTGAAGGCACAAGTGTGCATACAGTATGTGTGAATATGTGTACAGTAAGTGTGTTTGCGAGTGGGTAAGTTTTAACATAAGACATTGTGTCTTTTGGGAAATGAAGGAACAACAGTTATGAGCTGAAGTCACAGTTTGGCTTTTGCCAAACACTGTTGGAAAATGTGGTTAAATAAGAGAAGCACTTCATTGACTATTTTCCTCTGTTCTGAATCACATTATAAACCATATTCCAAACAATGTGTTTTGCCCTGGCCTGATCAGTAGTCTTATCTTTTCTCGCTGTGCTCTCTCTTTCTGTCCTCAAACCTGTCTCCTCTGTGTAGGTTCTATTCTGAACCCTGTGGTACTTGGGTAAATAAAATGTATTTACATACATGGGAGGTTTGTCATTAACCAGCAGTATTTATGAATTTTTAGATTAGGAATTAGTCACATCGGAATAAACGCGTTTTTTTTTGTTTGATTTGCACAACTTAAAATTGTTGGAACAGTGTATCATTATAGTTGGTTGATCAAAACAGGGTGCAGAAGTTCAATTGAAACCTGTAAGCACAAGAAACAAATGAAAGTGCATTCTAATCTTGTATTATTTTTTCCACTTGGGTCCAAATCTGTTTATATTTTGTCCTGGGGGAGCCTAAAACAATCTGTATTAACCTGTCTACAGTTGCCTTAGCAAGGATATTGAACTGCCCAGCTCCGGTGTTGCCTGTAGGTTTTCTCGGTTGCAAAGATTTCTTATTTATTTGGACAGCAGAGGACGCTAGATGCTGTGCTGTAAAGAGAGCCACCTCTGCTGGTGAGATGACATGACGTTTAGCTAAATGATCATTTTTGTGTATGTGTGTGTGTGTGTGTGTGTGTGTGTGTGTGTGTTCCCTCTAACACAGACATCAGTAGGAGCTGAGAAAAGACTACTCTGTGTAGTAACATAAATACATTATAGAAATCATTCATCCCCTCCATGTACTTTAATTGTTTTTAACATTGAACCACGGGATGCATCATACATACTTTTTCGACACTGATCATTAGAGAATTAGGTACAAATATTAATCACAAAATAATTGTTTGCATAGCTTTTTAATCCTATCAAATCAGTTTCGGTTTCATCACAGGCCTAATTCTGGAGATGGTGATTTGTGATATTCAGTTTAGGACAATCCTAGTGTTAATTATATTACTAAAACTAACTAGGTAACTAAACCTCATCTTTTTTACACTGTCAACTGTTCTAGGCAGATTTCCAATTGTGTCATTTTCTTAAAAGAATTTCAAGATGATCTTGTTGCACTTTTAGGGTAATTTTGACCTGTCAGATATATTTACCAAGTTAGTTTTAACACCTGGAACCCCACTTTTATGTGATGTCTGAAAACACTGCAGCCATGGTGGATGAACTTGATTAATTATTTTCTGTTTTAACTAATTTGGATACATTTGTAGAAGTTTGCAGGGATATTTTGTTGTTGCAGTGATCACTGTCCAAACCGTCGTCGACATCAGTGATTCAATGTAGTAAAACTAAAAAGTATAAAAGTGTGGTGAATACTTTTTATAAGCAGTGTTTATTCTTTCTCAGCCTCTTTACTTATTCTGTTAATCTGCATTTTACTGATTTTGCATCTCTGAAACTCTAATAAACACATCCAGCTAGTTGTGTGTGTATGTTGTTTCTTTCTGAACATGCATATAATTATAAAAGTGTGTTTCCAAAAGGTTGATGCCCTCCAGCTCTGCTATGCTCTCACGGTAATCCACTTGTTTTTCATCAGTGCTTTTATGAAATTAATGTACAAACACACACACAGTAAAACTCTAATCTGTCCTACAGGGTGACTATGAAAACTAGTTGGGCTACAG
Source organism: Etheostoma perlongum (assembly GCA_026937815.1). Taxonomy (NCBI): domain Eukaryota; kingdom Metazoa; phylum Chordata; class Actinopteri; order Perciformes; family Percidae; genus Etheostoma; species Etheostoma perlongum. Next base: position 18,585,136 of record CM049373.1, read on the forward strand.
ACACGTACACAACCCATTACGCGTGCACATAGACTGTACACACCAATATATAAGGGCAGGAAGTTTTAAAAAGGCCTGCAGGTTTCATGGCAATGTCATGCTACATAAAATGGAAGCCTACTGAAGATGTGCTTCGAGGAAAAATGTCAGGATTGTGTGTAGGGTACAGTGATCATAGGAAGAGCCCCTGCGTGTGTGTGTGTGTGCGTCACGGTCGTCCACCAGCTTTCCGTTCATTCTTCTAAACAGAGCTGACACATCGGGGTCACTCTGTACCTCGAGACACCCCCCACCCGCACGGGACTTGCACACATGCACAAGCACAGAAGACCCATAAGGGGAAAAACACACACAGATGCTTAAACATACAAACACACACACCAACATGGCCTTTACTACATAGGTCATAACAGCAGTTGCATAAAGCAGAGGGATGAGGAATGAATAGAAAACCGAGATTAAGCCCAAACTGAGGAGATAGAACTAAGGGGCGGACATGCTGGGCATGCCAACTACCAGGACCTGCCAGCTCCCAAAAATGTAATATTTTCATTGAGCACAGTATGCCACAAATCCTGAAACAGACAAACAATAGGAGGGACAATTGCAGCCTCCCACAGGAATCTAGACATCCAACTGAGTGAACCAATTTCCTTCATTTCCACTCAGAGTACAGGGAGCAACAGGAGCAGTGTGAAGAGTGAGTGAGTGGCACTTAAATTGGCTTCCACTGCATGCTGTGCTGCATCAGCAGACGTGGAGGCTTCTCAAATGTGAAGTTCAGCCTGAACCAAGTCAGCATTTGAAGAAGCCATGTGTCGAGTTGAGTACATTACATATAACAGAAGTCCAGCTGCCCTTGAGTTTAACCCTTCCTTGGATAACCATGACATGAAAACCTTTGCAGACATCAGTAATTCATGTCAGCTTAGAAGTTACATAGCACAAATCTTAAGAAGTGTATGTCATTTACCGTGCAATTCTTATGTTAAGTGTTGGATTGGATCTCTTTTTCTTTGCTACCATCCAGTGTTGTTTTATTTTATTTATTTTTTAAAGCAAAACGCCCTAACCTGTTCTACAATCATAGAGGTTGGATTGTCTTCACTGCTCATTAATCATGTACTCCAGCTATCCGTGGCATACTGTAGATGTTAAGCTATAAATCACGTTAATCTGTCATACCTTGTGTCCTTCATTGCACCTTTTACATCCACCTGCAGTAATTAGCTGCATGAGGCTTCAGTCCAGATTTGGGTAATTACTCTGACCCCTGTGCTTTGTTACCCTGCCAGAACCTTCTGCCACACAAACTAAAAGTTTTTTCTACCACTTACTGTACATCTTTTGCAGATATAATTGATTGGACTTGTTTATTCACTTCATATTATAAACATGTTTTCTCCTTTTTGAACCTAAACAAAATCATTTCAGCCTCAGAAATCTTCTGCTGGTAAAGAAACCAGCCAAGCAAGCAAGCAATCAAATTAAATCAAAGGTGTTGATCCTGGCAGCATTATGACTGCCATGCTGTATTTTATTTAATGTTATACTTCAGATCAGTAGGCTGTGCTCGTGATATCAAGCTTTGTCAGGAGGTTCGCACACTAAAGCAGCATGTGCCTTTTCTTTCTCTTGTCTGTTACATCAAGTTCAGCAGCACGCGTTGATTGAAGCAGCTGTCAGAGAGATGGATGAGATGTGAAGAGACGTGTACAGGTGAGAGGGGAAGCACGTCTACCTTCTGCCAAGACTTCGGTTCTTTGTCACTGGATCCTCAAATAACTTGTCATTTAGATATAGATAATGAGACGTGAGCGATAAAAAAACTCATGCAGTAAGAATGTGATGCTGGAAAATCTCTAAGGCAATAATATAGCAAAATGTAGTAAGTTATGATGGTACAGTATTCTTTATTCCTGTCTACTGTGAAAAAAACATGTTTAACCCTGCTCTGTGCTAATTAAATTAATTAAATAATAAGATGGTGGAGAGATAATGGCAGCTGGAGAGAGAAGGGAATTTATCCCAAGAGACTGCCGTTAGTGAGTAAAATACTGATGCAGAAATTAAACAAATTTTGTTTACATAAGATATTTATTAATTGATGCAGCTTATTACATCAACTCCTTCAGGGCAGCAAGATGTAAAATATTGATTTTAATTTAACATGTTTACCTATCAAACATAATGTATATTTCAAACATATTGAAATGGCAAAATTGCTGTACAGCATAAGTACAGTAACAGACCTTCACCAAACCAAAATGTATGGTCTAACCATATTTGCTCCTAATACTGGCTGAAATAACAGATGAACTGTACCACTGGAAACATTATAGGTCAAAATGTCAAATTAAAAGAATTGCAGGAACATTGCAGAAACATGCAAAAAACAGAGATTGATGTATAAACGTGTTGCCTCCATGCATGCCTATAGGAAGCTTTTCATGACCTCCTTGGATGCTACAATATCATGGCAGCTGGAGGTTATTTAAAATATTTTCGCCATTTGTGAATTGTTCATAGTCAAGATACAGACAGGAAAACATGCAACACAATGTCCCTGGATGGAATTAAAACAGGGACATTGCAGTATTTACAATATTTATTGCAGGAACCTTAATTGAATAATAATTATATCTAAATGTATTGCAAACATCAGGATTTGATGATTTAGCCAGTTATCAAAGAAACAAACACAACCTCTTTACTTAGTCCTTAAAGTGCTCAGAAGAATGGACATTTGAACATCTACAATCCCATGACAAATGATCAAATGATATGATCAAAAACTCCACAACAGCTTCTAAATGAACTGTGGGGTGAGATTGTTTTAGCGACAACAGACAAACAGTTTGTGATGTTGATGTATTGCAGGAGAATCTCAAATCTTGGAGAAGCCATTATTTCCAGTAAATTTCTCCAGGTTTTTAACCAGGTTTTTTTTTTAACAGAAACACTGAACCCCTGCATACAATAAACACACATAAATGCCTTCTCTTCAAGTGATGGCAACTCTCAGCTGGATGCAGTTCATCTGAACAGTTTCTTTTTGTACATTTCATTAACATGTTGTCTTCAGTCATTTCCAGCTGACACACACACACACACACACACACACACACACACACACGTATCTCCCTTTAACACACAGTTGTGTCACACACTTCCTGAGTCCTGCAGCACTTCTTCAGTTCTGCAAAAGCAGTCGTGATTGGCTGGGTCTGATTACTGGCCTCCAGCCCCTCCCTTTAAGTTTATCACCAATTACTGGTCCTCGAAGAGAAAAAAAAGAAATGAAAAAAGGAAAAACTCCCCACACCTCGTCCCCATGGCAACAGCTCTCCTCCTCTCCTTTACTGCACAATCAATCAGACAATGACTATCTAGCTGTCCTAGCCTAAAAAGGAGAGATGCAGGGATTACATATTACTTTTACTTAGCTTAGTTTAGCACAAATACTGGAAACAGGCGTAAACAGCTAGCCTGGCTCTGTCCGAAGTTAACCCCACCAGCATCTCTACATCTCTTCTTGAAGAAAAGGAGCATCAGCACGTGCCTGTGGTCAATGTCCTCCAATTAAAAGTAGACACAACACCTTTTTTAATGCCCCCTTTGGGATTGATTACTTTTACAGTCATATTGAAGTTTTAAAGTGCCCATATTATGCAAATTTTCAGGTTCATAATTGTATTTTGAGGTTATACCAGAATAGGTTTACATGGTTTCATTTTCAAAAAACACCATATTTTTGTTGTACTGCACATTGCTGCAGATCCTGTTTTCACCAAGGGGGGTAAGCCTCTCCTCTCTAAGCGTAGCTCCCATGGCGCCATTTTAATGCTACAAAGCCATCACCTGCAGTTAGCATCCCATTGACTGCCATTCATTTTGGCGCCACGTGACAATGAATAACTACATCTGAAGCGTTTCAAGACTTTATTTGTCCTTTGTTTATTTCTAAAGAAACACAATAATGTATAAAAGGCTCCATTACCTTGTACCTCACGTTATAGCTCTGTTGCAGACGTTTTAGTCAAAATAGGCTAACGATTGCGTCATAACCACACGTCATAACTACATGTCGCATAGTCAACGAATCACCGTATTGTCAGGAGAAGCACGCAGACAGTTTGGACACAACTACATCATCAAGCTTAGTTGGAGACTGTGCAGTAACGCCTAGCCATCACTGGAAAAGTGCTTCTATTTTCCTTCAATTGTCTCTGTCCAGAACAATGGGAGCTGTTGGTCCACTTCTTTAACTGTCAATGGTTTTCACACTGTGGGTTTGGGTCTCTGTGTTAGCTACAGAGTGAGACATCTCCCTTGTTTTAGCTACAGAGTGATACATCTCATTTCTATACTATCTTTGTTGGGAGTCGCACATGCTCAGTAGCTAGGTAAGATCACATCCGCTAGATAACTCTTTCTCCAACTTTGGTCAGTACAAGGCAGATTAGCTGGGAGACTTCTTCTAAACGAGGGGTACTTGTGGAATACCTGCAGAACAGGGACATGGAAGTAGTTCTTTTGTAGATTATGGTGAACTAATGTGTGTTGTAGCATTGAGAACGAGCTAGCATGCTAGCGCTAGCATGCACTATGGTTAGCCACCTCATCTCGGCCATCTCGCCTAGTAAGCTGTTGAATAAAATAAAGCTTAAATGTTTCATCACTATGTAATAATACATGTTATAATGTATTAAAGATGTATGCTGCAGTTGGGTTGAAAAGATGGGATCTAATTCTGTATTTGTGAGGTGTGGGGCGTACCATTGTTTGTCCTAAAGAAAGGAAGATCAAGAGGACCCTTTTGTGTCCTCACCTACCCCCTCTCTCCTTCCTCTCTGTCTCTGTCCTTATGGTTTGGAACAAAAGACTATTAACATATAGACAGATACTGTTCATTGTAATTGCTTCACAAAAGGGAAGTAACCATCTGTCTCCAACCACCTGGTGTCTCAAGACTAGGCTAAGACATTGGAATGCTGATTCACTGTATTATGTTAGATCTTCTCACTAACATGATAATTACCGTTTGATCTGTGTGGGAAAACGACCCCAAATGGACGAAGTTAGGGCATGTCCTTCCTAATTGGACAGCGAAGAAAACCAACCAGACTTGTCCTACTTGTGACCATGGCAACAAAGAGCCAATAAGGAGGGACTTTACTCACAAGGTGGAAGAGAACCGCCCCTGGAGTAGAAGGAATATAGGTGGGGGGGAGACGAGATTTCGGGGCGAAAAACAGATGTGAAACTTTCGGGTAGAGCAACTGTTTCAGCCCGCTGCAGCGTAATTCTTGTGCCTTGACTTATCATTTTTGTTTAATAAATCTTTGTGATAACCTTCCATTTGACCCTCAGCCTCCTTCCTCAGAGATTCAACGAACACGAAGTTAGTTAATTCTAACAATTGGTGACCCCGACGTGATATCTCTGAGAAAAGGACGGAGAAAACTCAAAGACTGGAGTCGGTGGTGCTGAATCTCTCATGCGGGCCCATGAATTAAAAAGGTAAGCCAGACCTGTTTCATCATAACTTGGCATAGTTTATGTAGGAAATATTAGGCATGAGAGACTCAGCAACCATCAACTCGTAAGTCTGTTAGAAATGGAAAAGTAATTTAAAAAGTAATACTCAATTGAAAGTAGCCAATTGAAAGTGATAAGTCAAAGCAATTGTTTGTTTGTCAAACTGTCTGTATTTATGTGTGAAGCTTCAAAGGGGAGAGAGACCAGAGGATATGAGCGTTTTGAGTCATGTGCACTGATTTAGAAGTCCGTTAAGTCGGCCGGTGAATTCTGTTAAATCTTAAATTTAAAGTGATCGTGAAAAGAGTCGACCGGGTGAACTTGTATAAACGTTTGGTTTATGTGATCGGAATAGAGCCGACCTAGTTGGACCTGTTAAATTTAAGATTTATGTGTTCGTGAAAGGAGTCGACCGGGGTCACAAGAAAATTTGTAAATGTTCATGAAAGAGGACCAGGTTAGAACCGTGATAAATTTTAAATAAAAAGACCAGACGGCGACAGAGTTTTAGTCTCTGTGGGGCACGGAGGAAAAACAAAGTCTCTTAAAGCCAGTCTACTGTGAGGGATCTGGCCTGGAGCGCCACCTATGCGGCGGCTGGGCTGAGAACCATGAGGGGTCCCTCAGTTATTTCCTCGTGACCATAGTAAGAATAGGAAATGATTTGATAAATATAGTCAAATTGTGTAAAAGATACACTTAGGAATTGTACAGAGACGCTTAATGTAAATACATTTATGTGGTGGTGGGATGTGCGTTTGGTGATAAACTGTAGCTGTGTTACCGGGAGCTTGCAGGCGGCTCCAGCTGTGCTGATATTGACTGTACATAATTTATTGTATGTTTGTTGAATTGGGAGCGTGAATGTTCTAAGCAGTGTGATTTTAAGCAGGAAAAGCGTTCTCATTGACGCCTATCCTGTAGTGTCCGGGGATTGTTGGGTGGATTTTTTTTTTTAACTGAAAAAACTTAACAGAAAGTTCTAGTTGAAGAAAACATTCACCCCTCATGAGTGTCCGCCAGAAATGGTAGAAGCTTGGCTCCTTAAGAGGTGAATTAAGTTGGAAACAAACAGAACTTTGAGTTTTACTCTGTGGCAAAGGGAGGGGAAAACACTTTGTATCAGTTACATTTTGATATTGTGTAGCAGAGAAGGAAAGGGCCTAAGTGAATCACCTTGATTGCATTTTTACGTATAATCTTTATCCTTGTGAGCATTACAAAATCAAATTGGATAAAATTACAGAGGCAAGAGTCATCAAGAACAAAGTTACTACATAAATTAGTGTTTTTATTTCCTTTCCACTTCTTAACCTGGAAAGCCTTGTTAAAATTCCTGGGTTCTTATTTATTTCATTTTTTCCACATAGTACTATTTTTAATAATACCACACATAGGTTAGATTTTCATTTTTTAGAAACACCCCAATAGCTTTACTTCACAATTTGTTTATTTCTGTTTTCATTCATTTTTACCTCTTCACTCTTAGATTTGTACTTTAATTGTTTTTATTTTAAAAATAATAATGAAATAAATTAAAATCAGGGACAGACTATGAGCAAAATGATAGACAGACAGCCCCTACAGCCATCCCCATACAAAAATACAGAGGACTGGAAGAACAAGATCTTTGAAAAAATTGAAGCCAGCACAGAACCAAAGTACAGACAGAAAACTAAAAAAAGAAAAAAATAAACTTGGAAAACAAATGATAATGAGATCAGTTGCAGGAGACATACAAGATGCAGTTGCAAAGGCTGTAGCTGCAGCCATGAAGACCCCCAGTAGAAGCCGTGCCACAACAATACCCCATACAATACCAAGGACCACCCCTAAGAGGACGCAGTAGAAACAGACCACGATTCAACGGATGCTACAAGTGTGGAGAACTAACACACTGGGTCAAAGACTGCCCTTCTGCGGGTCCACCAGCCCCCATGCCTTATGGCTCACAGAGAGGAAGAGGATCATTAAATACAAGAGGAGGAAGAGGGAGAAGCATGATGACAAATCAACCTAGCTACCACTACTGAAAACATTTCCCGTCACAGATCACTATGTTACTTTTTACAGAATCTGAATCCCACCCATTTCAGTGTCATTGATCTATCAAATGCATTCTTCTGCCTGCACCTACAAAGGACAGCAGTATACCTACAACCGCATGCCACAAGGATACAAACACAGCCCAGGGTTTTTCAACCAAGCATTGAGGGAAGATTAGAACAAAGAACTGTCCTGATTTGAATATGTTGATGACTTATTGTTGGCAAGCCCAACAACACAAGCTTGTCTAAAAGGTACAACAGATTTACTGATGCTCCTCGCCAACGCAGGCTACAAAGTCAAAAAGGAAAAGGCCTCATCTGTTTTTTTAGAAAATGTTACTTTTAAACACCCCAATAGATTACCTCTACATTTTTAAGAAGAATTATTTGTTGAATAAGCTGAAACTGAGCTTCAAGTTCAATTTCTGATGAGATTACCTTTTTATGAATGTGTCCATATTGAAATGATTCACAGAATGGCTGGCTCGATGTGTTGTGAGGAACTGCTGTAAAAGTGTGAATAGTTGATGTGGGACATTGTAAAGAGTAATTGGAGTTCCTCAAGAAAATGCATAATGAGCAGCTGGCAGTTGAAAATGTATGAAAATGTGTCAAACATTGAACATTTAAAATAATTAGTTTCATTTGATTACATCTTCTATTTCATGTTTGGTGTTGTCCTATATGGACAAAGATTGTGAATACCTTACTCTTTGTTTAACTTTAAAATCCTATTTCCTGTTCCCTGATGAAGTGTTAATTCGCTCTTTCAAAACCTCACTTATTGTCTCCTGTGTAATGAAGGACTGAAAAGGAGGGACAGGGGTTTTCACACCTCGCTTTTCACACCTTGATGCAGACAAAGCAATGCATATCTACTCAGACAGTCTTCATGGTGAATCGTCACGGTCATCAAAGAATCATGGTGACATTTAGCATCGTGTGATGTCCTCAAATGTTTGTAATTGATAAGTGCATTTTTATTTTGGATTCATCTGTTTCTTTTTTATTCTTTTGGTTTGGTGTTATGAGTAATATTGTGTCTGAATGAATTGATAAAGCTCATTACAAGTCAAATTAAGCATTCCAGTAAGGTCAACTGAAAAGTGGTGGGAAAATAAATTGAACTGTTTTAAGCAACTGGACATTAGAAGAAAATGTGCCAGAGAGGAATTATAGCTTATTAGGGTTTTAAATGGACATTAGTTGATGCATATTTGGAATTTTGACTCAATTGATTGTTTTTTGACTTGAAAATGATAAATAAGAGGTTTTCAACATTTTTGAGTTCATTGCATTTATATTCATTCTGAACTTTGTTTCCCATGATTTAAGTTTATTTTATTTATTTTCTTTCACCAAACTTTTGATTTTCTGTAGAGGTGGAATCGCACGTTTTTTAGTCAAGACAGTAGATTTTCTGCATTTTTTTGGTTTGATGTTTTTTTTATTTTTTCTCCCTAGTTTGTAAAACAGTTTATAAAAAGGAAAAAAAGATTTGCTTAACTTCTGTGCTGGCCACACAGAATGTTAAAACAATCTTCTTCAAAGAGTGTTGTAGCACAAAAACGTGATGCAAGACTAATAATGACATTAATTTGCTCAAAAAATAGCAATTTGTCAAAATTTTGAAATTTCAATAGAAAGAATCAATCAACAGCCCAACCATCTTGAGAGATTTTGGGAATTTTATAGTGGAAAATTGCAGTGGTTTTTATTCTTTGAATATATGTGATTGATGGTATGTAAGTATATTTTCAATGGACTGATGATTTTTGGACGGGTAATTTTATATTTTTGTATTTTGGACTGAAGTTTTTGCCCATTGTGTTAAGGATTTTGGAAAACACAGAGACCAAGGAAAACATTTCTCCCTCCATGAGAAATTAATGGACAGATCAAAGACAAACTCATATCACAGTTATTTCCTCCCAGAATGAAACACTAATATGACTTTTGAAAAGAAAAAAGTCTGTCAAAACCATTTATTCACAGGTGAAAGCAGAAACTGGTCCGCTCTGATGGTTTCAGCTGTTCAAGAAATCCAGATCCAGGTGGAACAAGTTCATTCTGGGTGCTGTTGACTAGGACTACCAGTGCTGCAGTGAAGGACACCCCACACAGCATGAGATCAACAGCCCAGCAGGGGACCAACAAAGATCTGACCAGACACGGACGGAGAGCATGGAGCGTCGCTGTTGCTGATTTCCTGCGGTGGCTCCTGACACTGCCAGCATAGAGGAGAGAGACTGGAGTCTTCTTCCTGATGCTGACTTCTGCTGACCAAATCATCCTCAGGTGCTGGAGTAGAGGCACACCCAGCTACTCCATTCCCATGTTTCCCCAGTTAGATCTGCGATGACATCCACACCAGGTGTCAGAAAAGGAGGTGATGAGTTCCACTCAGGGCCACGCTAAGCATAAGCGCCATCATCTTTCCGTTTGGATGTTTCTGAAACAAATGATGTTTCAGAAAAGGAGGGAAAAGGAGGGTGTTGATATAAGGAGGGTGCATTCAGACACCTTCCATCCAACCGGTAAAGAATCCGAATTCAGCCAATCCTTCATTACAGCAGCGGCAGCCAAGCGGAAATGGGAAAAGCGCCATGGCTTGCTGCAGTGACATACTGCAGCCTAATAATAAACCAGCAACAGTCTGATATTTTGTCCCCAGAGATTTTGTTTCCAGATTAGACGACAGTGAACAAAAAACTTTCAAAAATCTGGACTTCAGAATAATTTCCCAGATTTGCCATTAAGAGAGATTTCAAACCATCTGATTGCATTACAAAATTGAGATTAGGTGTAAGGTTGCGTGTGCAGATTATATGTGTTTGTGTTGACATGCTATTTGATTTAGAGATTTAAAGATTTTTTATTTTTTCCTTCCTTAGATTTTTTGTTGTTGTTGTTCTCCTTCCTGTTAAATGATTTAAGTTCCCATTGTTTTTTCACCTGGTCAAAGACTTTAATATCTTCTGATTTGTTTGTTTTTGTTTCTAAAGTTAGTCACTAATCACTGAGTAGAATCAGCCATGGCAGCTACAGTTGAGTCAAAGAAAATAACATTTTTTACAAGATAAGGAGTCAGATGAGGTCAGAGTCAAAGAAAATGAATTGTTTGTAAAATCATGTTTGTTTCTACAACTTTTGCAGCTGATGTTTACATTTTCTGTTGTATTTTTGTGTTTATGTAATTCAAGACATTGTTTTCAACAATATAGATTGACAGTTTAGGGGTACCTCGAGGGGTTTCTGATGAATTCAAAGCAAGGAATCAAATTTTTTGGCAGGTTTAGAATCTATTTTCCTCTGGCCTACAATCAACAACGCTTTGTCAATTACTCCAGAGATGCTGTGAGAAGCCTACATGAACAGTTAGACAAAACCACCCTGATGACATATCAAAATAGAATTGCTCTTGACATATTGGCGGAAAAGAGAGGAGTCTGAAAAAGTTTCAAAACTACATGCTGCACAAATATTCCCAATAACACGGCACCAGATGGCTCAGTCACACGGGCATTACAAGGACTCACCACTTTAAGTGAAGAGTTTGCTGAGAACAGTCGTGTAGAGACACCATTTGAAATCTCCAACTACATGTTTGGAGAGTACAAAGTTTTCTTCCACAGCATCAACATGTCAATAGCAATAATGTGTGTTATGTGGATGTTGTTGCATTCCCTGCATTAGAACTTTAGCAAATAGGCTCATAACCACAGCCTTAAACTAAGGAAAAGGAGGGACAGTTTCTGCTAAGAAAAGCACCTTGGATAGAAGTTGAGGAGTCAGATAACGAGGTCGAAGAAGGAAATGAATCTTTTGTATAATTGTCTACATCCTGAGTTAGCCATCTACCATGAAGTATTCTTTACTTTTGTCATTATTGTTTACATTTTTTCCTATTAATAATTTGTATGTTTGTGTACAAGACTTTATTTTGTCTATAGTAGGTTTCACACCAAGTAAGGTGTGAAAAAGGAGGGACTGTTGAATAAAATAAAGCTTAAATGTTTCATCACTATGTAATAATACATGTTATAATGTATTAAAGATGTATGCTGCAGTTGGGTTGAAAAGATGGGATCTAATTCTGTATTTGTGAGGTGTGGGCGTACCATTGTTTGTCCTAAAGAAAGGAAGATCAAGAGGACCCTTTTGTGTCCTCACCTACCCCCTCTCTCCTTCCTCTCTGTCTCTGTCCTTATGGTTTGGAACAAAAGACTATTAACATATAGACAGATACTGTTCATTGTAATTGCTTCACAAAAGGGAAGTAACCATCTGTCTCCAACCACCTGGTGTCTCAAGACTAGGCTAAGACATTGGAATGCTGATTCACTGTATTATGTTAGATCTTCTCACTAACATGATAATTACCGTTTGATCTGTGTGGGAAAACGACCCCAAATGGACGAAGTTAGGGCATGTCCTTCCTAATTGGACAGCGAAGAAAACCAACCAGACTTGTCCTACTTGTGACCATGGCAACAAAGAGCCAATAAGGAGGGACTTTACTCACAAGGTGGAAGAGAACCGCCCCTGGAGTAGAAGGAATATAGGTGGGGGGGAGACGAGATTTCGGGGCGAAAAACAGATGTGAAACTTTCGGGTAGAGCAACTGTTTCAGCCTGCTGCAGCGTAATTCTTGTGCCTTGACTTATCATTTTTGTTTAATAAATCTTTGTGATAACCTTCCAATTTGACCCTCAGCCTCCTTCCTCAGAGATTCAACGAACACGAAGTTAGTTAATTCTAACAAAGCCGAACAGATTTTGAACAGCTCACCAGAAGACTGAAGGCTGAGGACATTCAGAAACCTGTATCTCACTCAAAACAGCATGGATAGTTTTTTTTTCCAAGTTTGTATGCGTGTGGAAGCACCGCAGACACAAATAACACCCCAAAGCCAAGAAAAAGTGAGTTTTCATAATATGGGCACTTTAAAGTTTTGTATTGTTGCTTAGTATGGGAACTTGACTTTGGCCAACAAACAAGTTTGGTATCCTCACCAAAGTGGCTAGTTAAATGTAAAACAGGGAGGAGTCAAGCCAATTTCACAGACCTATATACAAGCAGGTTCTTAGGAAGGCTTCTTCCCTTCTAAAGTGCCAAGATCACCCCTACGGTCAGCGTTTCAACTGTTATAACAACTGTCAACTGCAACTGTCTATAGTTCGCAAAATTGCAGATTCCTCATTTGCCTACATTGTTCATTTGCCAAAATTGCTTATATTGCTTAGATTGCTCATTCTTACGACCTGGATGCGGAAGAAATCCCAACCACTCTGTAAACTATGTCCTGTGTTTTCTGTATGAATCCTGGCTGCTAACCAATTTCTCTGTAAGGGACAATAAAGACCTTGACTTTTTACTTTGATTTGCCCTACAGCACTGTGTGTGTGTGTGTGTGTGTGTGTGTGTTGTGTGTGTGTGTGTGTGTGTGTGTGTGTGTGTGTACGTTCATCAAGTCAATCAGGTTTAATTAAACTGTACAATGATTAAGGGGCAAATTCCTCACACACACACACACACGCAACACACACAGTGACTAGTGGTGCACTAGCCCACAGCATCTTTAGAGTGACTAATCTACTATTAGCACTTGTCTCCCAGGCCCTCCCTTCCCCCTTCCCCCTCCTCTCTCCATCCTTCTCACCACTCTCTTCCTCTTCCTCTGTTCGTCTTCTCCTAGGCCTACTTCACTGATTTCAGCTCAAGGTGCTTCCTGATTGATAAGGGTTTAGCATATTTAGAAAAATAACAGTGGTACATAAAAAATGACACAATCTTAATTCATTGATCAGGTTTTTCATGGCACTTTCAGGATTCTCACTGTTTTTTTCTTTACCTTCACCCTCTTCTCTTTCTTTGCCTTTGAACTGTTCATTTTCTCCTTTTTCTGTACTGTTTCTCCTTACCATTATGTTTTCTGTTTTCTTCAATCTTTCTCATTATCCTCTCCCTCCTGTACCATCGCTCATCCATTTCATACCTCTACCTTTTGCTCTCTCTTTCCTTTTTCGGTAATTTATTCTCTTCCTCCCTCCAGTCTTCCTCTTCCCCACCACCACCTCCTCATCCTCCTCCTGAGTCCCTCCATGGTGATTTTATCTGTGAGATAAGCTGGGTGTCAGACACGAAATGTTCTCCAATTTCTGTGTGTCTGCTGCTGGTGAGAAATGGGCAGACTGAAAGATAAAGTCGAAGAAAGACGACGAGGGAGGGAGGGAAGGAGGGAGTAGGAATAGAGTGAAAAAAACTAAGATCCGAACAGACAGGTAGAGGGGAAGATGGAGGTAAAATGAGACAAGCATTTGGAGGGAAAAGACAAAAAGGCATTTGCACTTTATACCGTTGGCCATTACTCGCCCAGATGTGCTTGTTTTTGATTGAAACAATAGAATAAGCTTTTATAGTTTAAGCTAAATAGTTAGAATTTTTGGGAAACACACTTATTTTTCTTTCTTGCAGAGTCAGATGAAAAGATTGATACCGTTCTCCAAATGTCTGTAGGGTACGTATAGCTGGAGCCAAGTGCTGGTTGGCTTAGTCTTATACACCGGTAGAAGGTGCTCAATTTTATGAGCAGATATATGTTATGAATGTTGTAAAGGCAGCTCTAGCAGGAGTGCCGGCATACACATTTCTCTTCTGACACAGTGGCATACATTTTTCAATTATTATTTATCTCTTTAAACATTTTGAGAGCAAATCTTTCTACATTATCTCCCTATTATTTTTCATCTTTTTCTCCTCCCTCAGGAGCAAAGTGTTGTGTTTGCGTATTTCATTGACGTCTGAATCCCGTCTTTGGCTCTCCCCACTCCAGGACACAACTGTCATTACAAATTCATGTTGTGTGCACAAACTGTGTGAATCCCTCAGAAATTTTCTTAAAATCTAGTCAAGGGCTAACAGGTTTTCCAAGATACTAACAATGCCAGGCTGAATCTATGGAAAAATGTGTAGAAATGGATGCATGAAACATAAATGGTGCAGCCATAGAAAATATATGGGAAATCCGATTTTAAACAAAACTAAACATATAAATCACATAAAAATCACATGCAGGCTGTTATGGTTTTGGGACATTTAGTAACATCAATTACTGGTTTTAAATGGTTTATTTCGCGATATACGAAACGAAGTAGGGGAATGTCCCAGCTCATAAAGGAACATTTACTCCTTCCTCCAGTTGCTTTTTCTGTAAGGTACCAAAACTGAGTGTAAATGTATCACATGTTGAGTGAAGCTAAAGCACAAGTTCAGTCAGATTATTCTTTTGCATGCTTAGGTTTTTAGTTCTATTTGTCATCATGCTTACTCATTTTTTCCTTGCTGTCCTGTCCTGTCTGGGGCTGTCAATCATGATATCAGCTGTTCTCATCAGCTGGTCACATCAGCTGATTGCATCTATCCAATAGCACAGTGACACACCAACATAGTTATCCTATCATCCTGCAGCTGCCTCTGTTTAAATTTGATATTTCTGTACATTCATGCTGTTGTTATGCACGTGGCATGTTTCCCGGCTGTTACACCATTTAAATCTGTTCTTTCCATTGTTGTCAGTTGTCATTTCAGTGCAAATTGTCACAAATGGCAAAGCACCCCTCTGCCTTCATATCACCGACAGACTTTGCTGATTCTTTGGCACCATCAGCCTCTTCAGAATCAGCATCCACTACCACCACCACCAGTGTTTGGACTCCATGGGGGAATATACTGTAGATGCTGCTGCTGCTCAGGTGAGACACCTCCCGATTTACAGATCACCCTCTAGAGTCACTATAGACTTTGTCCCAAGACTTCAATTTTAGTTTTTAAAAATAATTTTGGGAGGGGTTAATATGTGGAAATCACATTCATTAACTGTGTTGTACAACTCAAGTCAAGAGATAACTCAAGAGATAATGATGATAAATGATAAGTGTATCTTGTAATAAACATGTACAGTGTCTATTTGTTTTTACAGGAAAACATAGTGATTGCTTGGATTGGCTCTTGGAGATACACAGGAATTTGTCATCACCTGTAGTCACAAAAATAGTGAAACCGGAATTCTACTAAATTTAAAATGTACCATTCCTGGCACCTGTCTACATTTTCTGGTTTTAGATTGTCAGAAACGTATGTCCATGCACAACTGTGTAGATTGTATTATTTTGCCCAGTGAGAAAGATAACAGTGGTTGAACCACCGTGCTGAAAAAATTGACACAAAGATAGACCACTGCGCAGACAAAGGGAGGCCTTCATGCATCATATGTCTGCATTTAGGATCACCACTCTGAGCACAAAACTGTGTGTGTGTGTGTGTGTGTGTGTGTGTGTGTGTGTGTGTGTGTGTGGTCTAGGGTTATGCTCTCTGAGTTATGTAAGCTATTTGGGCTCAACTCTGCACACAGTAAGGGGGGGGGGGTGCAGTTGGTTTTAAAAATACAATTTCCAGGGGATAAAATCTACACACACACACACACACACACACACACACACACTCCAGTGTTCAATTCAACAACTAAAAAAGCATTTTTTCCATTCCAATTCTCCAAACGTTTTTTTCCAGCACTTTTGACTTTAAGCATAATCCTCTTTTCTTTCCTCATTTCTCATTTCTGCAAAATCACCACCCTCATCTCTCTTCCAGCTTCATTATTCAACGTGGCCGAGTGCATATCTCGGCCATGTGCGTGCACAAACAGCACAGTGCTGTATCTTGCTGTGTGATGTGCCAGGCTGCCACTAAGCCGCAGAAACATATCCGCTTTTTCCAACAAATGCCACCATTTGTGTGAGACTCTGAAGCCTGAGTGTCTGTGTTGCGTGTTTATTCATGATGATAGGCCTACATGGGATTACTATAAGAAATCATGTAAAATACAAATCAGACTAAATTGCTGTAATGGTTTATCTTCAAGTATTTTTGTAACTGTGAACAAATCAAGATTTAGGGGTAGATTTAGTTCCTTGGGAACAGGAATTGGTTCTTAGAAGGGGGGGGAGCCTGAGTTGATTGCAATTTTTTTTACTTGTGTGATTTCCTTTTATACATATTTAATGAGCATTGTTGAAGGGGGCCTGATCTCCAAGATCTTCATTGTCAACGACTGCTGTAATCATAGTGCATATGACAATAAAGAACTTGTGTCTTGAAAAGTATCTTGAAATCTGTGTGAGAATTTAACCAATTAAAATGATTAGATGCTCTGCAAAAAGTACTTTCTTCTGTCTCTGCACACATAGCCTACCTAAGGGAAACTGCGTTATTTGGTTTTAGTTTTATTTTGGTGTTTATTGTACCAGAGCCAAAGCTCAATGAATGACTTTGTATCATCAGAAAGAGCCACACTGACTGTTTTGGACATGCAGGGGAAATAGTGCTAGACTGTCAACAGATAAATTGGATCAGGTTATTGAGACCCAGCAGGCCCGAACGTATTGAGGGTTTAGCTGCAAACACCTAGAGGACTCTATTCAGACTTACTTTATCTTTCATCTCCCTTGAGACGGAGCCTGCATGGACCCTGTTCGAAACCTCTATCATGGAAGCAGCTGCATCACTCTGTGGCCAGAAGGTGGTGGTTGGTGCTTGTCATGGTGGAAGCCAAAGAGCTAAAGCAGGTGCTGACTGAAGAGAGGGCTTCCAGGCTGAGGATGACATGGACTCCGCAGAGAAGAACCAGCAGGCCAGGGAGCTGAGGTGGCTGCAAAACAGAAAACAGACATGCATGCAGTAGGAGATCACACAGGCAATGGATGATGGCTTCTGGACAACTACATTCCGAGGAGCTTAAGTGAGCATTTGCAACTGCAATGCAAGTTAGTTACTTTATTATCATCAACAATATCCAAAAATTTATTTTTCAACAAGGGATTTTTTAAAATAAAAATAAAAACATTTAATGTTAAGAATTGCAACCAATATATATAACAGGATTATGTACATGCAGAATTTAGGATTCACCTAAAACAATTTATTAGAATTTGAAGGTGTCAAATATGATAGGTCTTTACAGAACAGTAATCCAAAAATAAATGAAATCTGTGAGGTTAAATGGACAGCAACATGATGCACACAAACTTAATGCACATGTTGCTTTGATGGCCATAATGCATGTGTGCGTGTGCGTGCGCGCATCAGGCACTCTTTCTGAAGTGTATTAATGGAATGATCAGCATGCACTGTCTCATATGATTTCCTTTAATTCATGCTGCTAAGTCTGCCAGCAGCCATCTGGCTCCCCCCCACACACACACACACACACACACACACACACACATATGAATGACAATCTCAGGGCATGTAGTCAGAGAGAGAATATTATGACAGGCCAGAGTGACCATAACTCCCAGCTGGTGGAGCATTCAGGCAGTTTATACTCTCTCTCTTACACACACTACTGACAAAGTGAAGCCTGGAATTTTTTTTTTTACACAGACCTGAGAATAAAGTGATTTATCAAGTCTCTTTTTTTATCTTCCAGCTATTTGTAAAACCATCTAAGTCTCTGGAATGACTCTAAGGGGCTGTAGATCCACTAAACCTGCTCAGTCTATTGAGGACAATGAGAGAGACACAATTAAATTAAACTTTAAAAGCAAAACTGTTTGTTGCTGGTAATAGCTGGGCTAACCCCTGCAGGGTTCAAAAGATTGTACTGATAATATGTTAAAGCCCAACTCAATATGTGGTGCTGTGCCTCTGGCTGATCCCACAAATGTTCAAGCTGTTCATGTGACAAGCAAAGAGAAGAACAGGATGCTGTGTGCTGTAAAAATGATGTGAAACTGTGGCAGCAACAAGCTCAGCACATGACTAACTGAGGTCAGCTGGCCTTGTGCTGACATAAAACTTCAACACTGTAGGTTTTGTTGAATAATGTTTTCAAACATAAAAGTTTCCATTTCCAATGAAGTACTGTGTGACATTGCATAGTTTGATGTTGCCTAAGGTCTCCCACTCTCACGTCTCACACAAAACAGTTTACATTTTAGGGACTCTTTAATCCAGAGTGAGTAATGATCCTGACCAGGTAGGAGAAAGAATCTATGACTTGTATTTGACTCTAATCCTTTCATCCAAATATATATGACAATGACTATAATCACAAAGATGATGATTAGAATAGCTGTGTAGCATAGAATGTGGTGTTCGCTTTAGATTCAGTGAGAGTTGTTTGCAACCTAATTACTTCTTGTGGCCTGCATATTCACAACGAGTACAAATAGCAATGCAGATTAAGACTAGACAATTTCTTAGGCAGATATTAATTTGGAAATATATTGGTTGGAAGCACAGCCAAAGCACTGCTACATGGGCGCAGAGATCACGCAGCACCTTAAACCCCCCAATTTACATCAACATGCCCGGCGTGTATACAGTAGCTAGCCATTTTTTCTTCAGTAGACAGTGAATGGCGATAACCATGGCAGATTTTGTAAGAGACGAAGAGGAAGACTTCTCAAACAATCTAGATCCAGAAGCATACCTCTACCAGAGTTTTCAGAAGAGGAGCTGCATGCTTTGGAAATAGATCAAGAGGAGGAGGAGGTTGCAACCACTCAACAGCCCAAAGACGTGAGCCATCCTGCAGTCCTCAACTTTTTTTCCGGTGTGATAAAGTCAACTGGGAACAACTTTGCACCCAATAAACAGCTGTCCAGAGTAAGTGATTACTATAAACATGATGCATTGTTGTTTTACGGGATAGATCAACCCATATTAGACCTGTACTCACACAGAGTTGCTGCGTGATATCTCGGTGCCATGTAGCAATGCTTCGGCTATGCTTCCACCCAATATAGTCCCAAATCAATATCTGCTTAGGAAATTGTCTAGACTTGATCTGCATTGCTATTTGTACTCGTAAATACACAGGCCAAGCAAAGTTATTAGATTTTTTTTTTCTTGGCTCACTTTTACTCACAACATGCTAACCGGCAACATAGGTTTCCATTCAATATGCTAAGCTAACTAGTGTCAGTGCTGCCTGTGTTGCACTGGACTAAAACAATGCATGTTCTGAGGCCAAAAATGCATTTGCCCACCTATCTACAGCTAATGAAGACCGTAATAATCCCTATTTCAACAAACGGTGGTGTGTTCCTTTAAGTCCTTTCTGGCACCCTGATAAGCTATGCATCAAAGGCGGCCTGGCTGTTGACATTATTAAAATATGCACACCGAAAACAGCTTGCAGAAAGGAGTTGTATAATGTTGCGCCAAGCATTACTTTTCTCTGTGTATTTTTTTTCTTCTCTGTCTGCTGATGTAATATAATTAACTTGATTTTCTCGAGTGTAGTTAGAGGGGGCAGAGTAATGTCAGCACTGTTAAAGATCATAGTGAATATGCAGGAATACCATATGCATATGCACTACATACAGTCACTAGAAGGTCACTTGCAGAAGGCAGACTTCCGCCAAGGCATGACCTACCTCCCAATGTTAATGCTGTGTTAATGTTTCCAGTTGGGAACTCATTTTTTGATTATTCCAAGACCACATGAAAGCACCAAACACCCTTTCTTTCAAGGTTACCGAAAGTACAAAATAATTTGTATATCCGCTGGTTATTTGGATCCAAGATTTGGGTTCACTCTAAAATATAATTTAATGAACCCATCGTGTCCAAGTAGTAGTGTGTCAGCAGTCCTGTCCTGCTGACAGACAAACAAACAAACAGATAAACCGAACCTGCCAGAGGTAATAATTTGTAACAACACATTAAGCTTGCAGTCATTATGTGACTGACTGCAAGCATGTACGTGTATCTAAACATTGGCTGTGTAACAAATTTATGAACACCGGGCGCCCGGATAGCACAGCTGACTGAGAGGGCGCCCACATGCAGAGGTTTACTCCTCGACGGCAGCGGGCCTGGGTTCAACTCCAACCTGTGGCCCTATGCTGCATGTCATTCCCCTTCTCTCTTCCCTATCATGTCGTCAGCTGTCCTGTTGAATAAAGGCCTAAAAATGCACAAAAAATAATCTTAAATAAAAAAGAATATGAACACCACACAAGGGTTAACCATAATGTAATGTAGAACCAGTGTAGCCCAGCTATCTGGACTATCTTACAAGGCACGTTTAAGTGGACCAACTGCGCTTTTAGCCCCGAGCTAGCTGGCCCTGAACAAGGCAATCCAAATGTAGAGGATGAACACTTAATTAGTTTTGGAAAAAACTCAGCCCAAGGCTGAGGATAACACTGGGCTACAACTTTCTGCGATAAAACTGCAAAGGATCAAGTGAAGATGGCAGCGCCCATAGGGTTTACAGTTAATGCTGTGTTTAGATGGCTGTGGGAAGAGGCTAATGAGTGGTGGGAATGGCAGGATGGAAGAACAGAGGAAGGAAGAAGAGAGGGGAAGGAAGTAAAGTTAGAAAGAGAGGGATGTTGGGCTACAGGAAGGTATTAAAGGAATGGAGGAGGGAGGACAGAGGGGGAAGGGAGGGGATTAACCTTCCTGTTGTCCTCAGGTCAAATTTGACCCATTTTCAAAAAGAATCAGAAATTTGGTTTTTTTTTTTTTTTTTTTTTACAATTTCATGGCATTTGAAAAAAAAAAAAAGTCAAAAGAATGTTGAAAAAAGTGACAAAAAAGTTGGGGTTTAAAAAACAACTAATATGTCATAAAGGGCAGGAAAAAAATCAACAAAAAAATTTGAAAAAAAGTGACAAAATCGTCAGGAAAAGCTTAAAAATGATGAAAAAAGGACAAAAACGTTGGGAAAAGCTTCAAAAATGACGAAAAACGTTGGGAAAAGCTTCAAAAACTACAAAAAAGTGACAAAAATGTCAGGAAAAGCTTCAAAAATTACGAAAAAAGTGACAAAAACATTGGGAAAAGCTTGAAAAATGATCAAAAGTGACAAAAACATTGGGAAAAGCTTGAAAATGATGAAAAAAGTGACAAAAACATCAGGAAAAGCTTGAAAAATGATGAGAAAAGTGACAAAAACATTGGGAAAAGCTTGAAAAATGACAAACATGATTAAACAAGTGACTAAAACATCAGGGTACTGGCGTATGATAAATACGTCGGGAAGCTATGATAAACACATGCAGACAGAAAGGCAGCGACTAACTACAGAACATAGTGGAGTATTTAGCAGCTAAAAAGCCAGAGTGTTTGGTCTCCACCAACCGGTATCTGCTGGATGTGTTACTGTTTGCTAATTTGACTTATAAGCTGATAAGTATGTCAGTGTTGTGTTTACAGGTTGTTTCTGCTGCCCTGCAGAAATCTGTTCATTCAGGACACAGAAAATTCTGTTTATTTGTACCTTTGTTACCAGAATGACACCTTCTAAGCAGAACAAGTGAGAGTTGAAGTGAGAGAGAAGGTGCAGGGTTGTGCTGTTTGGACAAGGTAATGCAGCTTGCTTGGTACAGTAGGATTGCTTTCAGAGTAGGATTGTGGGCAGAGTCAAGCTAGACAAGCAATAAACTTAAGACTTGTTATTTGCCCCAGCTCCAACTGAGTGAGCACATATTTTTGTGAAGGACAGGTGAAAACAGGAAGAGATACACAGTCTGCATTTTTCACCAACAGCTTTCAAGACTCTTTCCCTTTTTGACCTTTTACCACAATGTATACAACCATATTGTCCCTCCATATGTCTGCTGCAGGCAGTAGCTCACAGCAATGTCACAAAACACTTTCTATGTATCACAGCCTGTTGGAAGATGGCATGATCAGTGATATTATAGCTCAACAGAGGAGCTATTTACCAATCAAGCCATGGGGCACAGAAAGGATCATAAATAATTAAGCTTCTGTTCAGTCGGCACTTTCAAATTCCAGGAAGTATTAACGATTGGTAGATCTGGCCTCCCATAAATGTCAGTAAACAGTCTAGGTTGAGGACAGAAGGTCTAATTAGGTTCTGATGTAATCAACTCAAGGAGCTGATACAGGAGCAACACTCTGGGGAACTCAATCAACTGAAGCGTGACACGGTTTGTTTTCACTGCACAGCTTTGTTGATTCACAGCAAGAGGATTTTAGTTTCACGGTCACTAAACTTTTATATTGATGTCAGGGGAGATGTTTTATCTTGCTTTTCTCTTATCTGATAAATGTTTTTTTCTTGCTTATTTTCTGTTGGATCCTACTATATTTTTACAAATGTGTACCATGTGAAGCACTTTGTGACTGTAAAAGGTGCTATATCAAATAAACGTTTTATTATTATATAATCTGTTCACAGACCTTGATAAGAACTTGCTGTGGGCCACTCAAGATGATCACCAAGTCTGGTAGTGATATTGATCCCACTGAGCCATAAACTGAAGCATATATCACACTCAGTCTTTGTTTTGCCAGATTAAAACATAATATATTTTACTGCTTTGCATATTCAACATATTTGATTTGGGCTCGGGGGATATGTAACGAACAAATCAGTTTTTAATGAGGACAATAATGGTTTACATTAATAGGTTGCTTCAGTTTCAATTACATATTATGAGCATAGCTGTGGCTGGCTGTATTGTTCATCAGTCTCATCCTTTTTACAGCAGCAGTAGCTCCACTCAGTGTGTTTGAGCAGAGACTGGAACAACAAGAACTTAACGTCTCATAAAAATAAGCTTCACTGCACTTTATTACAGAGCACTGGTCAGACATGAAAAAAATGCACCAAACAAGCCACTTTGAAATTTTACCGTTTCCACCCCCTAGACTGAAAATGTTGGGTGACCATCCTCTCAAAAAAGAATAAAAAGACTTGACCCTCCCCTATTTTCCTCCGGTGGTCCGTTCCATAAATACATAACGGTCCCTTACTGGCCTTGTGTATTGAGAAGAAGTTTAGTTTCACTAGAATAATTACTGTTATGAAGATAACATTTCTAGCTCCAGATGCATTTTAAGCTATAAAAATCTAAATTAATGAAGAGGTTAATCAGCAAATTAAAGGTCCTTTTTGAAGAAATTACAATGAAAACAACATATTTTAGCTAAGCTAACAGCATGTCTCCATGGGTGGTCATGTTAGTTTGTTGGTTGGTCCAGACTGAAATACCTCATCTGCTGCATGCTGACATGCTAAACTAAGAACAAAGTGAACATTCTACCTGCTAAACATTTAACATTAAGAATTTATCTCAAAGAATCTCTACTACTGTGCAGAAGCATACAATAAAGTTAGGGTCATGTCCCTTTCAGTTCATTTCATTAAAAAATATAAACAGTTGCTGACGTTAATTTATTGATGCTAGACAAGTGCACGTTTAAAAAAAACACTGGTAAAAATACATTACTCAGTGGTGTCCATTACAGACATTTCTTTGACCTGGTCCCAGCGGAGGATCTGTTAGTGTCCGCACTGACTGATCTGAATCTGGGGGATTCAGGCACACAAGTTATGCTAGACAACACACACACGCAAGCGCGCACACGTACATGCACACACACACACAAATACACGTTGACGCACAGCTGGGCACCATAGATCTGTATGCCAACACACCAGATGTGACATGTGAACACACACACACACACACACACACACACACACACACACACACACACACACACACACACACACACACACACACAATCTTCTCCCCTTCTGTTTCCTTGCAAATGTCTCTGTGTCTTGTCCTTCTTGTAATGCATTGTCCCTCTGTATTTTCTAAATGAGTGTTTCATAAAATGAGGTCACATGCCTCTAGTTAGTGGTTACGTACATGACCACTGAAAGAAGAAGAAAAAACATCATATTGGGTCCTAAATGGCTTTCTTTTTAAAATGTTTTTCCTGACACACATTTGAACACAATCTACATCAACAACTAAAGTATGTATCTTATGTTAACATAAAAAATATGGGAATGGGCAGAGGATACATGGATACATTTACACTGGCACAGCAGACTCCTTCTGGTCTTATTCTATTTGTCTAGAGTGGGAAATTGTGGTTTAAATCAGATTGTATTGTTTAGACAGTGATATGGAGATCATCCACATTCCACAATTTATAAATTATAAATAACCTGTTCGGGCTTTCTGGACATTGAGGTAATGTCTATTTTTTATGTTTATATTTGTCAAACCAAACCTGCTATTATCAAATATAACCCATATAGATTTACCACATGAACTCTAAAAAATCCTTCCAATTTAATTGAAGCATATCCCACTCTAAATACTGCTTTTTATTTTTGCCCTTTGTACTATTGCATAGTGTTACCTCTAATAATTAACGCAATAAAACCAATAACATCAGCACACTATAACAGCATTGTCTTATATCCAAAACTTGGTATATAAGTAATCCACCAATGTGCAGGTTGCCAGGAGACCTCTGAACTTTCTGTATCTCTTCTGTCAGAGATATTGTTGTTGTTACAAATAAGTGATCTGCTCTACTACTCTGTAAGCTAATGGTCATTTGCAGTGTGTTGTAGATAGGACTTTTACATGGCAGGTATTTTAACATGTCAGCACAGTTGCAATCAATAACATTAATGGTGTCTGCATTTATTTTAAGAGTGCCACTCCAAGGGTCTTGGTGTTATGTATATTGGTTAATATTTCTTACTGAGACATTTAATGGAACAGACTATTAATGTTAGTAGTTACATCTGTAACAGTTGCTACATCTGTTTTTTGACACAAATTAATGTTTGACTTGAATTATGCCTTGAGTTTTTTCTAATTATTGGCAGGCCAATCAGGCTTCAAGACTTTTCTAGATTCTACATTTTAAAGACAATTTGTAATCTTGGTCTCTTGACTCGCGCTAAGAAAACAGTAGCAGTATAGAAAACACAGCCACGGACGTATTACTCTGTGTCAAAAAGTAAGGTTAATAAGTAAAAGTAAGGAAAAAATGAAGGTGGAATTTATAATCCAAATGTTAACACAAGCGAAGCCCCTCCACCAAAACTTAAAGCACAAAAATGTATTCATGTGTTACAGTACTTCATGGATTAACGCTATAAATTCAAATGATATAGATAGATTCAACTTTATTGTCATTACACATGTACAGGTACACTTATATGGAGGTATATGTATATTTTCACACAGATGTTTGCAGTTATGGCTGATTAGTCCTCTGCACAGGTTGGAGTTGGGTGGTAGAAATTCCTTTAGGTCACCAAACTCACTAAAAAACAACAATAAACACAGTCTGCACATGCTCACACAGCCATGGTGGACCATGGCTGTAGGCTACAGAGGATGTAATATATTCATATGCTTTGTTTACACAAAATACTGACTTTCTCTTTGTCTTATGTGAGTATTATATGTTTAAAACTCCTTACTGTGTCTTTGGATGTAAAACACCTGGCATCTGAAGCCACTTAACGATATTTAAAGGCCTTGAATGTCAACAAACATTTTAAAAGGCTCCTGTGAGGCACAGCTCCTGTAGTGAATCCCTGTGCTGCTTTGTGGTGTGTAGCCTACTTGGCAGGCCATATAAGGCAGAGGATCTGCGTCCCGTGATAGATACACAGGAGTGAAGTGCAAAATGTGGTTTATAATAAAACACTGCCAGCATGAGCAGATAAGAGTTTCTGCGTTTGAATGGAGGAAACAACTTCAAGTCCTGTCCGGTCCCAGCCTAGCCTATAAAGTAAGAAGGCTATGGTGGGAGTTGTGTGAAAATGCTCAGCAGCGGTGTGAAGATACACCATAAAAGTTAAATTTTTACCACAACACGACTTTTCTTTTTACCGATGAATTGGTGTTCATGGCAGAGCAAGCATGACCTGAAGATTGTTTGTAAGCGCAAGCAGATGAGTGATCTGTTTGACGGGGCCTGTCTCTCTCTCTCTCTCTCTCTCTCTCTCTCTCTCTCTCTCTCTCTCTCTCTCTCTCTCTCTCTCTCTGTCGTGTTATATCCTCGCTCACTGAAGCTCGGGTATCAGTTACTGGGTACCGACCAATCCCCGCGCGCTGTCAGAGCTTGAAAGGAGACAGTAGCAGACCGGGGAGAGGAATCGAGAGAAGCACACACACCCAACCATCTATCTCTGTGCCCATCCATCGTCTATCCTCCTTCACCCCCTCCCAGCACACAGACAGCCCCCCTCCTCCTTGACTGCAGCTCTTTGGGTTAACCGGGAGGCGTGAGGCAGGATGCGCGATGGGACAAGCGTGCGGACACGCGCTCCTCTGCCGTAGCCAACCGCCATCCTCCGAGATGTAAGTGTGTCTAATAACTATGTGTGTTCTGTTTGTACCTTGACGTTTCTTGCCACTTCTACATACAGCGCACAAACTGAACGAGGCTCATGGTGCATGGCGCATACATGAGCCAAATAATGACCGGTGGTAGTGTGAGTGTGACCTGCTGGGTGTCATTACCCCCCAACAGCGGAAGTAAAGATCCCAGGTGAACTATGCAGGTATAAGCCGGTGTGTAGCTCATCTCTATCACACTGTAATATCACTAAAATATTGTCACCTGTGCTTAGGCTGCTCTACAGAGAGTTTATTTAACACACTTAAATCTTCCAAGCTATAGCAAGATAGGCTACTCTAATAGGACATACATGTACTAATGCTTTATGAGCGGGAATTGTTGGGTCTCTGTAAATTATAGAGTGTGGTCTCAACCTACTCTAGCTGTAAAGTGTCCTAAGATAACTTCTGGTATGATTTGACACTGTAAATAAATTGAAAATTCAATTAAATCATAAGAGAAGCTTTTGGGTTGCCAGGTTGTAGAGACTTCTCTTTGATGGATTAAACTTACCTTTTAGAACAGGGTTGCACAAAAACTGGACCAAGGAGGTTGTAGCCCTTGTTTCACCAATAGGTTTTTAGATAAAGTTATGTGCAGTTTTCTCCTTTTGAAGAGGAGCTTAAAACCAGGTTTTGCACCATTCTTGGGCCTGAGGCAGTTTTCCTTGTTCATAAAAGTTGACATTTTGGAAAATAGTGGTTTCACCATGGATCAAAAAAGGCTGACATGATTATTATCAAAGCAATAAAGCTGCCCAGCATTGCATCCTATCTTTGTGAAACTTGTAGTGTTTACTAGAGAGAACTCTGTGGTAATTGTTAGAGCCATTAGTCGTGGTGTTGTTCAGTCTGTCATGACTTCTCTCTGGGGCAACTGTCTGTGGAAACAACTAAAAATGTAAATGTCAAGGCAACACTTTGTGTCCAGCTAAATGGCAGCTAATAAAATAGAGCCCTGATATTGAAAAAGGATTTTTTTCTGTTTGAAATTAAAGTTTGCCACATGCAACTGCCTGTTCTCAAATGATAAGTGATGCATCTGCTGTTCATCTGAGGGATTGTGTTCAAAGCGTGTGGCTTGTCAAACAGCATTCGCATACATACGATAAGTGCTTCCCTCAGGACATGTCTTGATGACTATACTGTTTTTTTAAATGCTATACCGTAAGTTCCCTCCCCCTGCTCTCTCATAGCTGAGTAGCATCATTTGCGGATAATAACATTATATTGCCATTATACGCTGATTGCAAAAAATATTAGAGACATCTTCCTGATATCATGTTTCAACCCCTTTTTGTCTCAAAGTTTAAAAAAAATCCTCCTCTAATGTGCTCCTCCTTTGTTATTGGTTTAAATCCAATAAGGGAAATGACTAAATGATAATGGCTTTTATTCACCTCACGAGCACTTGATTGAAAAGACTAAGCTAAAAAAAAAAAAATAACTAGAGCTGTGGAGGGATAATGAATCTGCCAGGTGGATCGGTGATCTCTGACATACAATTAATTTCAGTAGCTGGTCTCACCTGCTCTCCTCAATCTGGAATCGCTTTTATTCAGAGACTTAGCATCGCTGATCAGTTAAGGTCAGGAAGCTGTCATGAAATACACAAGAACAGATGTCATGCCTGTACCTATTGGGATATGTCTCTTGGTTGAACATTGTGATTAAATAAAACCAAGCTAGAGCAACATCCACAGCCTTTTGTGTTTAGATCAATGTGATGGTTTTTGAGAGTCTTGAATCCCTGGAATGTAACTTTGAGAGACAGTTATTCATATGAAATATTAACTTTTGGATGCAGCGATGGTGCATCTTCAAGATTGTCTTGGGAAAAGAACTTGTATTGCATTGCTCCCCGCAAAAAAAAACAGACACGTAAAAAATGTTAAATGAAGTTAATGGTTCACACAATACACTAACTGAGCTATTTAAATTATCTGGACAAATGGCATAATTTGCCTTTATCAGTGTATTGCCGTTTCAGTTAAATGCTGTAAACATATTCTTTGTAAGGCTTTACAATCACTCACTGAAAGAACCAAGCAGGCCTCCCTTATTGCGCGATCCAAATTTTCTTCAAAACCTGTGGCTTGCTAGCTCAAAGTCTGTTGTTGTTTCCCGTATTGAAGGGATTTTGACAACAGCGACATACAGAGAGCGGAAGGTGAGGGGCAAAGCCTGACATCCAGAATGTTCTGGATGACTGGATGCTCTGTTGTTATGTTGCTGTTTGTGTTGTTTTAAACAGCCTTGTTCATATTTAATGCACTTTGTTTATAATCTTGCATCATTTTAGCCCCTTACAGGCATTACCCTTGAAATCTGTATTTGGGTGTGTGTGCATGTGAACTGTCTTGAGCCTGAAAAATATTGCAATTTACTGGATTGATGCCAGGAAGTCAGATCCCCCAGCCTCCTGCTGAGCACACATACATGCATGCACCCGCACAGACACACACACACGCACACGCACATGCACACGCACACACGCACAAAAGAGTAGCAGCAGAATGGTAACCTGATTCCTGATGAGTGTGTTTGTGTGTGTGTGTGTGTGTGTGTTTGAGAAAGAGAGAGAAATGATGCTGACATAGCACTGTGTTATCATCAGTAATGGGCTCATCAATACTAAAATATTCAGAGAAAGAGAGATAGAGAGAATAGAGGGAGAGCATAAGCAAATATAAAGCAGAGAGAAGCCACTGTGAGTTGTGGTTATGTGTGTTTACAGAATTAGTGTGCTTCAGCAAAACGTTTTTGAAATTTTTGATTCCCTGTCTCATGGTCCAGAATTGTATGTAGTAGGGCTGCACGATTATGGCCAAAATGATAATCACGATTATTTTGATCAATATTGTGATCACGATTATTCTCACGATTATTTGTTGATTTTAACCAAAACAAATTTTATGTCACATAGGCTGTTTATAACTGCTTTCATGATGAGGATGATAAGACAAAGACAGATACAAACAAACATAATAACACTGCAGCTGACAGCGGACTGGATCCATGCTTCCCCATGATGGAGTCACGTGAAACCAGTCTTGAAAATTCCTAAATCACACACATATATCCCCTGCACCGGGGAACGGTTCATTTTCCCCTTGTGCATTCAAATCCTTTCTCATTGGTCCGTTGTCGTCATGACAGCACGTAGAGTGCATCTTCGCTGTCCAATGAGAATAAACCTGCCGCTAAACTCTGCCCCTTTGGGGGTTGTTTTGGTTAGAGAACAAATGGGTCTGTCGTGTAAATGTGAAATTCTAACATAATCAACATTGTATTGTCTTAGCCTAGACTAAGACCCCAGGGGACAGGAGACAGAAGGTCACCTTTTGTTGCGTAGCAGGAAACCCCTTTCCATATGTTAAATGCCAGACCTGACCTGTGGTTCTTTACATTCAGAGGAAAAGAGGGTGAAAATGGGGGACAGAGATATGCATATTTCTCTAACCTGGCTCCTTCAGACATTTTAACTTTTTAAAACTCAACACTTGTTTTCAACAATAACTATATAAAAGAGCTAGGGAGAGAGAGGGAGTGCTACTCACAGAGAGACGGCTAATCATTATGAACGGGTCCAACACGGGTCGAACGGCGGATACACACGTCGTGTGTATGAAATGTCTGTATCGTCACTGTGCTGCATTTTTATGAACTATGATATTCTGGCCATGGGTCACATCTCTGGCCCAGGTCCAGCAGCTCCGTCTCACACGCTATTACTCTACCAACAGTTGCATTCAATAACTTCTTCTGTGTTCTTCGCCGTGGCGGCCGCGATAGCAGTTACCCACGGAAACACTGGTACAAATACAGGTTTGCCCCTCATATTTAACAATATACAGCTGTGTTAATAAAAAATTAAAACTGTGGACAAATGTCAGAAGTGTGGACCAGCGCTGTGTGGCGGGGCTGCGCGGAGAGTAAGAGGAGAGAGAGTAAGAGGAGAGATCCAAACACAGGCACGGCTTTACAGAAGAAATGGGTCATGTAACGCAAAATTAAACCATATCCATATAACAACGTTGCAGCGGATGCGAGGACATTATTTGCACCGGTGCGTCCTAGAGGAAAAATATTACTCGCGCCCTACAGCCTGTGAGCTAACAGAAGCTAACTAGCACCGCCACCGACTAAAAACACAGACGGGACAAAATGTTACGTTTACTGGTAAACTGGTAAACCTTGAGGCCGACGTATAAACGACTACTATCTGTTGAATTTTCCTCCTGTTTCTCTGTCCTCTGGGACTGTCTACATCTTGAAACTAAGCTGCGTGATGCAGGGAACAACTGACTGGTACATGAGCAGACAGGGGTTTACGGAGCGGTAGATGCGCTATGCAAAAAAACCCGGAGCGTTCTATGAAATGACGCATTTAAAATCGCTCGATCACACAAATTTGATTGTGGGAAGTCAAAATCGTGATCGCGATTAAAATTCGATTAATTGTGCAGCCTTAGTATGTAGATTATTCAACTACAAACTGTAAAAGTATAACATATATACTCAAACTGTTTACATACTGTATGTTTACTTTGGAGGCCAGCAAAAGATAATAGGTTAATTTGTTATTTATAAACAACAAGATTTTTTTATATTCAAAAAACATCATTTACATAACAAAATTATGTAAATTGAGGAGCTGCGTGGTTAGTTGAAGTGCAAATTAAAGGAGAATTCCGGCCAATTTTGTACATTCATCTAGATTGCTATAAATATGAGAGTATTGTTGAGTCGGTGATGGCTATCTGGAGTTGCTGCAGTTATGTCTACAAGCTTTCACTCAGCTGAAACGGCAGTTGTCAGGGCAGGTTTTAGAGTACCTTTGTGCCTCCTAACAGACACAAAATGCAATTAAAATGTCTGTGAACATGAACAGGGCCCTTACGTGACAAGAATATGCGTTTTCAAGTCAGACATTGTTTAAAATCACCTACCCTGTCTCGATCCGGCCGGTAGCTAGCTTGCCTTGCTAGCTGCTGCCCTGATGACATGGCATGGCAGAGATGGTCTTGCTAGCCTTAGATCATCTTATCTAACTTTTCCTTGGTCTTTTCATTAATGTTTACATTGTTTTTAGTCTTGTTAGAATTTACACTTAACTGAGATAATCTGAAACAGCATTGTGCACGGTTTTTGTGCGACTGTGAGCCAGGATCATTTGGAAATAGTAACAAAATGAGAACCAAAGCTGGAAATGTGATAGTTTGCATGAGGTAATGGCAAGATTGGAAGTATTTTACTGTGAAGCAGCTGCAAATATGAGATAAACAATTAGAGGTGTAGTTAAATAAGAGAACTACTTATTTTACATTTACACCAACCAAAGTAGATCTAGTTCCAGATTAAGGTTTTAGGTGGTGGACCTGTTTGCATCATTGAAAGAGAATAATGGTGACAAGTTGTAGCACAGGAGAGTGGATCTGAAAACAGTAATGTCTTGAAGCCTGGATCCTTTTATGAATCAGACTTGAAGACCTGCCCTGCAGCTGTGATTGGGCAGTTTATTATTCATATTTACCTCTGACATGAACAACCTTTGTCATAGATATAATCAAGAGTAAGTTTGCTTCCAAATGAAATTTGCTCCAGCCAGTACATCCCCAGACTGGACGCTGAAATCGTATTACTCTTTTTCCTCCCTGTAAAAATTCCCTCAAAACATTCGTTTTATATCACCCTATTTGTCTGCACGAGTGAATGTGTGCTTTTGCAGTGTTTACCTAGAAACTATAAACATTGCAAGCTATCTCTGCTGTTTCTATTGTGGGTTCTTCACAAGAATAGAAAACCTGGCCAGCTGGTCTCTGTGATGACAGTTTCTCACCTTATTAGGACGTTTTATTTTAAAGGCGGAGGCTAGAATTACAGTTAGGTTGAGTTTAAGGTTTCATAAGCAGGTTTAGTGTTGGGTTGAGGTTAGAAGAAGGTTTGGCTAAAGTACAGTCTATGACGATCATAGTAGTTTGGCTCCAGGGAGTAAATTTAAGTCAATACAATATCATTGTGTGTGTGTGTGTGTGTGTGTGTGTGTGTGTGCGTGCGTGCGCCTGGAGGTGTCGTGGAGAAATGGGCTTGACAGCTCCCATGGTTCCCAGCTTTGGTTCCAGCAGCTCCTGTCAGCCTTCCTATCTCTATGGACTGTTGCCACGGACAGGTGTTCGAGTTAGTGTGTGTGTGTGTGTGTGTGTGTGTGTGTGCAGACACGTGTGTATAACAGTGTGTATGTGTTTACAAGTGTGTCTGTGTGGGCAGATTTGTGTTGCTGTCAGTATTCCAATGGACAGCCACAACTGTGTATGTGTTTTATAAGATGTTTTATTTTTCAGTGGCTACAACTGGTGTGTGTGTGTGTGTGTGTGTATTCCCTTGAGAGATTGGGATGGGAGGTGAGGCAGCTGTGTTTGGGACACAGACCTTTTAATTAGAACGGTATCAAGCACCCCTCCGTGTGTAATGAGACCTCATTAATAGGCAGTAGAGGTTTGTGTGTGTGTGTGTGTGTGTGTGTGTGTGTGTGTGTGTGTGTGTGTGTATGTGCGCATGTGTCCTCTTTACTCATAGCCACTCTCAGTTTTTGTGAAGTTTGTGCTTATAAGGTTTGTTGTGACACTACAATGCTTGAATGAATTTACTACTTAAGTTTGAAGGTCACTGCAATTTCAGTGTAAACAGCTACGCCTATTTTAGTTTGTTTTATTGCAGGCAACATATGTGTATCTATCTTTTTTTAGAGAGGTGGAAAGTTGCAAGGATCACAGACACAGGGTCATTGTTACTGTATGAAAAGCAGAGAGGGCTATAGGATCTTAGAATATATATATATCACTCGCACTCACACTTGGCTGAGCCCCCAAATGGGACAGTGGCTTCGGCAAATTCCAGGAACAACATCTGAGCTCTCTGTCCGAAAGAGCTTCTGGTAGAGGACCTGAGCTTGGAAGAAGGGAATAGACTGCCCAGTATGTGGCGAGTGGGATTTTTTTATCTATATACAGTATATATATATATATATATATATATATATATATATATATCAAAACCTTTTCAAATGCAGCGCCGCCTACCAGGGATGCTTTGGGGACGCGGTTGAAGAAAGTCGCTCGACCTCACCCATTGGAATAAAGTGGAGTGTGGTGCGGTGACAAATGGATCAGCACTGAAACAAACATGGTAGTAGTAAGAGTAAGTCCATTACTGAATAGGGAATAAAAATGAAGTAACTACTGAATAGAAGTGGGAGATTACTAAAACACAAGGTGACTCAAATAAAACAAATTTGAATCTCAAACTGACAGACACAAAAAACCCTTTCAAACAGTTTAAAATTGTACAAGTTCCCAGTGTAGCGAGTATGGATTATTTCTAGCACATATTGTTTTTCAATCCTGCAAAAAACAACAAAAAAACAATAAGATGTTTTTTTTTGTTGGTTTTATGCAGGTAAGCAGACTAAAATGGCACAGTGCTGCTCAGCAATTTCCTTTTGATGTTGTTTGCAGCGTCTGTCATTACTTTTGCTCCTGTGGTAGGTATCATCTTTTTCTAATGTTTTTCATTGCTGATATTCATCATGTGTTGGTGCTGTAAATCCACAGTGCTGTTGCTGCTGTGGCTTTTGCATGTTTTATGTTGCTCTTACAGTAGCTGCAGATGTTTTCTGTAATGGTTTTTAGTCTTTTGAACATGAATTTGTCCGTGTTACTAGTGTCATTTGTTGGCCAAAGTTATATTGACATTGTAACTGTAGTTATGTTTGTGACTATAATTGTTGGTATTATCATACTCTGCCTCTACAGTAGAGCAGCAGAATGTGTTCCTGTGCTCCAGTTCCTCTTGCCCTGACTGCAGGGCTTTTTCTTATTGATCGGCTCTATTGATTGACTCACACAGAGATAAAGCCACTGACAGGCTGTAAGTTGGGACATTCTGTGATTTTGTGATGCTTGTAGTGCTGAATGAAATTACTTGTTTAAAAGCATTTGAAGAGACACACAGACTGCAGAGACACACATAGTGCACATATCCAAAGACATAGGCCTACTCACATGCGCACACACTAGGGTAGACAAACACATACATATTATGTTGTAGTTCTGTCTGGAGGCTACTATGCTTCCAGTATTTTAACACAGCAGCTATTTTTATGTTGATTGCCAAATGGAAACATGGTGATGATTGTTCTGATCACATGGACACTGAACTATTGACTGAGTATTGACTCTCTATTCTCTTCATCAACGCATTTGTGTGCCATTGTCTCCATCTATCCATTTTCTCACTTCTCTGTCCCAATGTTCCACCTCTCCACTCTACGAAAACCGCCAGACAGAGACAGAGAGACAGGTGTGACAGAGAAAGGAAGTGCTGCTGAGATGGCTTGCTAGATGAAGGGCAGGTGTTTTACTTAAATTACTTTTAAAAAATGTGGATAGATTTTGTGAAGAGACAATGTGTGATCCAAATGTTAGAAAAAAGGTTAGACTAAACCTCAAAATACCAAGAACTACCCCTGAAGAAAATTAAATATCAAGTGAAGTTTAGAAAGGTAAATGTCCTCCCGTTTTGTAACACATTAGTATTGCACTGGCTTCAGTTATTGTATTAAAGGTATACAGTACTTCTTTTAATTTTGCAATTGTAATAAACCTAGGTTTTGATGCTTTTGAGTTCCTAAAACCTTCCTATTATTACTAGCCCTCCAGACTAGTGGTTTGGAGTCCTGTTCGTCAGCCCTCAGACTTGTGCTGGTTTTCATTCTCATTTATTACAGGCTCATTTTTACCTGGGACACCAGGAGATTGCAGTAAACTGCTTGAATAGAAAATCAGGAGTGTGCTTCCTCCTGCTTTCTCTACTGCTTGGACTGGATATAGCAGGTCCAAATCTCAAAGATATTCAATGTACAGTGATAAATAAAAGATAAATGTGGCAAATCCTCACATTTCAGAAGCTCCAACCAGAGAATGATTTTGTCCTTAAAAAAAATAACAAAACAATAAGTTTGTATTTTATAACAGGGTTTAGCCAACAGATACTGCAGGTTAAGCCACGGGCCAAAATATAACAAAAAAATAAATAAAAGTCATTAAAACAATCAGCTGATACAATGGCTAAAATATATCTTAAAAAATAAGACATTCATTAAAATGTTAAAATGAGAATGAAAAATAAATCATGACAAATAGCCTTGAAAAGGAATTTTAAAGAGAAAACAGACTAAGCACATCTAAGATCCTCAGGCATGGAGGTCCACAGCCTGACCACATAAACATGGTCACCAAAAGTCCCCTATAAAGTAATGAATAATTAAAAGATAAATAAAAATAGATAATGAAAACACAACATTTTAATAGGTAATAGGTAGAAATACTGTATGTTGTACATGCAAAATATGCAGAATAGCATAATATGTTTAGGTGGAAAACAACATGGAAGTAATGAGCTACAGAGCGGAGGTCACATACAGTCTGTACATCCGTGAGTCACACTGCGGGGAAACTAAAAGACATCAAGGAGTCCTCTCAGAGAAAGTGGTGGTTTTAAAACCACCAGCTTTTTGGGATGGACATTATGTAAACTCTAAAGCAACTATGTATACCACACTGTCACAAAGTGCTCTTGACAGTCATTTCCTCAACAAGTTCCACATACAGATGGACAGAAATGTTAAGTGCTTCTACCAGAGGCTTTTAAATTATACATTAGAGTAGTATAAATCAAGTTGCATTAATTAAACTGTGGCAGAGGTTTGATGCATTAACTTTAAGCACAGGATTTGTGAGAATATAATCTTTTTCACATATAGTCAGTTTGAGCATAACAAAATACTTCCTGTCTAAGAACGACATAATGACGTAAAGGAAAAATACATGGCAACCGTTTACTGTGAGCAACAATAGGCCTAGGTTATATTCATAATAATTATATAGGGAATTTGTATGGAGGGCGTTAACCCCCACAGTATGTGGTGATACATAATATGAATGGCTCATTTGAATGGTCAATTGTTATTTAATTTTGGGTTTTTGTCTGATTATCCCAGTTGGCAATGCAGCTTTTGTTAAAGCTAATAATAGCTCACATTTGGTAAAAATGTTTTTACCTTCTGCATGTCTCCTCAGATAACCAGTATATGGTGGATGTACAACCCATTTTACCAATTCAAGAAGTGACTTTGGAGTGAGTTTTGAATATATTTAGGGTTAACATGTAATGTAAGATTGGAGAGTGCCTTTGTTTGTTTGACCTATTGTGTCACATTTTAGTACACATGCATGCAACACACCCTAAACTGCTCCCAGACAAACACACAAAGGTTGCCCTTGACCCTAGCTGGTTTTCCCTGAGGAACACCCATGTACTCTAAAAAGAAATTGGACACAGATAAAAGCAGGCTCACACACACACAGGCACAAACGCACACCCGCACACACAACCACATTCAGTATGAAACTGTTTGAAAGTCTTTGGGACAGGATCAAATTAATTTGCATTCAGACATCATTTTCTCAGTGTGATTGGGTATTAAAGCAGCAGCCCTGGGATATGCTAATTACATGCTAAGGAGCCATCCCACTGACAATTTCTGTCTACGGAACTCTTATAACCTCTAAATGATAACACACAGGCCAGACACCACCAGAGACGGTTTAGAACCGAGACGCCCCAACTTAGAGTAGTTAACTGTATCTGTGTCACATGGGCTCTGCCACGGCCACGTCTCTTTAGGAGACTAGCGGCAGGTCCTGAGAGTATTTGTTCCAACGGGAGACATAGATCAGATAGAAAGATAGATAGATCTATTGATCTCACATACAGCTATAAATTGTTGTACAGATTTATGGAATGTGGCATGAATCATTTTATGTAGAGGCCTGTGTAACATTGAAGCTGTTGGAGCCTTTTAGAGAAGGTGCTCCGCTGTTGGATAAGTGTGGAGAGGGTGGTCAGGATTATCCATGATGGATAACAGTTTGTGCAACAGATTATGACTGATTCTTTTGCCCTATAGTCACCGAAGTAAATATTGGACTGATTCTTCACAAGCCATATACAGTATCTCCTGAACTTTCTGACACTATAAAATCACATCTGACACATCAGGAGAAAATTAACTGTCTTGTGTTTCTGTCTCGAGACCAAACTCTCGCAAGATCTGGCAACACAGATAAGCTAACGTTTGTGAACGCCCTAACAAAACTGATCTCTGTGATGCTAAATATGTCTTTTAGCTGTGTAAATAACTTATGTTAGCGAATGAAAATATGAATAAATTATACAAATATTGCTTTTCTTACCATTGGCGTTGCTTGAAATACACTATCTTTAGTATAGAGGATCTTTGACACCACTAAACAACCACACACAGACACGCTATTCTGCGGTGTGAATCTGAAGTTCTTAATTAGAGTTCATGCTCATTTTGCTTCCCTGCAGTCAAGACAAATATAAGTCTTGGTGTGTGTGTGTGTGTGCATGTGTGCGTGTATTCACATATTCAATGACCCCAACTTGTCACCTTTCACACCTTTATACACACACACACCACACACACACACGCCACAGTAATAATTGCCCAGAGGCTCTTTCTGTCTCTCTCTTTTTGTCTCCTATTCCACCACTATCTTTAAAAGAAATTCCCTTTCAAGTCTACTCGAGCAAAAAATGAACAATTTTTACAGCCAGCAGGGTGTCTAGCAGGGTTGTATGTGCTGTTTGTACATGCATGTATTCATGCATGTCTGCACGAACATACTGCAAATATACATCCATGTGCACACAGCTGTACATGAGCGGGTTATAAGAAATACCAGACATTTTGTAAAGAAGTCTGTGTGCAGTTCATTTAGATGTGATTTAGTTGTGTGCAACATCTGTGAATATTTGTTTACACACTGTTGTGATGCTGAATGTATGCTTCTGCCCACATTCTAGTTTGTTTTCCCTCACATGGAGCTGATAGGTGTATATGTGTGTTGTAGTTTTGGCAATGTCTCTAAATGCAGCCCATTCTCAACATCCATATGTTTGTGTATATTTCATATCTCTAACCTCTGGGTTCTTTGATGGGCCCTTTGCCCCTTTTCAAAGTCTTCTCTGAGAAGCTTCCTCACAGTGGAGTGGATTGATGTCTAAGAGGGCCCACACTTGCTTTCATCTCTTTTGTCTTTTTCCCTCTCATCTCTCTCATAATCTGTTTTTTTACCTTCTCTTTTTCATCTGCATTAGTCTGTTAACTCTTCTCTTTTCCTCTCTCTTCTTTACTGTATGCCTCTTGCATCCTCGTCTTTTTGTGTTTGTGTGTGTCTTAGCGTCGCCTGTTTTGTCTGCAGTGAGATTGCATTGGCGTAGAGCTCGACGTGTCTGTAACAAGGCAGTCTGGGAAGCTACTTTGATGTTACCGACAATTTGGTAGCCAGTAATAAGAAGGTGGATTTAGTTTTGATTGGAACTGGCCTTCTTTGACTCATAGCTCTGCCTCATGTTTGTTGATAGTGTTGGTGCTGTGTTGACTCCTTATTTTCTTCTACCCAGTTTATCACACCACTTGCTTGATGCAAATCTGATTGGTAGGCTGGCTGTCAGAATGTGTCTGTTTTCTAGGCTGCAGTGGAAGTAAGAAACTTAAAGATTTCAAGACAAGTTGCTTGCTGTAATCAAACCTCATACTCTCAGTTTTTCAAGAGAAGCTGCACTTAATGAAACAAAGCAAACAAATTCAGAAGTTGGTATTGACGAGATGCTTTCTTACTTTCTTACTCATACTCATCTCTATGCATGTCTTGGAGACCACAGTCAGGTTATATCCGTCATTGTGAGTAAGACATCATCATAATTTGTTAATTTGTCTGAGTTGACACATTTATCAAATGAAATTTACTACAACAGCAAACCCATTGGCTACTAAATTTAACAATAAAATCCACTGTAATTGCCACTGCAATGAAAACATATGAATCTCAGCCTTCAGAAATAAGTTGTGGTTGTCCACTGCAATACTGATTCTGTTGTAGATAGACACAGAGCAGATATGTTAAGATGCTTTTTAATTCAGAACATCAAAATTCAACATGTCCGTTCCACCTCCATCTCTATTATTTTTTTCTCCTGCTCTTCTTTTCTCTCACCTCCTCTGTTTCTTTGTTCTTAATCTCATTCCTTGTTAACAGCATGTTACGCCTCTTCTTTTAGTCTCAACTTTGAAAAATGTGCCAATTTCTTACTTTTGTGAATGTGGGGGATGAAAGTTATTATTTAACTGATTTTAACCATATTATTTTCGGTCCCTGTATCCACATTTTGTTTTCTCCCACCAGAGGATTGCAGTTTACATTACAGGTACATGACACAATGAGATTAGAGCAGGGGTGACCAAACTTGTCAGCAGCCGGTAGCTGCCACATGGAGAAAAGCCACAAGCTTTTTGATATAAGAGACTTCTTGAGCCCAATTCATGCTTCTGCGTTAAATCGACGTTGCGTGTACATACGTGTAGAAATAGGCCCTACAACATAGCCTGATGTAAATTACATTTCCTTCTACTCATTTCTGGGTTTCCTTCTCAATAAACAACATGAAATTAAGGAGAGGGTTAACTTCTCCTGCATCCCCCCCTCCACACACACACAGACTCCCCATGGCCAGAAAGCACAGTGGACACACTTTTTCTCCCATTCTACCACACTAGAGTCCATAGACGCACCAAAGCTAATCCCTGGCACTCTCTTGCTCTACCACACACTCCCCACGCACACACACACATGCTGGCCCTGCTATTCTCTTAAAGAGATACACTAGAATGACACAGACACCAGCGCGCAAATATAAACCTCAGGCCACTTACGTAGACTACGGCGAAAACTCTGCGTAGAGCCCCCGCAGAAGCATAAATCCCGCTTTACTGAGTAAGATTTGTGCTGTTCGTTTGAATCTGCAGTAAGATGATTTTATCACTATTAAATATCATTCCTAATGGGAACACTAACATTGGGCTTTAGATTGAAAAATTGCTGTCTGGTCAGGTGGAAGTCTTGTAATGGTGATTGTAAGTAAATCACAGAGTTAACCATCTGTTATCTTGGACCTCAGTCTGCCCATGATCATTGTTGTTAGAGAAAATGTTTGCCCAAATATGTAGAGCCAAATAAACTGAGAATCCTTTTGGTAAGGTGCCTCAACTAGGAAAAATCTGGGCTTTTCCATATCCCAGTAGAGGTCTGCAGCGAGAGGTATCAACTTTAGTGAGTATCATCACATTGCATTTCAATGAGCTGTTCTCCTCTACTCCTTCCACATCAATGGAGAAAGGATTTGAGATCAGGTGAATGTCCTTTTCAAAGACTTGAAATCTTGATAGCGCTGGTTCAATTCAGAGATGTGAACACAGTCCCGTTTTTTTGCCCATTTTCACAGAAATGTTGCCGTTTTTGGAAACTAGAGATCATTTCCGGAAGAGGGAAAGTTGCAGAATTGCCGCCACTGAATGTTGAAGCATGCTTTTGTTCTTCATGTTTAGATGGCTCGTAAGATCAACTAAAGAACAAAGCTGTGACCTTTTTCTTTTTAAAAAACAGAATCCAAAATTTATTACATCACCCACCTGGCCGGTTCTGGTGCTTCCTGTGACTGATATACCCATATATAATTTGGCATTCCAGGCTTATAGTATGCTTTAGGTAATAGATATTAAGAGAAAAAGTGTAAGAAATTGCAAATTAAATGCTTATTATCAGCCTGAGTACTTAAAGTGACTAAACAAACAATTGGTTAATCTGTTGCATGTTTATGATGCAATTTATACTTTTAGAAATCAGATTTCCACCCTGATTTTTGTTTTACAGAAAAATATAGTACATTCCAATAATTAGCTATAATTTCAAATGTGAAGTTCGGTTGAATGTTTTTATTATGTATAAAGCCCTTTTGTTCATATTTAATA
Source organism: Etheostoma perlongum (assembly GCA_026937815.1). Taxonomy (NCBI): domain Eukaryota; kingdom Metazoa; phylum Chordata; class Actinopteri; order Perciformes; family Percidae; genus Etheostoma; species Etheostoma perlongum. The sequence continues at coordinate 18,626,895 of CM049373.1, forward strand.
TATATACACACACACACACACACACACACACACACACACACACACACACAGACACCTACACACACACACACTGGAACATATGAGAATACACTTCCTCATATGCTTTTTCCTGCTGGTCTGGCCATTCTGATACATAATACATTACAACTGAGACCAAGTGGGCCTCCTCCCGCTCCTCCCCATCACACTTTTTCCTTCTTCTCCCTTGCCGACTTTCACTGCGTGATGATGTTGTTCTCTCATCCTCCCCCCCTCAGCAACTGTCTCTCACCATCTTTTTCTCTCCATCTTGTTATGTGTTCGTGTATTGTTAGGTCCTCGCAGTAATTTATTCATAGAGGTATGCTAGCTGGGTTTTTTTTTAAATGGAAAGATGGATGGTGGACTACAGGGAGCTGATAGAGAGGTACAGCGGGACAAGAAAATAGTAGGCCAAAACAAACAGGGACTAAAAAGAATAAAATGTCCATGCTAAATGGAAGGAGGACGTAATTTAATATCGGCTACTGACGTACAACCAAATCGTGCAGATTTTATGAATAAAATAGACATACCTGAGAGACAATTCGGTGATGTTTTTAAATCATTTACAATCCCGTTATTGTCTCCATCTATGGAAAACCCAACCGAGTGTGACTTGGACTTCGTCCGTCGTCTTACCCTTTCTCTTTTAGCTTTTAGTTGTTTAGTTTTCTTCATTTAATTTCCTTATTTTCTGTGATGGCCCTGCCCCAGTATCAGCCATAACTACAGCAGATAACTTCTAAGATGAAATTAAAATACAATTAGGCCTATATAAAGAAATCTCCTGCCACCCTTTACCTGCTTGGATACAAAAACACAGGCTTTTCCGGTGTTCAGCCGAAATTTGTGCACTGTCAGATTGTGTGCTCTGTAGCGCCGTCTACCTGCCGCAAATCATTCTGTGACTTCGGGGGGAAAATCAAACCCGTCAGAGGCGTTAATAAAAACTATATACAAATAGCCTTCCTTTCACTGTTAGTTTCGTTTGCTGTTACAGGTTATTTATGATCATCAGATGGATGAAACACACTTTCAGAAACATTTAGAAGGTACATATAGTTACTTTAAATTGTTGTTTTTGTTGTTCCTGGGAGGTAATGAGAGAACAGTCACCTATATTACCTGCAGTATACCTTCTGAATGTTATTTTTTCTCTGTTAATACTTGTTTAAGGGTTGGCTGGAAAGATTTTTTTAGATGGTGTTTCATAAAGTAGAAGTACTTTTGTTATGGTTACCAACACTTTATTATACTGTACCTTGTGCATTTATTTATAACAATAGTCAAACAGTTCACAGGAGCTGTATTTTTGAGGTGTGTTGATACACAATTGTAAACGAGACCTGGGAGCCAATCAGAAACTAGTATTTTCCACAGTGATGGTATATTGACTCTTAATAGCTGCAGTTATACAATAGATATGATGTATGAAAGGGTGGTGTTAGGTCGACCATTACAGTAGATTGTCCAATAACCCACCAGTTTACCCAGTGAGCTGCCAAATTGTTTCCTGTGTGTGTGTGTGTGTGTGTGTGTGTGTGTGTGTGGGATGGCCCTGTTGATCTTGTGAAGTCAGCTGCGAGGTGTGTCTTCCATCAGCTTCCCAGCAGGAAGGATACATAGACCCATTAGAGAAAAAAGAGAGAAACTTAATTGACAGACAACAGGACATCAGAATCGACACACACAGTGGTTTCCATCCTGAACCAGTTACCCATCCATATGGTACAAGTTCTGTAGATATTATCTTTGTAAACACAAATGTTTTGATATGGAGTGTTGAGGTAGTAGTGGTTTTATTGTTATATATTATTATATAAAGGTTGTTTTATTGTTGCACAACCATTTCATCTTATAACTAGGTGATCCATATAATCAGGTTCAATTCTAGTTCTCGTTCTATTCTGACCTTGAAATACAGCAGCTGACAAACTAGAAAATTCCACAGATATTTTAACAGTGTGCCTACTACTTGGTGCACATCCTAATAACAATAAAACTAAAAAATAATAAAAGTGTTACGTGTCTTAACCCTTTTAAAACTTATTTAAGACCTTTTTTGTGATTTTGTAAAAACCGCGCAGCAAATGTACGTGTTGGCAATGCTCCGGGACTAGTAGCTGGACAAAAAAAAGGGGTGGGCATGAGAAACAATAGTCATTGTGCCGATTGCTGCTATTGCAGCACAAGATTAGTTACTGTAAGTAAATTTTATGGAACTTTTAATCATGCCACATGATCTTTTTTTCAACAACTCAACCATTTCTTGTCACCAAACAACAGCTTTGATACTTTTCAGTCGGGTTTCCGACCACACAACAGCACTGAGACGGCTCTTGTCAAAGTCTTTAATGACATCCCCCTTAACACAGATAATGGAAAAATTTCAGTCTTAGTGTTACTTGAACTCAGTGCTGCATTTGACAAAGTTGGCCATGACATATTACTAGACCGATTGGAACACTGGGTTGGCCTTTCTGGCTCAGTACTAAACTGGTTTGAATCCTACTTACAGAATAGGGATTACTTTGTGTCAATAGGTAATTATACATCTGAGCATACAAATATGATGTGCGGAGTTCCCCAAGGCTCCATTCTGGGGCCTCTTCTGTTTAACTTCTACATGCTTCCACTAGCTCAGATTATGGAAAACGACAAAATGAGTTACCATAGTTATGCGGACGACACACACATTTACATAACATTATTGCCAGGGGACTATAGTCCAATACAAAAACTGACTAAGTGTATTGAACAAATTAAAGGCTGGATGTGCCAGAACCTTCTGAAATTAAATGAAGGAAAAACTGAGGTGGTTGTTCTTGGAGCAAAAGAGAAACAATTAAAAGTCTGTGCTCAGCTTCAAACAGCAATGTTAAAAACAACAGACAAAGCCAGAAATCTTGGTGTAGTCATGGACTCTGACCTGAATTTTAACAGCCACATTAAGACAATTACAAAGTTAGCCAGTTACAAAGTTATTATCACTTTAAGAATATATCAAGGGTTAAAAGACTTATGTGTCAACAGGATTTGGAAAAACTTGTCCATGCTTTCATCTTCATTAGACTTGACTACAGTGTGAGTGTAACAGTGTCTTTACAGGTCTCCCTAAAAAATCAATCAGACAGCTGCAGCTGATTCAGAATGCTGCTGCTTGGGTCCTCACTAAGACCAAGAAAGTGGATCACATCACTCCAGTTCTGAAGTCTTTACACTGGCTTCCTGTGCCTCAAAGAATTGATTTCAAAAATACTTTTGCTAGTTTATAAATCACTCAATGGTTTAGGGCCAACATACTGTACATTTCTGATCTTCTACTACACTATGAACCACCCAGACCTCTCAGGTCATCTAGGACAGGTCTGCTTTCTGTCCCCTGAGTCAGAACCAAACAGGGGGAAGCATCGTTCAGTTTCTATGCTCCTCGTATCTGGAACAAACTCCCAGAAAACTGCAGATCCACTGCTACTCTCAGTTATTTTAAATCAAGGCTGAAGACCTTTCTTTTTGATGTTGCCTTTCTCTAACATTTAATTTCTTATACTGCACTGTAACTTTTATTTTTGTGTTTTATCTGTTTTTATTTTTAACTGTTTATTCTTGTGTTTTATCTGTTTCTATTTTTTAAACTGATTTTGTGTAAAGCACTTTGAATTGGCCTGTTGCTGAAATGTGCTATACAAATAAAGCTGCCTTGCCTTGCCTTGACTCCATCAGCAGATGATGCCATCCATCCATCCATCCATACATCCATCCATCCATCCATACATCCATTCATACATCCATACATCGTCATCTGCTTATCCGGGGTTGGATCATGCGGGCAGCAGATCCAGCAGGGGACCCCAAACTTTGCGTTTCTGAGCCACATTAACCAGCGCCAACTGGGGGATCCCAAGGCGTTCCCAGGCCAGGTTGGAGATATAATCCCTCCATCTAGTCCTAGGTCATCCCCAAGGCCTCCTCCCAGCTGGACGTGCCTGGAACACCTCCCTAGGGGGGCAACCAAGGGGCATCCTCACAAGATGCCATATCATATCGTAGAGCGGAAACAAGTAGATGAGAAGTTAATTGATTAATAATTTAAGTACAATTTTAAGCAAAAAAAACATAAACATAAACCTAATAAAAAACATATTGATAATTTTAAGCTTCTTAAATGTAAAGATTTGTTTGTTTTTCTTGTCCTAGCTCACAGTAAAAATATTTTGGTTTGTAGACTTAGACTTAGGCTGTGTCTCAAATCGCGCACTTACAGAAGTACACTTCGTGCACTACGTACTGTCTTGCATAGTGCGTAAATTTCAACAGAGGAGTGTTGTCTCAAATCGCGCACTGCCATGTGCACTTACCGGAAATGACGATCACATTTCATCCCTTCTTCTTCTGTACAATTGGGAATTTCACCAAGGGGGGGGAGAGCATTCCAGTCTGCTATTGTTTTTCGTGAAAAATAAATCCTGCTTTGTTTTTGATATTTTAACAAAATAAATGTGATTTTGTTTTTATTTGCTCCGTTTCACGACAGGATGACGACTGCGACGCCACCGTCATGCCCCCCCCCCATTAGCTGAAAACTATACACTGTATTGTAATATTCCTTCTTGTTACTGCACTCTTTTAAACTAATTATACCTATTCTTTGCAGTCCACTCTTTTATGTATATGCTTATGTTTCTGCTCTAAAGATAAGTAACGTTAATATATTACTGTTCATTTTAATGCTCAACGGTTTCATGAGGAAATCTGTGTGGCCCAGAGATAAGACTGTTGTTGTGAAGCATTTCCCTTACAACTTACCTAATAGACAAAGCATCATTACATATTTTATATAAGTTGTATTTTTGTTCTAAATTTTCTTCATACATGACAATACAGTAGTGAAAGCAGGAGGAACAGAATTGACATTTAAATAGATCCCATTCCTCTATTCGTATATGCAACATTATATGCTTGCAACAGTTATGCAACGTGTAATACAAAAGATAACAAAGTCCCTGAAGAGATGGGTTATACAGGATATTCATCAGGTGGAGGCAGTAACAGCGGATACGTTTTAACATTACGCTACTGTTAACGTTACCGGCAGACAATCAGTTGATTGCTATTTTGCTGTACTGCAACTTGTTAAGATCACACATCTAACACTAAAATCTTCTACAGCGGGACGATAGTTTAACACAAACAACAATATACTACAACACATGTAACGTTAGCTTAGAACTTATTTGCCAATATGGTTAAACTGCCGTTGTTAGCTAGCTAAGGTTGGCTTGCTAGCACGTCAAATTATGGTACTACTAAAGGTTATAATTCGTGGTACAAAAATCATTACCGACTGTAAAATTAGCCAAATATACATATACAGGTGGCTTATATGTTATAAGTATAGCAAAAAGACTCACGTTCAACTTTGTATTGCTCCATTGGTCTCGCTCTTTGGTCTTCGGCCGCCATTATCAAAAGTTTTTCCAACTCTTGTTAGCTCCGCCCCTTCCGCTATGCAGCCAAGATGGCGACCGTTGAGTGTGGAAAGTGTCCATCGATCTACACTCAATTTTCTGGACGTTTTGAGTGCAAAATCCGGGTACTTAAGTTCACTTCGTTTGACCGCACTTTGACAATGTAAACGCACTGTACTCAATGTACTCAAATAGTTAGTATTTAGTACAGAAGTGCGCGATTTGAGACCTCCTCCTCCCCCCCTAGTGAGGAGTTGTATAGTCTGATGGCATGAGGGACAAAGGAGTCCTTGAGTCTGTTGGTCCGGCATTTGGGAAGGAGCAGCCTTCCACTGAACCGGCTCCTCTGGGTGCTGATGACGGTGTGCAGGGGGTGGCTGGCATTTTCAGTAATGTCCAGCAGTTTGTCCAATGTCCTCTTCTCTGCCACCGTCACCAGTGAGTGCAGCTTCATGCCGACGTAGTTACATGTTTCTTGGAAAAGGCTTACTTTTCAGTATTTCCTGATGTTTTTTTAAACCAAAAATGGATTGAAAAAATAATTGCTATATTAATTAATAACAAAAATAATAATTTGTTGCTGCTGTATGGTAGATGTTTAAACCTTCGAACCTAGATCAGTTTGTAATAATTCTAATATGACCACTATGGGGAAGCGGAAACAAGGTGATATAGTGAGTAAGCAAAGAGTTGCCTATTAACACATGCTGAAGTTACGAAGCAACATTAAGATAAAACACACAAAAAAAACTCTGTAAAGCTGAGTGGAGCTTCAGATTCAGGGGATAGTTCTCTGTAGGTTAATTTATATGAGCAATTTCTTCGTGCACAGGAGAAAATGAAAAATGTAACATCTACAATTCCATGGAAACTGGCCTGAACTCAATGTTCACTGGCGGATCATGTCACCGCCAAATTCAAATGCATATACATTCTGTGCATACATAATCATCATGCTAAAACAAATGGTTTAGTTTACTTTATTTTATAATTCTCTAATACTGCCCCGGGGTATATACAGTAAACTATAAACCTCAATGTGAGTGCTTAGACTAAGCTATACTAGCTATACTGAGACATGTAACTGACTCAAAATATGTCTACATACGCCATGACCTTGTGTGTCTTGCTGCTTTGCTTTACAGCACTGCCTGATAGCTGACAATGAAAAAGCAGCATTGTAAATATTATATGAAATGTAGTTATCAGTGAATTTTAATTCATGACTGATGTTAGGATTTCCTGATGTCAACCCTGATTTATGATGCCCTCTCTGTCTCCCTCCCTCCTCTCTCTTTACTCCCTCTCTCTGTCCATGACAGCTATTAATAATGAATGGCTCTGACTGTGTAAAATGCCAGTCCCTTGCATATCAGTGAACAGTCCATTTTAGAACGCTAATGTTGACAAATGACTGAGAGTTTAAGGCATTTGAGCACACTATTAACCTCTAAAATGTCATTGTGTGTGTGTGTGGGTGTGTGTGCTTGTCTATAAAGTGTTATAAAGGGCTTTGTGAACCTCTATGAACCTTCATTGACCTTCATTATATTTTAGTCTTGACATTAGTCGTTTTTCTTCAAATGCCGTCACGTCACAGCAAAATGCCAGATGCTTTACCACCTGTGCATATGCTAATGCTAAACGGCATGCGCAGACAGTTTCTCTCTCTCTCTCTCTCTCTGTCTCTCTCTCACACACACACACACACACTGTGCCCTTGAGCCAGTTTTGTCTTTTGTTGTTGTAAATTAATACTACAGTGTTAAAGAGATGAAGCTAAACTGGACTAATTAAATTGCACCAATGTTCAAGATCGTGTTTTCTGTGTGTGTAAGTGAGTCAGAGACAGAGAGAGAGAGAGGATGGTGAGAAAAAAGAGAGAGAGAGAGAGTCCACAGGTTTCTGAGCTGCATAATTACCTTCCCATGGAAAATCATGTTAGCACTGTGAGGGGTACTGGATTAAATGTCAGCATATCCGCTCGAATAATCAGCACGGTTATGCATGGAAATAGGTGTGCAGATCCATGTGGATGTGTTTTGTGTGGATGTGTGCGTGTGGAAAAAGCTTCTGTGTGTGAATGTGCGTGTGTGCTTATGGATGCACTCCCTCAATTCCGCTAGCCCTCATCTTACAATTCTTTGTTCTCCTGTGTGTGTGTGTGTGGGTGTGTGTATTAGATCATTGTGTGGGTGTTATCTACCTTGTTTCTATCATTCTGCAGTTCCTTATTAAACTTTCTTGGGGCCTCGTTCTTTTCCTCCCTCCCCTGATGATCTCTTTCTCTCCTCTCTTGTATTGTCTCTTTTTTTCTACACCTGTTCATTCTTCCTTTTCTCTCCTCTTTGTTTCTCATTTCTTTATTTGATTCTCCTCCTCTCTTTTATATTCTTTTTTTATTCCTCAACTAGTTCATCCTCTTATTTTCTCTCCCTCCCTGCCTGCTTCCTACTGTCTGGCTCTTGCTATCTCATAAGCAAATATTACATAATATCTTTCTATTAAATTGGAGGTCATTATGCTTTTACTAAATAAGTCATCAATGATAATAAGTAAGCCAGAATAATATACAACACAATTTATTCTAAGCGACCATATTGAAATTAGTCTTTTCCAAGCAAAAAAAAAAAATGCAATGCAAAATGCTTGAATGTTGCATAAACGAAAGAAATGAGCAGATCAGGAAAGGAGAGAGAGGAGGGTGGAGGAGACGTGGAGCGCTAACAGAGCTAACGGCTACAGTGCAAACAGCACATTAGTTAATTTCATGGTTACGTCCCACTCACTGTGGCGACCTTACTTCCGCTTAAGAGCAGTGCTCAACGTTAACCGTCCTGATGGGGATGGTGCCGATATCAGCAGGTCTACCAAAACGTCTAGGCCCAGGCAACTTCCTGCCCTGTTGTCCGCCATGTTTATATACGCTATAGTCACGTTTGATAAACTGTGCTTCATTCAGCCCGCCTCAGCTCATCTACGCTCCCACCGGCTCCACCTCCTGATTATAATAGCAACACTCACATGTTTTTTGCGCAACCGCCACAAGAGGGTGCACAGACAGTGGGCCTGCTATTTCAAGAGTAAATGTGAATGCTCCCCTGTGTCACAGTCAATATAATACATCCATGGTCAGAATGCATCGTCAATTTGCATCTGTTAAAAGTGCCGTCAATGCCACTGACAGGCTCCAATTATTACTTGTTTGATAACATTATGAAAAGATCTCTCAACTTTGAATGAAGTGTGTTTTGATGATAAAAATGAAAGTTTATTTACATGGAGTCTGGTGGCCTTGGCAATAGCAATTTTGTGAATGTTTTTATTTTTAAAAAGGGATCTTGCTTTTTAACATAATGGTCACCCTCTGTGGGAATCCTTTGCATAATGTTGTCAGACACTTAGAACAAACACTTTTTAATAGTGAATTAAAGTGCGCAGTTGCCCAACATTGTAGCTTGTTTTGCTGACTGCCGACTGCAGCAATCTTGCAAATATGTTTTGCAAATAATGCAACAACACCTTGTAAAAGCAATCATGCTTATTATAACCATTGCCTGCAGCTTCCATAAACGTAGCTACATTTTAATTACATTTTGTTGTCCTTTCAACTTTATTATCAAAGCACTTATGGCGTATGGCAGAGATAAACTCATAAACATTGGAGAAGGAAGCCCAGGGACAGGATTAAGTTTAGCAGACATTGATAATATCACTGCCTACGGCATCTTTCAACCACACAGCCAACCAAGCGCCACCTGTAAGACAGCGAAGGGAGATCGGAGACTGTTGTGTGATGCCCATTTGGCAGAGACCTGGCTCCTGGATCGGGCTGCTGCACTTGACTGTGGACTGTGTTCCACCCCAACAGAGAACAGGACTCCAGTGGGATGAGGGGAGGCAGACTTTTTATGTTATTTAACGTTACATTGGCAATGGTTAGTGCTCAAATTCAAGTTGATGGGCAATGTTTAGATCTCAAATTTTTTATATAAAGATGCTAGCCATGTCTCCCCAGATACTACTACTACTGTGTTGCGTTGTGCAACAATGACAATAAATTAAACTTGAGCCTGATTTGACAGGTGTATTTTGAAATGAAGATTAATCTGAAAAATACTTGGTCATGGAAAGGGTCTCTTTGATGCAATCAGACATTATCGTGACTTTTACTGGAATAGTTATGCTAAATCCTAGTTTATATAGAGAAAATGTAGCTTTAGCTAGGATGTTATTTTTAGTTGGACAAGTACAGTCTAGCTTCAATTTCAGCTTTTCATTAAGCCTACCTGTCACTATTAGGACTATAAACAGGTAAAAAAGGGAAGGGAAGGCGTTTTGATTACATCACTGCCATGGTTGTTGTTTACTATCAGTTGTAAACAGATTAATTCCTTGTCGTGGGTGGGAATGGCCTATTTTTCATATCTCTGTCATTAATACAAACACTTGAGATCAGTCCAAAATGGCAGCGACTCTGCGACAGCAAGCAGATGTTGTATTGGCGCTCCAATGGAGTGTCGCCTCTTATTATTATAACCTCTTTATCCTGGCGTCAGCTCTGCCAAGATGGCAATGGCAGGATCAGCCCACTTTGAGTTTCATTTTTGCTCTTCAGAAACCAAGGGGGGACGCCACAAACACTGTCCATAGTTTTATAAACAGTCTATGCTCGCCACACACTTTTGGAACAAAACTGTTAAATTTATCAATACATGTTGTTATGTGTGGGAATTGGAAAAATCTTTTAGTGTGTGCAAAGCATAAGTCACACGGCGTGTGGTGCGTTCAAATAATGGCCAATTCAAGCGGCACTGTTGTCTGCTGTTAAAATGACGTCACCAGTGAAACACTACACTGTAGCCAACAGGTGGTAATTTATGTTTCATCATCATTCTGTTTAAAATAGCTTTATTTTTGTCTCATTTATCCAAGAATATGACAAATAGATACATTGGTGTACTTTGTAAACAACATAGCATGAGTTTACATAAGAAAAAAAATGATGGTGAATAATCATATTTCCCATCATTAGTACAGGTACATTGTCAGCCAGTTTGTGTCTTTTTACCTCTCTCAATTTCAGTCAGGTGGAAATATGGCTGTGCATTGTCTGAAATAACTTGTTACTGGTGTCAATTTTCATCATTTTCAACATTTATTTTAAGGGACTTTCATCAGTGGGCACTATTACCATTAATTTGCCTAGATAGTGACTTAACAGACGTTTTTTTAAATGAATATTTTTACATTATTTCTTTAACAAAACAAGACAAACTTCTCAAACAAAATAGTGTTTTGTGTGAAGACAAGCAATACAAGAATTGTGCTTAAATAATATAGCATTTAATTATATAATAATAATATTTAATTGGCAGCCTTATGGGACATTACGATTAGCACTCAAACAGTATTGAGATTTTATACGCGGCCCTACTGTTGGTGTAAAACCTTCTTACGTCAAAATCTTCAGGTTTTCTAAAACCTAGAAAAGAAACATCCATCGTAACTTGAACATCATGGTTTTATAAGCACATAAAACATCATGTAAACTCTGTGTATCATTCAATATTACAATTTCATTACTCACTCTCTCACTCACTTTTCCTGTGAATTTCCTGGATGTATCCTAAGCAGCTTTAACTCTTGAGGTCACTACCAGACAGGATATTGCCCACACATTCACTTGTGTAAATGTTAGTTTGTGAACATCAGGGAACATGATGTTATCCTTTGGTTTGTGTGAGTGTGTGTGAGACAGAGAGATGTATGTAGACACAGGTTCAGGTGTAGACCATGTTTTGTGTACTTGTTTTTATGTGTTTATTCCTGTGAGTGTGATATATTTCATATGTGAGTAAATTTATGCATGTGTGTATGCACACAGGCGTAGGTCTTATCTCCAGCGTCACACAGGAACCAAACCAACATACAACCAGAAGCCTTATCGCTTCAAACACCACCACACTGTTTATTCAGACAAGTGGACACGGCCACACACACACACACACACACACACACACACACACACACACACACACACACACACACACACACACACACACACACACACCTTTCTTTTCTGGTATATTCAGCATGGGGTTTACTGTATGATAGGTGTGTGTGTGTGTGTGTGTGTGTCTGTGTTTGAGTATGTGCATGCGTTGATGTGCCTGTATTGTAAACAATGTGAGAACAGGCTGAGTAATAATAGTACAGTATACTGTATTTGGACAATTCATGCATGTAATTGGTTTAATGTCAGAGTCAATGTCTGAAGACATAATTGCAGTTTTGAGCTGGATTACATTGGATGAGTGTGTATTTAAATGTATATGAATAACATGTGGGCTTAATTTAATGTTAATATAATTAGTGGAAAGATGATGATATAGAGTGAAGTTATTGAAGAAACATTTTTTATATAGATGATATTATAGAAGTTGAACGGCAGGATAACCGGCAGGTTCAAAATGCAGCTTTGTCAAATATAACAGTCAAAATCAAAGGGCAAAAATCCTTATGTAAACATTCAGATGGATGTTCAAAAGTTCAATTATGAGGCAAAAAAGCCAGAGCACTATTTGTCTTATGCTGTCACATAATCAGAAAAATTTGAATTTTTCAAGCTCCCAAAAATGTATTAATGCAATATTTTGACCTACAAGGCTTTCATCAGGTATATCTGTGAGCAAAAAGACTATGTAACTTATAAACAGACTTTTTTTTTTTTCAAATTTCATTGTGCAGACAACCTTTCCTGTTCCCCAGTATGCTGTTCTGATGTGTATGTAGTCACAGATTGACCCATGAATGTGATAGCTATAGCCTG